>OY282502.1:32390735-33052542 GCA_958295605.1 Ajuga chamaepitys | reverse complement strand
ACTATTATTATAATTAATCTTATATGCTAAGTTACCTTTATTACTTAGCCAACTTCAAAAGCTCAAATAGCAGACCTTCACCAATGCCCAGTGGCATGTTAAAAAGTTTATTGTGACTGTTGTTGTTGTTATCATAATCTATATTTATTTATTTAAAATTGTCCCCATATATTTTATTAAACAGTGAATGTTGAATCTTTACTACGAAGACATCTTACTCAATTTTCGACTACCAACATGCCTTCTACTTCAACCACACAAGGTATGTTTGCTTCATTATTTGCACCTACTATAACTCCTACATGTTCCATACTTTAGATACAACAAAACATATACGGTTTATGGTAACTTCATGATTATGTTCATTATTTTTCCACTTATAAATAGCTCTAATTTGAAATTTTCAATCACTTTCCCCAGGTTATGCAACATCTACTTTTCCTATTC
Organism: Ajuga chamaepitys; assembly: GCA_958295605.1. Lineage (NCBI taxonomy): Eukaryota > Viridiplantae > Streptophyta > Magnoliopsida > Lamiales > Lamiaceae > Ajuga > Ajuga chamaepitys. The sequence continues at coordinate 33,052,095 of OY282502.1, read as the reverse complement.
TAAATGAAGATTCCAACATTCTTTTTTAGCATACTAACTCTACAGGTTTGCACAATAAAATTATTTTTTACGCCATATTAACAATACCATATTGTATACTACATGAACTTGATATTATTGATTCCTTAAATTTATTTACTTTATCTCAAAATATTGGGATTTAGGAGATGCAGAGCATACGTGCGAGCATTGCGATGTTTTTTTCTGGTATGAGGAGAGGCTCAGATCTACCTATGGGGCAAAAAGACCGAAATATTCAACATGCTTCTTGCAGGGGAAAGTTGAACTTCCAAAGATGAAAAAACCTCCACAGCTGTTGATGTATCTTCTAAGTGGCAACACTCCAGAAAGCAACCACTTCATACAAAAACATCAGATCCTACAACTGCATGTTCTCTTTCACATCCATGGAAGGAAAAAATTAATAATATTCCTAACACGGGAACGTCTCCACCTATATTCAAATTGCACGGTCAGAAATACCATTTGATTGGAAGCTTGATGCCGACTCAAGAACAAAGTCCAAAGTTTGCTCAACTGTACATATATGACACTGAAAATGAGGTGGCAAACAGAGTAAACTCTCTTAGGTATGTTTGTTTTAACAAAATATATACTTGCATGGCAACAAATCGAATGTATTGTAAGATTATCTGATGTTGACACTTAAATATAACTATTTAGGTCTCGCAACAACTCAGATGGACTCCACACAGATATTGTTCAAGATCTTAAGGAAATGCTTGATGATCACAATGTTTTAGTGCATGCTTTAGGATGGCCAGAGACAAACTTCAACAGTGTGGTGATGCCAATGTTAAGTTGAAGCTTATTGGAAGAAGAGATAAGGATGGTAGGATGTATAACCTTCCAACAGCTTCCGAAGTACCAGCATTAATTGTAGGGGACTTTGATGAAGCATTAGGTAATCGGGATATCGTTGTGGAAACACAAGCTGGATATATGCAGCGGATAAATAAGCTGCATGCTTCTTACCTAGGTTTGTAGTACCCGCTGATCTTCCCCTATGAAGAAGATGGATATAGGGAAGACATCTCACTGTCGAAAACAACAAGTAATGCTCCAAAAAAGAGGAAACGTGTGACACCTAGAAAACTCTTTGGCTACAGGTTTCATGATAGGGATGGAGAAGAGTGTGTTATCTTATCTTCAAGAAGACTAACTTAACAGTTAGTTCATACACTATTATAGAATCAGGAAGATTAACATGGGTTAAGCTTAATCATAAAACTCTCCGCTGTGAACTATATAAGGGACTTGCTAATGCTTTGTTTTGTGGTGAGACAAATCTAGCAACTCAAGGCCAGCCAATGGTTTTGCCATCTTCATACACCGGAGGTCCTAGATATATGATTCAAAACTTTCAGGATGCTATGATAATTTATGAATGGGCTGGATATCCCGATTCGTTTATAACATTAACGTGCAATGCCAAGTGGCCTGAAATCACCCGATATTTAGATAGGAAGGGCCTGAATCCCGAAGATCGCCCAGATATCGTTTTTAGGGTCTTCAAGATGAAACTGGATGGATTGATCAAAGATTTGAAGAAGAATAGAGTGTTTGGCCGTGTCAAAGCAGGTACACTACAACTGTTTATTAATTCTGATTATCACATGAATTTGCATATTTTGAGCGAGTCTATATTATGGTCTGCACTCTTTTAAATTCTTTAACTTATCAAATATTCATGCAGTGGTATACACAGTAGAATTTTAGAAGCGAGGTTTACCTCATGCACATATATTGTTATTTCTAGCTGCTGAGGCTAGATATCCGACTGGGTTGATATAGATAGGATCATATCAGCTGAAATTCCAGATGTGAATATTGATCCTGCCTACTATGCTGCAGTTGAGACCTTTATGATATATGGCCCTTGTGGAGATGCTAACAAAAATTCTCCATGCATGTCTGAAAAGGGTTATACCAAAATTTTCCCAAAGGATTTTGCAGACAACAACTACTTTCAGCGATAAAGGATATCCAATTACAGGCGAAGGGATAATGGAAGGAGTATCATGAAAAATGGAGTGCCTGTTGATAATCGATTTGTAGTTCCACAAAACCCTTATCTCTTGCTACGATATAGAGGGCACATGAATATGGTGTGGTGTAACCAATCACGCTCTATTAAGTATTTATTCAAATATATAAACAAAGGATGTGATCGGGCAACTGCACAGTTCCTAAAGAGCAAGAAGGATGCACAGAATGGCAAAGTAATTGACGAGGTCCAAATGTACTACGATTTTAGATACGTTTTACCATGTGAGTCCATGTGGAGAATTTTTGGGTTCGATATAGCATACAGAGAACCTACTGTAGAATGGTTGAGTTTCCATCTTGCCGACGAACAAAGTGTTATTTTTTCAGAAACCCAAGACATTGAACATTTTATTGACGGTCAACCTTTCAACACAAGCAAGTTTGAATCTTGGTTCAAGGCAAACATTGAGTATCCAGAAGGAAATAACCTCATATATGCAGAATTTCCTCAACACTTTGTTTGGAAGCAACACGGCAAAAAATGGAGTCCTAGGAGTCAAGGAATTGCTTTAGGAAGACCATACTATGTGCCACCAAGAGCAGGTGATTCTTATTACCTTAGATGCTTAATCAATGTTGTTCATGGAGCCAAATGTCACGATAACATGAAAGTAGCACATCATGTACAATATGATCCATACAGAGACGCATGTTATGCGTTTGGTCTTTTGGAAGATGATAGTGAGTATATTGATGGATTGACTGAGGTAAGTTTTTGGGCATCTGCACATTCTCTACGCACTATGTTCTCCATTTTATTAATAGAGAACTGTATGAGAAGGCCAGATATTGTTTGGGAAAGATGTTGGGAATATTTGTCGGACGACATCCTATACAGACAACGACAATTTTATCACAACCAAGGTATGCATATGTATTACATTAATTTTTTAATTATTCTTAATCTGTATCTTATTCTAACACTTAACTAATTTAAACTCATTGACTAATTTACAGATCTAAAGCTAACTGAGGCTGAAATTAGGAACCTCGCTCTCGTTGAAATTGAGCATGTACTACATAGGTGTGGGAGTAGCCTAAGAAACTTTGAGATAATGCCACTACCGGACTTTGATGATATTGCAACATGCCAGAACAGGTTGTTGCATGAAGAATTGCAATATGATAGATCTTTGTTGTTAAAGGAGCTTGAAGAGCTACTTCTAAAGTTTACGGACGAGCAACGTATTGTCTTTGATAAGATAATGGAGTCAACACAAGGAGACATGGGTAAGATTTTCTTTCTTTATGGTTATGGAGGCAGTGGAAAAATGTTTGTTTGGAAAACGTTGTCTGCAGCAATCAGATGTAAGGGACAGGTGGTTTTGAACGTTGCTTCATGTGGAATAACAACTCTGCTTCTTCCAGGAGGCCGAACCGTGCACTCACGCTTCAAGATACCTTTGATTCCGCATGAAAAGTCAATGTGTAGTATCAAGCTGGGCAGTGAGCTGGCTGAACTTATTGTGAAAGCTAATCTCATTATATGGGATGAGGCTCCCATGATGCACAAATTTTGCTTCTAAGCTCTAGACAAAAGCCTTCAGGATGTTATGAAGTGCGTTGACATACAAAACGCAAAAAAACCATTTGGTGGTAAGACGGTTGTTTTTGGGGGTGATTTTCATCAAATACTACCGGTTATTCCAAAAGGTCGAAGACAAGATATTGTCTATGCAATGATTAGCGCATCCTACATATGGAACTCTTGTGAAGTTCTTCGGTTGACAAAGAATATGAGGCTACAAAGTCTGGGTTCGGAAACTGAGGCATCAACTTTAGCTGAATTTTCGCAGTGGTTACAAGATATTTGAAATGGGACCATTGGGGAAGGAAATGACGGTTCGTCGGTCATACGAATACCTGATGATATACTGCTGCAGAATGGTCCTGATCCAATTGCAACTATTGTCGAAAGTACTTATCCTAACCTCTTTGAGAGAATTCATGACCCTGAATATCTACAACAGCGTGTTATACTTACGCCGACTTTAGATGTTGTTGACTCTATCAACCAGTATATGATTGAGAAAAATATTGGAGATAGCCGTCCGTATTTCAGCTCCGACAGCACAAGCAAGTCAGATACGACAGGAGATGTTGCTATGAATGTCCATACTCCCGAATTCCTAAACAGAGTCAAGTGTTCTGGAATTCCGAATCATGAGCTACATTTAAAGATGGGGACATCGGTGATGCTGTTAAGGAACATTGACCCGAGCCGAGGTTTGTGCAACGGTACAAGATTGCTTCTTACCAGACTGGGAGATCATGTGCTTGAAGCGAAGATAATGACCGGATCAAGTGCAGGTGAATTGGTATTGATCCCTCGATTATCGATGACTCCTTCAGATTCAAAAGTACCTTTCAAATTTCAGTGACGACAGTTTCCTATTACAGTTTCATATGCCATGACAATAAACAAAAGTCAAGGCCAATCATTAACTAATGTTGGCCTTTACTTGCGTAAGCCTGTTTTTAGTCATGGCCAGTTATACATTGCTTTTTCACGTGTCACAACTAGGAAAGGTTTGAAAGTTTTAATCTGTGATGATGAAAAAAAACATATCAACACTATTGTTAATGTTGTTTATAGGGAAGTTTTTAGAAATTTGTAAATTGTTATTTTTTTTCAATTGTACCAAATTTGTATATATAGTACATTTACTTTACATTTTTCTCCAGTCCCCTAAATTTCATACAGTTTCAACATGTTCATGCATATTATATCAATATTATGGGGACTGTAACATATTATGTTTGACAATTCGCAATAATTCTTATATATTTAGAATGTTTATTAAATAAAAAGTCTTACCCATGCATCGCACGGGTGGACATCTAGTACTATTAAAGAAGAATCGCCAAATACACGCGTCCACCACACATCCCACCTAAGCCCCTTTTTTTCGATGCTGACACATGTTAGCTTTTGAAGCCTTTTCTTTAATTAATCTAAAAATTACTTATTCCCTTCTTATTTACCCAACTATCTAGTGTACACGTGTTCCTGATAACTTCACTATCCAACAAAACTGCTACAAATCAACTGCCCAACCTTTCCCACGTTCACAAATCCAAATAAATCATTTAACAATATATATAAATATTTTCAACTACTTTTTCTCTCATTTCAAATTTCAAATTACATAACTACCACGTCTCATACTTGGTCCTCGCAGTTTCAGGAGAACCTGTATTAGTAATATACAAATCATGCACAAACTCATGCATACATCTTTTCCATCTCAATTTATACCCTTTTCCCACCATCGAACTCGGAAGTATAGTTAAACAAAGAAACAATTGTTATGGCTCCGTTTTTAGACTGGTCCAAGATGTGAATCCGCCAACGACAACATGGGCTATGCAAATGGGTTTTGCGAAGTTCCTGTGTTCAGAAATCCAAGGGAGATGTCAAGTATAGAGATCTTCTATGAAAAAGAATCGAGTAAACAATTTTCTAATTCATATTCATCTCAATTTTATTATATAACTTAATTTACTGACATTATTTATATTTTCTATTTTCCAAAGGAAGAAATAATACATGCACCGGCTAAGGGCCTGCTCTGCATAATTTGAAAGCAAAACCTGTTGAAGGACATCTCTATGCAATCAAGGATTTCAATGTCAGAAAAAATTATCAAGGAAACTCATTGCAGAGAATGAGTATTTTATGCATACCAAATGTGGATCAAAGCATACAACCTGCATTTATAAGTTCAAATTTTGTTATTACATCATCCAATACTTAGTTCTTCCGATTTTAGTTTTTTTTTTTTTCTATATTTCCGGAAACTATCTTCTAGGTATAAATAGAGTTTACGGTGATTGATGAACCAGAAAATGCACGCACTTTTCTTTGGGACAAAGAGTGCAATGGTTTTACAATTCAAAAGCTAAATTTACTAATTTATAGTGATTTTCGCCTGTAATTTTACTTTTTTTTTGTTAGGTTGGTGATATTATTCTAAAGGAGATTGAAGATGCACTGACTGGCAACATAGACCTATTTAAGAGACAAGTTAAGGCAAATGCACGGGTGTATTACTCGATGATTTATAGTGCTTTAACAATGATGGCAGACTCTACCAGTATTTTAGATTATTACCAAAACTAAGACAGACAGAAGGTAACGTGAAAAAATAAAAAAATTCCAATCTTAAAATTTATCTTACAGGTATACTGACAAACTATTTGGAAGCTACAGGATACAGAAACAAGTTGCAAGACCGATAGATTAGTTGTGTTGGATATGATGACATTATGGATGCTGAAAAAGGAAAAGAAATACCTGAGGTATGATACTGATGCAACTGGAAAGAAGACTCTCATATGGATGAATCCCTAGATGGTGGGGGCAGGAAGAGAGGAATATGAAGAAAGAAATGAATCTGTTAATGTTTGTTAATGACTTGAACATGCTTTCATGTTGTTCTATGCAAGTTTGGGATCATTATGTCTTATTTCATCAACACTATTTACCTGTGCAATTTGAATTTCCTTTCCATTTTCATAGTTTTTATTCCTCTTGCACGAAATCTATCGACTTTTCCATCAACATATTAAGTGCCAAAAAAATCTATTAACAGGCAAAAGCATACAATATAATATTAGATACATGTAACTCAGTTGCACCATATGTTTTTTATTTAAAAAAACCGCTATAAGCCATGATCATCATGCAAGGTTTTAAAGAAAATGTGAAAGGAACTTATCTGAAAGTCAGCAAGAAAAATTCTGCAATAATTGGAGGACAGCTGTGTGCCTCTAAACACATGTAATCTTAAGAGACCCTGAGGAAAAAAAATCAAATAATAAAAAATGTGATCTGTGAGATGATACAACTTTATAGTTAACATTACACTCATGACTACAAACACATATATTAAATGTTACTCACTTTTCATAGACACGCAATATATATTAGTTTATTTCCATCGAACCCCATAACTGTTATCAGCCAGCGAAATTCAGATGTTCTTCATTTATTTACACGTGCCCTTTTACTTCAAAACATATGAAGCATTTTTAGGAGTTGCATTTTTAATTTGTCCTTATTTTTTATGTTAAAAAAATCTATATGATGAGAATACTGTCATTCACTCCCCTAAAAAACGATAAAAGAAAAAAAAGCGAATAATGTCGTCCACTCTCCAACACACAAGTCACATTATTATTGCATTCTTTCTAACAAAAATTTGAAATAATTCTAACCTGCTTACACAATAATTATCATTGTTTGTGGACTTATAGCATGTAAATGCATACTGCAATAGTTCTTTCACATTTGAAATATCACTAAAATTCTAGAACATCAGTATTGAGCCATGCATGATATCAAGTTACTGGACCCCTCTTAAACATACTCAAGCTCTAAAACAATAAGCTAATACAAAAATAAAAAGTTGCCCATCAAACTTACCCTGGATAATCAATCATCTTCTGCACTTCGCAACCCAGGTTGATTGAGTCCACATAAGGAAATGCTTTAGTGCACAAAGAGAAAAGTGGTTACTGATCCAGCAAGATTGATTTTTGTAAAAGAATAAAAATAATATGACACAACAATAACAACAATAAGAATAATAAAACAAATAAAAAATTTTGCTAATAGCAAAATTGAAGATTCTTAAAGACGGATCTCTCATCGAATTATCTTTGGGGTGAAATTATCTACTTTCTTCCAAACGTAAAATAAATAAACTCTTCCTCTATATACACATAATAAATTCCTATCTACAACTTATAGTTTTAATACAATGACAATAAACAAAAGCATTAAAAATTTTTGGAAGTTACTTAAAATCAAATTTATCACCGAATTATCTTACGGTGAAAACATCTAATTTCTTCTTATTACTTCACTCACAAATACAACTAAACAGTAGAGAACATACACATCTAAACTTTTTCGATCTATAAATAGTAAAAAGTTATAGATCGGCAATATACATGCAAGATTTACAAAGGAATTGAAAATCCTTTTCTATATAGTAAACTTACTGCAAAAGGAGACAATATGAGCTGCTATTTGCCTCTCATACCACTGATAACCTTGCATGTATAGAAGGAGATGAATACAACTGGTGTGTATACAGATCTGCAAAAGAAGATAGATATAGTACAGGTGTATGTGTGTATAAAGGGCTTGATGGACTCGGTGAGTCTTGTGAGTAGAGCGAATAATCTAGAACGTCGGCGACCTTCACCGCCTAGATGAAAAAAGGCGTGAGGAAGAGTGCAGCATTATAAGGTTACGTGGCAGACAAATGGATATATGTAAAGACACGCAACCTCATGTCTCGGATTGATGTTCTAATTTACAATATTCTAACAAAAATGGTGATGGGCTAAATTATGTGGGCCTTATAGTTGAGTTGGCCTAATTTGGAGGTCATAAATCAATCCATGATTACTGTGGGTTTTAAATTATTTTAGTTTTAATGGATTTAGAGATTCATTTTTTTCCAACCCAAAATTGGACCTACATCATTTAACTAATCTTTTATATTTTTTTTTTAGTTGTTGGTTTTATTTCAATTTCCTACCCATTGACTTAATTTATCAAGTATACTACACTTAAAGGAAAAAAACAAACTAAGTCAAATCTAAAAAACATACATTTATGATATGCAATAATTAATTTTTTTATTAATTTTCATGATGTAAAAAATATTTTTTTGCTTACTCCATGAGTTAATTTTTTTTAGTAAATAACTTCTTTTCACTTGATTACAATTACTAATATATGTTTTTTCTTACATGTTTGCTTCATTATAGGTTTTCTTACAATGTTAAGTCTGCAATATCTATAATTCTTATTATTATTTCATTATAAATATTCTTTTAATCATTATTATTCATTTTCAAAAGTATTATTATTGTCCTTACTTTCTTTGTTAGGTAACCAACAATAAAAACAAAACGCAACATACTAGATTTATTAGCAAGCTATTCAATATCTCCTTTACTTTACTTTCGTCACATTTTAAAAATGACTTTTATCTTCATCACTCTCGGTCAAAGCACTTTTATCTTTATCACTATCACACATCGGTCATTTCTGCCGACAATTTTTTTTTTCTTTTTTTGCATAAGTCGGTGCTTAGTCATGGAAACCTATATATTGCTTTATTTAGAATAACAAATCAAAGTGCATTGAACCTATGATTTGTATGAGAAGAAGAAACATATCAACACAACTATTAATGTTGTGTACCCAGAAGTTTTCCAAAATTTATAATTTAATTAAAGACAATTTCTATTTACGCCATAAAATTTATTCTTCACGTCACATTTACTTTATATATTGCATCTAAACTAGAAAATAAAATATTTTTACTTACACCACATCATTGGACAATTTTACCCTTCCCAACAAAAAAAAAAAAAAACAGAAAATAAGTTGTAAATCGATCCATCCTTCCATTCCTTTAGTTATATTACACTCCATTCACAATGTTATATTACAAAAAAGTTTATTCTTATATATTTTTATAATTTATTTCAATATTACACAATTGTGTTACAATTATTGTCATACATCATTTTAATTTTTTTAATGTTTTCACTTTAAAACAAACTCACCCGTACATAGCACGGGCGGACAACTAGTATACAATAAAGCTACAAATACACTATTCTTCTAATAAACCCCCTCAAGATGTAGCACCACTAGTGATTCCAATCTTGTCCATGAGAATACGAAGGCGATTGCGTGAGAGAGGCTTGGTTAAAGCATCAACAAGTTGATCAGCAAAGAAAACATGGGATACCCAGAGAGATGAGGATTTGACCAAATCCCGAACAAAATGATAATAAATCGCAATGTGCTTCATGCGTGAGCGAAAGAAAGGATTGGAGCAAAGATATGTGGCACCCACATTGTCGCAGTAAATGGCGGGTGCAGTAGCAGCAATCGCCTGATACTCTGCTACAGTCGATGAACAAGTGACTGATCGTTGCTTGCAAGAAAACCATGAAGCGGGGTTGGATCCAAGAAAAATAATGTAAACACCAGTTAATGTACCATCATCACAGTCACCAGCCCAATCAGGATCAGAAAAGCAATGAAGAGATATGGGACAGTCATACTAAAGGTGACACCAATATGACGAGTGCCATTAAGATAGCAAAACAGGTGATTAATCGCCCCCCAGTGACGCTCGGTGGGAGCATGCATGGACTAAGAAAGGGTTTTCCACAACGAAGGCAATGCCAGGTCGTGTAAATAAGAGATATTGGAGACTACCAATGGCCTGACAATAGGAAGAAACATTAATCGGTTTGTTGGCATCACGAAGAGAGAGTGTGGTACCATGGCAAGAGGAGTTTGCACATGTTTGGCATTGAGCATAATATACTTTGGAAGAAGGTTGGTGATGTACTTGCACTGGGAAAGAGTGCACGAGGTTGACGTGTAAAGGACTCCGATACCCAAGAAATATGATAAGGACCCCAAATCCTTAACCGAGAATTTGGCGGTAAGAGCAGTAACAATTGTCTGAAGGAATGCCTTGTCATTACCAGTGAGAATCAAATCATCAACATACACTAAGAAATAAGTAAGTACCTCATTGTGGCTGAACACAAACAATGACTCATCAGACATGGTGTGAACAAAGCCAAGAGATGCCAAAAAGCTGCAAAGAGCTTCGTATCAAGTTCGAGGGGCTTGTTTCAATCCGTAAATAGATGTGTGGAGCCTGCACACATAAGACGAAAAGTTCTTGCCAGAGGAACCCGGAGGTTGAGACATATATACCCCATTAATTAAGGTGCCATGAAGAAATGCATTGTTGACATAAACCTGTCGAAGAGACCAATTTTGAGAAACACCAAAACTGAGCACTACTAGAACAGTGGCTGGTTTGACAACAACACTATATATCTCAGAATAGTCAATACCAGGGCACTGATGAAAGCCTTCAGTAGTGAGGCGGTCTTTGAATTTGTCATTAGAACCATCAAGCTTGCGTTTGATTCGAAATACCCATTTTCATCCAACAACATTCTAAGACGGATCAGGTACAAGATCCTAAGTACCATTGTTCAACAGCGCGAAAAGTTCTCTAGACATAACGTTATGCCACCGAACATCGGAGAGAGCTTATGAAATTGTAGTAGGCTCAATGGACTAATGGAGCCACTAGAATAAGATAGCAGTAGGAGGATCAGGAAGAGGAGAGGGCAGAGGTTGATGGGTGGCGAACGAAAGTGGTCTTCAATAAACTCAACGTTGCGAGAAGTCTAAAGTTGTTCTTGACCATATCAAGACAAAGATATACACTTTGAGTAAGAGAGTATCCGACAGAGCCACAAGACGAGGAACGGGTATCTAATTTTTGGCTAGAGTAAGTCCCTAGCCACGGATAACACAGGCAGACGAATACGTGCAGCTTGGTGACATTTGGAGGGTGTTTTAAAAGTGTTTCAAAGGAGGACACCATAGACATGTGGGTTTTGTATAACCAGTTAATGATGTAAGTGTTGGTAGACATGGCATAAGGCCAATGAGATAGGAGCATAGAAGTGTGATGGAGGAGGGCAAGGCTAGTATCGATAATATGTTGATGTCTTCATTCAACAGTGCCCTTATGTTTGAGGGTATGTGGTGGGGTCGTGAGATGAATAATGCCATGGGACGTGAGAAATTTACGGAGAGCAATAAACTCACCCCCATTGTCGGAGTATAGAGTAATGATTTTATGTTGTAGATAGTTTTCAACTAAGGGTTTGTAGGCGATAACGGTAGGCAACACATCAGACTTGTGCTTTACAGGATATACCCAAAGAAATATATAAAATGGTCAACAAAGATAATATACTATTTGTAATCATCACAAGAAACCACATGAGATGTCCAAACATCAGAAAAAACCTAAATAGTGGTATAGATGACATAAGAGAACTATCATAAAATGGGAGTTTGTGACTTTTGACACATCTGTAGGAATAACAAGAAAATGATAAAGTTCTGTTCACGGATAATTTATAACTAGAAATAATAGAATCAAATATTTTGTAAGAGGTATGGCTAAGCCTGGCATGCCAAGTAAAGGAATGCTAAGAGACACATGACAAAGTCGTGAAAGAGTTGCGCACAACAACTGGCCAAATATAGAGCCCATTAACGCGAAGACCGTGTAGGCAAGTTACCCCGTGAGTTGATCCTTCACCTAAAAATCACAATTATAGAAAACCATCCACCACATTATTATAAGCATAAAGACGAGATATGGATAGTAAATTGCGAGACATGCTAGGAACATGCAAAGTGTGCTTAAACTTCAGAGTAGTTATATCAAAGAACTCCAAATTGCCAACATGTTCAATCCATAAACTAATACCATTACGAATGGCAACCCCATCGATACCATCATATGGAGAGTGAAGGGAAAGATTGGTTTGGTCAATACTGACGTGATGAGATGCCCCTAAGTCGAGAATCTCGTCGGGGTTCGACGGCTGAGACGAAGCCGTGTAAGCCAACACAAGTGAGTAGGCAGGGCGAGAGGACGTAGACAGAGGAACTGGACTATGTCCGAAGTTCAAGCATTGCTTAGCCGAATGACCCATGACACTACAAAGCTGACAACAGCCTCAATAGGGTCGAGGGTCGGATGATTGAGAAGCTGAGCAGGCCGGGACGAGGAGTCAAGGCTGCACGACTTGGTTCACCGGGAGGGGGGGGGGTTGGTGTAGTGCCTTGCTAATTGCGTATGGAGAAAGCTGTCACCATAGCAGAATGAACAACATTGGATCGGCAACAAGTTGTGCCTTGGTGCTCAACAACTTTTCATGTAGTCGGCGGGATTGGAGAGTCTCGGGCTTGAATGCATGAGAGATTTCTTTGTAGGAATCGTCGAGCCTGTTGAGGACTTTAAGGACAAGGTCATCGGAGCCAGTGGTGACACCGAGAAGAGCGAGCTCATCCACCACCCCGTTCACGTCAAGCATGTAATCGGTGATGAAACGAGAGCCTTTGGTAGGGTTGTGGATCTTGTTTTTTTAGGGAAAGAACACGACCTTGATAGAGTTTACCATTAGTGTTGGCCAATGAATGGAATGAGAGCAGGCGTGAGGGTGCCAATGATGGCGCTCAAGATTAATTGATCTTGACGGATCCAAGTGGAGTAGGTGGGGTTCGATTTCTTCACCCCATTTTTAGTAAGGGACGTCGACGGGCATGGAATAGAGCCATCAATATATCCAAGGAGATCATACCCCATGTGAAGTGTATGGAACTGGAAACATTGTGTCGTATAGTTGGACGACGTGAGTTTGAGAGGCGCTTAATGTGCGATTTTGAGAGCCTCAGATGAGAGGTTGGGGACGCAGAGGTACTGGGATGGAGGCGGACATGGCGCGGAATTAGGGTTTGAGTGAAAGTGGCTGATGGGGAAAGAAGAAGCGTACGATCACGACTTGGGAGGGAGATTTTGATCAACCAAATCGTGAGGATTTGGGTGATATGGAAAAAGATCTCGAGGATCGGAAAGGAAAGCATTGGCCAAAAATTGCTCTAGATACCATATAGAGATGGTGAAAGGATATTTTATTCACACAATATAAGCAAGGTATTTATACAAGTTACAATGACCTCAGTATACTCAAAAGAGCAATGTGGACAAATACAAACCATGGAATATATAATAAAGATACAATTACATAATTCTCCTAATATATTTACATATATTATATCTACATGTCGATGAAATGATATACGTTTATTATGCATGTATTTAGGTCGAGTTAGGATAGTATTTTATAGCATTTACATGTATATTTGGTCAAGAGTTGTATGAATTTATGTAATTTGGACCATTTGACATGTATTGGTTCGTTTTTTTAGTGTTTTCATAGTTTTCAGGTCAAAATGAAGACTTTATGAGATACTACGAAGAAAGTATGAAATGGGGCCAAAAAACAAGGCCCAATGGCAGAAACAGGCGGCGCGGTTGCATCGGAGTACGACTCGGTCGCGTCGAAAGAGCTGAAAAGGGTGAGTCCAGAAGTCAGTGACGCGGTCGCGTCACTGAATGACCCGGTCACGTCGAAAGCTAACAAGGGAAATTACAGAATCAACTGACGTGATCGCGTCAGTTTTGACGCGGTCGCGTCCAAAAGCTCGTTTTTTAGTTTTTCCTATTTCAAGTAAGATTCGGATCCTATACCCCCTAGGATTATTCTGAAGTTTATAAAAGGACAAGAGATGCTCGTTTTTCAGAAACCTGCTACATCATATCATACACATATTGAAGGAGAATTCAAGAACCATTGAAGAACGAGAAGACGAAGATTGACGAGCTGACTTCATCGGGTTTAATTATTTCTTTTCTAATCTTTATTTCTTTACAATGTATTCTATGAATTATTGTATATGATTAATACTAGGCATGAGTAGCTAAACTACTCGTGTCCTAGGGTTAGAGAGTAGTGATTTTATGACAATATTTGATTGAAGGTTTTGATTTATAGTCTCCAGTTTTAAGTGTCAATCTATATGTTTATTTTATTCTATAACTGGGCATAATTTGATCTCATAGGCTTAGTTTACACGTTTTGCAATTCCGCATCGAGAGGAGGGAATTGTTAATACACGTACAATATATAGCGTAGTTGTCTATGATTGCGTAGGAAAGGGTTAAGGGTCTTTTGGGATTTGTTAGGATTAATTGATTCGAGAAGGTAGTTGTCCTAATCAATTCACGATTTAGTTGCTTCGAGATAAGCACTATGTTAATTAAGTGTCGTCTAATAAATACTAAAAATTGGTTTAAAAGTCTATAAGTTGAACTCAATCAATATTGAAGTAATTCATGAACTCGACACCCTAGGATATATTCTCGGTAATTGAAATTTACTCGTGAATCAAGTTAGTAATTAGTTAAAATAATTTAGTGTATTAAAATCGATCTTGTAATTCGAGTGTCTAGTTGGGATAATCCTAGAAAATTGGGGTATCAACTGCGTTAACCTTTTCTCTGAGGATCGACCTTGACTTTCCCTATACACATCTACACTCGTATACTTGCGGTGTTTAGGTTTAGAAATTAGGCCTGTCAAGTTTTTGGCGCCGTTGCCGGGGAATAGGTATAGCATCCTAGTTTTTATCCCGAGTAATAGGAGGATACTAGACTGGACTTTATTTTTCATAATTTTAATTTTGTTCTTTGATTTTCTTTTTTATTATTTATTTATTTATTTTATTTTAGTATTACGTGGTATTTCTTTTTGGAGGTGTTTTCAGGTTCGCATACAAACCAGATCAAAAGGGAAAGAACATCTCGTCCCTCTAGATCCTGAGATTGAGGCAACTGCCCGTAGATACCGTACGAGAAGAAATCCCACATTCGAGATGGAAAACATATCGCAAAATCTGACCTAAGAGGAAGCATTGACTTGGATATTAGAGGCTCTCGCTCATCCGGATGATCGAGTCACCAATCTGCAGCAGCAATAACCACCACCGCAGCAGAGACGAATTCATATTGCACAAGATGATGCAGACGAGGATATCACCGCTATATGTGAATGTCTTCAGCCTACACCGAATTAACAGTTCGAAGGGGTACAACCCCCCACCATTGTACGCAAACAGTTTTGAGCTGAAGCCAGCGTTAATAAATATAGTGCAGTAGAACCAGTTTGGTGGTAGTGCTCTGGATGATCCGAACGTGCATGTGAACAAATTTCGCAGGTTGGCAGACACTATAAAGATCAATCATGTGCCACATGAACAAGTCATGATGAGGCTATTCCCATTCTCACTTAATGATAGAGCATTACCGTGGTACAACTCATTAGATGACGTCACAGAGTGGGAGGACCTGGGCACAAGATTCCTGTTGAAATACTTTCCGCCAAGCAAGATGCTGGAACTACAGAATAAAATAAACCAATTCAAGCAGATGGATCAAGAGCCGTTCGGTGAGGCTTGGGAGAAATTTTGGGATCTTATCCGGAGCTATACATGGGTTCTCAAAGAAGCAACAAGTCTGCAGATTCTATAATGGATATTACTTGCTCCAGCACAAGATCATGTGGACGCAGCTGCAGGTGGAAGTCTGATAGAGAAGACTGTAAAGAATACATTCTCAATTTTGGATGCCATGGCCAGAACAAGTTACCAATGACCTAAAGAGAGAAATTATCCGAGACAAGTGGCTAGTGTCAAAGAAGCAGAGTCAGTCAAGAATGAGCCAATTGGCAACCTTACATCTCAGTTGACAGCTTTGACGAGCCAAGTAAGTTTGCTAACTAGTCTGACGTTACCACAGCATAATGACACTTCATCGCAGCAGATAGTGGGCCAGGAAGAGGTTGAAGATATGAATTTTGTGAATTAAAGGAACTTCAACAACTTCCAAAATAATCAGCCAAGGTACAATCAGTACCTCCTAATCAGAATCACCAGAATTTCTCTTATGGCAATGTGAAGAATTCACTTAATCCGCCACCCGAATTCACCGTCACAAATGGAATGGTTCGTGATGGTAAAGACCCAATACAAGAGAAGATGGTGCAGTCCCAATTTGCTAAGTACGATGAAAAATTAGCTCAACTGGAGAGAAAAATGGACGGAAAATTTATTGAGCTAAACAAGCAGATGACTAGTCAAGGAGCGAACATCAAGCGACTCGAGACCAGTATTGATGAAATATCTACCAATATGAGTTAGCTAATAAAGATTGTTGGAGCTCAGCATAAACAGGGGCAGTTCTCGAGTGATACAGTTGTAAATCCGAGAGAACAGTGTCACGCAATTCGAGTGAGAAGTGATATTGGGTATACAAGTCCAAAACTACAGGCTGATAAGAAGAAGGAAGTGCAAAAAGAACACTTAGTGGAAGAAAGAGGAGTAGAAGAAGAAGAAAAGAGGCCAAAAGCCAATTTACCAGAATATGTCCCCCCAATTCCATTACCACAAGTTCTGAGGAAAAAAAGATAGATGAACAATTCACAAAGTTCTTGGATGTGTTGAAGAATATTCAGATTAATATACCTTTTGTTGAGGCACTAAAACAGATGCCTAATTATGCGAAGTTTCTGAAAGAGGTGATAGCTCAAAAGAGAAAATGGGAGGACTACGAGACGGTGACTTTAACAGAAGAACGTAGTGCAGTTATCCAAAGGAAGCTACCAATAAAATGCAAAGATCCAAGTAGTTTTATTCTTGAATGCAAAATAGATGCCTTGCAGGAACCTCCAAAAAGAAGTTCAACCAAAAAGCATAAAAAGAAAAAAGAAAGTGGAGAAGGCATTAAGAGAGAGTAAAGGTTGCGAAAACGCTAAACTGTTACCTACGCATCTACAACTAAATCCAATGATGAGGAAAGCAATTAAGAAGAAAGTGCGGCTGAAGAAGCCGAATAAAAATTAAAAAGGTCGTCGGGCTGAAGACGTAAAATTTAGCACTTGTCGGGAGGCAACCCGATGTTTACCGTTTTATTGTATTTTAATTTTTTTTTATTACTTTATGTTTTTACTTGTGTTTTTAGTTTTTTTATGTTTTTAGGAACCAACAGTGACAAATCCAAATCAAGAAAAAAAGGGAACGCGATAGCAAGACGCAGGGGAGGAGAAGAGGGTTACGGGCAGAACGAAGCGACGCGATCGAGTCACATAGTGACTCGGTCACGTCAAATACTCAGGCTTGACATATCGAAGGTCAGTACGAAGCGACGCGGTCGCGTCGACATATGATGCAGTCACGTTAAAACCCTCAACACAACCACAGGTCAGTAATAGGCGACGCGGTCGCGTCAGTTTGCGACATCGGGTTTGAAGAACCGACAACATAGAAGGTCGAGGAGCGCATTTGGAGACAGTAGCAAGATATTCGGTGGGATGTATTGGCTCAATTTTAGAGCTAACATAGTTTCCAACCACCTCCACCGCCACAATGACTGTGAGTTAGCACCAAGGCGTAACAATCTTGTCCTCCAAACATTGGCTTTTAGCCATGTTTGGGGGAGGGGGTGAACTGTGGCACGTCTTGGCCGCTATGTATGTTTTGTTGTTTCTAAATCTTTGTTTCTGATTGCTTAGTTCAATTTGCTGCTGTTTGATTTGCTTTAGTTTGATAATTGGGTCTAGGTGCCCAGTGATTTATCTTGTTGGTACTTGGTAGCGCGACTATCGTGTGTCGCTTACCAAACTAATTTGTGTATAAAGAATACACTAAACCTTATCAACTATCCTATTAGTAGAATGGTAAATAAGGGTCGATCCCACAGGGAACGGCCGAACAGTTTTGATTCCGATGCCAAGCAATTTATAATTAAATATGCAAAAAGTAAATACTTAAGAAAGCAATAAAGGTTGGGGGATTTGATAAGGGACTAACAATCTACTAGTAACAAATAAAGGCAACTAAACGAAATTAAAAGCATTTAACATCCGAATTCAAAGAAACAAATAATCAAAGACAATAGAAGAGATCTTTTTCGGTTTAGGTTTTCAAATAATAAAACAATCCACCCTTGATCATGCTTCCCCTTGGTCTTGGACGATTGATGCAACTATGTTAATGACCGATTAAATTGTGATTCTAGCCCTTACCTCAAGGCTATTAATAAGCTCTAATAGCCTTGTTATCCCTTAATCTTAGTCAATCAAAATAAGCTCTTCGACTAACCCTATTCAATTTAATTGATTCCTCGAACAAGTTCTCATAGATTCAATAACCAAATGCATTAAACACTAGGACAACGAGATAAATTCAACATAAAACTCGCAAGCTCGGTTTTAGTGGTTGAACTTTGTGTTATCACCAATAAATAAATCTATTGTTTGCTACACGGGAATCGGAAATCCTACAATTACGGATAGTAATTTCCTATTCTAGCAACACATTCACAAATCCCTTAAAGGATGATCAATCCAATAATCAATTCATAAATGTGACTCAATAACAGCAAATAACACAAAACACTTGAATACACAATAATCTCGGTAACATTAACCGCAATAATCACATCAATGTGTTCGACTCAAGGTTCCACAATGATCAAGGATGAAATAAAGGGTGCTAGCCACCCATATTACCCGACTACCTTCCAACCGCCTCCCTCATACTCAAATAGTCCAATTAAGGTCAAAGGCTAAATCGAAAGTTACTTGGCTTGTAGAGTTGGGCTGTCAAACAAGAGGCTAAAAGCTCAAGAGGTTAACTAGAGGCAAATTTTCGATCTTTTGGAATAGGCTTAAGTCAAGAATTGCCTAAGATCATTTTCAATGTCACACACCGAATCATTCAAAATAGAGAATCAAGGCAAGTTCTAGAGACAACTAAATGCATTCAATGAATTTCACACTGAAAGAAAGTTTAAATTACTCCAAAGATGGAAGTATCTTCTAAGGCTCAAAAACTCACTCGGCTGCAATTTTGATCAAAGGTTTTGAGTGTAAGTTTAATTTTGTTTCAAAAAGTCTATCATGCCCTACCATGTGCTTCTTTCAAAAATATTTGTCAAAATTTTTCATCATTAATCAATGCCACATTTTTCCTTCCTAAACTCATCCAATTGCTTTCTCGAGCTGCCAATTTGTACGAATCCCACCCCCTCCCCAAACTGAGTTGCAAACTAAGTTTGTGGAAAAAGAGGAGTACAATTTGGTGCTCGCCGAACTTAACCATTTTAGGCACCATTATTTGCATCCATTAACTAATTAAGTAATCTATTAAGAATCCTACTCCTAAAAAAAAGGAAAATGTGTGTGTACTATCAACACAATCAAGCAAATTGACTCAAAGGCACCCAATAAATTATCAAAAACCCAAAGCATCCAAATGCATATGCAATAATATCACCTAAACCAAGACCAATAGAAGATGACAATTGGCTCACAGGCCGGCAACATTATCAACAATCAAAACAAAGTCACATATCAAAAAGGCAATTAAAATACAAATCAATATTGGCACACAGGCCATCACATTGAATCCGTCAAACACATCACACCAAGTGGCTCACACGCCAATAGCAAAGATAGTAAAGGAAAATAACGAGGGGTAGGGGGTTTCGAGCGGCCGAAATTGTCTTACCTCTTTGTTTTCCCCCAAACTTAGTTTTTCAACTAGGTTTGGGACAAAGGGGTAAGGCTTTTCGGTACTCTACTCACAGAGAGTGAGAAGGTTGGGGGTTCGAGCCGGTGAAGCATCCCTTTATGGACTTGAAGAGGTCGAGGAGCTTTGTCTGATTTTCATTTATCGTCTCTTTGATCCCTCTCAATTCAGCCCCAATGGATGTCCTCATGTCCACCAACTCGGCTCTTCTGCCCTTGATTTCATCCCCCATAGCAGCCACCAGTCCCTCTTACCGTTCCTGGAACTCGGATTGAGACAGAACGACTGTGGATGATCTCTTCCTTGATGGTTGGTCTGGCTGGCTACTGCCTTCTCCCTCAACTCCCGTGCTCCGAACCTGTGCCACCGGACGTGGCTTTTTAGCTCTCTTGAACTTGGTTAATTCTTTACGGTTTGGCTCCAAAGAGGCATTGATGTGTGCCTCGGAGCTCAGTTCCAAGTTCAACTTGCTTCCCAAATCTCTGATGTATGTCAGTGTGGGATTGGGTAGGCGGAGGTAAGTCCCTCATTTTGGAGAACATAAGGGACAGCCGGACCCAATATTCCTTCTTGATACCCGAGCGTGGCAATACGCATATTCTCAATCTCCTCTCAGTCTAAATAGTAATCAGTAGTGATGGGTGACTCAATTATACCATGAAGATCCTTCATCTGCACACGAGTCATTGTATTCACTAGCATGTGCACCACATAAGTGTGTAAGAAAGTATTCCGGCTGTATAGTGAATGGAGTTCGGTTTCTAACTAAAGATCGCGATACCCGTCGTAAGAGCCAAAACAGTGGAATTGTAGTACAAGGGAATCATGGCGACGACACCATAGATTTTTATGGCATTGTAAATGATATAATTCAGCTAGATTATGTGAAAGAAAGACACATTACCATATTCAGGTGTGATTGGTTTGATCTTGGTAGCAAGAAAAAACCAAGAATACAAAAAGAAGGAAATATTGTAAGTATAAGAGTGGATGGTAAATGGTAGGAGAATGATTCATACATCCTGGCTGATCAAGCAAGACAGGTTTTCTATATCAGTGATCCCAAGTTAGGAGGGGATTGGCGTATCGTGCAGCCATTCCAACATAGACATATATACGATGTTGAGGAGATGGAAGATGAAACGATGGACGGTGGAAGCTCTCCTGTACCGGATGATGGAGTTTATCAGGAGAATGAAGTGGATGACATGATTGAAGTGCGACTCGAGGAAATTCAAACATTAATTCGGGAGGACGACGACCCTAAGGATGTATGTGAGTCAGAAGTTTTAAGAGATCATGAAGTTGTCGATAATGATATAATGCTTGATTTTCAATATGAAGATGAGTTTGATGAAACGTTACACGAATATTATAGTAGTCAAGAAGATTCTGAAAGAGATAGTAGTTCCGGCGATGAGAGTGACGATGATAATATAGAAACTTGATGATAGCAATTCCTAAAAAGCTAAAATTTCTACCCGCTAAGGTATAATATAAAGTTTTTTTTTTTTTTTTAAAGGAATTTGATGCTTTCTGATTATATTTTGCTTTATTCCAATAACATTTGTTCTCTTCATTTACTGTCATGAGTTGGAAAATGTATTGATGATATACTAATTAATATTGTTTTGTATATTTCATGTAAATTGCAGATACTGTTAGCGGAAAAAGAGGAGATAACTCGGTTCCAAAATAGTATGGGATATTCGTTTGATTATATCATCGATGACTTTATTGTTTTCTGTCATTGTTCAAGTGCATGGGTTTATACTTTACAACTTAAAGTATTTATGGTTTTTGTTTGTATGAGTTTTCTATTTTTTTTTTAAGATGAATTCACATTATTAGTTCTATTTATGTGTTTTTATTTGCTTCTTTTCTATTATTTGTAGTTTTTTATTTAATTACGTGGCCTTTAAACATAAAAATTTGAATATAACGGGACAAGCTACATTAGAATGCCCAGTTTATATTTTGAAATTATGGATTACTTGGGATATTTACATGCTGACCCCATTCTAGGTATGCTCTTTGTATTTTGCATCATAACCATTTACTTGAAAATATTATACAGCATAATAGAATTTAATAATGTAACTGTAACAAAGAAAACAAAATAGGTTTGTAGTGGAGTCGGTAAGAGATTGCATGGTGTGGGCAGGGTTCTTTAGTTCGAACCTTGGTGAGGGAATTTTTAATTTTTTGGTGGTAAGCTTAGCTATTAATTTTTTATATTAGCTTTTTCCACTTTGTTTTATAAATTAAGTTATAATATGGCTACCAGTCTTTATAAAACATATATAACTCCTTATATATGTGTGTATATATTTTACTAATTTTTATTTATTAAATTTAAGTATATATTATCATTTATGCTTTAATGCAATCAATATGAATTTTAAACCTTTTTTCCATGAAGATTGAAACAAGTTATTTGTATAGTATGCTATTTATTTTTTTAACATTATATTAGATATTGGAAACAATCATTATTAAACATTTAAAAATATGATTATTTTTTTTAAAACAATCAATATATTAAATACTTATATCTAAAACCCATAAAAATAATCTAATTATGTACATATTACAAAACTAAGCAAATAATTCAATACTGCGTAACAATTATAGTTCATAATTTAGGTGAACGAATAATTTGTATTATCAACTTATAATTACTAGTGTTTTTTCCCCTTTATGTGTTTCGGTCATTTAATCTCGTTGTGGTTCATTCGATCCATCTATATTAAATGGATCAAAAAGTGACCAATGACGTCAATCAAATATTAGATCGATCTGACCCGTCTAGAGTTGACGTGTCAACTATTGATTCATAACATTGTTCAATGTTATACCGTAACAGGTCGATCAAGTTGGCCTGTTTTGGTCAATTAAATCAAACTACCATACATGGGTTAACTAATGACTCACGACGTCATTCAATATTAGATCAATATGGGTTGGTCAATTAAATCAAACTAGCATACATGAAAAAAGTCATAAAATGACTAATATAACTCTAAAAAATTTACTCAGTCGGGCCAGTTGAACGATATCAGGTATTATGAGTCCAACTAAACTTAATTTTTAATTTTTTTATAGATACAAATTGTTTAGGTGTTTTTTTTTAAATTGTAGATATTATTAATAATATTTCATAAAATAATATCATTATACAATCAATGTTTCATATTTTATATTAGCCCACTAATAATTCGAACCATTAATATTACATAACATATATGTTATCTAATATTTTATTTTCATCTGAAATTATAGGATTAACTTAATTGAGTTATTTTTATAAATGTTACCAATAAAATCTATATAAAATAAAATTAATAAAATTAATTTACAGAAAATTAAATCCCTAACCCAAAAACAAGCCCACAACAACTACCCCTCTCCACTAACACCCAAACCCAACTGAAACCCAGCCCACCCCAACTGAAGCCCGCCCCACCCCAACTGAAGCCCACCCAACTGAAGCCCACCACATATTAATCCCAGCCCCAGCCACATATACAGGCAGCCCCCCCCATACCTCACTTCACCCCTTCTAGAAACACCTAACCCTACTCTCCAGACTGAACTCAACGGTCGCACCACCTCTGACTTGCAGGAACCTTAACGCTCCGATTGAGCCTAGTTAGGCCAGCCTTCACCCCGCCTTCCAGCCCATGGCCCACGCCCCACGACCCACACCTCGCGCTCCATGCCCGAACCCTAGTTTCAGCGAGCCCACTTGCAGACAGTTCCCGGCCCCAACACCAACCCCAACCCAAATCACTCCAGAATCAAATCTCACCACATGCAACCCCTTGTGTGAAGATATTGATGCGTTTTTTATCAGATCTGAACAGATCTGGAACAGATCTAACAGATAAGTCTATCCGATCCAATTTTCCATTATATTCCTTCATTATATTTTGGTTTTACAGAATTATAATTAAGTATAATTCGTTTTTTTTTTAATTATTATTTTGGTAGAGATTATTACTTTGATAAAGGAAAAAATCTCATAATAATCTTCGATTTATATTTTAGGCCGGTTTAAATTTTATATATAACTTATTCTGTTTTTACAAAAAATGAAAAGGGTTTCGCAGTCCCTTTTGGCGGAAACCTTTTTTCATAGGCGGGATTTTGAGATTTTTTCACTACTTTTGTAGAGGATATGGCGGGCTTGAAAGGGTATTAGTTTTTATATCAACCATTCTCCTCAATTTATGTTGTATAAGCTTGATCTAATTGTTCTTCACCCTATATTGCAGATCTACAAAACAAGGTAGAAGAAAAAGCAAGGCTGGTAAGAGGCCTAAACCTGTTTTTCGTCTGTTTAATTGGAAGATTTATGATTATTTTTTAGTTTAATTTTTTAGTAGTTGTGTGCCCTGTTTAATTGGAACGTAGATTCTGTAAAATGATGTAATAATTGTTGATTGTATAAATAAACTCAAGAACATTCTTTTTGTATATTATTTTCAATTAAATTTGATAATGTAATGATCTATTTAGGTTTGGTGTTGTTTTGGATTGATTTCTGTTGAAAATTTTGACTTCACCTTAGTCTGTATTTTTTATGTTTAAATTTATAATATGAATAATTTAGATCAATAAAACTTGTCGTTGAATTGATGATTTATTTGAATAGGAATGATTGTCGGTAATAATTGCTTGTTTGTGAGCCTTGAATTTTAATTGGTTTTATACTGTCATAATTGTTTGTTTTTGTGCTATGTGGATACTGAATCTCAATTGGGTTTATACCGTCATAATTGTTTGGTTATGGAGATTTTCACATAATTGTTTGGTTAAGGAGATTTTTACAACTGTGATGTCTTCCAAATCTGTTGCAGTTTTGTTATTATTATTATTTATTTGGTATACTAGAAAAAAGATTTGAAATGGGTTATGAGGTATCCATTGGCTAAATTTGTTACAGTCAGCGTATAATTATTATTATTATTATTATTATTATTATTATTATTATTATTATTATTATTATTATTATTATTATTATTATTATTATTATTATTATTATTATTATTATTATTACTATTATTATTATTTATGTATTCTAGTAAAAAGATTATAAGTGGTTTCCCTATACATTGTTGTAGTACATATGATTTGAAATGAGTTATTGTAAGTATTAGAAGTATTAGAATTCTTTAATTTAAATCAGAATTGGTGATTCAATTTTTTTTTTTTTTATACTAAACAGTTTTTAATTTTGTTGAAATATTTAACAAAGAATTGACTTTTGCTTAAAAAATTATACATATGTAGTAACATTTGAGTTATACAAGTAGCTTTACCCATTATATATATACTTTTAATTAAAATATTTATTGTAAATTTGATAAACTGCTTTTGAAAAGTCAGACGTCAAATTGATTAGGGCTAAGAAACCTTTTTGAATGGGTTAAATATTTACTGATCTGAGGTTATATAGTTTAATTAGTATGTGATACAATGAACTAAAATCCAAGAATATGTACAACTCAACTTTCGGAAGTTTTTTGTAGTAACATTTTTTTCTAAACACCCATGTTAGTATTATTGTAATTATTGTAATTATAAGTAGTCTTTGGTTATTTGACATTAGTACAATTTTGTGACTACCATACCAAATACAAGAATTTGTAAGAGTGTTATTGATAGAGTACTCAAGTTTGGCCCAATAACTAACAATAATGTATAATTCAAAACCTAAGAATTGTTTGATTAGTTTATTGAGTGGACATAGGAAATAATAGTAATTCATCAAACTTTATAAAAGGAATCAAAATAAATTTCTGAGAAAATGGATAGCCTGTTAAAAATAATTCATGATGTGTCATCTCCAATCTTTATCCTTAGATTTACTGATCTGTTTTTATATTGAATTTTTTTTTTATGCTCTTTTATATCAATGTGGATTTCATGTGACCTATGATAGTTACACGTTGTGTGTTGCATAAATGAATATAATCTATCAAATTAATTTAAATTGATCTGGAACTTTTATGAGATGTGTCTAGTTATGCTTTTTGAGTTCATATGAATTCCCATGTTTATATCAAGATTCCTTAATAAATAGTTGTTTCAGCTGAATTATGTTCTACATGGATGCTTTTATTCATTTGAAAGTTTAAAATCCACGTGATTTATACATTTACCAATTAAGATAATTTTATGATGATTTATTAAGTTTTTAAAAAATATATTACCAACAACTTTATGAAATACTAAATTTTATATCGTGTAAATAAATTATTCAACGAGGACTTATTTAATGGTGTACTATTTGACTATTTACAAAATTTATAGTCTTTCATGTTTTTTTTTTTTTTTTTTTTTTTTTTTTGGGGTTTCAATGTTATCAGAAATGGCTCCTGGAGCTCTACCTAGGTTAAAAAAGAGAACCTATCCGAAAGGGCCGCAACCACTGTTGGTAGACCAATCAGGGAAGAGTGTGACCTCTAATTCCGGTAAACTAATAAAAACGAGGGGACTTCGCGAAGAAGAAGATATGTCGATCGATGATGAAATTGAGGCATTACTCTCATCTAGAACACAAGATTATAATGACAGAGGGAGCCACAGTGTTAACCCAAATCAAAATACAGAAAATGCCACCTTGCCAGAAAACGTTGTAGTTCATCCTACTCAATCCCCTCAAGATGTAGTCACTGGAAGCTCTGATATCCAGTCTACTGAGATTCATAAGACTCCAATATCTAACACTAATGGAATAGAAGGTACATAGTGATAATTAATTTTTTTGTTTTTTTTTTCCTTTTTTTTTTTTTTTTTGGATTGTAGGTGTAATATATTTAAATTCCAATTTTTTTTCAACATATGTAGCTTCAGCATCAAATAAAAGAGGACGTGGTCAGACAATGGGTAAGGGGAAAATGAAAATGTTTGCTGCATATGGCAAAAAAAAGAAGATCAATGTGGACACATCTATAGGACGATCAATTAATGCAGACGAATCTGCAAAACTAGCAAGTCAGATTGATGTAATTACTAGAGATGTTGTTCGAGTGCCCAAACGATGGAAAGATGTAGATGAAAAAAATTATCTAGAGCCAGGCTTTGATCATCTAAAGGTTAGTGTTATATAAACAAATCTTATTAATTATTCATTGATGAATATTCTTATAATATGAAGTTTGGTTATTTCATATGTAGATTCACATGGATGTTGATGTGGATGCACCCGAAGTGAAACAGTGCTTGATTGAGCGATTTAAGACCAGTAGCAGGCAAAAGCGTCATAAGCTCCATAAACATTTCTTAGAGTATGCGACTTTGGAGGAGGCTAAGTTGAACAAACCAAACTTCTGTCCCGACAAAGATACATGGGACGTACTTTGTGATTTTTTTGCATCACCTAAATATAAGGTAAACTTTATTAATTAATATATTGAATTACAACTACAATTTACTTATAAATTTCTTGTTATTGTAGCATATAAGTGATGTGAATAAAAAGAATCGAGCAAAGTTACGTCGCAAGCATATTTCTGGTAGAAAGGCTTTCACTGTTCGTCGCCATGAAATTGTGAGTAAAATATGTATGCTATATGCAAATTTTGAATTTTTTGGGGTTATTCTTACTTTGCATGTTGTGGTTTTATGGTGTTCTAGTTCCTTGGTTTCTTTAGAATGAGAGTCTCTTGTTTGTTATTATTTTTTTATTCTTCCTTTATATCTATTTTTGTTCCTTTATGATAGCTATGTTTGTATGTGGATAATAACTAGGTTTATTATAAGTAATTTTTTTACCCATCTTGAGCTCATAATTACATTTCTAATTTTTTTTATTTTGGATATTGAGAATAGTTGAAGTGAGTAGAAAATTATGTGTAGTCTGCAAGAACTTTGTTGTTATTATTTTACATATGTTTGTATAATTGATTTATTTCTTTTACCGGTACTAGTCTTTCTATAATAAAATTCCAATGGTGATTATGTTATGATTTTTTTGCATTTACTTGGTATAGTCTAAGAATGAGCTGAATGGAGAACCCTGTGATAGAATCGAGTTGTATAGACGTACACATTGTTCAGAGAATAGCACGTGGAAATCAATCGAGGCAAAAGAAAGTAGGGTAAGTTAATTAAATTCATTTATTTTTATTAAGAAATTAAGCTGAATATAACATTTACATATTGATAATGCAACAGGAACTGATGATCAAGAAGCGCGACCAATACATACAAGAAGGGAATCCAAAGACCGACGATGAAATCTTTCTCGAGGTCTTAGGCTATGGATCAGGATACATAAAGGGCCTTGGGTATGGCCCGAAACCACCAAGCAAACGTAACACAACATGGAGTTTAAATGACCAACATTTGCAGCAGGAACTTCAAGAGACACGGGAGAAGCTACAAGATTCAGAATTACAAGTCGATGAGCTCAAGACACAAGTGAATGAATTCCAGAATGAGGTGACCGGTTTGAAAGACAAAATGGCTCAGCAAAGTGAAACTGTGGACAAACTCAGAGCTTATTTGGAAAGTATTGGAGCAAAGCTCTAAACCTCGTA
The DNA here is from genome assembly GCA_958295605.1 of Ajuga chamaepitys. Lineage (NCBI taxonomy): Eukaryota > Viridiplantae > Streptophyta > Magnoliopsida > Lamiales > Lamiaceae > Ajuga > Ajuga chamaepitys. The sequence goes on along the minus strand of OY282502.1, from coordinate 33,023,397 downwards.
AAGGTTAGCTTACTCTCCCGTTGAAATATATACTAATACTATTGAACAATCATTTTTATATATTATTTATGACAATTATTTTTTTCTTTTTAGATTTGATGCATTGATGAGGAAGCTGGAAGACGAGACTGTTATGATGTTTATCAATTAAGAGTTTGTAATAAGTGATGTTTGAAGACAAAGTTTCTTTTTCTTTTTTTTTCCTTTAGACAATCATGTTTCTTTCATTAAGTGATGTTTATTTCGGATGTTTATGTTAGATATTTTGAACTTCTTTAGCCTACGAAATAATTTCATTCTACTTAGTATTGTTGCTTCCTAATTTAACTTTTTCCCCTTTTGGCATTGTTTACTTTAATGCATTTAAAATTGGGTCAATTACCAAAAACAACCTGTATTATGAGCCTTTTTCAGTTTTGCAACCTAAACTTTTTAGTTTTTCCGATGACAACCTGTATTAATTATTTTTTTTCAATTTGCAACCTCCGGCTATATTTCCGGCTATATAGGCCATGTGACTTGCACATGTTATTTTTTGGACCAATAAGATGGCGACACGTGGCGGCTAATAAAATATTTAATAAAATATTAATAAATATTTTAAAAATTTCAGAAATTTCATTAATAAATCTAGAAAATTAATAAAAAAAATCTGAAATTCTTTTAGAAATTCTAAAAATTTATTTAAAATTTAAAAAAAATAATTAAAATTTAAAAAAATTATTTATAATCGAAAAAATAAAATAAAATAATTTTGTAATTAATTAAAAATTTCTGAAAATTCATTAATAAATCTAGAAAATTAAAAAAAAATCTGAAATTCTTTTAGAAATTCTAAAAATTTATTTAAAATTTAAAAAAAATATTTAAAATTTAAAAAAATTATTTATAATCGAAAAATAAAATAAAATAATTTTGTAATTAATTAAAAATTTCAGAAATTTCATTATAAATTCTGAAAAAAAAATTATTTCTAAAATTAATTTGAAATTCTAAAAATTTATTTAAAATTAAGAAAAATCATTTAAAATCAAAAAAATAATTTTAAAAACAGAAAATAAAAAAAATAAAAATTTATTTAAAATTAAGAAAAATCATTTAAAATTAGATAGCTAATTAAAAAAATTTATTTTAGAAATTAATTTTTAAATACTAAAAGATAATTATAAATTGTAGAGAATTAGTATAAAAGAGAGGGAACTCCGTATATTCCGGTATAAATAAATTTAAGAAGTGCATTTTATGTATTTAATTTTTGGGATTATAAATAAATTTTTTGAATTCTTAATAAATTTTTAGAATTTCTTAAATAATTTTATTTTATTTTTTTAATTTTCTGGAGTTATAAATGTAATTTCTGGTTTTTTTTATTATTTTTTATTTTCTGTTTTTAAAATTATTTTTTTGATTTTAAATGATTTTTCTTAATTTTAAATAAATTTTTAGAATTTCAAATTAATTTTAGAAATAATATTTTTTTTTTCAGAATTTATAATGAAATTTCTGAAATTTTTAATTAATTACAAAATTATTTTATTTTATTTTTCGATTATAAATAATTTTTTTAAATTTTAAATATTTTTTTTAAATTTTAAATAAATTTTTAGAATTTCTAAAAGAATTTCAATTTTTTTTTTAATTTTCTAGATTTATTAATGAATTTTCAGAAATTTTTAATTAATTACAAAATTATTTTATTTTATTTTTTCGATTATAAATAATTTTTTAAAATTTTAAATAATTTTTTTAAATTTTAAATAAATTTTTAGAATTTCTAAAAGAATTTCAGATTTTTTTTATTAATTTTCTAGATTTATTAATGAAATTTCTGAAATTTTTAAAATATTTATTAATATTTTTTTAAATATTTTATTAGCCGCCACGTGTCGCCATCTTATTGGTCCAAAAAAGAACATGTGCAAGTCACATGGCCTATATAGCCGGAAATATAGCCGGAGGTTGCAAATTGAAAAAAAATAATTAATACAGGTTGTCATCGGAAAAACTAAAAAGTTTAGGTTGCAAAACTGAAAAAGGCTCATAATACAGGTTGCTTTAAAGTAATACAATATTGTGTCAATGAATGTTAACTATGAAACTATTTTACCAAAAGAACCATTTATTGATATTCGATATTTTTGGCGCAATAATTATATTTTATAATAAATTGAATTGCTAAATATAAAACTAACAGATGCAAATGAATTTTTATAAGACGGTTTGAAAAATTGTCACTAAATATAATCCAAACGTGACAACTATTGTGTCATTTTAGAAATTTATATTGACACGAAATGTAGCTTGTCATCATAAAACACTTAATAATGACAACATATATCGTCGCCATACGTATGTCATTAGTGACGGTTAGATACAACTAAATGATGACACACCTCGGTTGTCACTACAAGTGCTCATGTAGTAACATCACATTTTTTTGTCATAAAATGTCACTTTACAATGACACAATATAACGTCGTCTCAGCCAATTCTTCATTGACAAAAATAATTTTCGTTACTAAATGTAGGTTTATCATGACACCACAACTCGTCACCAATTGTAGGATGTTGATGACGGTAAAAGTTTGTCGCCACATATTAACCGTTGCTGACGAAATTAATTGTCACTAAATATATTTATAAAATGACGAAAGGAATTTTGTGACTACACACTACATCTATTGTGACGAATTATTATAAACATGACAAAATAAAAAATATAGTTGTGACGATAAAAGCGTTACCAAAGTTTGATAGTTTGAGTATTTCAATGATTTTCGTCACCAAATTTTGATGTTATCATGACAAAAAATGCAATCGTCATATTACATCTTCACTTTCAATGACGAAACACAATATTAGATGACAAATTTAGGATGACATAAGTGACGAATTATGCGTCACTATATATCATGAAATATGGTGACGCGGACCTTTAGCGTCATCAAAAGTCATATTTTTTGTGACGAATTCAAATATTGTTACATATACCTAATACCACGGACATACAATGACGATCGTTGCGACACTAAAATTTCGTCACCTAAACCCTTATAGTGACGAAATATGACTTTTATATGACGAAATTTATCGTCCCGAAAGCACAGATTTCTTGTAGTGATTGTAATGCTCAAGTATAGGGGTTATCAAAGCCCCACAGTAGATCGGGTCGGGCATCTTTGTCTCTCTTTTCCTTTCTGTCCTCAATTCTTTTACTATCCTCTGAAAGCTTGATATCAGGTCCTGCTGGAAGTTCCTCAACTTCCTATCCACAATGACCCAGAGGATCTCCATCTCGTACAACCGAGGGGAACTGATTTCTTTCCTTCCACATATGGTGGAGCTCAACAACTTTTGTAGATACTTCATGACTGGGCTTCTGATGGAGGTCAGCTTGGAGCTCCTCGGGTCGTATGCTTGAGGTGCTACTATTCCAGGGGCGGTAGTGATTTGCCCCCAGAATTTTTGCACGTCAAATTCTTTCAACACATGTCCATCATAAACGGCTGGATTCTTAAAGCCATATATGCGTTTCAGGTTGTCGTGGCTCAGTATTTTCTCTTCGTTTAGAAGTTGGAATTTGAAGTGGTGAATCGTAGTTGAGCAGGAAAGGACCTCCTCCTCGATTTTGAGTGTGCTGAAAAACTCGAGCACGAATTTGAGGAAAGTCGGGCGGGGTGCTAGGCACTGGGCTAGACCTGCATTGTCTAACAGTTCCAGAACGTTTTGCCGGGTTCCCGTGGCGTCCAAGATCTTGGGATCACCATAGCAGGTAGCGGACACCCCCCTCTTCATCAACTTGTCAAATCTTTTTCTCTGATCCTCCGTTTCCAGCACTATGTCGAAGTCAATGGGTTTTGTGGATTTGTCGGTGGTAGTCGATGGAATTTCCGCCGTGGGAGCCTCCGGAGTGGGCTTAACAACTTTCTCTTTGCCCTTAGCTTGGCTTTTTCAGATTTTTTGTGTGACCCTTCTGCTAGAAGTGCCTTCTTGAGTGGTGCCTTTTGGGTTTTTAGGAGGTGCCATGGGTACCTAAAATCAACACACTCAATCTTTAGAACTAGTGGCAATACAACGAGTTAAAGTTCAAGCATGAGGTGCCTAAGTTTACTTGAATCCGACTATATATCCAACAAAAACAAGTCAAAGTGTATCAACTATGCAATGACAACCAATTCACACTCAAATGAGGTTATACATTACGATAATATCAACAATTGGGCTTAAAAACTAGATAAAATAGTCGAAATTAGCTAACTTAGGCACAACAATTTAATGCATATCACATGTTCGATGAATTGCCACAATGAATTTATCTTTTCCGAAACTCACAAATATTTACTCAACAATATACCCACTCAATCATCAAGAAATTATACGAGCTATCATGTTAATTCTATCATTCGAATGCATAAATACATATCAATTGGCAAAAAATCAATACAACTAGTTGTATGTATAACCAATTTCAATGAAAATGCAAATAAACATAAAATTAACCCCCAATCTCAACAATGGATTCAATAATACGCAATAATAGATCAAAAGAGTGAGATAGCCGTACTTACCGGTCGAGTTTAATCGAGAAAATTTGAATTTAGATTGTTCGTGCCCTTTTTGACTCGACCTCTGGTCCGCTCCAAATCCAAAAAATTTCGGAGAGAAGTGGGTGTGGTGATGTAAGTGAGGTGTGATGTGAATGTGATAGGAGGAAAGGGGGTTGCAAGGGTGATTTTTTAGAGTGTGTGTGTGCATGTGTATGAAAATCGCAAATTTGGGGGAAGAACTGACCTAATTCTGCGTGCAGGTATATTTATACCTGTGCTGCGTCTCGGCCGAGATTGGATTCTGGGCTCAGTATCTCGGCCGAGATCCGTTCTTCGCTTTCAGGACCAGTTGACTCAGTAGTGGATCTCGGCCGAGATGCTTTAGGATCTCGGCCGAGACAATGTCCCAGCACTTTTACCCCCATTCTGGATAAGTGGATCTCGGCCGAGATGAATGTGTGTCTCGGCCGAGATTATCTTCCAGCGAATTAGCTCAAATTCCATACAAATCCATCTCGGTCGAGATGCTGTAGTGTCTCGACCGAGATTCTCTTCCAGCAAATTTACTCCATTTTGGGCCCTTCTGAATCTCGGCCGAGATGATTCATGTTTCTTGGCCGAGATATGTTTCTAGGGAGGATTGCCCTTTTCACCAGCATGACATCTCGGCCTAGATTTCTTCTGCGTCTCGGTCAAGATTGTCCTCCCCTGCATTTTTTTCTAATTTTTGGTGTTCTTCACCCCCATTCCACACCATATCTTGTCTTGATTTGCTTGTTTGGTACCTACACACATTTTAACCAAAATAATTCAAAATACTAAAATAATAGTAAAGCTACTAAACTATGAATTTAAAATGCGAGAAAACGAGTAACCGTCGGGTTGCCTCCCGACAAGCGCCTTTGTTTAACAATGTTGGCTCGACGGAAGCTCTTTTAGCTCAGTGGTAGGTCTTCTACTCGTTCTTCTTCACCGGAATTTTCTTGACAATGCTCTAGATAAGGCTTGAGAAGATTCCCCGTTGACTTTGAAGATTTTACCGGTTTTACCACTTTCAATCTCGATGGCACCATGATCGAACACCTTAGTGACAACAAAGGGTCCTACCCACCTCGAACGGAGCTTGCTCGGAAATAACTTCAACCGGGAGTGATATAATAGCACTTTCTCCCCAACCACAAACGTTTTTTGGGTAATTCTCGAGTCATGAAAAGCCTTCGTTTTCTCCTTGTAGATCATGGCGTTTTCAAAGGCTTCATTTGGAATTTCTTCAAGCTCTTGCAATTGGAGCTTTTGGTGTACACCGGCTTCATCGAGGTTCATGTTGCATCTCCGAATAGCCCAATAGGCTCTATGTTCAAGTTCAATCGGGAGATGGCATTGCTTTCCATAAATAAGTCGAAAGGGAGACATACCAATTGGAGTTTTATAGGCTGTCCTATACGCCCATAATGCATCATTGAGCCTCAAACTCTAGTCCTTGCGATTCGGTTGAACGGTCTTCTCCAATATCGACTTGATTTCCCGATTCGAAGTTTCGGCTTGCCCATTGGTTCGTGGATGATAAGGCGTCGAAACCTTGTGCAATACAGCATATTTCTTCAGCAATGCGTCGATTGTTCGGTTGCAAAAGTGTGTGCCTCTATCACTTATAATGGCTTTTGGTATCCCAAACCGAGCAAAAATATTGGATTGGACGAACTCGGCCACAACTTTAGAGTCATTGGTTCGGGTTGCTTTCGCCTCCACCCACTTGGACACATAGTCAATGGCAAGCAAAATGTACAAATTCCCATAAGACAAAGGGAACGGTCCCATGAAGTCCATACCCCAAACATAAAAAATTTCACAAACTACAATTGGGTTTTGGGGCATTTGATTTCTTTGAGAGACATTGCCCGTCTTTTGGTAGTTGTCACATGACTTGCAAAAAGCAAGGGCATCTCTAAATATGGTGGGCCAAAACAGTCCACTCTCAAGAACTTTGTATCCCGCCCTCTTCGGCCCGAAGTGGCCTCCACAAGCGTATGAGTGGCAAAAATTCAACACCGACTGCACTTCATCTTCGGGGATGCATCTCCTGATTACTTGATCTGAACCATATTTCCAAAGGTATAGATCATCCCAAACAAAATGCTTTGACTCACTCTTCAACCTATCCCTCTGAGGTTTACTCATCCCAATAGGAAACCTCTTGGACACCAAATAATTCACCATGTTGGCATACCAAGGAACCTCCGCGCCTGTCATTGCTAGTAGTTGCTCGTTCAGAAAGCTTTCCCGGAGAGGCAAGTTCGTTTCTTGTTGGGTTATTCTGCTGAGATGATCTGCAACACCATTTTCCGATCCTTTCTTATCCTTGATCTCTAGGTCAAATTCCTGGAGAAGTAATATCCAGTGAATAAGCCTAGGCTTAGCCTCCTTTTTAGCCATGAGGTGCCTCAATGCTGCGTCGTCGGTATATACGATGATCCTTGTCCCAACAAGGTAAGACCGAAACTTCTCTAATGCAAACACAACAGCCAGCAGCTCCTTTTCTGTGGTAGTATAGTTGATCTGAGCTGGATTCAAAGTACGTGAGGCATAATAGATGACATGGGTCACCTTTCCCCTTTTCTGTACCAAAACTGCCCTCAAGGCTTGTTCAATAGCATCGCAAATTAGCTCAAAAGGTAATTCCCAATCTGGCGGTTGAATAATCGGAGGAGTAATCAATCTCTTCTTCAACTCATCAAATGCCAACTTGCATTCCCTGCTCATATCAAAATCCACATCTTTTTGTAGCAACCAGCACAAAGGAGCAGCGATCTTCGAAAAATCTTTGATAAACCTCCTGTAAAATCCTGCATGGCCCAAAAAAGAACGCACTTCCCGCACATTTGTGGGGTAAGGGAGAGAAGAAATAACATCAATTTTCGCTTTGTCTACTTCTATTCCCTTATTAGAAACTACATGGCCAAGCACAATTCCTTGTTCCACCATGAAGTGGCACTTCTCCTAATTTAACACAAGATTTTTCTCAATGCATCGTTGCAAGATTTTTACCAAGTTATCAAGACAATTTTTAAAAGATGTACCGTGGACGCTAAAGTCGTCCATGAAAACTTCTATGAAATGACCAATAACCTCGAAAAAGATACTAACCATACATCTTTGAAATATCGCAGGGGCGTTGCATAGTCCAAAGGGCATGCACCTCCACGCGAATGTTCCGAACGGGCATGTGAAAGTTGTCTTTTCTTGGTCTTTGGGTGATATTGGCGCTTGAAAGTACCCCGAGAATCCATCCAAGAAATAGTAGAAAGGATGTCCTGCTAGCCTTTCGAGCATCTGATCGATACAGGGTAGAGGGAAGTGATCTTTCCTTGTTACTGAGTTCAACTTCCTATAGTCCATGCAGACCCTCCAACCTGTCTGTAGGCGTGTAGGCATCATCTCACCATCATTTCCTTCTATCACTGTCACTCCAGACTTCTTCGGGACCACCTGGGTCGGGCTCACGAACTTACTGTCGGATATGGGGTAGATGATCCCCACATCCAACAGTTTGATTATTTCTTTCTTGACGACCTCCATCATTGGCGGGTTGAGTCGTCGTTGCGGCTCCCGGCTAGGCTTGGCGTCATCCTCAAGCAATATCCTATGCATGCATAGGGACGGATTAATGCCTTTGATATCGGCAATGGTCCACCCTATAGCTTCCTTGTTCACCTTGAGGACCCCGATCAATGCTTGTTCTTGAGTGGATGTGAGCTTTGACGAGATATCACCGGTAGGGTTTCTTCCTCCCCAAGATATGCGTATTTGAGATGGGGGGGAAGGGTTTTGAGCTCAAGGGTTGGTGCCTTGGTGGTAGAGGGTAGCAGTTTTTCTTGAGATTCCGGCAATGGTATGAACTTGGGAAAGGACTTGGTTCGGAATGGCTTAGAGAATTGTGATTGTTCCACTGTCCCCACCAACTCTTCCTTGGTGTCCAGTGGCTCTATCTTCTCTAGATCATTCGCCAATTCAATTGCTTCTTTGTCCCTGCAATAACACTCAAACACTTCCTCTACAAGGGGATCAATAGCATCAATAACTTCAATAGAATACACACTATGCAATTCCTCAGGATACTTCATCGAATCAAAGATGTTGAATTGCACCACTTGGCCATCAAATTCCATGCTAAGAGTTCCCTCTCGCACGTCAATCTTTGTTTGGGAGGTGTTCAAGAACGGCCTCCCAAGCAAGATTGGAGTGGAATTTGACGAATTTCCATGCATATCCAGTACATAGAAATCCGCTGGGAATATGAGGTTATCCACCTCAACTATCACGTCCTCAATCACCCCGTCCGGAAACGAGGTGCTTCGGTCCGCCAGTTGGATGACTACCCTCGTATCCTTCAGTGGACCCAAGTTTAAGCTATCGAAAATGAAACGGGGCATCACATTGATCGATGCCCCTAGATCCAACATGGCTTTCTCTATTCTAGTGTTACCAATTTTGCACGGAATGACGAACATTCCCGGATCCTTTCATTTATGTGGCATCTTTTTTCTGAAAAACCGCCGAGACATTTTCTCCCATTAGGACCTTCTCATTCCCATGCAACCGTCTTTTGTTAGTGCACAAGTCTTTTAGAAATTTTGCATATCGAGGAATCTATTCTACGGCCTCCACCAGGGGGATACTGATTTCAACCTTCCTGAATACCTCCATTGTCTCCTTGTCTCTATTTCTGTCTGGAATCCTCTTCATTTGACTCTGAAACGGAAGTGGTGAAATTTCAGGATTGATTCTGGATTTCTGAGAATCTCGGCCGAGATTATGTTGTGTCTCGGCCGAGACAAGTGTGCAGGGGATTTCTGCTTCTGGGCGAGGTGGGTCATCTCGGCCGAGATCTTGATGCATCTCGGCCGAGATTTCGTTCTCAGCACACTCCCTTTCCTTCCGACTCTTCTTTCTCCATCTCTCGACTTCCTCTTTTCAAGGACCTTCCCGCTTCTCAAAATCCCCACACTGACATTTTCAATTTCACTTTGTGGAGAGTATTTCGAGGTAGGAAAAGGCAATAGGTGGTCGGGGAAGCATGCAGCTAATGCCTCCTTTTGTTTTCGCAACTCCTTGGCAATCTTCCACTTAGGTGTCCGAATTTTAATTTCAGCCACATGGGGAGTTGATGTCTCTTCTTTCCTCGGACTATCATCTACTTCCTCAGTCTTTCCTTGTGAAGTGTACCCGGGCTTTTCAGGCTCTCCAAGTAACTCCTCATTCATAACAACAATGACACTCACATTTTTCGGGTTGACTTCCGGTTGAGCCGGTAGTCTTCCTCCTTGTGCATTTTCTAATCGAGATACCGCTGATGCTATCTGACTGACTTGATTCTCGATACTCTGAAACCTGGAACTTGATTCCTTCTGTAATTGGAGTGTACTAGTGGCTAGGCTTTTCACTATGTCAGAAAGAGATGGATCACAGGGTACCTGCTCGGGTGGCTGTCTTTGCTGGAACATTCCCCTAGGAAAAGGGGGTCGGTTTTGCCCACTGTGATCACCTTGTTGATTCATGCTTGGATTCTGATTGCCATATTTGAAATTCGGATGGTCCCTCCATCCCGGGTTATATGATTGTGAATAAGGATCATACTTCCTCCCGGATGAGTTAGGATTGAAGTTGTGAACCGCATTGGCATGGGCCTCCATCTCTTCTCCGAGAATAGGGCAAGTGTCAGTGGAGTGCTCGGTTACTTGACAGATTCTGCAAGGCTCTGGAGTAGGAGTGCCACCCGAGATCACTTTCTTCACCAAGTCTATGAGTTGGTCCAATCTTTCTTCCACAGTTGAATCGGTCACATCCTTGACTCTTCTCACCGGCTCTCTACAACCGAACTGCTGAGTGTTGGCGGCCATCTTGGAGATCAATGCTCGGGCCTCGGTTGGGGTCTTGTCGGATAGAACCCCTCCACTCACTGAATCAATCATATTTCGATCCGTCAGACACAATCCCTCGTACCAGTACTGGATTAGCAATTGTGGAGTGATTTGATGTGGAGAGCAACTTCCTACAAGCCTCTTAAATCGTTCCCAGTACTCATACAGTGTTTCCCCCTGCATTTGCCTCACTCCACTAATTTCTTTTCGAATGTTGGTGGCTCGAGAAGCTGGGAAATACTTTTCAAGGAACTAGGTTTCCATCTGCTCCTAAGTGGTGATTGATCCGGATGGCAAGTAGTATAACCAATCCCTAGCAAGATCCTTCAGTGAAACAGAAATGCTCGAAGCATGATCTGTTCTTCCGTCACCCTCGATGGCTTCATACTTGAACAAACCACATGAAACTCTTTAAGGTGTTTATGAGGGTCCTCTCCGGACAGCCCATTAAAGGAAGGTAGTAGGTGGATGAGTCATGATTTCAACTCGAAAGCAGTATCGTTTCCTATAGCTGGGAAGGTGATGCACAAGGGTTCTTGAGCAACCCTTGTGTTAGCCAACTCCTTTATTGTTCTTTCTTGACCTTGACCTTCAGCCATTTCTTCCAAGTTGATGATCTCTTCACACCTTAAATTCAATACTTCAATTCCTTCTCGGACTTGCTCCAAATCTCAAGCTCTCCTTCTCAATTCTCGTTCACGTTCTACAATATCAGGTTCAAATAACAGTCCTCTTTCTCCTTGCGAACGCAAGAACATTCACTACAAGTAAACAAAAATAAAGAAACAAAGTAAGATTATAAAATTACAAACCTAAACAAGAAGATAACTATATATGTAATTAATCATAATGCTTGATCAACAAATCAACACTATTCTATCACTGTTCCCCGGCAACGGCGCCAAAATTTGGTAGCGTGAATGTCGTGTGTCGCTTACCAAACTAATTTGTGTATAAAGAATACACTAAACCTTATCAACTATCCTATTAGTAGAATGGTAAATAAGGGTCGATCCCACAGGGAACGGCCGAACAGTTTTGATTCCGATGCCAAGCAATTTATAATTAAATATGCAAGAAGTAAATACTTAAGAAAGCAATAAAGGTTGGGGGATTTGATAAGGGACTAACAATCTACTAGTAACAAATAAAGGCAACTAAACGAAATTAAAAGCATTTAACATTCGAATTCAAAGAAACAAATAATCAAAGACAATAGAAGAGATCTTTTTCGGTTTTGGTTTTCAAATAATAAAACAATCCACCCTTGATCATGCTTCCCCTTGGTCTTGGACGATTGATGCAACTATGTTAATGACCGATTAAATTGTGATTCTAGCCCTTATCTCAAGGCTATTAACAAGCTCTAATAGCCTTGTTATCCCTTAATCTTAGTCAATTAAAATAAGCTCTTCGACTAACCCTATTCAATTTAATTGAATCCTCGAACAAGCTCTCTTAGATTCAATAACCAAATGCATTAAACACTAGGACAACGAGATAAATTCAACATAAAACTCGCAAGCTCGGTTTAGTGGTTGAACTTTGTGTTATCACCAATCAATAAATCTATTGTTTGCTACACGGGAATCGTAAATCCTACAATTACGGATAGTAATTTCCTATTCTAGCAACACATTCACAAATCCCTTAAAGGGTGATCAATCCAATAATCAATTCATAAATGTGACTCAATAACAACAAATAACACAAAACACTTGAATACACAATAATCTCGGTAACATTAACCGCAATAATCACATCAATGTCTTCGACTGAAAGTTCCACAATGATCAAGGATGAAATAAAGGGTGCTAGCCACCCATATTAACTAATACAATAAGGAAATAAGTAGAAAAATAAAGAAACATGATATTGATATGGATGAATCCAAAGATGTCAATTGGAGAAGATGATCCTTCAATCTCTTGTCCAATCTTCATTTCTTGGTGGCTTTGGTGGCTGAATAGTGCTTTCAAAGTATCTAAAAGGTATCAAAAGTTAGGTTAAATTCGAATGCGATGATATATATATATATATATATATATATATATATATATATATATATATATATATAAGGGGAGAAAGTGCTAGTAAAAAATAGGCAAAAACGCATTCAGGATTTCAAAACAGAGTAATGAATCTCGACCGAGACATGAAAAAGGGTTTTCCATATTGGTGGGTCGAAGGCTAATCTCGGCCGAGATTAAACTTCATCTCGGCCGAGATGTAAAAAGGGAAAAATGAGGCTGGCTAGGGCTTGACTTATCTCGGCCGAGATGCAACCCAATCTCGGCCGAGATCTTGGTCCTTTGAAAAGCCTTGAAATTCTCTGGAAACACATCTCGGCCGAGATGCGTTGTTTGTCTCGGCCGAGATCTTCAGTTTGTTCAATTCTTCATGAATGCCCTGGATACTCATCTCGGCCGAGATTTTCATCCTGTCTCGGCCGAGATCTTCAGCTAGCCCTTCCTTTTGTTACCTCGATCGATCCCTCGACTCCGCGATCTTTTGATGTTCTTTTTCGACCCTTTTTTTCACCTGTCTTAACACAAAAACAACAGAAATGCATTATTTTTCCCATGAGAGTATAAAAGCACTAAATACACGTGATTATGCACATTATTGACACTAAAAATGTCCTAAAGTGCGTGCACGAAACACGTGTACCAGTATTGTTGGGTTTGTGAACCCGGTTTGATCATTTAATTGTTATGTTGAGTCATAGGGGTTTAGAGTTTTATTGCTTTGTCTTTAGAGTCAAAAGAATAGTTAAACCAGAGCAAATAAGGTAACAAGTGAAAAGAAAAAGAAAAAAATAGGGAAAGATTGATGGTGAATGGTTAATGATGAGATGATTTTAAGAAATAGATGGAAGAAGGCACTATAATAGAGCATGAGAGGTAAGTTGAGACGAAATTGAGCTTGAAACTAGAGTATTCAATAAAAAATTACCCTTGTGAGAATTTGAGCCTAATTGTACTCCTAACTAGGAGTAATATACAATTTTTTCGGTGTGAAATTGATTGAATATGTGCATTAGTCTCTAGAACTTGCCTTGAGTCTTTACTATGAATGTGTCAAATATGTGGTGTGATTTAGGAAGTGATCTTAGGCATTTTTGGTTTAAGCCTATTTATTTGAACCGTGAAAAATTGCCTTTGTACCATAAGGTCAATAATTATCCCTAGTTAACCCACTTGAGCTTTAAAGCCTTAATTTTTCATAACCTAACAAAATCAACCAAAAACCTTTTGATTTAACTCTTTGGCCTTAATTGGATTAATCAAGTTAGAGGGGGGAGAATTGAAAGGTAGTTTGGGTGAAGAATTTTGTGGGAAGGAATGTGAAACTAGAGAGTAATTCCAAAGATGAAGGAAACAAGAAAAAAATGATAGGTAAAAACCAAAGAGAAAAATAGCCTCTCCTAGATGAAAAAAAAAAAAAAAAAAAAAGAGTTTGTTGTTAATAAATTTCCATGTACTTTGAGGAGAGGCTAGGAAATCATAAAAGTGCTTAGATTGTTTGAGTTGAATAGAACAGGCGGGTAGTCCCAAAAATATGGTACGCTTGTATTGATTTGAAAAGCACTTCAAATATAAAGGTTTAGTGAAGGTGAAGAATTCATGTCTTTTGGGATGAGTTGCTGAGAATTGGAGAGTGAGGTTGAGTGATGTTATTGAGGGGTAGTCGGGTTAGGAATAACTTAATAGTCCAAAAGTAGTCACTTTTAGCCAAATATATCCCACCTTACCTTAAGTCAACATTATAATCAAGAAAAAGACCTTTTTTTTTTATCTATATTCACACACATTGAGTACGAGGTCTAGTTTAGACGATTGACAAGCATATGGTAGGCTTTGCATGTAATTCAATATGAGAGGAAATGAAATTAGCCTAAACACTTGAGAGATGAGGAAAATACTTAGAGGCATAATGGCATGCTCATAAGTCAGTTTGTAGGTCTCCACTTCGTAATACGGATGAAAGAAATCTTCGGCTTCCTTTCTCTCATTGAGTATGGCAGATAGTGCGTGTGTGCAAGGGATGCCGATGAGTTGCCATTACCTACAAGAACACTCCCTACACTCCAAGCCCACCATGTACTGGCCTCTATAAAAATACCGAACTTGATAAAACCTGTTGTTTGACTTGAGGGGAATGTAATCGGTGACTCTTTTCCTATTCCTTTCCAAGATCTTGTTTATCCTTGGGAAAAGCTTGTCGTTCCACCTTTCATTTGCCTTGTCTCTATGCTTTTGAAGTTGTTTCATTGCGTGCTCTCTAATCCACTCCATCATGTAATTATTGCCTTATCCCTAGCCGCTAGAATCATCGAGTTGAAACTCTCACAAACATTATTTAATAGTGTATCGCACTTCGACTCAAAGCCAAAGAATGCCTTCAGCCACTGTTCGGGTGGCTTATCACTGAACCACTCCCAAGTGGCTTCATTCAAATTCTTCAATGCTTTCATCCTTTCCGAAAACTCCCCAACGGTGGTGCTACATGCTGCCTTCCACATGGCTTGCTTGTATTCAAGCCCTCTAAAACTTGTTATTTTTAGGTTGTTGTGCATATGACGAACACGAAACCTATGGGCTGCCTTCGGGAAAACCTTCTCCATCGCCTGTATTAGTCCCTTTTGCTTGTCAGATTTGAAAGTGAACCCTTCGTTGTTGATCATCAGGTCTTGCCTCAGAATTGTGAGGAACCACTCCCACATTTCCCATTTTTCTTCTTCACCATAGCCCACCCAACTGGGAAAAGATTATTATTTCCATCGGTTCCCACAGCTGTCAAAAGATCCCTCCGTGTTTGCCTTGAGATGGCAGTCGTCAATACCCAACAGAGGCCGACAACCCGTCAGAAAACCTTTCTTCAATGCATTAAAAAAAACATAGAAGTGGCTAAAACGTGTCATGCCACTATCTAATTATGTCCTAAGGATGATGGTGGACCCCGGATTGGTTTTTCATAGCTCTTCGGCGTCCGACCACAGCTTGGCATACTGAGCATCCAGATCACCCTCGATCTTCTGAATGGCCTTGGTTTTAGTTTTGTAGGCATGGTGCCTTGATATTGTGATTTGAGTGTCGATCGACATCCTCCATAAACTTTTGGATACTTCTCTTCTTGTCGCTTTGAAACCTCTACAAAAATTGTTCGAATAATCGAGTGGAGGTGACATTTCTAACGGTTTGGGAAGTTGCACAAGAATGCTTGGAGTAATATTTTCTTATCTGCCATGAAGACCCGTCTTTCATTTTCAATGCATGAACCATCCATTTGCACCTTTTATTGACGCACTTAGCATATATCCTTCTATCGTCTTTCTTTCTGAAATGAATTGACCTCTTGTTCTTTATGGCATGGTTCTCAACAACATTCTTGACATCTTTTTTACCAAAGAATAACTACTCAATAAAAAATTCTGGATTAGATATGGTCCTTGGGTTGAACACCGGGTAGTTGGGAACCGCCCCCTCTTTGTCAGACTCACTTAGACGTGTGTCATCAAAATCACCTTTTTCATCCCCCACTAAATCCTCCTCTTCCTCACTATCTGCCTCTTCTTCACTAGACTCAATGACCAGCTTTTTCATACCCTTATCGATATTTGAAGCCGTGTCACTACACTGTCCCTCTTCAAAATTCATTCCTAAACCTCTACCCCTTCCTCGCCCCCTAGCCTTTCCATGACCCCTTCCCCTTCCATGACCACTGTCGCGTCCAACACTACCCCGTCCCTCAACACTACCCAGATTTCCACCATTGCTCGGTATAGCAGCCTCATCAATGCTTGCTGCACAAACACTGCCCCTCGACGTCTAATGATTCCACTGTTATGTCAACAAAGTAGTTCCCCTCCTCCACATTAGTCGGATCAATAACATCCATCTCATTCCCCACATTTTCTACATTCTTTTAAAAAAGAACGTCATCGTCCTCATCATTATACTCATTTCCTTTCACGAAGTCCGGGTCTTCAAATGACTCGTACTCGAAGTCACTAGAATTAGGGGAGTGTACATTTTGGAAACTGGTTGGAATTTCTTCTACGTAAATGTGCACCTGTCTTAACGTAAGAAAACTATTGGCACATTCCCTAGTCCAATCATCATCCCCTAAGAACTTAAATGTTCCATCCCGTATCTTCACATGCAAAATTATCTCTTCCTTTACCCCAACTTTCGAACTATACTCCACTAAACCAGCATGCTTAATTTCATTACTCGTAATCCAATCGATCACAATCTTACCCCCACCTACATACCTCGTATTTGGCATATCCACAAGCACTCTGTCAAAATGAAGTACGACACTTAAGTATTTGCTCTTTGGATATGCAAAAACAAGGACTAAGCAAAGTGATCTTAATTAATAAATAAAGTATTAGTACAAAACATAGTTACCAAATAAAACAAAACTAATTGACAAGTCAAAGCAGCTCAATTCACAACGTCAAAGTTTCAATCACTGTCAAACAACAACTCATTACAATTTAAAATATGAGGTGGGGACCATTTCAGTTGCAGAATTCAATACAGAAAGTGCATATCCAACAACCAACAACATTAATAAAGGTAGCACCTCATTTCCAGTGAATAATAAAATATACGACATAGTGGGGTTCCTAAACATTTTAAAAAGTGTGAGCTGCCGAATTGGACCCA
The DNA here is from genome assembly GCA_958295605.1 of Ajuga chamaepitys. Lineage (NCBI taxonomy): Eukaryota > Viridiplantae > Streptophyta > Magnoliopsida > Lamiales > Lamiaceae > Ajuga > Ajuga chamaepitys. The sequence goes on along the minus strand of OY282502.1, from coordinate 33,006,255 downwards.
TCAGCCAGACAAAAACAAACGAAATGCATTTTTTTTTTATATAAAAAATCGTCTAATTTCTGGTCCGTGAAGAAGGCAACAGGGCGAATATCCTTTATCGGTCCCCGCTATACATACAAATCAGATTTGTCCTAATTTTTAACATCAACGAAAGAACTCAAAACAAAAAGCTAAGAATGAAGCAAAAACTCTACCACATACACAACATCATGCTTACAAAAGAAGAAAATTTTACCATAGTTGGGGGAGGGGGGGTGCCACTCCATGGCTCATTTCCTTCGGATGAACACCATCCTCCACAAAGAACGAGCGTGCGCCGAAGACAATTCGCGCAACAACAACTTTTAAAATCTCGCAATGGAGGGTTTAATCGAAAGGTGGGTTAGCAAGATTGATGATTTAGATGCACGACTAGGGTTGTGGTTGTGTGGATTTTCTTTCAAGCGATTTCCATTTTGGTTGGGTTTCTGGATAAAGATGTAGGGTGAGATTGCAATTCTGAATTTTAGTATTAGCATTTTTTATAGTTTAACTCAAATTATTTGAGAATTACTAATGCTGACATGGTAAATATAAATAGTGAGGTGTTCTCCGAAAAAAAATGAAAAATAAAAATAAAAATCCACCTCATAATTCCGGCGACATGTGTCATAAGTCGCCGGAATTCCCAAATTGCGTCAGCACGTGCAGTACACGTGATCATTTTTGGTCAGTCGATCAAAATTGGGTTAAAATTGAACAATCGAATGAGATATGGACTAAATAAAAATAATAATAATTTATGGAACCAATTATAGAAAAGTAAAAAGTTATGAGATTTTTTGCTTTTTTTCCACGTGCATGAGTATTGAGTATTAACTATGTGCAATCCCTTCATTTGTGTAACATGCGCTGTTGCGAATCAGCAATTAACATTTTTTGAATTTTATGTAGTTTCCCATGAATCTTATAAGGTGCGAGTTTTCCCACGAATAAAGATAAAATCAGCCAGATCTAAGTTAGTAATAATAATGATATAATTTACACATATATATATTTTGGTAGCATTAAGAAAAAGATTTATTAGTTAGAATAAGGGGGGAAATCCGTAACTTAGAGCCGATCCAAAATAAATTATGTATATTTTGAATTATTAATTTTAAGTCTATATATTAAGGTGGAGTTCAATTTTAGTCATATATGTTAGGATCAAGTTCAATTTGAGGATAAATTTTGCCGGAAATTGTAAAATTGGCTGAAATTTGTCATATACGCTGCACGTGTTTACAAGTTTTAGGACCTTCCGATCAATTATTGTTGACTTGTCCAAAATCGTTGATATAACCCACCATATCATTTAAAAGTAAAAAATAAAAAAATAAAAAAAATAAAAGCCGAGCCACTCGCATTCGCTTCCGTCACTATTCTCAACGCTTTCTTCACATTCGGGTCGATATCAGCAACCATGATCACCACACTCGGGTTGTGGATCTTGATCAGCCAATCAACTTCTTCACATAGATAAAAAAGCCATCCGAGACAATAATGTGGACCTTTCGGCCGAATGTGACTCGAAATTTCGAGAAGAGAGGCTTGGGCTTCGGATATGGAGTGCGCGTAGAAGAGTGTGTCGATTTTTTGGAGGTGAATTGTGGCCCATTAAGTAACGTAGCCCAAAATTTGTGAACACGTGCAATGCAAGTGACAAATTCTGGCTAATTTTATAATTTCCGATAAAATTTAATTTGGACTTGATCATCACATACAGGACTAAAATTAAACTCGATCATAATATATAGGCCTAAAATTAATAATTCAAAATATGCAGAATTTTTTTGGGACCGAGGAAAACGAAAATTTGGCGTTAGAATAAAGGATGCCGTAGAAAACCCCATTGTGTTGGATGGTAGCATAAATACCTCTGGTGTTGCCTATTTCTTGTTGCTCTCTCTGTTTCTCTGATCTGAGGAAAGTAGATGAGATGAAAAGGGGCGTAAGTAGTGGAGGTGGGCAGAGTTGTTTGGGCTACCTCTTTGGTTCTGCAGATCATAAAAACCCCAAAAATGAGGTGCCTCCTCCATCTCCAACACTTTCTAAGCCACCTTATGGAACTGAAATCGACATGAATCATAATAAGCCTCAACAAAACTCAAATGCATACCCTACGCCTCACGTCGTCATTACTGTAAGGATACTCTAACATGACTGAACCTTAAATTCTTCATATTTATTAATTATTAAAACTTGTTGAATTCGTCCGTTAACTAAAGTTACATGAGCACCAGGTGGAGATTCTTCTCTGGGGTATCTGTTTGGAGATAATTAATTAGTACCTCTAATCTAAAAAAATATATCCGTCGTGTTTCCCCGGCCAGTAAGTGAAATTATTTCGAAATGAAAAAGGAATGTGCAGGTTTCATGTCGCTCAAAAGGTTATCACTTGCTCATATGTATGCACGTAAATTGTCAAAACTGTACAATACATACATATGGGGCTTGCTTTGTGTGCTTGTATTCATATTATTAATATATACTCCATTCATAAAGAAAGGACTTTTGATGTCTCCATCGGTCCACTGTCTTTTTTTTCGTTTATTTATATTCTATTTTAACAATAAAGAACCTTCAATTTTCCAAAAATGGCTTAACTATGAGGGTGTTTGGCTAAACTTATTTTAAACATCTTATAAGCATTAACATTTTATAAGTAATTTCAAGAGCTTATAAGATGTAATTTTTAAGGACCTTATAAGTTAACAAAGTATTTGGATAAAATAGCTTATAAGTTTGCAATTGAATATAATGATTTAGCTATAAATTTTGGGTCTAATTTAAAGTTAATATTAGACACACATTTTGATTAGTGTGTGGAATGTGTGTAGTGTGTGTGTTGTGTGTGAAGTGTGTGTAATGTGTGTAGTGTGTGAAGTGTGTGAAATGTGTGTAGTGTGTGAAATGTGTGTAGTGTGTAAAATGTGTGTAGTGTGTGTAGTGTGTGAAAAGTGTGTGAAAGAGTAATAATTAAGATCTTAAAAAATAAGATGGAAATAAGTTGGGGTATAGCAACTTATTTTTTTTAGATCTTATAAGCTCTTAGAGCTTATTTTTGTGTCTTATAAGCTCCTAAACATCTTTTTATGCCAAATACTTTGCAAGAGCTTATAAGTTCCTAAACATTTTATAAGATGTTTTTAGGAGCTTATAAGCTCAGCCAAACACCCTCTAAGACTGTTTATTTAGGTAATGTGTACAATACTCTTCGGGCTTGTTTACTTGAGGCTGGAGAGTGCTGAGCCAAACCTAGCTGAAGGAGTTAATGAGTGTGCTTTATTGAAATTCGGGCTCTTAAATCTACTGAGTCAAGCCTTAAGTAAACATGCCCTTCAACTTTACCATTTACGTAAACTGTGAAATTATTTCGTCACTACCTACGCAAGTTGTCTAAGAAGCCAATTTTCTTAGTTGGTGTTTCGCTAAACTTCTTATTATAAGATTTTATTTACAACATATCTAGAAGTTCGTAAACTCGGAGTTGGCACGTAAGATTTTGTATAGAGTTTGGAGATTATTGAAATCGAGATTGAATAAGTATTGAATCAAAAAATTCATTGACAATTTACTTTTTCTAAATCGAATTGAACGAGTATTTTTTTTTTTTTTTTTTTTTTACGAATTTAGATATTTCTCAAATTTTCGAACCAAAAATTTATCACATTGTACCGAATTATATTGAATTGAATAACCGAATAAAATAACAAATTATAAATTTAAAAGATTAATTTAAATAAGAATTAAAAAAATGAATTATTCATAATTTTGTATCTAGTTATTTTTAACCTAAATAATTAAATAATCTTATACTTAATTATTACTTCCACCGTACCAAAATAATTATCATTCTAGCAAAATAATTTTGTCCAGAAATATTGTCATTTTAGGAATTCAAGGCATAATTTGGACAATGCTAATATTCTAAATGAGTCTTGAAAATTGAAAATAGATAGAGAAAGACACAACTTTTAAAAGAGACAACATAACAATTAAACTTAAATGTGGCCATATGAGTCATTAAATTAAGTTCCTTTTAATATGTGTGACAATTGTTAAAATGACAATTATTTTGGGACAGAGGGAATATATAATTTTTAAAGCACAAGTTAGTGAATTGGAAATAAATTAGATGTAATAATTTTTTTTATATTAGTTGGACGTCAATATATTTTGTTCAAATTGAATCTATAATTAAAAAAAGATAAAAAAAATTCAGTTATCTAAAATCGAACCAAACCGAATTAACCCATTCCCTTAAATTTTGAAATTCTGAATATAATTGTCCAAAAAAAAAAAATAATAATAACCGTACCATCTCAATTTTTGGATTGATTTTGTATATTTATTTTTTAATTAATCGAAGTTTGATATGATGGCAGGAGGTGGGAGGCCTGGGAGACTGATCATATAGTTTCTAAACTAGTAATATATTTCAAAACAAATACTCCCTCCGTCCCGATTTATTTTGCACACTTTTCGTTTTCGATCGTCCCAGCTTATTTTGCACATCCCTAAAATAGAAATTAATTTTCACAATCTCCACCCTCAAAATCTCGACATTCAATCTCCACACTTAAAAAAAATCAAAGAAAAAGCAAAATATGTTTTTTTCTTAACATCTGTGCCGGTCAACTGTACAAAATAAGTTGGGACGGAGGGAGTAATAAATTTCAACACCCAAAAAGTTTGTCTGTACAAATGATCTAGGCCTGTGATAAACACTTCTATTTTTTTTATGAACAAGTGCACAATTGACAATCAGTGACAGACCCAGAAATTTAGTCGAGAAGGGTCCAACTATAAACGGATCTAAGAGTTTATTTTACGGAGTTCACTTTTTTTTGGTATACTATGACATGATGAGACAAATTTTATACCAAGTAGGAGGAAACTTTGAGAATGCTAGAAAGCAAACTCTTATATATTATGTTTAAATTTTAAAATAATGGAAAGTATATTAAAAAATTAATTTTAGAGAAACTAAAAGGGAGGACCACCGCTCTTCGCCCCTAAAATTTGTGAATTAGCATCAACACTACAAGAAATAGATTTCTAGTGGTGAATTTTTAGCTGGTTTGCGGGCAAAAAAAAAAAAAAAACCGCAGCTAAAAATGCATTTTCTTGTGGTGCAACAACACTCAACTTTGTAAATAAAACTAAAAAATACTAATTATCTTCATAAGATCTGAAATATCAGAATTTTTGCGCGTGTGCAATGTTCTTATGGAGTATGAACATAAAAAGAACAATAACATAAACGTACAATGTTCTTACGAAGTAAGAACAAAGATAAGACAGTATTATGAAGAAGTGTACAAAACTATAAATGATATATCAGAGAGAAGATAACTAAAACTCAGACATTCGAATGTCTGAGCATCTTTAACTTCTTGATCACAACGGAATACAGAGTTTTATACATTGCTCTCTAAAATAAGATATTGGTCGAACAAGATAATCAATCAATTCTTTTCTCTAAACTAATCTAACATACACAAGAGAATTTCTTTTGAGAGAAATCTCTACAACTCTCACAGTGTATAAGTGAGTGTATATGAAAACAACCTTTCAACTTTGTGAATGATTCTCATTTTCAACAACCTTTCCTTACGCTTTTTCTTCGTCAATCATCAGAACGACTAATCTCTCCTTTTATACCTTTGGATGATGGTTTTCTGAAAGAGAGAGATAACAAAACCAGCCGAAAAAATCTTCTAGAGAAAGTTTGTTAGTTAATCAAATGTTATGAGTATAAGGATTGTTAATTTAGATAAGGATTTGTTTCCCAATCCTCATCCAAGATTTAATAATCTTACAAATATTATAATATATATAAATACACACACACATGCATACACACACATACACATACACATATATACATATACATAAATAAATAATTAGTAAATATAATACAAATATGTCAGCAAGGTGAAAACTTAAGTTAGAAGCCAGGGTGTATTTTACAAGGTGTTGTGATACAAGTTTCAACACTTAGTATTAAAACACCTTGTGAAGTCCTAGTTTCAACAAAGCCGATGAACGTATTAATGTTCCTCTAGATGAAGAACATCAAAAGAACGTGCGTCCAACATAAAATATTGTAACACTAAGGAATCTCGAAGTACACTCTGTCCTTTACTTAAATTAGATCTCCCCTTTACTTAAAGCAGGGATGAACTGAATGGAGAGTACGCCTGTAGATTCTTTATTCTGCCCATTTTTCGATCTAGAATCCAAGGGGTCCTTGGCATTCGAACGCAAAAACATTCAACGCGATCATGACAGAAGTGCAGGTGTTCGTTGGAGAGTAGACAGAAACTGAATTATGAAATGACGACAACAAAGAAAAGAAATTCTTATCCAATTCTTGTCCCTTGAAAGGAAGAACCATATGAACGCTTATTTTGGATAAGAGACTTTCCCACTGAATCGTCATGACCTATATCCCCTTTTAAGGAGGAACTAGATCTCTTAGGCCCCAGATTTTTAGAAGGCAATCAAATGCATATGCCTAATAAGGATAAAAATAACGGTCTAAGCATATAGCTCAACTAATACAAAATTAACATAGTTAGGATAATTGACCGTTATGGATTATTTACGGCCCTGATTTTTCATTTGATAGTGACACAAAAAATAAAAAAAATAATAATAAACATTTATTACTCCAATTTGGTTTTTTTTTTTCTTCTACCTTTTTTTATCGTACAAGAACCCAAATTTCACTTAGAGACGACACAAATTTTCGTCTCAAGTCTACCCCACTACTTTGTGGATTCAAAATGAGCATTCATATTATTTTTCACTTAGAGCTATCAGAATTTTCGTCTCAATGTTACCCCAATACTTCATAATATGAACTGATCGTGCATCACGTTTCACTAAGAGCTATTGAAATTTTCGTCCAATAGCTACCCCACTACTTCATGATGCAACTATATATCAGTTTTCACTTAGAGCAATCGGATTTTTTGCTCGAAAGCTACCCTATTATTTTGTGATATATGATGTATGAAGATAAGGCTTCAGAGCACTTTACATGAATTCGATAACAAACGAATCCCTTTATATCATCAAAAAAACAAAAATCACATCTCTTCAAGAAGTTATTCCATTTTAGTAAGAAGTATGATGTATGTCAGTAGCTTTCACTCACTCAGTCATTTTCTGTGCATGAGACCCTTATTCAACTTTGGATAGTTGCTCACTGCATCATTTCCTGAAGGTAGCTCTTTCTGACAGTGATGATAAACAATGTGTCGCAAAGGTTAGGAAAATAGATTTTTAAGCTAAAATAATTATAGAGTGTCAACACCAACCAGTTAAAATTCAAATATTGAGATGTAATGAATGAGAATGAAAGATATACCTAAAAAAAACATAAGGAAATGAAACCTATATGATATGCTTGGAATAATTTTTTTTTAAACCATACCAAACAAACAAATGCATACAGACAATGCAAGTCTCTTAGGATTTCCTTAGAGTTTAAAATCTTTGGGCATCAAGAGATTTTGTTAACATATCTGCCAACTGGTCTTGTGTAGGAAAATGTTCCAAAATAATCATCCCATCTACTACAAATCCAAGAGCAAAGATAAATCGATATCTTTATGAGAATGATGGACATAATTTCTTGAATGATTTAGGTTTAGAATGCCAAGTTTCATATTTTCTTAAGGAATTAAAATGATGTTTAAGATCATGTTCCAACATGTAGCAGTTATCAGTCGATCTTGATCTTGTAAGAACAATTTTTTTTCTTTTATCAAGATCAAAACGTTTATCTTATGTAAACCTGACATTTAACCCTTGATCACACAGTTGGCTAATGCTCAATAGATTTTCTTTTAGATCTTTCGTGAGGAAGACATTTTTAAGTGTGGGGAATCCACTAACATTCAATGTCCCTACTCCAATGATTTTGCTACCCATACCATCCCCAAAGTAGCAGAACTATCATCCAAAGAAAAAAAATTAATTAATTTAGATTTATCGCCGATCATATGATGAGAGAAATAATTTTCGAAATGCCATGTCCCTCCGGGGTTCGACCTAGATGCAAGAAGAGAAGTGAAACATTTATTCCTTATTTTCTAACCCAAACTTTGGGTTGCTTGTGATTCAACAAATCAATTTTCATTTTGGGGGCTGTATTTTGATTATATATGTCCTGAAGTGTTACCTTTCTAGTATAAAGGTCATATTTCATCCTATAGCATTTAGGACGAATATTGCCTTTGATACCACAGTAGCGGCAGGTAGAAACAAATCTAAAAGTCTCTCGATGTTTAGATTTATCAGGGATACAATGGTCAGTTTGAACAATAAGATGTTGTTCCTTATGTTGAAATGTTGTTCGAACATAAGTAGGATGTTTAAACATACCAGTTCTTTTTTTCGAACCAGAAGACTCACTAGTTTCTCTTACCGAATTGCTTCTGTCTTTCTTACCAGAATGTTAATTTGTGGATCGTCTTTCATCCCTTCTTGCATTGTGAGTATGAGTGATTAAATCAAGTGTTCGTAGACCTCGGAGTTCCTTCATAACTCTGGTAAGCTCATTTTTCAGCATCTGAACTTCCTGATCCTTTCCAACGATAACCTGTTGCAAACCAAACATTTTGTGTTTCAAAGAATTAATTAAACAATCATTGGAAAATTACCTGCTGAGCTAGTTTTAATTCATTTTCCAAGAATGATGTTCGAATTGAGGATTGAACAAGCATCTCTTCATGATTTTTGCAATGGACTGCGATTTAGACAATTGTTTTATGAGATTCACAAGTTCAACCTTCAATTCTTCAGTCTCCTTCGTATCACCCTCCATGTCCTTCACTTGCGTACTCTTTGACCTTTGCTTCAAGAGTTCTAATAATTTTTACAATTTTGTCTGCCCTTGATGATACTTCTTCATACATGGCCATGAGATCCTCGACTGTGGGACACGTACTACTGGTGGATTTATCATAATCAGACTTATATTCTTCATGTTCTGACATGTCATGTTCATATGATGTTCGAGCATCTGTCATCAAACAGACAAGAGCACTAGGAGATAAATGAACAGCAAAGTGCTGAGTTATATCAGTAGCCTGGTAATCTTCATTGTTGCTCCATCTGGCTTTGTACGCCTTGTTTTTCCTCAGAAAATTTAGACATTCAGATTGATAATGTCCAAGGCCCTTACATTCTCGACACTGTTGATTCTCCTTATTCCCTGCAAGTTTTAAGAGAGAACTTTTTCTATCAGATTGTGCTTTGAAAGAGTCGGATTCTTTACCAAAATAAGTACTTATGAGATTTTTTTTTTCTTTCATTTGGTTATAGCTCCTAGAAAGACGGGCAATTGTATCAGCAAAGACTTCAACATCCATCACTTCGTCTTCTTCTTCTTCAGGTTGTTGAGACACTTCAACTTTAAGGGAAATCCCCTTTGCATTGATTATATCATAACCATTTTTAATCTCAAACGTCTGCAATTCCCCCCATAAGATCATCTAATGACATGTCCTCAACTTTCATGAAGGATTCAAGCACATTGATCTTCTCACGAAATCTCTATGGAAGCATTCTCATGATCTGTTTTATCTGCCTGTCTTCTGAGATTGTCTCACCAAGAATATAACACTCATTAACAATTTCACAGAAACGAGTATAATAGACATCAATATTTTCATAATCATGCATGCGAATATTATCAAATTGTAAGGACAGCCTTTAAAGTTTTGAAGATTTTACTGATACATTACCCTCAAATTGAGTCTGTAGGATCTTCCAGTCTTCTTTTGCTGACGTGCATTTGGCAATCAACTTATCTCGTGTCTGATCAATTGAATTTAAGATGGCATATAATGTAGTGAAATTTGCCTCTTCTTCTTTTCGATCATTATCACTGACCGACTCTTTAGGCTTCGGGACAACCACTTTCTTTCATTGTGCATTTCAGGCCATTTTAAACCACTCTCGACAATATCAGAGCATCTTCTTGATCGTAAATATACCATCATCATAGACTTCCAGCTAAAATGGCATTTTCTTGTGGTACAACAACACTCAACTCTGTAAATAAAACTAAAAAATACTAACCATATTCATAAGATCTGACATATCAGAACTTATGTGCGTGGCGATGCACTTATGGAGTATGAACATAAAAAGAACAATAGCATAAGCGTACAATGCTCTTACGAAGTAAGAACAAGGATAAGACAATATTATCAAGAATATGAATAAATTAACGAGGAAGAATCCCTCTTCCTCTCGAGCCTCTTTTATTAGTGAAGTGATGTGCACAAATACAGTTTGAACTTACAAAACTTTAGGACTCCCTCGTAAGTAGCCAACACATACGCATTCCTCCTAACTACACGCCCAACCATCTGATCCCTCATATGGACTATGTGCAAAGAATCCCTCTAACTACACTTACGAGATCTTCCGAGCTCGATTGACAAAATTCTCCCAAATATTTCCTATTCACCAAATAGTGTTCCTAGACAGGACGAATACCAACAGTACAACATACAACTTTTAATTAACTGAATACCAAAATATTGAAGCAATATTCGATGCTAGACTTCATGGTTGAGCATCTCTGTATAGTGACTGCATTTCCTTCAGGCTCTCCTTGATTTAAATCACCCTGCCATTTGCCTTTGATGATAATGGTAAGTTTGACTTGCTTTCCTTGACTTTGAGGATATGTTTGCTTCCTAATGGTGGAACGATTGACTTATGTCTCCTTGACTCAAGGGATTTTTTTGTTCCTTAATATGGTATGATCTTCATTAAAATTTCTTTACATTAATCTTTCCCTAGTTGCTTCAATCATCAAAACCTGCCAACCAAAACAAACTCCAACAATGGTATTTTTCAATTAATGGGACAATGTTAGGAAATTTCTATATTAACAATACCATTCCAAATATAATTCTCCAAGAGATATTTCTAATTAATATTTTCCATTAAATACCAAAAAATAGAGAAAACGTGTTATATCTCGTTTAACGAGATCCATAAATTGATTCAATAAATTTAAATGAATAAGCAAGATATACCAATTCTACTCATCTCATTCTACTTTTTAAAATATTTATCTCTATTATTTAAATACATCCATTATTTATAATAGAGTAATTATTTGAGATAACCAGTAGAATTATTAATTTTATCTAATTATTTTATGTTAAAATAGTTGATATATATATATATATATATAATAGCAAATGTTCATGGGGCCAGAGGGTACAACACCCCCCTTGGCCACTGTAGTGTTGGGATAATCAAACAATGTCCCACATCGAATATACATGCAATGATTCCATTGGTATGAGGCCTTTTAGGAGTTAGCCCAAGAACAAAATTGTGTGTGTTTGGCCCAAAGCGGACAATATCAGACCAATATGGAGGTGCGGGCTCATTCAGAGCCTAACAGGTGGTATCAGAGCCATGGTCCAGACTGAACCGATGTGGTGGGGATCCTCGGAGCCAAACAAGTGGCGGTGGAGCCTTAAGAAGATGATAGGACGACCCTACAGACCAAATACGACTCTACTTGGTTAGGGCAGGCTCGCCAGTGATGGTAAATCATGGACTCCATGTAAGGCATGCACTCCAAATGCGTTGGAGATGTCTAGTTGATTGGATCGAAGACGACGGGATGACCCTAGAGACCAAGTACGACTCCACTTGGGTAGAGCAGGCTCGCCAGTGATGCTAAACCATGGACTCCATGTAAGGCATGCACTCCAAATTCGTTGGAGATGACTAGTTGACTCGATCGAGCAAGTTTTTCCGGAGATAGGAAGACAGTGAATGTCGTTTAAGGGGAGGTTCAGTGGTCTTTTGTTTGAAGGTTTGGGATAATAAAAAATGTCCCACATCAGATACACATGGGAATATTATGGGGTTTAATAGGATTGAAGTATCTCCATTGGTATGAGGTCATTTGAGAGTTAGCCCAAGAGCAAAACCATGCAGGCTTGGCCCAAAACGGACAATATCATACCAATATGGAGATTCGGGCCCAATTAGTGACATGTAGGTCAGCCCCTGATTGAGATTAAGTAATTCCTATGGAGTGTAATATTTATCTACATTTACTTTTGATTTGTTGATTTTCGGCAATTTGCAATGAGTATTCTTGTTGTAGCTAAGTTGTATTTTGCTTTCATTACCATTGTTGATTGATTGAGTATTTTGTTTCCATATCTGAATAATCTGCCTAAGCACCGGAAGGTGTAATTACTTTCCAATCAGTTCCTTATGAATTCGCTCCTAAATATGTGGAGTATGCACTTGCATATCAATATATTCCCTACATTTTATCTGTGTATCATTCTGTCAATTTTTTCGATCAAGTACCATTGAGATCATGAATGCACATTAACAGAAAAGTAGCGATCATGTCGTCTAAAGAAGAGAACCTATAGAGGAGCCATTGGCGAATCCTTTCTTACTAGAAACATGAAAGCAACTTTAGGGGTACGCATTAGATATGATATTCCGTCAGCCCTATTTGTTCATTCAGAATAGGTTGAATAGGTGATGGAGATATGGTGGGACAGACAATGTGGCTTAGGTAGCGATGGAGGTGAGCGATGGTACTATGGTGGATGAGGAGAATTGCTTAATTTCCAAGCTTGGATAATTAATATCTTTAAGATATAAACTTAGTGCAAATTAAGTCAGTAACTAAACCCGAATACAAAAAGACAAAGCACAGTACCAGGTTTTTAAGATAGCTTTGAGAGATGTTGAGCTTAGGGATTTGTATTAGTTGTTGACGTTATCCTGTTGCTGAACCTACTTCATTTCAATTTAAAGGTTAAAATTAAAATACTTTTTTTAGAGGAAATATCTTGGTAGCTTGAGCCATCATTTTAACATATATAAAAAGAAGAACTTGAGAGAGTTTTTATGTACATTTGTGTTCAAATTCTGCATTCATAAGATGGAGTTTTTTCAGTTACGAATCTAGAAATTTCAATCATCTACTCTACCGCAATGAACGAATAGATAGTTTTTCTCATATATGGTAAATATTAGGAATTCGGGCAACGAAATTAATCTATGTACGTAGTTTTTATGTTCGTTTAATCTTCTACATTAGTATACAATTTCTTGCATTAGTGCGAGGGTTACTTGTATCTTTTGGTGTTTAATTATTTCCGAATGTTGAGCATGCACACATACACACTCTCTTTCTTTGTGAGAAGTCTGCTCAGCACATTATAAATTGGGGGTACGATTAATGTTTTAGTGGGTGTTGATGTGCTAGTTTGATTTCTTGAGCCTGTTGAATGTTAAGCAGTCTTTATCAAGATCATATTAATAAAGCATATATCCATGATTATAGTTGTATAAGTGTTTTATTTGTAGGTTACTTTTATTTTTCTCTTATGCTTGTTCTATCTTTGAATTTGATTGTTAAAGGTCCGGTTTAGGGGTAGAGTGAACGTACACACAAACACACAAAAATTGAACGTGGAAGTTGGAAGTGGTTTATGGTAAATTTTTATAAATAAAATAGAACTGTGTTAATTTATAAACGGGTTAAACGAGTTATATATATATATATATATATATATATATATATATATATATATATACGTATATATATATATATGTCTTTTATTCTCTGCACTATTAATTAATTAATTATTATTTTATAAATTATTACTCAGTTATTTCGGTGTCATCTGTAAGACCAAACTAGCAAGCTTTGGTTTGGCCAATAAGGTACAGAATAATCTTGGAGATTACAAGGGGTATCCATTACCTTCACAAGGGCTGCAAATGACACACAATTCATCATGATATTAAGCCTTCCAATATTCTTCTTGGTCCTGTTTATGAGCCAAAGAGCAAGAAGAATAGTAATTACTTTTTCTCCTTACTTCCACTTTTTGTCTTCATTTGTTTTTCTACCATTCATCTAGTTATGCTTTAGTTTATTGTCATGGTGCTAAATATATACCTGTTGAACATCGTACGAAATTCATTCTTAAGGGTTTTCCTTACCCTGTAGGTTTTTTTATACCATTATCCATTTTTTGCGGCTCATTTTAGTCTCTACCAATGTTCTTGCTTTTACCATATTCTGTTTCTATGTGTAGCAGATGGATTAACCCTAGCCGCTGACCTCCTTGTCAAGGCTGTAATCCTGTCGATCGAAGAAATCTAGGATCGTTCTTCTATGTGGTTTGTGGTTATCACAGTGCTATGCACTGCAATTCTTGCTTCAAGGGAGGCGAAATCCGCCAAATACGTAAAAGAGAGCAAGGTGGTGGAAGTGTAAAGGAAGAGAGACCATAAGGTGCCTTTTTTCTTCTATGAAAGACATGTACTTTATTTTGAACTAGGTTCCTCTATTTTTTTGTTTGGAATTATATGGAATGAACAATTGTTAATGAGTCTAGAGAAATCAAGAGGCTTCTGTGCAATTAACCTCGATTTGGCCAAGGATAGGCCTGAGTTGGAAATCCACTTGAATTTCAAGGTAACAGAATCCTGAAATAAACCAAGTATCCATGTATACAACCGTTTCTGAGCTTTTTAGTTATGAAATTAACTTTATTTTAAAATACAGTTTCTTTAAACTAGCTATCATTTTCTATGGTTCTTCATCGTTTACTTTTTATTTTTACTGTAATTCTTTCTTCTTTTTTTTCTTTTTATGGGCTATATCTTGCAAGAAGCTGGTTGGAGCAGTAGAGTTTCAATGACACTGGTTTCAGCTAGCAACACTCTACATAAGCTTGAAGAAATAGAATTCTGAAAGGTTTTTGTTTTAGCCTAAGAAATATCATGTACAATAGTTGTTTAAATTTTCCATTTCCTTACATTCTGTGTGTCTAATGTCAAATTTGGTAGATTTGGTTGTGTAAAAATAATTAAAAAGTGAATCCAATTGCAAAATTAATAAAATAAAACTGTGAACAAATATGTAGGTTTATGTAAATGTGCAATTAGATGGGTTGATCGAGATATTTTACTCAATTATTTATTCTTTTGGCTTTTTTTTTTTTTTTTTTTTGGTTATATGGTAAAGTAGTGTACGTTTTACTTAATCTACCGGAAGAAAGAAGTCAAAATAAGCACCTATATTCTTTAGCATGTCTATATATATATCTGCTAATAAGAAAAAAAATGAGTCTTCCTAAATAAGCAAAAACGAATTGGACAAAGTTGTTCTCTATCATCTTTTTTACCTTTGATTTATCTAAACTCTGCTAAAAGGTTTTTCTACGTCAGGTGCTTGTATGAAAAAAGGGTTCTTAAATCAGGCGGATCGATTTTATGACATGACAACTCTTATAGGCTAGGAACTGACGTATCCTGATCAGGTGTTATTGTTAGACCATTGCAGAAAGAAAAAAAAAAAATGGAAACTGAACGTGGTAAGGCGGGTAGCTAGTTTAGAACTTCATCAGTGTGCATTATTTAAACTCTTGTATTTCTTTTATTTCGATGATTTATGTACTATCCTAAAATTTTGGTTTATTATTTAATTCTAAAATATTATTTTACGTGCTCGTATAAATATTTAGATATTATATAATTTATTAACGTCTTTCTAAAGCTGTTCCTTGATATTTATTTGTAACACAAAAAGTGAAATAAAAATATTAGTATGTAAATTTAGCCAAAAATCTTATTTATACTATTTTGATTCCAGGCCAGTTATACACTTTAAAATAACATATTCGGCCCTCATCTTGATTAAATATCTCCCACTTATTATTATTATTATTATTATTATTATTATTATTATTATTATTATTATTATTATTATTATTATTATTATTATTATTATTATTATTATTATTATTATTATTATTATTATTATTATTATTATTATTATCATCATCATTATCATTATTATTAGTATCATTATCATTATTATTATTTGTTGATTTATTAAGTTAGCCAATCATTTTATTCATGTGTCCAATATTGGGTTTAGACCCAACACCAATTCAATTTGGCCCATTTAATATAATCAAGCCCAATTTATATTGGGCATTAATATTAACTTACGAATTCATTTATTTGCAATTTGTTTATTTATTTATTAATTTATTTAGGCCACAGTCTCAATAGGAATTAATTTATTGCATTCATTCATTTATTTAGAAAAGTCATATTAAAGCCATGTCACGCATCACTGTTAAATAGTTTGCATTTTAATTATTTTCAGGCCTAATTATATCATTGTTTAATTATTTTTAAGTCATCTTGTAGCAATAATTATTAATTAATTTTAGATTCAATATTTCATAGAAAATGAATCATTCATCATATTTTAGACTATAACATTCATTGTCCATTTCGTTATTATCAAACCCTTGAGCCCAAAACTCAAGCCCATTGCACTAATAATGCAGGCCCATGTCATGAGCCCAAAAATATTCTCTACTGAGAGATTTGAATTATAAGGTCTCGTAATAATTACAGATTCTTTGCAACCACTAACACTTAAAAATAGGACTTCAAGATAACCATTCTTGTCAACGAGTCTCCTAACCCTAACTAAACGCTAACGTAAACCTAAGTATAAATACAAGATAGAAACCATGAAATTCTGATAGTATTCCTAATCAGTCAATGGTCGTCGGCCACTATCAGCCTAATCTCGTATCCTTGCTATTCCAACATCACCGCCACTACGATTGCTAACTCCCCGTGGAGATCCAAACATAAAATTCCAGACGATACCTTTGAAAGATTCAGACCCGTTTACCCCTACTGCTGACAAATCCACCCAAGTCGATCGTCCCTCTGTTCAAGTCAATAAGCAATCAAGAAGGTAATCCTCGTTCTTTTTGTTTTTACTTTAGTTTTGATCGGAGTCTATAGTCCAATCTCCCACCACCCTCCGTGAAAATATTCTCAACCCACACACAAGACAAACGAAACTCAATTTGATCGTACAAACCGATCACTGTCGCCCCGCTCTTGCTGTATTTTTCTGGTCAACAGTGATGGTTAAAGGGGCAGTTGGAGTAGAAATAGTGCGTAGGTGAATCAGTGTGTGTTTGTGTGTGTACCAGTGCATGATTTCTGTGTGATTGTGTGTGGAATGCATTAATCAGTGTGTGTTTGTGCGTGCGGGGTGCGTGCGTATCAATGTGGTGTGTGTATGTTCAGATGTGTGCTATTGTGGGTGCTGGGTGTGTATCAATGATGTGTGTGTGCAGGTGTGTGTGGTTCTTGTGTGCAGGTGGGTGTATGCGTGCTGTAGAACAAGGATGGAGAGGGAGGGATTTATTTACTTTATTTTCCTTTACAATTGGGAGGTATTAAAGGAGACTTTAATTCTTCCATTTATTAAGTAATCCTGCAACTCTTAGGAATTTCAGAACCATCCAATCCTTTACCAAAACTTTATTATAAGTTATTGCTATCCAGTTCAAAGGTTATGCAATTCAGCTCATTCCTTTTAGTTGTTGACTATAATCTTAGTATTTCATTTCCTTTAATTAAGCTTTAACAACAATAATATTAAGACATATGCCTTAATAATTGTAGGTTGCAAAGATCAAGGATTTCGGACATATTATTTGCATTATATTTCACTCATTTTACTCAAGGTGGGGGTTATTGTTTATCGCTTTAATTATATTTACTTGATTGTATATGTGTGCTTTTATTTACAAGTTGTTACTTCCCAAGTGACTATTCAATTTGCTACTTGCCAATACAAGTTTAGCTTATTGCCATCATGCTAATTGCCAATACAAGTTTAGCCCATTACCAGTATGCTACTTGCCAATACAAGTTAGATCTATGTTGATTGCCAATACAAGCGCATCATTATGATAATTGTTACATTATATGCCTCTTGTATTTGTAATTATTGTGATAAATTGTAATCCTTCACGATCTAAAGGAAGCTCACCTTTCAGGTTACCTCGGTGTAGGCCGGTGGAGTTGAGGTGGGAGTTGAGGCGGGGCTCGTAGCATATGATAGTCACTAAAATTTTAGTAAATAATTTACCATTTATATGTAGCTATTTGAATTTATGTTGAGGTATTGAAATGACTTGTTGTGACTAGATAAAATATTAATAAAGTTACATGGCTATTTACTTAATTATGTGTGAAATATGTGATATTTGCATAACTTGCTTGAATGTCGATCTAGGTTTCAAATATTGCTTGAATGTCGATCTAGGTTTCAAATATTATGTGACAATGCTTGAGTGAATTATTATATGATCCCTTATTGAAATAAAATAAGTAATATGCTTATGTGTTTGTACTATGACTTGATTGTACCTTGATTTGATTTGCATTTTATATAGGCTTGTACATCAGGTATGCTTGTACATTCACACACACAAACACTTATACTTAATAGGATAAATTAAAGTATACTCGTATGGGTCTCCTTCCATACCCATACGGTCAATGTTATATTATGTGGGTCTCCTTCCATACGGTCAATGTTATATTATGTGTTGTTAATTAATTGCATGATTAAATTATATTTTTGTTGGAGGTGCGATAAGTTTATCTTAATAATTTTATTCGTGACATGTTTATTAGTATTATGTCCTATAATTTAACTAATAAATAAATTATTTCGTGATAATTTAGTTGCTGATATGCAAAATCCTGAGCATGCTTTAATTATAAACTTTACTTGTATCTAAGTTGTTACGGTTGTTTTTACTTTCGCTACAATCTAGGTTGTGTATGTACTTATTTAATGACTTATGACTTGTGTCCCCGTTGTTACACATGATTTATATTTGTATTTATTTAGGTAATAAATAATAGAAAATTGTGATATAAGTTTATATATGTTCTAAATTAATTTTTTACAAGCATGTCAATGTATGATACTAAATAATCCCTCATTGAAGATAATTGTGTTCTCAAATAAATTTGATATAGCTAGCATGTGTATAACTAGTGAAATATTTCTTTTAGGGACAATACAAGCTTATTTGAAATATTTTCTTAGTGTCATGTTAAGTAAAAATTATGTTTAATTGTGTTATTTGGATTATTCAATGTGCAATAGATTCTAGTATTAAAGTATTGACTAGAACATTGTTTAGTTGTTGATTTTTTACCAAATGTGCTGATGTAATACGTCCTAGATGTGGCTAGTAATTATTCAAAATATTCTTGAATAGTTAATCTTATGAAATTTGTCTTAGATAAAATCATGATTATTATGTGAAGTTGATTTGATAGGGAAATGTTTATGAATGATGTTATTTTATTATTTTAGTTTAAATTAATTTTCCATGATCACTGATTTGCTAATAAATGATATGAGTTTGACTAGTAATTGTATATTTGTTTTATTGTTACATGGGTTATGAATTTTCAAGTACGTAATGATGTTAGTTGGCATAGGATATTAATCGAGATTTAATTTCTAATCTAATATTACTTGTTAAATAAATTCATATTTTAAATTGCTTTAAAATATTTTATGAAAATCGGGTCGTTACAATTTACTCTTTAGATTTAGTTGTAATGGTGAATGTTTTGAGATATTTGAAAGAATTTTATAATTAAAATAATTTTTTTCAGTTATCTTTATGATGAAACTATGAGTGGTCGTATGTTCAAATGTACATTAATTTCAATAATAGAATGAAAAAACATAAATTACAATTGTGAAAGAGCACTAATTACCATTTTTTTAGATAGAGCAACACCTACGACAACGGTTGTAAGTCATTGTATTTTAATAAAACAACAAAGGTTGATGACTGTTGTCAATGAACGTCACCATCCGTGGTCGTACGTACCAGTGTCGTAGATGTTAAATATACGACAATGGTTATCAACCGTTGTCTTTATTTTTAATTACTGCGGTTCAGACCATTGACAAAGAACGTTGTCAAGCGTGGTTACACATACCGTAGTCGTAGATGTTATATCTACGACAACGATTCTCAGTCGTTGTCTTTATCTTCAATAACTACAGTTCCTTAACTTTTGTTATGGACAGTAGATCTACACTACGCCATTTACTACTGCGGTTCGAAAAGCCCTTTAACTATGGGAAAGATCGTTGCGTTTTAGCTTTTTTGTAGTAGTAACAAGAACCTCGGCAAACAAAACACATTCAACGAAAATTCATAAATATTCTTGAATTAGAAGTCGATGAAAAATCAATATAACACTTTAGTTTGTTTCCAAGCAAACTGTGAACAAGAAATCGATGTGCCTACTATAGTCGGTGAATACAAAATCGACGAACAAACCCAGTTTCACTCGAATCAATTATCTATGGGTGGTCTAACCTCACGCTCAGTAGACTTCACCGGCGTAGTCTAAAACTTACTGAAAAAGCCAAATTGGGTTTGGTTGGGGGATGTGGGGGTGGGGTTTGATTGGTTAAGGGCCTAATTGAGGTGTTGTCTTAATTCATGGGTGTTTAGTGATAATTTGGCTAAAAAGCATGTAGCAACATAATGTGGCTAAAAAACATGTACCTATTTACTATTTGGCCATATAACCTAATTTTCCTTTATATTTTCATATGTTATTTTAAGTATAAGAGGATTACTGATTCTATAACACTATAAATATAATGTAAAAAAGAATAAAATAATAAATTAAGAGAACATGAAAATTGAAAGAGAATAAAAGAAGGTCAAATATTAATAATTACATTCAATGAAAAACATATTACACTACATATAATAATAAAACATCCAATATGTTGGAAAATGTATTAGGTTAATTAATGATTCCTTGATAATACATCCAAAGTAGCATAAAACAGGCTTTCCTTTCATAAGCAAGGGTTTATGTCTTAGAAAATCATTAAAGGGGTTAGATCCTAGTCGAGTGGTAGATAGAAACCTAAGAACTATGATACGACATTAAAAGATATGTATCGATAGGTTGCTCCTCGAGTGAGTGTAAAGTTCTAAAATGACCAAAGAACAAAGGAAGATATACAATTTTCGAGTAAGTACGACTTAGAAGAGAAGGGGAGTAGAAGATTGAGAAAGATACAGAAAGAGAAAGTGAACCAGGAAGGGAGATCCTACTTCAATGTTCTTCTATGTTATCTTGGCAGCTAGTGTTTGTTGTTTTAAGCCAATGCTAATGGGCAATGGAGTGGGCTTGCTCTTGGTGGTCCAATAAGAACTTCACGCCTCATTGTGGACTGGGCATATCGGACTAATTAGGGTCCAGGCGGGCCGAGCAGGGTACATACGTAATTAGATGGGAAAAAATCGAAAAATAAATATTAGAAAAAAATAATATAATAATAGGCTGCCAATGAAAATTTAAGATAGATGCAACACTAGTTGAAGCTATTCGAGACTTGCAACAAAAGAGTAGAAGTGCATCAATAGGTTTTATGTCCCAATGAAAGGAAAATACCTTTTCGGGCTTAGCAAAGCTTTTCCGAACTAGGCCAATTAAATATCTAATATCTAATAATTGAAGGAGAAAGTAAGATTGCGTTGAATTGTGTTGGGCTTCTACTATATAAGACTTAAAACATAATCATTAAAACATTGGGCTCTAATACTATGTACTATAGTGAGAAGGGGCCCCTCTACGTCACCCATATTCTTTTTTTTTTTTTTTAGCAATTTCTTTATTAATCTTTTCGATAACCGAGTTTAAGGAATAGTTATTTTTAAGGGGAGTACCAAAGTTCGTTTTCTTTGTTTCGGAAATAATTGACATAGACATCTCGTGAATTATTAAACAGGTGATACGATAAAATACGTAAAAGCATAAATTATTAGTTAGTGTTAGAGAATAATAATAATAATATGTCCTGTAGTGGGATGAATGGGCCCCCCACACGCCCGTGAATGGGTTAAGTAGTGGTGGAAATTGGAAAACTGAAAATTATAGAGTCACGGGGTATGCCTCCAATCCAAATAAACATGAATTCTCTGACACCCCACCAATCCCTACGTTCACTTTGTTTCCTGTACCAACACTAAAACTATATGGAGGGACCCAACCAAATACTATTTGTGGAGTGTTAAAATAGTGTCGTAAATAAAATGATGAAAACTAATAAGAAAGTAAGGAGAACTTAAACAGACACATTTATTATATAGAACAAAGTGAATATTCTGAGCCAAGTTATCGATCTCCCAAGATACAAAATAAACTTTTTAATCTAGTAGGATCAGAACCAACAACGTTATAATTTTCAACCTAGCTGAAATGTTGTTCTAAGAGAAAAAGAACATAAAAATAATCTGGTCCCGTTGCTTCTCAAGATTCTTCAAATATATAGATGTAAGAGATAAACGAACAAAACCGACAGCGTTCAAAAACATTAATATTATCAAGGAGTACGTTTCAAAATTAAATGGATTAGTAAAACTATGTTTTCAAAATGTAGCTAATTAAACTAGGTACCCGTTGGTAGGTTTTACCAGAGGACAACAATTTTCGATTTTCACATAAATATTGATATTTAAATTTTACAGAAATTTTTGCAAAATATTGATATGGGTAAAAGTATCAATACAATTTTTAGAAAAAAAACTTTAAAATGTATTAAAAAAATGAAAATTTAAGACAATATCCTACATATTATTGTTACAACTCACTTAATTAAATACCCATATGCATTTGATACAAATAGGAATGTTTACGGCTAATTTATAAATATTAAATAATATAAATCATGTTTGATAATATGATACACATTCTAAAATTTTTTCATACAACATTACTACTTGCTAGTACCAAAATAATGCTTATGAGGCTCAAATGGAGCTGATGCTCCATCTTTGAGTTTGCAATATTGGTACCATTTTATTGCATTAAAGGGTCCAGTTATGTCTTTAATTCAAAAGAGGGTCCATTGTACATCATGTCAACCATATAAAAAAAAATAAAAAATATTCAAAAATTCCCAAAAATTTCACGAAATTACAACAAATTGTACCTGGAAACAACAGAAATTGAAAATTTCGAAAATATCCAAAAATTTCGTCGAAATCCCCGAAATTCTGACAGAAATCTTTTACATTCCAATTTCGTTTTGTGGTTGCCAACAAATGAAAATTTTGGGGAAATTTCGGCAAAATTACCGGATATTTTCATCCCTGGCTTTACCTTTATGAACCAAAACTGAAAGGTTGATTTTGATAATAACAATAATGGTGATAATAATTTCAAGGGCGGCGCGGCGATGTTAAGGTTGAGATTGTGTGTCAAGTGGTTCCTTGTTAAATTTCATAATTTTAGTCATCATTTTGTGGATATATAGTTATTTAAGGTTTAATTGGTCATCACTAAACATTAGATTGACGACTTCCGTTTTGTAAGTTTAATTCATTTGAAGCCTAAATCAAGTTGGATTTTACTAAAATATTGCCATAGAAATTCGTTGGTGACTAACAAGAAAATATTAAAGGTGGATTAGGTGAGAAATATTCTCATTGATTTATATACTAGGTATCGCACATATAGCACTATTGATGGGGTTCTCAAGAAACTAATTAGGGTCATATGATATGATGCTAATGTTATTGTTGTGGTTTTTCATTATTATTATTAGTAGTGGTGGTGGTGGTAATAGTAGTATACAATTAATAATATTTATTGATTTGAAAAATTATTATAAATAAATTAGAGTATTTTATTTTATTTTTTGAAAGGGAAAGTACATTCATTCATCAAAAAAAAAAAGAAATTTGCGAATAGAAAATAGAAAACGCACGATATGCAACACATGACTAGGAATTGTTAGTGTACCTAAAAGTGGAAATTGAGCGGCCAAATGTTGGGGGAGGTCCAAGAATATAACTTTTTGGTAATGGAACTCGACAATGACAACCTTTTATGTAAAGGTGGAGGTGGATGCATTCCATTAAATAATTAGGAGTAGGTCTCTTATACATTAATGGTACGAATCTTATATCCATTACGAATAGTTATATATGGAAATGTATCAATATTTATATTGATATTACGTGATCTGATAAAATATATTATACCTGAAAATGTATTAATGTTTATGTTAAAAATATTATTTGTCTAGAAAAAAAGTATTATGCAAAACAATAATACTTTATTTATTAGTATAAACATTGATATCTATTTTTGAATTGACACTTTAACTCAAATTGTATGGATCTAAAATTCGTGCACCTGATGTAGTGGAGACTTTGACAATAATTAATGGGGAACTTTGACATTGTAGCCTGTCAGAGGCTTTGTTTAATGTGTTATGCATAGTTTAACTTTTTAACCGTCAAAATAGCCAAAGCCCCCTTCTGACCATCCCCCCACTAAGGCTACCCAACTCCATGTACTTCACCTGTTTCCTCATCCACACATTAAACCGTGAATTCAATCGTCATTTTTTCTGTAAAGAAAATATCAGAACTTCAGGGAGAAGGTAATTTAGAAGAGAGGTCAAACACGCTACGGTATGATGTGTTTTTTGTCTTTTAAAATAGTGTAACTTTGAAACTACTGTATTCCAATACGGTGTTGGAGAAAGTGGATATGTTTTTCGCCTGAAATTATTCTTACACGATAAAAAACATATGTACACGATATAAAATAACACGTACACGAGATTTACACGATAAGTAAACGACCTAGAAACGATAAGCTATAACTATTTTGTACACGATATCGTGTACATGTTTAATTTGATATCGTGTTACATTGTAACATTTATCATGTAGGGTCATCATTTTTATCGTGTACTGTGTAACAATCATCGTTTATGTTTATATCGTTGAGGATTTTATCCTGTAGTTAAATTTCCTTTTTTTTTTAATCCGTTATATAGATGGCCTTTATTTTATTTTTTTTATTTATTATTTTATTTTTTTGTTGTAGCAATCATCATTATGAAAAGTAGTTGTAGCAATGTAAATTTAATAATCATCATAATTATAATAATATATATTTAATAAATTTTAATTAAATTATTGATTTAAGTGCATTTTTATTTATGTTTTATTTTCATTGTAGGTTATAGTACTCAATTTAATTATTTTTTGCGAAAAATCTTCCTTAATATAGATGAGTTGGAAAAGGGTTGTCGTTCGGTTTGGCGGACATTGGAAAAATCTCAAATATGTAGATGGGGAAGAAGAAATTATCTCGGTGCCCCCGAATGGTATAAGTTATACCGCTACTTGAAAACATCTAATCTATCGTGCTAGCATATATGAATGAAGTTTGTAATGTCCTGTATTCCCTTGATGGCAACGACAATCGAGTAATTAAGCTTAAGATAAAGAATGACACCGACGTGCAGTATATATTGGAGTCAACCCCTGTTCCTGTCATATTCATTACCTTAAAACAAATTCATGTCGGGAGGGATGCTATTAGATATAATGAGTCGAACCTAAATTATGTTGAATCTGCTGGCAATTCTAGATACGGTGGTGGACATCCTTTTTACGCACAGAACCTAGGTCATTTATCAAGGGATGTAGTTGGTTCTAGTTCAGTTCTATTATTCAACATGGACACCAACCGGGCTGAAGGAGACAGAGGTGATGAATTTTTAGTTAATTTATGAGATCCTGGCCCTAATTTCTATAGCGACGTTGATGGGCATCGTGTTAGTGGGGCAGTTTCTTCTGATGACGTAGTCGTTGGTGAATCAATGCAGGAGCAATTGAAAAATTTGTACAATGTGGGAACAAGGAATACTACACAGAGTTTTATGGACTACCGTGGTTTTGGAAGTGAATCATTTCATAATGTTTTCAATGATATGCCAACATAAGTTAGAGGTGAACAAAACTACAACTATTGCGATTTTAATAGTCTCCTGGCAGATGGCCTGTCCTTCAGGAGATGGGTTATACCTGTCATGCCTGATCAAACATCTCTGATTCGATATGAATCTGCCTCAGTTGGTTCTTCTATTTTCTAACGGAGGGGGCCATTTTCAATAGCAAGCAAGAGTTGATTATTACCATCTGCACAGTCAGGCAGAGTATAGGGTTTGTCGTTCGAGTACAACTCGACATCTGATTTCATGCAAATTAGAGAATTGCTCGTTTAGTTTTACAAGCAAGTGGCTCTAGCGGGATATGGAGGGTGGCTATAATAGTTGAGCACAATTTTCGGTTGGGCCCTAATCGTAGTGCATCTACCAAAATATCCTCGAAGGTTCTTGGTGGGTATTGGGCTACTTTGACCCCAAGGCAAATGATGTCTGAATTGCAAACTGAACACTCTTTTGAAATTAAATATGACTTGGCACTGAAGGCGAAGCACATTGCTTATGCTTCAATATATGGGGATGTGAAAGACTCGTTCCGCCAGATCCCTTCCTATCTTCACGTACCAAGGAAAAGTAATCCAAGGACAACCGCCGAGCACGAGGTAGATACTCAAAGGAGGTTTTGTTCCATCTTTTATGCCCTTGGATCTTGTAGGTGGATCGTGTAGGGCCGGCTTTGGTTACAGCAGGCCGGTCATTATTGTCGATGGCACTCATTCGAAAGGTTGCTACAAAGGAATATTATTTGTTGCTATGACGAAAGACGGCAACAATCAAATATTTCCACTACCGGTATAGGAGATGTGGAATCTAGGGACACTTGGAGTTAGGTTTTTGCTTCAGTTATGAAAGGTGTATGGTTGTTCCCTTGACCTTATCATCATTTCTAACGGGCATGTTGGCATTGCGATTGCAGTAGAAAACAATAGGTTGTTTCATTTTTTGAAAAAGCAGCATATGCATATAGGGTGGATGATTTTAATAAATACATGGCCGCAATACAAAACATTTCTCCAAAGGCATTCCAAAATCTCTTTTAGAAAGGGTCTAAGAGGTGGTCTCGTTCGATGCGTCTTGTTCCAAGGTTCGATGTTATGAATTCAAACATTGTGGAAAGCTTCAATAGTCAGATCTTGTGGGCAAGACAGTTACATGTATGCACATTCCTCGAATACATTAGGAGCATCATCGAGACATGGTTTGTTAAGAGATGAGCCGCCACACATGCCATGACCGGGCCATTGACTAGAGACGCTACCGCCAGACTCCTAAAGAATGTTCAAGCGGGTTGTAGATTTTTGGTTACCAATATTGGCACATTAGTTTTCAAGGTTGTGGACGCTAGAAGGGTATATGTTTTGGATCTGAGCAAAAAGTTATGTTCGTGCAAGATGTTTGACCTCGATATGATCCCTTGTACACACACTATGGCTGCAATAAAGTTTTCAAATATGTTTTAAAATACTAAACACGTATTACTTTATTTTTCATAAAATTAGATACAGGAAGGTGAGGCACGACCAAATCAACTACGTTGGAGACTGTTATAAGCTATAATTCTTGCAGAATAAATGGAGTGGGTTAGTTTACCCGGTGCAAGACCCAACTCAATGGAATGTCCCAGAATCTGTAAAGTCAAGGGTCTAATATATCAAAGTGTACTTGTCCATCTCCGCCCTATTCGACGAGCGATGTGGATGAGGAAGTTGGCCCAGGGGGACAAAAAAAGAGAAGGTGCAGTGTCTGCAAGTCAAAGGATCACACTAAGCAAAAATGTCCGCACAAACCTGTGTCCCAAAAATGGAGCACACCAATAGACCTGAACAATCCTGCAGTACTGTGATGATGTGTATGGTATGTAACCTTTAATTGAATGAATCTACATAGCACGATTCATTCTGCCATTATTTGAACGAGCTTAATTTATCAGGTGATGGAGTATAGTTCGTGATGAAATGACGCATGAAAATGATGTACGACGCATGTATTTACTTGTATTCGTGGTTTGTCAGTAGAACTATGTTGTTTTTTTGCGACATTTGAGACCTAGTATATCTTGTTACAAAACTCATGTGGCTTTAATCGCTCTCCGCGTGTTTTCATGAGTAGCGATAGCAGTGCATCAAATTAGAATTGGAACAAAAAAAAAAGACAGTAAAATAAAAAACTTGAAGGTCTGATCAACTTTTTAGTCCATTCGTCATTGTAGAACATTTGTTCCTGCACATTACACGCCCTATAGCGGGATCTGCGGTTTGTGGAACTCATAATATACCTAGATGTATTTATAATACTATCTCATTGGTAAGTGTGTTGGTATGTCAAATCAAATATTAAAGCTGAAAGGGACGCTACACGGGAGGCTGAGTTATGTGGCCCACGTTCTACGCGCATTATTACTGAGTACTGACACTCTTTGATGACCCTTAATTTCCGGCTACCATTTTTTACCCTAATTTCTTTAAGTAAGCAGGTAACTGTTTAAACACATTTGCAGGAAATACGAGCGAAGCCAACAACAACACGTAATTTGAAAGATATGCGATCTTAGTCCACAACATAAAGCAAAGATGATACAGGGAAAATATTTGACTACATCACCACGCCATTAATTTTTATTCCTATACCACTCGATGGCCCCCATTCAATTCGAAGTAGTTGCAACGCAAAATAAAAAGTCTGTGTCGTGAGGCTTTAGTTCAGTAACTTGAAAGATAATGGAGTCAAGTTCGTAGTATTCGACCGAGAAGACAAGTGTTGGACCTATATTCAAGTAGTTGGCTTCAGTAAATTTCTTCCAACCACTAATATCAAACCTCGGACTGATGTGGTCACCGTGGTATTGTAGTTGCCACGTCTTACCCCATAATTTAAGGGTCGTCTCCACAGTGGCCCTAGAAAGTTTTTGAACAATGAAATGAGGAAGTTCTTGCCGACATTATTGACATTGAAGAAAACTATTACTTATTCACCATTAAAAAAAAAAAAATTAAGGAACGTCATTATTCACATGCTACTTATTTACCATATGACTTACTTACCATTATGTAACCTGGTGTAACCTCTTTTTGTCCAAGCGATATTGCAATAAAAGCCTGGCCAGCTGCTAATGTTCTGAGTAGTAAGCCAACTATTCCCTTTATCCCTCAAAGAGAACAGGAAAAGGCATAGGCAGATAGCATCATCGAAATTCTCGCTTATCTTGATTGTGTCACAAATCTCTAAAAAATGCCCTAGATACCCATTAGAGTCCTTCATAACTCCCCCTCCAGATTGATTTTGTTAAACCATGGATATCAAGATTGGATTAAGTTTGAATGTATTGGCCTGCACAGCTTTTCTGTTTATTTTTTTTATTTTTTTATTTACCACTGGCCTGCAGGTCTTAATGGGTGGTTGGACTTGCGCATCTCACTCTATCTCATGCGCATTGAAAATAGTTCCTATTGAATGTGACTGAAATTCCCTTTTTAGCAAGTGACTTCTATGTCTACGTCTATATGCACGATTTCCCCTATCTTAGACCTTGTTTTCATGCATTGCACACAAAAACACTTAAATAAAATACCAAACGAAGTTAAAAATCAAAGCAGTCAGAGCATACAAATATAATTTTTTTCCTGAAGATTAAAAAAATAATTAAATTTGTATATATATATTTTTTCAAGAATATTTAAAATATAAATATGAATTGAAAGAAAATAAATGCCAAAACTGCTTAAGACTAACATCCGGTAATATGTATTTAGCATAAAAGCTAGTCCACGACAACGGCACCAAAACTTAATCGCTCAAATTTCTTCCAACTATAGTGCAAATGTATGAAGTAGTAGCAGCTAGTGGCAAACAAGGTTTTTCCCACAAGGACTAGTATAGATGACCTAACCAAATTGTTGCAATTGTGTTAATACTAAAATATTTAAGCGGATCGAATAGCAGATTGGTTTGTTTTGTTATCCTACTTACTAATGTTTAGACCCTTAACAGAAATATGTGAACAACAACTAATAATTAACGTCAAATCAATAAGAGAATAACAAATAACAAGACTATCTTAGGTTGTTCGATTTCATAATCAACTAGCGTGCGACCATAGACAACCACAAATGCGAACATGTATATATATCAAAAGTTCCTATTGTTATGAGTCTTCATGATTATGCATCTTAAACCCCCCTTCTGGAGCACTAAGGTGTTGATTATAGACAACAGACCAATTTCCCAGAAGAAGTGTCTATAACTCCTAAAAGTGCCCAGGGAATACCCCTACATTATACCCTTAGCCTTCCAATGTCTTAGATATATTATATTATATGTTGTTTGTCCATCAATACCCTCACTTTCCAGTATCTTGAGTATGTGATTCGTGAGTGCTAGACTAGGTGATTAGGCTAACCTAACAACATTTATATCTCAAGACACAAAATAACAACATAATCATGCAAATCTTGGACAATATATAAACATTCACGTTGTAATTGAAACCTACTATAAACGAACTACTCCATAGAAACATAAATAAAAATAATAAATTTCATAAAAAATATGTTCATAACAAAACGTAAATGAAATGGGAATACTACAGTCACCAATCGACAGAAGAATCTCCTTATTCTCCGGCTCTCGAAACTATGAAAACTATAAACTGCCCTAACTATGATAAAAGTCATAAAAGACTAACTAAAAGTACGATACTTAAAAAATACTAAGTCTAAGTATTTATAGGAGTACACAATAATAGGTTTAAGTAGTGAGCACATAGGATAAAACCCGCAAACACGTGTCTAGCCGTCAACTGAAATGTTATTTTCCACGATCGAGTTGGTTGATCACTCGATCGAGCAAATGCTCTTCATTTGATCCTATTTTATGCCTGTGAAGCTTACACGACTGAGTAATTGATCAGCTCAGTTAGGAAAATGCAGCTCGCCTTTCTTCACCTTTTAGCTCGTCTTTGGACTTCTCCAACTCCATCTTGGGCCTATCTAAGGTCTCTTTTGAGCCTAATTCTTTACTTCCTTACAAGACTTCATTTTATCTGTTACCACTAACTCTAAATAAGCTCTGTATTATACTGTAAACCCTACAAAACCAGCAAACAAGTTAAATCCGCCAGACATACAAAAACATGGGTTAGGAAGTACTGTTTCACATATTTTTTCCTCTATTTTAACTATAAAGATGTGCCTATAAACTACATAAAATAAGGAGTGATCATCTAGGAGGCCATAACCCTTTTTAGTGGCATATTAGTTCAGCTAGGGAGGGGGAAGGGGTGCAGAAATTTAGCTTAAGGAGGCAAGTTTTTTTCCTTTTTTTAGTCTTATGGAGATAAAATTTTAAAACTTAAAAAGTCGAAGTTTAAATATGCAGAGAGAACCCTTTTTCGGAAGGAGAGTGAACTTATATGTATTAACAAGAGGAATGACCACCGTGTTTTAGTGACGAGGGGAGGGACACGACTGGCCAATGGATTGGGTTGACGACTGGGCAACATTAGCCATTGGAAGGAGTTCAGCATTTTCAGTTTCAAGATTGCATAAATAAATCTCATGTTCAACAAGGCGATCACGAAGCTCCTCAAAATGAATCGATGTCTCACATGTTTTGATGAGGCCCACGATGTCACAATATTAAGGACAGAGGCCGTTGGGGACATGAATAATGAGATTGTCCGGTTTAATGGGCTCATCAATAAGGGTGAGTTCATCAACTCTCACCTTGATGTGTAGTAAGATATTCTGTCATGGATCGTGTGCCAATACGTGTGAGTTCCATTTCAATAGCATAATGTGGGAACGGGATGTACTCGCAGAGGATCTTGCAAGGATAGCCTAAGCCTCGGCAGATGTGGAAGCCGATTGAATAAGTGGAAAATATCCGAATAGACAGATCTCAAGATGGCAGCAAGAAGCAATTGATCCTATTGAAACCAATGAGTTACTGTCATGGTGGACTCGTCATCTGTGGTTGCTGGATTTTTTGTGATCTTGATGATATAACCGGAGATATTGTAGCCATTCAGAAGAGTAAGAAGATCGGCTCTCCGGGCTGGGTAGTTTAGTGTAGTGAGCTTGATAGGAAGGTGATGATGAGATGAGATTGGGACGAGGGGAGGTGGTGTGGGTGGAGCAGGGGCGGTGGTTTGGGATGTCGTGTCAGTGGTGTCGGAGGGGTTAAGCTCAGACATGGTGAAGGGCAGAGAAAAGAGAAGAGGGACGACTTGTGTATATATTGCTCAAAAGGGATCGATTAAGTTCTCATGAGATTCCATCGTTTTTCTGATACCATGTAGAAGAGTGTAAGCAATAATTGTATGTCTACTCTTGACATTATACAGTATAAATAGGAGATTACAGTACAACAGGAGATATTTGTCAATCTTCACCAAGATAAGATCCCACTAATTGTGCAACTAATTATATTGTGATTTGATTTCCACATATTCCTAGATACACCGGCCTCTCCCAACATTCCCTCCACCCCCAAATCTATTCCTCAGTGTGTGTGGGTAGATTGAGGGGGTTGAGGGCTTACCAGAATCTGATTTTTTTTTTTTTAATAAATATAAATCTTAATAAATATATGGTCGGTGTAAATTGATCATTGATAACTAACCTATGACTTTTACTTTTACACAATTGGTCCCGTAATTTTGACATATTTTTATCTAGTCACGTAAATTGGAAAATTGCTCAATTTAAGTCCAAATTTGGCCAGAAAACGAGCTTGAGGTACACTCGCCGATTCAAATTGATTATAAACTGGCACGTGAACCTCACGCTCATTTTACGGCCAAAATTGGTCTTAAATTGAGGAATTTTTCAACTTGTAGGACTAAATTAAAAAAAGTCAACATTTCGGGACCAATTGCGTCGGTTACCATTTCACTTAATTTACGAGATTTCTTGATGTTCGAAGTAGAGTAATTGGTAAATCTATTTTTTAGTTTTTAGCTTGACTAATATAAAGAGGATGCTATATGTATCAATGAATTATGTTGTGATGTCATTATCATTGGGTGAGTTTAGACTAAAAAGATCAAGCAAATATTAAAAAATATATTACTTTAGTTAAAATCTTAGAATATACTTTATGGGGTTTGTCGTTGTAAAAAGTAGAGTAATTTGTAAATGTAATTTAGTTTTTTTAAGTTTAACTAATCTAAAAGTGATATTATAAGTAATCAATAAATTATGTTATGATTTCATTATAACTCGATGAATTGGGATTAAAAGACCAACTAAATTGTAAATAATATAGTTACTTTAGTTAAAATTTTATAATATTTACGGGGTTTCTTGGTGTCTGAAGTAGAGTAATTTGTAAATATAATTTAGTTTTTTAAATTTCACTAGGATAAAAATGATGTTATAAGTAGTCAATGAATTATAATTTTAATTTACTAGTTCGTGAAGGGAAAAACTGTCTCTCTGCTTTCTCTTCCAAATTTTGCAAAATAACCGCCTATCCGTCTTCTAAAGTTGCAGATCGTCGTCACCCCATCGTACCCTCTCAGGTACGCAGGATATTATTTGCTTATATTCTATAATCTTCTACATCACCGAGGAAAGAAAAAGGAAAAGAGGATCGGAGAACAAGTGCCGCCTACATCAGCCGAAAAAAGAAAATTATCGCCGTAAATTCACTTTGATTGATCCGTCAAACTGCAGAAGTAATTTTTTTCTAAGGAAAGAAACACCCTCCCACAACTGTCCCTCCGTAGCAGTTACAGTACGATAAGAAAGAAAAAAAAAAATCGCTCTTTCTCTAGAATCTCCAGTGGCCGATGGTTGTTTGTTGTCGGCCAAATTTCGTATTTTTCTAGTTTTTTATATGACAATCACATATGATTTTTGTTTTATTTTGTTATTTTTTAGGTTTCTAGGTTCTCCTCTCCGCTATGATTTTTCATTGCGTAATACTTTTCCTTGTCGACGTGCGATTTTTACCCACTCATCTGGTCTTTTCGCTGGCCTTCCTGGTCATGCCCTATGTTTTTATTTTTTTTTTATTTCTTCTAGATGGTGTATGTCTCATTGTTCGGTATGGTAGTGGTAGTTTTCGGATTCTTTGCTTGAAGTGCAGCAGTCACGGAGTAGGGTTTTCTTCGATCGGTTGCTTATCACTTAGACGCAATTTTTTTTTCTTTTTCTTCAGTCTATCCACCTATTTGGATGGAGTATGATTTTACTAATTGGATCGAGAGTCTTGTACCTATGAACATTGTTTAAATAATAAGATTCTTTATCTTTGTTTTTTAAAAAAAAAACTAAGTAATCAATGAATTATGTTGTGATTTCATTATAATTCAGTGAATATAGATATATATAATAACAAAACCCTTCTAAAATAGTAACCTAGGATTTTTCCCGTCCAAATCTCTTTACTATTTCTAGAAAACATTATTTTTGGTATAAAATATTTTATTTGGAGATAAATTGGCATATATTTGCCTACAATATACTTAGGCACAATTCTATCAAATCAATAGTAAGTCCCCCACAACCAACTTAATTTGTCAAAGCCTATAAAAGGAGACACTCACGTAACCTTCCAAAAAAAATCCGAACCCATATCTCACAGAATATATTCCACATAATCAATTTATTTTTTAATTAAAATCGACATTAATCAAGTTGTTGGTTCAACCAAATTTTATGTCGACTTCCAAATTGTATTACTCTTAATTTAAATAATTTTATTTGCTGTGAAGATTAAAATATCCAAAGTAACTGAAGGAGAAGGAGACGACATCACCACCCACTAGAGTAACAGAGAGAGAGATCTTGTGAGAGAATGTGAGAGAGAGACTGTGACCGAAATTGTGGGAGAGAGATCATCATAATTCTCTAGAATCTAAAATGAGGGGAGGGGGCGAAAATGTGGGGAAGGGAGTAGGGTGAGAGAAAGTTTGTCGGTAGAAGCAAAATTACTATTTTTTTTTCTTTCTAAAATCCTATGTATTATGTTTACTATACCCATTATTCTTCTATTTAAATTTATTTTTCACCTGATGTATCCTTTAATTTATATAGTATCAATTATGTATATAAAAAAATATTTTCAAGTATATTTATACCTAGAAAGGGGGGGGGGGGGAATAAAGAAAAAAATCAAAAAAGAAAAAAAAAAGAAAATATTTAGTACGATTTAATCAGATAAATCTCTTATGGTGGTTTTTAATATTTAATATTAATTTTTAATTTGTTTCATTCTTTTATGAATTATCTCTCTTATTAATTTTTTTAAACATATAAAAAATAAACATTAAATTATTTATTAAATATCATATGATTTCAGTTAATAATTTCAACAATATTTTTCTTTTTTTTTTCCAAAAAATAATCTAAATTTTTTGAAAAAAAAAAATCTTCATTTCTAATGTATTTTTATATATAATAAATTAAATTAGTCATCTATTGTCGATCTATAGGTTAACACCATATATATATATATATATATATATATATATATATATATATATTAAAATAAAATGTTAGATTAAAGATAAATAATTGTTTGTAATTGGTTGTTTATGTAGGTTAATAATTAGTGTGTTTGTGCTTAAAAAAAAAAAAAAAATTAATAATATTTGAATGTAGTGTTATTGGTACTTACTAAAAACTTTCAATAATTTCTTGAATATTATATCTGAAAAATAAAAAAATTAGATACCTTGGATAAATATAAACGTTTATCATAAAATTAAAAATATACATATATACACTCATCTTTTGTACAAGAGGATCAAGATAACCTCCATGGAAGGATGCTAGAGATATTCATACATAAGAAAAACAAATATGAATATTCTATAACTTACTCAAATTATATATATTTTTATGTTTAGGACTTTTCATTTACGCTTCTTTCATTAAGATATAACTTTTAATCTCTTATTATATATTAATTGTAATATTTTATTACATTAAAATTATATAAACATATAAGAATCTTATTATTATTCATTTACATTTACAAACCGTGCATAGCACGGGGATACCACGAGTTAGGACTAAAGGATCGGAAAAATATTAAAATTATAGTTACTTTAGTTAAAATTTCAAAATATAATTTATGGGATTTCTTGGTGCCTGAAGTAGAATTATTGGTAAATCTAATTTTCATTTTTCAAATTTAATTAATATAAAAGTGATTACTATAAGTAATCAGTGAACTACTTGTAATTTCATTATGTTTCGGTGAAATTAGACTCAAAGATCAACTAAATATTAAAAAAAAAAATTAATATAAAAGTGATACTATAATTATATTGTAATTTCATTATATTTCAGTGAATTTAGACCAAAAGACCAACTAAATATTTTTTCATGTTCCTTTTTATAACAACGTCATTAAACTATTGTTGAAGTAATTTGTAATTTATATCTTACTTATTACTACCTCCGTCCCAACTTAACCTGCCTACTTAATTGCCATTTTGGTTTGTCCCACCTTAACCTGCTAGCTCCATAAATGGCAAATTTTTCTCACAATCTCCACCCTCAAAATCTCCATTTTCAATCTCCACCTTTAAAAAAGTCAAAAATTTCACAAAATCTATTTTTTCTTAAACTCCGTGCCCAATCAACCTAGGCAGGTTAAGCCGGGACGGAGGGAATATACAATAAAATAATAAAATATTAAGACTTACAAAATTATGAATTAAAAATATAAATCAAAATATTAATACTAAAATTTTAAATTGAATATGACTATGATAATAATATAAAGTAATAAAAATAATGAGAAAATAATTGAATTATAAGGAATGTTACTTTTTAGTGCAAAAAGTAATACAAACCAGCTGGAAAAGATGTGCAGATTGTGCACTAGAGTGGGGCGGATTGTTGGAGATGTCCCATTTACAAGAAATTTAGCTTATAATTTTGATAACTAATACTAAAGAACGATTTAAGGGCATCATTTCTAAGTAATTTACCTATAAAATATAAATAAACAAGTTTTGATATGTTTTTATCAAAAGTATATTTTTACCTTATAGGATATAAAAAAAGATAGTAATTAACACCCTATAATTATTAGAATCCACATGTGTCAAACGACCTTATAATATTAAATTTATTATTTCGATTATTTGGGAAAAAAATCTTAACTCTTCACGTAACTTTTTTATTTTACGCAATTGGTCCCGTGATTTTCTCCATTTTCAATTTAGTTTCTTAAGTTAGAAAATTGCTCAATTTAAGGTCAATTTTAACCGAAAATGAGTGCGAGGTACACGCATCAGTTCGCTCGTTTTTCGGGCCAAAATTGGCCTTAAATTGAGTAATTTTTCAACTTACGTGACTGAGTTGAAAAGGATAAAAATTACTGGGCTAACTATATAAAAGTAAAACATTATGGGAAAAAAAAACTTTTGTTCCTATGTATCAACTCAGCTATAATTAATTTGTACGGGTATTGGGATATCGGTAGCAATTCTCCGCTATTAACATGCGTTGGTCATTATAAGGTATTATACGGAAATGACCCAAACTAGCATAACTTGGAGTTAAATGCCCGCAAGTTATTCGACCTCAAATTGCAAATCCCATACCTTCACGTCATGCATTAATAAGTCACAATTTCATACCATACTTAATATATAACATGTAGAAATAAAATTGTTCCAAATATTTCTGCTGTACAAAACTTTAAGACACTTACAGTAAAAGTGAAAGCTTCTTTCACTAATTATTAATCTTCAATTCAAAACTTGAACAAGTGGAAAATGGTCGTAACAAAGAAAAAAAGTGATAATATAGTGAAGTATCAAGTGGATAAAATACAAGTGTGCCAATCGTGAAGCCTAAAAACGGGGGAATGGTGACAATTATTTCTAATCAAAAGAATTTTTCACCTTGTCCCAACCTTAATAGTTTAGTGGTGTCGTTTTACTGACTTATGGTTAAGATTAGAGGTTTGAACCCCACTCATCATCCCCAAATCATCATAGGTATGTAGTTATTAGTGTATTTTTACGTAAATCCAACTCTATAAATTTGTG
Source organism: Ajuga chamaepitys (assembly GCA_958295605.1). Classification (NCBI taxonomy): domain Eukaryota; kingdom Viridiplantae; phylum Streptophyta; class Magnoliopsida; order Lamiales; family Lamiaceae; genus Ajuga; species Ajuga chamaepitys. Next base: position 32,968,480 of record OY282502.1, on the reverse strand, counting down.
ATTATTGGCATGTTGTTCCCTAAATCGTATTACCTCTATACCCTAGAAATAGTGATTTTCTAAAGATAATTTTTGACATTTTTGGTCAATTTGATGAACGAGGGACCATAAAACTACAAATTCTCAGATATAAATTTATTTTATTTGTAACTTGATCACTTATTCAACTATATGTAATTTACTCATGAAGATATATAAAAAATTGAAAACTTATCTTACTTAATAATAAAGGGGAACCCTCTATAAGTAGAAATAATTGGTTTTCCCGCCCAAACGCTATTGCTAAATCTAGAAATATTAAATTTATGGTAAAATCTTTTAAAATGAGGGAAAAATCTCTAATCATATATTAGCTACATTTAAATTATATTCTGCCAAAATTGGTCATAAACTGCCAAAAATTACTCTCATATTTAAGGAAAATCCCTAATCATATATTAGTCATATTTGCAATGATATTCTCCAAAAATATATTAGCCATATTTGTAATGATATTCTGTCAATAATTACGGTCATATTTAGGAAAGGTCTCCAATCATATAAAAGTGACTCGCCATAATCTGTCAAAATCTACTCCCATATTGAAGGAAAATCTTCAATCATTAGTAAGTAAGATTTGTAACGATATTCGACCAAATTCTAACTGTATATGTCGGTGACATTTATTTTGCGAGAGTTCAAATCATACATCTTAATATATATATATTTTTTTTTTCATTTGTATACTTCCAATTACATATTACCTATAAATGAAAATGTCAAATTCTGCCATTTATTTTGGGAGAGTTCAAAACATGCAAAATTACTCGGTCAAAAATTGAGGGAAAAATGACGAACTTTCTGCCTAAAAACATCCGTCGTACTCCTAACGTCGGGTTTATCAGTCAAACTCTCTGACATTTATCAAACGAGTTAATTAAGCAAATCAAGCAAATCAGATAATAATATAACTATCTATCATATTTGAATCGATTAAAGCAAATTCTCAAAATATTATGTCCGCGTATTTTACAATCTGTGTTTATCAAATAATACACGCATACAGATAAAATAGGATCAAAATTGGATATGTATGTATTCGTTGAAGTCCTCCATGGATATTTTGTTAAGTGAGATCCATACTGACTTGTCCTCCTGGAGTTATGTGTGGTATACAGCACGAAGAAGCATGTGAAGTGTATTGTAATTAAAAAAAAAAAAAAACTATTTATTTATTTATTTAATCTAATATTTTTTGTCTATCGGTTTTCACTGTTTTCTAATCCATAAATGTAGGTTGTTACTGAAGAGTTCTACTTAAACTTTTCTAAGGAAGTTCCTACACAATTCAAGCTTGATATGTCACAAGGTATGTTGCATGATGTTCGAGTGATCCTCCGTGAAATTTTTTACTACATTGTAAACGGTTTGGTCTCATTTTATCGACGTCTCAAATATTCGGCAAGGTGATCCCATTAGATTTAAGTATTTTACACCCTCAGGCCTCAACATTCCAGGTGTCCATGTTTCATAAGTCTTGAACGACTACAGATGACCTATACATTTTATATATTTTAGTTATTCGTTAAGCATTATATTTCAATTTTGATTATTACATGTGTTGATGTTGGGGTTTATGTTCATTCACGTATCTCTAAATAAATTAAATAATAATTCGACTATTTTCTAATTCTTAGTCCATCCATTATTAATGTCATGCATTTATGATCTGTAAAATATTTCATAACCGTGCATTGCACGGGAGATTTACTAGTTATAATTAACAAAATGAAACATCTTACTATATAGTAAAATGGAATCCTCTAAAAGAGAAAGTTGGGAAATTTTTTTCGCCTATTACCTACTAAAATTAGGTAATTTACTTACTAATATAGTAATATATATGTATATATAGAGTAAAAATGAGATTTGATTTCGGATTTTTTTTCACTTTACTTATTCTTGACATTTTAAACATTAAAAAAATATTATTTACAAAAATTAAAACACAAATAATACTTGGTAACATTTTTTATAGTACATTTGGTTAGATTTTCTTTAAAGTATAATATATCAAATTCTTTTTTGTGGTCCTTAATTTGATATCTATCTCGCATTTTTTTAAATAAGTAACTAGAAAAAATAAAATTGTTTGTCAATTATTTTGTTAGATTTGTGTATGTAGTATGAGTTCGATTATCTATATTGAATTTGAGCAGAAGATAAAAATTAATTAAACATTTAAAAAATATTTTTTCATTAATATTTATTACACATTTTCAAAAAAAATACTCAATAATTATCTATACTAATTTAATTTACTAACTTTATAAAATCAACAATTTTTCAGTTTCTAATACTAGAGGTTTTTTCAAAGAAGAACATAAAAAAGAGTGGGCGAACAACATGTGCCCACGTAAAGAATGATTTTTTTAGATTTCTCTCTCTCTCTCTCTCTCTCTCGAAGTTGTTTAAAATATTTCTCTAACATTCAGGCACCAACAAATTTTTACTGTTAATTTTTTTACTTACAATTGATAAAAAATCAAAACATCATTTCGTAATACTTAATCTAATATCAATATTGAATATTTTTATATAAAATATCAAATTTAAAATATATAATAGTTTGTTGATTTTTTTTCTTTTTCTTTTTTTCTTCTGAGCCAAACCAAGAAATAGTATAACTTAATAATAATCCTCAAGTACAAGATTTCTAAGCTAAAGAGGAACATCATCACCCATCGTAACACACGAATAAGTAGATGCCAAAGAAAGCAAAATCTAGCTAAATTATGAGCTACACTATACACTGTCTAGGCATATACAGTAGTCTAACCCTATCCAAGAAATCACGAATGTCATCAATCAAATGAGCACAATAATCTAAAGACGCTACATATCCCTGCTTGCACAGCTAATAGCGAATCTGAATAAATCATTAACTTCTCATACCCACACTCCACACCAAAACGTAAACCACTACGTATGATTTCTAGCTCAACAGCCTTTACGGATAATGGCTCTTCAATTACATGTGATGCAGCTAATACAATTTTACCCTCATGATCCCGTAACACAAACTCTACAGTCTACACCATACTGCCCACCTTCAAAATTAACCGCAGGATCCACATTAAGGCATAAGAAATCAGATGGTGGCAAAGACCACCTCATACTCGACCCCGACCCTGACGGCGAAGGGCCAGGAACCGGGGCCACAACCAATAAATCATTAGCCCGATCAAAATAGTTTATTGATTTTTTATTGGGGCTTGGAATTGAATATCTATTTGTGGATTGATATATTTTTATTAAATTCGAATTGTAAATAAAAAAAAATATATATGTTTTTAAATAAAATGCATCACACGATAAGAAAATTTTAATTATGTTTAAAATAATTTTTTTTTTAGAAACAATAAATTAATTTAAAGGGAGATTTTGTTTATAGAACGGATGAAATATATGTTAATTTTGTTAGTAAAGAAAAGAGAATGGCTTTCTGAATCATGAATGCTCCAAGTCAAAAGGATTGTAACTGATTCTTGAAAATATATTAATCACATTTCATCCGCAAATCCCTCCAAGCAAATCACCACATCAATAACTGCTTGATTCTCAAATCTCAATCTCATATTTTCTTTTTTCTAATATCCCAATTGTGCTCTTTGAAATACTTTTTTTTTTTTTTTTTTTTTTTATCACTAATTGAAATACTAATTGAATTCTAAATAACATAAATGATCGATAATTGTTAAATGAGAAACCAAGAATCCTAAACCATACCATAAAAAAATTAAGGTAATATACATTTTAAGGTCCTTAAAATATTAGTGTTTGTTTTAAATGGTCCTTAGAGTATTATTTTGTTTTAATTGGTCCTTCAAGTTCTAAATTTTTTATTCAATTAGTCCCTAAAGTATTTTTTGTTTCAATTGGTCCTCTTTTTAAGAATTATTTCAATTGGTCCGTAAATTATTGCAAAAGTCTACCTTAAGGTCCTTAAAAGAAAAAAGCACATGAAATATGTAAAAATACCGATTTAATTCAAAATGATATCATAACATATTTTTCTCAAACAAATATTATGTAATTTTTCATCATGATACTTTTAGCCCCAAATGAATGTGAATTATACTATAATATGGATTTGAACAAAATATCGAGATTATAATTTTTCAAGAATTTCATCCAAACTTTGAAAAATACTTTTTTGTACTTTAATTTTAGTTGAAAACATACTAATTTGATCCAGATATTTTAAACTCCGTCTATCTTGAATTTAAAATGAAATTGAATATTATCAACGAAAGGACTTTAAAATTATATGTTTGAAGGTCTTTAAAATATTAAAAATAAATTTTTTAAGTCCTTTTGTTGACAATGTTCAATTTTACTTTAAATTCAAGATAGAGAGAATTCAAAATATCTAGATCAAGTTATCACATTTTTAACTAAAATTAAAGTACCAATAAGTATTTCTCAATGTTTGGATGAAATTATTGAAAAATTATAATCTCGAAGTTTTGTTCACATCCATATTCTAGTATAATTCACCTTCGTTTGAAGGTAAAAGTATCTTGATGAAAAATTACACAGTATTTATTTAATAAAATATATGTTATAATATCATTTTGGATTAAATTGGGGGTTTCACATATTTTATGTTTTTTTTTTCCTCTTTCAGGGGCCTTAAGATTGACTTCTGTAATAGTTTAAGGACCAAATGAAATGATTTTAAAGCATAATGGACCAATTGAAATAAAAAATATTTCAAGGACTAATTAAATATAAAATTTAGAACGTCTAGGATCAATCAAAATAAAATAATATTTAAGGATCATTTGAAACAAACGTTAATACTTTAATAGTTTTAAGATGTATATTGCCAAAATTTAATTATGAACAACGATATATTGATGAAATATATACCATAATTATCAAAACATTAACCTAGAATCCTTCGTAGTACGAATACACGATTTGGAAACTGTAAGAAAAAAAAGTAAATCATAGAACCAAATAATTGGATAACTTGTTCTTTTTATCAAATAGAGAATGTTAAATTATCTAATAAATTCTATTGTATCAATAAAATTAGTTCATTTTTTTTTTATTTGCAAATAGCAATCCACAATAGATATTTAAATCTAAGCACAATAATCAATCAACCTACAGTTTAAAGGCCATAAAAAAGATTGATTTGATATATTTTATATAAAAAATTTGAAAAAATATTTGCCTTTTAATTTATTTATTTATTAAATAAATCAACGAGAGTTGTCACATTTTTTATATAGCACATTGCCCAAAAAATCTGAATTTAGAATTAATTTTGAGGAATATTTTACCATATATATATATATATATGTTTAATTTTCTGTGATAGAGAATTCTATTTTATTATATAGGAATATAAGATAACCTATTTGTACCTAAATGGCTAAATCATGAATTTAATTAAAAACTGTAAACCTATTACCCATAATAAATAAATAAACTATCCAATTCTTAGCCGAGCGTAGATATTAATCCCATGAGATCATCTATTACATTTGGTGTTACATCTTCTGTTTCACCACATTCATCAACCGACACGTGTATGGCATGAGGTCATAAATTAATATGTATCACTTAATGAATTAATTGTAATAGAGGATGAAACATCTAGTGTAACAGAAAATCCGGAATGGATATTAATACCCTCAATTTCTCTAAATACATCTCACAAGAAAGTTAGTTTTTTTTTTTTTTTTTCAGTTGATATTAACCGAATATTTTTAAAACGTGAAAATGAAGTGTTGGAACAAACTAACCGAACATTTTATCTCAGGTGTATTTAGAAAAAATAAGCGTTAAGAGCCATGCCCTTTTTAGAAATAGACGTAAAGAATGAAAGTGATCCTTGTGCTTTAGATTAAGGAAGCCCATACTTGAACCGGTTTCATCATCTTTATAAATGTAAAGAAGCATTCTCTGAACAACACTCTACCGAAACACACACACACACATACCAACTCTTACATTTTCAATGAAGATGCCAAGAATTCTGACAAGTTTTAAGGTAAAGAGAACCATTTTCATTTCCTCCCACCACACCCCAGAAAGGAAAAAAGTAAAAATTATGGATTTATTTTATGTTCATACTGTTTCTGATAATTGGCAGGTTATTCATGCAATCATTGTAATTGCCGCTTCGATTTGGTTGAGATTAGATGTGATCGACGGCAGACATTTCAACCATTGGCGCAACTTCGACTACTGCGCCATAAGTTGCAGGACTCACAGTGCGTCTCTCACGGATTTTGGAGGCGTGGGAGATGGAACGACGTCGAATACCAAAGCTTTTCAGACGGCCATTGATCATCTTAGCCAGTTTCAATCCGACGGTGGAGCGATGCTCTTTGTTCCTCCCGGAAAGTGGTTGACGGGGAGCTTCAATCTCACCAGCCATTTCACTCTCTATCTTCACAAAGACGCTGCTCTTCTCGCTTCTCAGGTTCCAGAATTTTCTAATTTCTTTTGCAGTCAGTTTTTTTTACTGGAGGATTAATTGTTTGATGGAAATTAGGCCTATTACATTATTGGATGCTGTTAGCAAAAGACTAATCTGAGTCTATCTATAAGACTTTTTAGACCTTGCCTTTTTATGTAGCTCGGGTGCAATTATACCAGCACTAATGCACCTGGTCTTATAGTAATTCTTAAGTTTAAGGGTGCTTGGAGAGCCTAGAACTAGGATAGGTGATCCACTAGAAAGTCCTCAAGTTGCACCCAAACAGAAAAACATTAAGATTCTCATAGGGTGACAACTGATATCAGCACATAATATTTCTTTTCGCTCTGTTGTGCTATAGACGTCTGCGCGTTGCATATTATGGTTGCCACAGCCACATCTTTACTTGGTCAATGATGAATTTGATCCCCACCATTTGTTGTTTTCGTTTAACAAGCAAAAGTTTGTTTCTTACCATTTTATGAGAAGTAGTGTATGTCTGGTAGTTTAACATAATAAATGCAGAGAAAGTTGAAAAAGAAGGCATTTCCCCTACTTGAGATGGTGTGATGAATGGCTAGTTATTATTTCACATGTAGCGTATTACTGTTTCAGGATGTTCTGATTGCGAACCATGTGCAATGTTAGGAAATTATCTTAAAAATCTGGTAATTGGTATAAGGAATTTGACTTAAATTTGTAACCAAATCCATCTGTAGGAACAACACATATATGTTTCAACACCTAAGTTTCTGGTTTAGATTCTCATAGGTTGACCAATAGTAAAGTGTAATTGTTATAAAACACAGCTTCTTAAAGCCCAGTTGCAAGACAGTAGAATCCTCATTTTGTCTGATGAATCATTGTAGGATGAAAGCGAATGGGCTGTAATTGAACCCCTGCCATCATACGGTCGGGGAAGGGATGCAGACGGCGGAAGATACATCAGTCTCATCTTCGGCACTAACCTAACTGATGTCGTTATTACAGGTACGAGAATTAGAAATAACCCCCGATTATTCTAATAAGCGTTTATGCTCTGAAAATTATTTGATCTGATGTTCAGGGGACAATGGCACCATCGATGGTCAGGGTGAGTCCTGGTGGAACAAATTTCACCAGGGACAACTGCTATACACTAGGCCTTACCTTATCGAAATAATGTACTCTGAGAATATTCAGATATCCAACTTAACGCTAGTTAACTCACCATCATGGAATGTCCATCCTATATATAGCAGGTAATCAAGAATCTCTCGTTCAAGTCTTGATTGTGTATTAGCTGATGCCGAAAGTTTGATTTGGTTTATGATATGCAGCAATGTGATCGTGCAAGGCCTCACGATTCTTGCTCCTGTAACGTCCCCAAACACTGACGGTATCAATCCAGGTACATAAAATAATTTCCACCTCTCTCGAAAGGTGGAATGAATCTAAGTTTTGGGTGCATTATTATTTTGGATAATACCCAAATGAGATTTTTTTTAAACGTCATCTGTCTTCCTGTCTGTGCCACCTACACCAGTCTGTATTAAGAAAAATCTGGTCATTACACCTCTACTATCCTGTAAAATAGAAACCCTAGTGGACCGTTAAAATCCGAAAAGCATACTTAGCAAAACATCTCTCTTGGTTGAAAAAAATTAACACTTAAGTTGCGGCTCCATAAAAGAGTGTGTGTGTGTGTGTGTGTGTTTTAAACATATGATAAAGCTCACGTGGCATGAAAATGCAGATTCATGCACAAACACGCGAATTGAGGACTGCTACATTGTGTCCGGAGACGATTGTATTGCTGTCAAAAGTGGTTGGGACCAATATGGAATTGCCTTCGGGATGCCAACTAAGCAGCTCGTTATCAGAAGGCTCACTTGCATTTCCCCCTTCAGCGCTGTCATTGCATTAGGAAGCGAGATGTCAGGAGGAATCGAAGATGTTAGAGCCGAAGACATCCTCGCAATAAACTCAGAATCAGGTGTTAGAATCAAGACAGCAGTGGGAAGAGGAGGATATGTGAAGGATATATATGTCCGAGGGATGACTATGAAAACAATGAAGTGGGCATTTTGGATGACCGGAAATTACGGTTCTCACGCTGATAACAACTACGACCCGAACGCTCTTCCTGTGATTCAGAATATCAATTACCGCGATATGGCTGCTGAGAATGTGACCATGGCAGCTAAATTGGAAGGGATCGAGGGTGATCCGTTTACTGGGATTTGCATATCGAATGTGACAATCGAGCTGGCAAAGAAAGCAAAGAAGGTTCCTTGGAATTGTACCGACATTGAAGGGATCTCGAGTGGTGTTGTTCCTAAGCCATGTGATGAGCTGGCAGACCAAGGCGAAGGGTATGTTGAAGCATGCAAGTTTCCGACAGAAGGTTTACCTGTTGATAACATAGAAATTCAGACATGTTCTTACAGAAGGAAGAAAGGAAACCATGTTGTAAAATATTTGTAGTTGGAAATTGTCCAAACTTAAAGAACATAAGGCCAATTTTTACCTTATGAAAAACAGAACTGGATACTAGATTATAAAACATTAAGGATTTGCTGAATATATTTCTGTCTTAGTTTGAGAAGAAAAAGAAAAAAGAATTCCCAGTGTTGTGAATGCAGCATAACAGTTCGTGTTGTGCCTCCCAAACTACGTTGTTTCAGCCAAAATGATGTCGTTTTGGTCATTTTAGGGGAAGCATAAATTGTGCTGCCTCACAATATTGGATCCAAATCCATCTTTACAGAGTGACACAAAAATCTTGCTCGAAAATTAAATGACATGAAAACATATTTTAAAAAACTGGTAATTAGATAAGCAGCTAATTGATTTTACAAAGCCAGAAATCTAAATTTTACAACAATCGTATATCCTGTAGAGACCTAATAACTTTCAACTGAAAACGTCACCTCCAACTGTCATAATTTATACAGACAAAATGATAAATACACAGAAACTCAAAAACGTGTAAATGGACAAAACTAGTGAGCTGGTTCTGGATTGAACAGAAGTGATTCCTTCCAGATAAGCTCCTTAACATTTTCTTCGGTGGTTGATGGCTGCTCGAAATCAAAACTGAAAGGCGTCGAGCAAATTGGCTCATCATTTAAATCATGAAGAGTGGATAAGTATGGATGATGGAGCGCATCATCAACTGCGTGTTATCCAGAAATTCAATGTCAGCAGAAACAAAAAAACAAATGGAAATTTAAACTTGAACTTGCTGTAATGTAAGGGCTGCCTTTACCAGTTATGCGTTGGTTGGGATCAAAGACGAGCATCTTTGCTAGCAAATCCAATGCCAATGGAGACATACTAGGAAATCTTGTAGCAAAATTTTGTCTTGGAAAAGGTGGGAGCTGTTTCACATATCTACGCGCATAATCACTTCTTAGAAATTTAAGGCTGGTTTCATCTGGTGTGCCTAGTAGCTTTCAAGCAGAAGAGAAAGCACGTGTTAGTACGACTTCAGATATAGAAAAAAGAATGGAAAAACAATCTGTTATCGACATCTTCATTGTTAAAATGATTGCAACGAATCACGTAATACAGAGTGCATAAAATAAAGGGTTCATAAAAAGACATACTTCATATTATTTTGGTCTACTTCAAAACTAGGTTGAGCTAATGATTACATTAATTTTTAATAATAGAGTTCTATAAAAGCCATATCACCACAAAAAAAAAGCGGATGATTCAGAAAGAGAAAATGGAAACGAAATAATACCTCAGTGATGAGCCTAAGTTGCTGAACATAGTCCCGGCCAGGGAAGAGGGGTTCCCGGGTCAAGATTTCAGCAAGAATGCAACCAACAGACCACACATCAATTGCAGCAGTGTATTCTGAGCAATTAAGAAGCAATTCAGGCGCTCGATACCAACGAGTGACCACGTACTCAGTCATGAAATCAGTTTCAGACGTTGTCCTTGCCAACCCAAAATCTCCTATCTTAAGGTCACAGTTTGCATTCAGAAACAAATTACTAGGTTTAAGGTCACGATGCAACACATTTGCTGAGTGTACGTATCTCAATCCTCTTAGCAGCTGGTACATAAAGTACTGCATATAATAACACAAAAATTAGCCAAATGACCATGGAGAAATATATCACATCTTTATATGATAATTATAATTAAAGAAATCAGTTTTTCTCTCACTGGTTCACGATCATAGGATGTCAAAACCAATATACCAAGACAAGCAAAGAAATTTGTTGCAGCAAATCACTTAAGAATAAGGAGAAAGATAGGAGCTTTCTTTCTTTACTCTATACAGTCAACTCTTTCCTAAATGCCGATTTTTTGTATTACCGAAATCCCACTCATGTAACAAGTTTCTTTATTATCTATATCTTCTGGATTCTTCTTGTCTCGACCTTATTCTCCATATTGCCACCAAACTCTTTACGAAGAAAAGTAGAGGACTTTCCAATATATGATATAAAATACATTACTAACACAAGATGTCAAATTTAATAACTTGTGCTCTAAATCTCAATATAGAATAGCTATACCTGGCAATGATCATCAGTTAAAGCTTGATCGGACCGGATTATCTGATGTAAGTCAGTATCCATCAGTTCATAGACTATGTACACATCATTAAAAGCCTCCCTTTTTGGTGGTTTTATAATGTCCTTGATTGCAATAACCTGGATGTAATAAATTGACAACACCAAAGAAGACATTAAAAATTGAACCACTGTCGCTGCTGGGCTAAAACAAATAATCCTTGAGACTTCAAAGTGCTAAGTAATTAATTTTAGCTTACATTTTCATGATCCAAGTGGCGCAAGAGTTTGATCTCCCTCAGAGTCCTTTTGGCATCTATTCTGTTATCAAATGCGTTGCCGATTTTCTTAATTGCAACCTCCTCGTGAGTCTGTTTATTGATTGCAGCACTACAGAATTGAATGAAAATCACACGATCATGATTTTTTTCGTTTCAAACTTAGTACCCTTGATTACTTATTAAAAATTCATGTTTAAATCTCTATCTGATGCCCAAGGAGGGGCCAAAAAAGATTACGAATTCATGTTTAAGAAAGGTCAAACAGTTTAACCATCGGAAACAAGAATCTGAGATTTAGTGGAGCGTACTAACCAGACAAGGCCATAGGCGCCACGACCAAGAGGTCGAAGTGGGGGCACATATTTAGTGGACACCTCAAATAAGTTACCGTAGAGATTATAGCGGACGTACTCGCCGCCGTGCGTCAGCACTCCGGATCCTGAAGCAGAGCTGGTTTCTGGAGCCATGAACGGATGAAAGTAGTAGAGGGGTTTCACGGCGGCGGAGCTTGTGGTGGATGTGCCGGGGTTAAATAGGAGCTTATTCTTGGAAGTTGGAAGTTTGAACAGCAAGTGGAACGCGGTTTCAAGTTGGGAACTCCCTTCGTACAATTCGAGTTTCAAAAATTATACACCCCCCTCAAAAAGAATATTGTTTTAGATATTTTAAATTTTTTTACAATAAGTATTACTTTATCAAAAATAACTATAATTTTTTTAATATTATCTTAAATAACCTACTTAATTTAGTTGATTATTCCTTTATCTCATAAAACATATTAATTTTTAATTTCTTCAAAAATAACTAAAATAACACTCTTTTTTAAACGGAGGGAGTATTAATTATTGACTTGATCGAATAAACTAATTCCGTGAATTGTTCCTCCGTTCTTTTTTTTTTCCAATAATTCTCCCTTTTTTTTTTTAAAGTTGTAAAAGGAAAACAATAAATCTCATGAAACTTCAAATAGTAATAAGTGTGTACTGATACAAAACATAAAAGATTGAAAGTATATAATGATCATAGGATTTTCCTTCCATGTTTTCTGAAGTAAAAAATTTATTATGATCTTATAATCAACAAAAATATGACATATTACTATACCTTTGGGTTGTTTTCAAGTCAACTTGCTTTTGCACAAATTTCTTGCTTTTTTAGATTGACTTTCAGTCATAGTTCCTATATAACTGAAATAATATCACAAATACGTTAAACATTAATGTTAGTTATTGTTATGCGGAAAATTATTTTTCCAAAATAGAGTTAACAAAAATTATATAAAAGAAAAATCTAACAATAAAATGATAAGACGCCTAACATACATAATGTATAAAATTATAATTACATGTTTATAGTGATATTTAAAATTTTATGACAACACTAACATGACATGAAACTCAATTTACAACTAATATAATAAATGATTTTTTAAACTATTAGTCCAATTATGTGAAGAGGTCCAATATTATATCTGGCTCAATTTGAATTAGTGAAAACTCAAAGTTTTAATTATGTATCCGTTTGAATGGGGACATGACGCTCTTATTCAAACTAGTAACGCACCTGTGCGTTACATATATATGAGATTTTTATTAATTTCATATTAGAGCATCACATATATGTAAGTAAATGAATAAATGAATAAGTATAGATATATGTACTGAGTTTTATGTAGTAAAAGGCAAGTCCACTCTTTTCACAGATCTATGAAATTAAACTAATGAATCTATGTAAAATAAATATGCAAATATTTAATGTAAAAAGTATCGCATTGATAAATTTATGTACACTTCCTTGTAAAAAAGGCGTCCATCGAAGGAGAGAAAGATAGGAAGAAGGCTGGTTTAAACAGTAACATACACAAGCAAACTGCCCAGGCCAACACATCCCAAACACCCCACTTTTCAAATGCTGAAATCCCAAATAACCACACCACTCTTAGCCAAATTACACAACCACAAGTAACATACCTAAAAACTCGATCACAATCACCACTCCAAACCCAACCTGATACCCAATTTAAGCGGAAAAGTCCATTGCCAAAGAGAACCGTAGCAAAAACTTTTCACTCTCGAAGTCCCTCACTACAAAATCCCCAGCAAAATTCAAAGCCAACCAAACAACCAAAATGTCCACAGATGTCATGAACCTTTTTCAGTTTACCCCTCCTGCCGACCTGACTACCATTATAAACCAAACAAAAACCTAAACGGACCTGGACTAGGAAGAAAGACCAGAAACAGAACCTCAAACCTAAAAACCACGATGGAAGTGAAATAATGATTGCAGGAAAAAAGAAAGTCGGAGAATGACATGGACATATCAGACGAGGAGGATAGTGGTGATAAGCAGTTCAAGAAGGTACGAAGTATGGAGATTTCAATCCCTGACTTAAATTCGGAATCGGCGAGGGCTGCCAAGGAGTAGTCCCGCCGACTCCAATGAGTTGCCTAAGTTGGAACTATCGGGGGCTTGGGAACCCATCGGCAGTTACCGCGCTAACAAAGCTGATAAATCAAAAGAATCCCAATCTAGTCTTTCTTATGGAGACTAGGCTGTTTTATAGTGAGATGGACATGGTTGTTAAAAAGGTAGGATATCAAGTATGTTGTGTAGTTGATTTTGTGACAGATGGTGGAGGTCGAAGTGGGGGTTGTGTTTGATATGTAAATAAGATGAAGAGGTCCAGATTACAACATCATCGGCACATTACATTGACTGTATTGTGAATAGTACGAAAGGAGTGTGGGGAATGACAGGAATATATTGTCCCCCGAAAGAAATGAATAAACACTTGACATGGGAGTTAATCCGAACCTTATCAAACAGAACTCCACATCCTTGGATATGCATAGGGGATTGGAATGAGATTTTATACCAACATGAAAAAGTGGGTGGACGAAACATGGAAACGAGCAAAATGGAAGCTTTCCATAAAGCGCTACTTGAGGCGGATCTGGAGGACATGGGTTTCGAAGGTTTTGTATTTACTTGGACGAATGGGAAGAAGGGAGCTGCAAATATCCAAGAGAGATTAGATCGATGATGCAGGAATACTGAATGGAGAGAGCTATATCCAAATTTTTCGTTTGAGCACCTTAGCCGATGCAAATCAGATCACTATCCACTTTTGCTCACATGGGGGAGCAAAAAAAATTGAGAGAAAGGGTGCTAAGAGAGCTCGACGATATCACTTTGAAGCCATGTGGATTATGGACGAGTCATGCAGAGGGGTGGTTGAAGATGGATGGAATAACGGACGCTATGATGGAGGGCCGAATGGTTTATTGGGCAAAATAAAATAGCGTGGTGAGCTTTTGACAGGGTGGGAACAAAGCCATTTTGGAAATGTAACAACAAAGCTAAAAGAAGCAGAAGCCAAGTTGAAGAGGCTTCAGACTGAACTGATTTCAGCAGCTATGCTGGATAAAATTTCGGTCCAAGAACGAATTGTGGAAGAACTTCATACTAAGCAAGAGGTGATGTGGAGGCAGCGGTCAAGAGTAAGTTGGTTGCAGGAAGGGGATCGCAATACATCCTTCTTCCACCAAACAACAAACGAGCGAAAGAAAAGAAATCAGATTGATCGGATAAAGTTAGAAGATGGGATTCGGACTAAGGACAAATTAGAGATAACCAGTGTTTTCAGCGGGTACTTTCAGAGCCTCTCCAAAGCTAAAGATAACCTTAATATACAACATGTCTTAAATATGGTGGAACCGAAAGTGACAGTAGAGATGAAGGAAAAATTAGCAAAACCGTTTTCTAAAGAAGAGGTCCTCGCAGCCCTACAACAAATGCATCCGACTGAGGCCCCTGGCCCCGACGGTATGACAGCTCTTTTCTATCATAAATTTTGGAATTTAATAGAATATGATGTTCTCTCTATTATTTTGGATGTTCTTAATGTTTACACTAGTCCAGCCCCCCTAAATCACACTTACATTGTTCTAATCCCAAAGAAAAATAAGCATATAAATGTCACTGATTTTAGACCCATTAGCTTGTGTAATGTTAGCTTCAAAATTATCACGAAAATAATTGCAAACAGGTTGAAAGTGGTTCTCTCCCATATTATTTCCCATATCCAGACTGCATTTGTGCCCGGTCGCCTTATTACAGATAATGTATTAGCTGCTTTTGAGATGTTTCATTCTATGGGTAGTAATATGGCTAGGAAAAATGGTAGCACTTTCAAACTCGATATGAGCAAAGCGTACGATAGGGTAGAATGGATTTTCTTAGAACGCATTATGCTGAGATTGGGTTTCGAGCTGGATTTTGTTAAGCTTATTATGCGTTGTATTTCTACTGTTTCCTTCTCTGTTTTGCTGAATGGTCAACCTGGCAAAACTTTTTATCCAACAAGGGGTCTCCGACAAGGGGACCCACTGTCGCCATATTTATTTATTTTTTGTCCAGAGGCTTTCTCGGCTTTGATCAATGATGCCGAACGAACACGTTTTCTACATCCACAAAAAAATTTCCGAAATGCCCTGACAATATCTCACCTATTTTTCGCAGATGAAAATATCATATTTGGCAGAGCGAATCAGAGGGAGGTGGAGGTGGTTGGAGAGATTATCCGAAGCTATGAAGAAGCATCTGGCCAACTGATCTCACTCGTGAAATTTGAAGTATGCTTCAGCAAAGGGGTGCTGGAGGGGGTGAAGGAGGAGCTTGTGCGAAGAATGGGGGTAAAAGGTGTTGAAAACACGCGGTGTATTTGTGGTTTCCACCAACAGTGGGGCGGTCAAAGGAGGCGATATTTAGCGGAGTCATTTCTAGAATAGAGAAAAAGCTGAAGAACTGGAAAAGTAAATCCTTAACAAACGCATGGAGGATCGTTCTAATAAAGGCATTAGCACAGGCTATACAGACATATGTCATGAGCTGTTTCCAATTGACGAACAATACTCACAGACGGATACAATCCATCATTTCACACTTCTGCTGGGGACAAAAGGATAATGAAAGGAGAATACATTGGAGAGCTTGGAAAGACTTGTGCCAACCAAGAGAAGAAGGTGGATTGGGGTTCCGAGACCTAGAGGCGTTCAATCTTGCAATGCTAGCTAAGCAAGATTGGTGCCTTATGACGGAGGAGGGCTCCGTTCTATCCAAATTATTAAAGGCCAGGTACTATCCTAATACAAACTTCCACTCATCCGCGCTCATCGCTTTCCTGTCCAATAACTCCTACTCCTCCGCAGACATCTTCTCGGGATTCTCCTTAAGGGGCTGGTGCAAATCCTTACTATAGAGGTAATCTTCAATTTGCATCTTCCAAAAGCCATAATCAGTTCCATCGAACTTCTCCACCGAAATCTTTCCATTGTTCTTCGTGAATACTCCCAGGAAACTAACCTGATGCTCTTGATACCAGTTGTTAAGAATTTAACCCACTCACAATCACGAATACGACAAGATAATCGAAGAAATAAAAGCAATAAATCACACACAAGAACACAACAATTTGATTACGCAGTTCATTACGATGTGTAACTATGTCTGGGGGATATACCAAGCCAGGATATGCACTAGTAGGATGAATTTTTGGAATACATGAAGCAATGAAGGAAACAACTATTTATAATAGCTCTATGGGCCCCAAAATCGGATTCGTCTTGAAGCCCACGCTTCTGTCGCGTCAACAGGTCGCGGCCGCGACCTCCTATCATGGTCGTGAATGCTTTAGTCTATAAAAACGTCTGGACCGAGACTCCCCATCTCGGCCGTGCCAGCCTTCCAGCACCAGTCCTCCGCGAGACGAGCCGCGACCGCGAAACCTATTTGCGGCCGCTAACAATGACCCTGTCTCGGCCGAGATGACTCTCCAGCGTGAAAACACTTCAGCCTTCGTCAAACTCGTCACGGCCGCGACCTCTCGTTGCTGCCGTGACACTCCAGTCGTGATTTAGGCTCCATTCTCAACAAGACCCTTATAATATTTGATGATCAATGAGAAATCATCAACATGAGTAGGAGTTTGCTCTACTTTGTCTTATGCGGTAACTCGTATTTTTATAAAGGTCTTCCGCTGATAAATATTTTGAAAGTAGAAGTATGTTTTAGTGGTAACCCTTCACCTGCTTGCAAGACTAGGGTGTTATAAGTGGTATCAGAGTCGAGGTTCAGTTTTACCTTGGACTTTTGAGTTCAAATTTTGAAAAATAACTTAGCCTTTGAATAAACATTTTAACTAAAATGTTCAAAAGAAAGTTTTTTTTTTTTTTTTTTTGGTTAGCTCTTTTATTTGAAAAATGTTTGAGTCTATATACATGTTCTTTCTTTATAAAAAAAATGAAAAAAAAAGAACGGTTTAGCAACTTTAGAATTATGATAAAATGCTTGGAAAGAAAAAAGAAAACTTTTGAAATATTTTATATTCATTTTCAAAAGAGATGAGTTCATAAGTATTCAAAAGGAAATTTTTTTGGAAACTTTAAGAGAGTTCTTAAAGATAAAGACAAATGATTAAGTTAGGAGAAGTATTGAAAATTGAACTTGAGATTTCAATAATTATATTTTAAAGGTATGTTGTACTGGTTAAGAAAAATAAGCTATTGAGAAGTGGCACTGAGTATGAGGGTCCAAAGCTGCCAGCTGATAAAGAAAAAGTAGCGGAGAAGGAGCATTTAGAAAAAGAAAGAGGGACGCAAGGAAAGGCAAAGAAGCAAAAAGAAGCCCTAAAATCAAGCGAGGGGCGAGAAATAAAAGTTGATATACCGGAATATGTCCCTCATATGCTGTTCCCACAGGTCCTAAGGAAGAAGAAAATAGATGAGCAATTCGTAAAAATTTTGGATGTGCTGAAGAAGATCCAAATCAACATTCCCTTTGTTGAGGCATTACAGTAGATGTCTAATTATGCGATGTTCCTGAAGGAGGTAATTGCAAAGAAGAGGAAGTGGGAAGAGTACGAGACGGTGAATCTGACAGAAAAGTGCAGTGCAGTGATCCAAAGAAGCTACCAGTAAAGCGCAAAGATCCAGTTAGTTTCACTCTTGAATGTAAAATAGGTAGTTTAACCTTTGATAAAGCACTGTGAGATCTAGGAGCTAGTATCACCTTAATGCCTTTGTCAATATTTGAAAATTTTGGAATAGGAACAATGAAACCTACTACAATAGCCCTACAAATGGTTGATCGCTCTATGAGTTGGCCACGAGGTATTGTTTGAGGATGTTTTATTAAAAGTTGATAAATTCATAATCCCTGCTGATTTTGTAGTCCTAGATATGATAGAAGACAAGGAAGTCCCCTTGATCTTGGGTCGCCAAGGCACTAAGAGATGTTCAAAAAGAGGAACTTACTTTAAGGGTAGATGAGGAGAGGTTACCTTTTCCATATATAAAGCTCTCCACCAACATGATAGTGAGGAAGCATATCAAATTGAAACATGTAGCTCTATACAATCTTTAGATGCCATATTATATGAAAAGCTAACCTCGCCTAGTGATTGTGATCTCCTTGAAGTTTGTCTTACTGATTCTTTTTTTTTAATATCGATCACCATGACTCTACTAACCTTGATCTTGTAGAAAGTGTTAGTGCTTTGAATGCTTTGCAGGAAGCTCCGAAAAAAAGCTCAACCCAAGAGGACATAAGTAAGAAAGTTGTGGAGGAAGTACCAAAAAGGGGTGATAGATGCCCAGACCTTAAACCATTACCAGATCATCTACGATATGAGTTTCTTGATAACGAAAAAAGATATCCGGTAATAATCTCTTCCTCTTTAACTGGGTCTGAACTTGAGAAATTGCTGCGAGTTCTGAGAAAGTATAAATCTGCGATAGGTTGGTCGATTGCTGACTTGAAGGGAATTAGTCCCACGATATGCATGCATAAAATCTTAATGGAGGATGAGTATAAAACTTCAGTCCAAAATCAATGTAGGCTTAATCCCATTATGCAGGAAATCGTTAGGAAAGAAGTCTTTAAATGGTTAGTATCGGAATAATCTTTCCAATTTCAGATAGTAAGTAGGTAAGTCCGACTCAAGTGGTCCCTAAGAAAGGGGGGATGACAATAGTAAAAGGTGATTTAGATGAGGTCATTGCTACTAGGTTAATTACAGGCCGGCAAGTGTGTACATATTATAGAAAACTGAATGCAGCTACCAATAAAGACCACTTTCCTCTCCCATTCTTAGATCAAATGCTTGATAGGTTACTAGGGTATGAGTATTACTGTTTCCTTGATTATTCGGGCTACAATCAAATTATGATTGCTCCAGAGGACCAAGAGAAGACAGCTTGTGTGTGTCATAATGGCGTCTTTGCATTCCGTAGCATGCTGTTTGGGCTTTGTAATGCACCTGCTACTTTTCAACGTTGCATGATGGCAATATTTAGGGGTTTGATAGAGAATATAATAGAGGTCTTTATGGATGTTTTCTGTCTTTGGATCGTCTTTTGATCATCTTCATTGGAGCTTTTTGGTATTGCTTAGACAACTTAGCTCAAGTTTTGAAAAGGTGTGAAGACACCAATCTAGTCTTAAATTGGGAAAAATGTCATTTCATGGTTAGGGATGGTATAGTCCTTGGTTGAATTTCAGCTGCGGGATTAGAAATAGATAGAGCTAAGGTGGTTGCCATAGAGAAATTACCACCTCCAAAGAATAAAAAATGGGTTAGAAGTTTTTTAGGACATGCGGGATTCTATAGAAGGTTCATAAAAGATTTTTTTTCAAATTTCTAAACCTTTATCTTGTTTACTAGAAAAAGATACTGCTTTTGTTTTCGATGATTCTTGTATGTAGGCATTTGAGACTTTGAAGAAATCATTGGTGGCTGCCCCAGTTTTGATCATGCCGGATTGGTCTCAACCATTTGAGATAATGTGTGATGCAAGCGACATGGTGATAGGGGTTGTCTTGGGCCAAAAGAGAGAAAGATCTTTCGAGTCATCTATTATGCCAAAAAAACCCTTGATTCAACTCAAACAAATTACACTACCACCGAGAAGGAGTTGCTAGCTGTTGTTTACGCACGTGACAAGTTTAGATCATATCTAATAAAGGCAAAGACAATAGTATACATGACCATGCCGCCGTTCCATATTTATTTGCCAAGAAGGATTCAAAGCCACAACTAATAAGATGGATATTGTTGCTACAAGAATTCGATTTGGAGATCTGAGTTGCTGATCATTTGTCCAGAATTGAGAATGAAGCAGATGCAAAGGGACATCAAAAAGAAATTAATGATACATTTCCGGATGAGCATGTGTTGGTTCTAGAAGATTATCCTTGGTACAGCGAGATCGTGAACTATATAATGAGTGGCATTCTGCCGGATCTATCGCCTCATAAGAAGAAAAAGTTCTACCATGACGCCAAGTTATACATATGGGACAATCCCTACTTATACAGAAGATGTGCAGACACGATAATTCGAAGGTGTGTTCCTTATTTTGAAGTAAGGGACATTATTACACAAGATCACTCTTCTCCAAGTGGGGGACATTTTGCATCAGCAAGAACAGCCGCAAAGGTACTCCAAGGGGGTTTTTATTGGCCAACAATCCACAAAGATTGCCATGAATTCATCCTGTAGTGTGATCGATGTCAAAGAATGGGAGGAATATCACGAAAACACGAGATGCCCCTCACCACTATCATTGAAGTTGAACTATTTGATGTGTGGGGTATAGACTTCATGGGACCTTTTCCATCTTCGAATGGGTTCCAATACATCTTGGTAGCTGTAGAATATGTGTCACGATGGGTGGAGGCTGTTCCGACCCAAACAGATGATGCCAAGGTAGTGCAGAAATTCCTTTAAAAGAGCATTCTTACTAGGTATGGAACTCCGAGAGCCTTGATAAGCGATGGGGGGTCACACTTTTGTAACAATTGGCTATCTGCATTATTAGCAAAATATGGGGTAAAACACCGAGTCACAACTCTGTATCATCCGAAAGTCAATGGTCAAGTAGAGCTGGCCAATCGAGAAATCAAACAAATCCTTGAGAAATCAGTGAATGGGAATAGGAAGGATTGGTCGATGAAGTTAGATAACGCACTATACTTATATAGGGCGGCATATAAGACCCCGTTGGGACTTTCGCTGTATCAGGTCGTTTTTGGGAAAGCATGTCATCTGCCAGTGGAATTGGAGCATCGAGCTTACTGGGCAATCAAGAAGTTGAATTTTAACTTTGAGGCCGCTAAGAAAGAGCGAATTCTTAAGCTCAACGAATTAGATGAGTTCAGAGATCAAGCATTCGAGAATTTCAGTTTGTATAAGAAGTGCGTCAAACGGTTTGAAGACCGTATGAATCGAAGATTTGAAGCCAGTGAACAAGTTCTATTGTTCAACTCTCGACTGCGATTATTTCAAAGAAAACTGAAGTCAAGATGGTCAGGCCCATTCACTATCAAGACCGTTCGAACATCCACGGTAGTAGAATTGATGAACATGGATGGGAGCACTTTTTTCATCAATGGACAAAGAATCAAGAAATACTACAAGTCGAACAAAATTCAAACAGTGCATGAAGTGCGATTGAAAGAGCTCAACTGAACCAAACAGGTCGTCCAGCTTGAGACGTAAAACGAAGCGCTTGTCGGGAGGCAACCCGATGTTTACTATTTTCTTTTATTTCAATTATTTTTGTTAAGTTATGTTTATACTAATATATTTGTATTTAGTGTTTTCGTGATATTAGGAACCAACATTGACGCGAACCAAAAATGAAAGAATAGGGTAGCACGAAGTAGGGGTAAAAAAGATAGAAAACTGGGTTGTGTCATGCAGAAACTGCAACGCGGTCATGCCACTAACAAATGCGGTTGCGTCCAAGTTGCTATAGACAATAGGGAGACAGAAACTCCAACGCGGTCGCGCCAGCCTACGACACGATCACGTCAAAATCGTTCCCTAACTTACAAGCAGAACGCTGGGCACGGTCGTGCCAGCCCACGATGCGGTCGCGTTAGTTCGCGATTCAGGATTTAAATGGCCGCGTCATGTCATTCTTTTCTTCCTCTTCTTCTCATTCTCTCTATGCGAAACACACATAAAACACACGCAACACAATTTTTCTGCATATTACCACCAAATTACACACTACCACTCACCAACACATTCACACACCGACATCTTCAAACCCATCAATTCAATTTGGGTTAGACGAACCAATTTGGGCAGAGCTAGGGCATATTAAAAAAACCTCAAATTCTGACTAAAACTCTCTGGTAATACTTGCAAACCCGAACTTTTATGCTTAATATCCTTTAATTTTTTTTTTTTTTTTTGTAATTGAGATTGCACATTGTTTTAGTTATGATTCCTTAGTTTAGGGCACTTGTAGTACCATATTTTATGATTTATTGCTTGGGTCATTTGAATTGGATGATATTGGTGTGAATTGAGCATGCATATAGGTAATTTGTGATGTTGGGAAAGGATAATTAGCAACATTATTATGATTAGCATGTTTTCTTCATTGAGGAATTTCATCGAACATGTTATGTGCATAGGTTGAAACTAGCTTTTGCTTAATTTTATAATTCTCTTAGGCTTAATAGGTGTAATATGATGATGAATTGCTTAAATATAATTTGTTAGACATTCATGGGATTCGACTTACACCATAGTTGAGCAAATTAGATTATATGCATAGGCTTAGGCGATGCAGGTTGAGCTACAAGTTTTGGGATGTTGCTAAGTGATATGCATGTTACATAAAGATGATAGACTTAACTTTCAAAACCTTAAGCTGAGCACTAATTGCAAAGTATGTTTAAAGAACGAATACTTGGTTATTTAAGTTAGTCATCATTTATCAATCCTCATTGGTTGTTGAAGTTGAGTTGTGTTTGATGTGCGTCAGGTTCACTAAAATGGCTCCACGAAAAGCTAGCACAAGCAAGAGCAAGGGAAAGAAAAAGGTGGATGAAGATGCTTCTATCCCCGATCAAAAGAGGGTAGTAGTGACCGGATAAAATTACTTTTTAGTTGATGGAAGAGCCGTAGGAACTCGCGGAGATCTATGAGATCTTTGAGTTTTCAACTTCGACTGAAAGTGAGCCGCCAGAGATGTTTAACCCGAATGACTATTCGGGGGCGATTGACAGTAGTTCCTCCTCTACTGCCTCCGCAGGCTTATGTCTCGAGAAATGAAAAAGCCTCATGGATTCAGAACCCAATGATTAGATACTTCCAGAAGCTGTTAGCCATACACTCTTTGCCAGAAAGGAGAGGGGCGCAATCAGAGAGAAGGAACTCCACTTGATGTGGAATGTACTCCATAACTATAGACTTGTTAATGCAGTCCTTTTGGCAGAGCAGTTTGTTAATGTTATAAAAAAGCAGAAGGAAAACATCGCAATTTGCAGTATTATTACTTCGATAGCTGCCTATTGTGGCGTGCCTCTTGATAATTTAGTACCGGTAAACAGAGACATTCGTTTTACATGGAAGCTCCTAGAGAGTATGCAGGTGGTTGTCTTGGGAGAGGATAAAAGGGTTCTATATGCATTAAAATGTAGGGCCACATTTCTGACCCCCTATTTCCGAGCTCACCACTGTTATGAGTCTTGATGATACAGACAATCTTGCCATGTCTTCTGACGAGCATTTGGCCAACTCCCAAAGGCCAGATGCTCCGGTCTTTCAACCGGGCCAAACAACTGAAGGAAGTAGTCACAATCCTCATCCATTGAGGAAAAAGAGAGCAGCCACTGCTGTTGCATCGCCTTCAGAGAGAAATGAAGACCATGAGAGGATGATCACTTCCCGTCAAGCTGAAGTCGCTGCCCTTAATACTCGGTTCGAGAGGCATCGGACAGAGAATCGAGGAGCTCTTCAAGAAATTAATCCCATGTTGCGCACGATCATGGCATAAGGAGATGATGCCCGAGCTTGGAGACAACAACAAGATTGCCGTTGGGATGCGATGACTCAATTTTGGAGCCAACATGGATTCCAACCACCACCGCCGCAATGATCTGAGAGTTGAGCACCAAGACGTACCACTATTTTCCCACAAACTTGGCCTTTAACCAAGTTTGGGGGAGGGGGTGAATAGTGAGACGACTTGGCAGCTATTTACATTTTTGCGCATCATGTACTTTGGCTCTTTTTCTTATTTATTTGTTTGTTTTGTGCTTTGAAGAGCCTGTGTGCTCGTTACATGTTGGCATTTTCTGTGGTGAAGCTATTGGGTCTATGTTTTGAACTAAAAAGTCACGTTGGTTATCGTAGTAGTTTTTATCTTTTAGTTGTTTATTTTGTTATTGGATTTTAGAAGTAATGAACCCAAGTAGTAGTTGATTGAGCTGTGAAAAAAAATTAATTTAGGAAAACGATGGACGGTGATGTGTTAATTATGAAGTGATTAAGAGTGAAATAGTGATAAATTAGCGCACAATAGAGCATGAGAGGTAATTGGAGATGAAATTAAGCTTGAACTTAGAATATTTGATCAAAATTGACCCTGTGAGAATTTGAGCCTATTTGTACTCCTATTTTGGAGTAATATGACTTCTTTCGGTGTGTTTTTTATTGGATATGCGTAACAGTCTCTAGAACTTGCCTTGAGTCTTTACTATGAATGTGTCGAGTATGTGTTGTGAATTAGGAAATGATCTTAGGCAATTCTTGTTTTTAGCCTATTTTTGAGTCCGACATTACAAGCCGGAAACCTTTTGATTTAAGTCTTTGGCCCTAGTTGGACTAATTGAGTAAAGAGAGGGGAAAATTGGAAGGTAGTTGGGTAAAAAATTTTGGGAAGAAAAAGGAAAACTAGTGGATAGTCGAAAAGAAGAAGGGAATAACAAAATGATAGGCGAAAAGCTGAGAATAATAGCATCTCCTAGTGCATAGAAGTTGTTTAACACTTTTGAGGATAGACTAGGAAATAAAGTGCCTAGTTGATTGTTTGAATAGAGAAATTGGGTAGTCCCAAGATGTTGTACCTATATAATGGAAAACACTGAAGTTGTAAGGACTTTTTGAAGGTGAATAAGTCACTTTGCAGGGTGATTTGCTGAAATTTGAGAGTGAGATTGAGTGATTTTATTGAGGGGTAGTCGAGTTATGAATAACTTGATTAGTCCAAAAATAGTCACTTTTATCCAAACATATCCCACCTTACCTTAAGCCCACATTACAAAAAAAAGACCTTTTTGATCCTCTGTCACACATATCGAGTACGAGGTCAAGTTTAGATAATTGACAAGCATATGGTGGACTTTGCATATAGTTCAATTTGAGTGAAAATTTGTTTTAACCTAAACACTTGAGAGATGAGCGAAACACTTACCTAGTGAGGATTGAATAGTCGAAAGATCAAAGTCTCGAAAGTAGTTGATTTTGGTGTTATCTCATATGCTCAATTACACTGTGTTGCTTAGCTTTTTGAGAAAATAAATTTGAAACTTGATTCATCGTCTAATCACCCTAATACATGTGGTCTAGTTCTATTTATTCTGTATCCCGAACAACAATTTAAGTTTGGGAGATTTTGATACACGTTGTGTATGCATGCATTTAGGTCTATTTACGTATGTATTTTGTAGTATTTACATGTAAAATTGGTCGAGAATCATTCATATTTGATACATTGGATCATTTGATGTGTATTGGCTTGTTTTGGAGTGTTTTCATGGTTTTCAGGCTAAAACGAAAATTTTGTGAGGTTACAAGAAGAATGAGTCGAAGAAAGTGCAAGATGGGCCACATTAGGCAAAAAGCAATGCCCAACACGTTGAGGAAGCAACACGACCGCCCCAGGATTGGATGCGGCCGTGTTAAGAGACTCAAAGAGGGAATCCAGAAAGTTTGACGCGTCCGCACCAACAGGCAATGCGGTCGCACCAAAAGTGAACGGGTTCAAGAAATTTACAGCAGTAAGCTGGTCGCAGTCCCACCATAGCTTGACTCGGTCGTGCCAGAAGTCCTTCCTAAAGTCAATCCAGGTTTTTGATGGGATTCTTATCCTAATTGCTTAAGAATTTCAACCCGAACTTATAAATAGAGGACAAGCTAGAGTTTTCAAGGATCATCAGACATAATATCATAATTCTCATACTTTTACTTTGGAGTAGAAGACGTGAGAGAAGATGAAGATCGATGAGCCGAACAATCGTGCTTATTTATTTCTTGTTTAGTCTTATTTTCTTTACGATGTATTCATTGAATTATTGTATTGAATTGATATTATGCATGAGTAGCTAAACTACTCATGTCCTAGGGTTAGAGAGTAGGGTTTTATGACGATTTTGATTTAAGCTTTTGATTTATAGACTCCGATTTTGGCTATCTATCTATGTGTTTGTTTTTATCGTATAACTAAGCATAATTTGATCACTTAGGCTTAGATTACCCGTTTAACAATTTCGCTTCGAGAGAAGGGAATTGTTAATGGACGTACAACATATAGCGTAGTTGTCTATGATTGCGTAGCAAAGGTTAAGGGTATTTTGGGAGTTGTTAGGATTAATTGACTCAATAGAGTAGTTGTTCTGGTCAATCCATGACTTAGTCGCTTTAAGAGAAGGGCTAAGTTACTTAAGTTCCGTCTAATAGATAGTAAAATTGGTTTAAAAGTCTATAAGTTAGATATTAATCATTATTAGAGAAATTCGTGAAATCGAAACCTTAGGATACGTTCTCATTGATTGGAAATTCCTGTTTGTTAATTAATTCAGTTAATTAGTACATGCACGCTAGTTTGATAAAATCACTCACCACTTTTAGTGTCTAGTTAGGATAATCCTAGCTAATTAGGGCATCAAACTATGTTAATATATTCTCTGTGGATCGACCTTGACTTCTGTTATATACATCTACACCCGTATACTTGCGGTATTTTAGGGTTAGAAATAGGTCTGTCAAGTTTACGAAATAATAATATTTCATAATAAAAAAATCAATACATAAATACTTATAGTACAATATTTATGAAAGAATAAACTTATATTCAGAGATACGTAGGAATAAAATCATGTGAAAGGAGGTGAATTAATGTAATAGTATTTATTCCAAGGTACATCATGGACAATGGAGATTGGGTTTTAATATTTTAAGCATGCACAGTTGGGATGCAACATGATGATTTTTGGATGAAATTTTTTTATATTTCTTTGTTATCAATAATGTGTTTTCTTGATATACTCGTGGTTGAATATCTATTTTGACAGGTTGTGAATTTATGTACTCATTGTATTTGGTTATAGTGGAGATTTGGAGAATTTCAGATTTTCTACGTTAAAATTAATTGTGTTCTTTGCGTAACTTTGGTGATTGTGCATTATTTATTTTCTCTATTTCTAGCATATTCACACAAGAGAGAGAGGTATAAGTATAGTTACGTTGCATTGTTGTTCAATCGAATGAATTGAGCCTACGTCTATTTACCCTATATTTTATCCTAATGGAATCAACTCCTTTACTTTTCTCACTATATATACTATTTGCTGGACCATTATAAAAGATAGAGACAATGAAATGCAATTAATATAATACTATTTACGCAGTATCCCGTTTGACTTTATGTTAATTCATATTCTATGTTAAATTCGATGAACTTAAAGCTTGTATTTTACAACCGATAATTGATTATTTCTACTAAAAAAGACATCTCATCCACTACTAATTTTTTTGATCCTATTCCTTTCCTTTAGAGACTTGCCTTATTATAATATCTAGTGATGCTAAATTTAACTATGCAAGCAAAGTTGAAGATGAAACTCCACCCTAAACTCCTTTAAAATACTAAACAATCTTGTTATAAATGAATCGGTATTCAAATCAATTTCATCATTGATTGACGGTTTAATCGATTTGATCAATTAAGTCGACGGTCTAACTAGAAAATTAGTAATTACCTTTTTTTATGTAATTATACATGTTATGATCAACAAAAAAAATACCTAAATATAAAATTATCAATTAACGTTCTAATTAATTTTAATTGAAGATAATTATAACTTAATATACTACATAGAATATGGATATCTTTAATGAAAATTTAATGATTTACGGTCAATAAATATCTTTTAACTTCAAAATCTATTTTCAAACTAGACAAATATAATAAATAATGAGTACCTTGTTAAAATTTTATAAACCGATAAAGAAAGTAAAATGGAAACTTATAAGTGAAATAAACACAAAAGAATAGTAAAAAAGAAATAAAAAAACAAAAAATAAGAAAATTGAAAATAACCGGATTTTTCTGGTTTCCGGATTCTCTGCTTTCACAAATTTTCCATTTCAATCCGGTTTTTAGCGGTTGCACCGTAAAAATGGTTCTATTAGCCACCCCGGACCGGTCGGAGCATTGACGGATCTACCTAGGGGCCGACGGGGCACTGGGCCCGCCTGATCCGTCAAAATATGTTATTATCGATGTTTGTTTTGGTCGATTTTAATACAATTTAATAAAATAAAATAAATAGTTATACTGTTTAACTTGAATTAAATGAATGTATTATTATGTATAAGCAATAGGGATAAATATTAGAAAATATAATGAATATAGAAACATTCTATCTAGGATTTTTTTTTTTAACTAAATCAATTTACTAATCTTATCTAAATTATTAGTATTTTCGAGTTTTATTTATAAAGTTGACTATTGTTGAGGCTCATGGACATTTTTAGTGGGCCAATAGTAGTCCTCCCTTATAGATTTTCTAAAATACACACACACACATATATATATATATATATTAACGTGATTTGTCCTATATTTTAAGCTAAGAGCTTAATATAAAAGAATATGATTTCTAGCTTATATATAAATTGTCCCCTGTTTGAATTTTTTTTGTCAAACAACCTTAGAGCATAGTTAAAATATTTTTACCCTGTGAGACGAGCTCCTAAATTCGTATATAAATGAACTCTCAATTAAATTTCTAGGTTCATTGAATCTGAGTATCAATTTTCAGTTCAATCGATTGAAATGATGGATCTGATCTGGTTCGGAAACGTTGCTACTGAATTTAGGAGAGTCATAATTAGGAGAAATGTATGTCGTGTAAAATGAAAAAGGAAAAGAAAATGGAAAAAAAGAACGATATTAGCAAAGGTCTGCCCTTCGACATACTTTGATTTAGATAGGCTTGGGCCCTCCAAATATATGGGCCTACTTTGTTCCACATCCTAACTTAAGGTCGCTTATTGGAAAAGTTGAGGCCCAAAATGGCTATATCCATACTCGGGTCATTTTGTGGATTATAATTAGTTCTTACCTGATGGATTATGCGTTTATGGATCGTGTGCTTCATAGGATTAAGACTTAGATAGATGGCGTATCCTTTATAATTTCACGTTTATTTTGCAATATTTTAAATACTTTCAAGTCCTGTAAAATAGGTTGACCCATTTTTTATTATCTTATTTTTCTTTGATTATGGATACTAACTATGAGGTGGGATCCAATTTTAAATCATCTAATGTCATTAGGATTAGACACTCAAATTTCGAAAATACCCCTTAATATTTTTTTTCAATCAACATTGTTTACCATGCAGTTAAAGAATTTTATCCCATTTTAACATTTAAATTGTATTTTAATATCATGTTTGATTTAATCTATCTTTTAAAGCTGTCCAGTAAATTGGACTAGTCAAAATAAAAAAAGTTAAATTGTCTTTAAGTTATAATGAGTATATGTTGAATAATTAACATATCATGTACACTATTAAAATAAATAATAAGATAGAGAGTCACAAGAAATAAAGAATCTTACGTGCATGAACTCAAAAAAAATACTCAATGCAACAAAGTTAAATCATTATATACTATGTCTATATAAAGCATAGAATTATTTTGCATAGACACAATTATAGTAAAAAATATTCAAAATTTCCAATTTCTCTGCATTTATGGTGCATATTCAAATAAAATATAATAATACGATTAATTTTTGAGAGCTTCAAAATATCTATACCCTATTATAAAAGTATGAATGTTTTGTTTCGTCCAATTTATATTATACCTAATATACCCTAAGTACTTTTATAATTTAAGGCTAACTAAGTATTTATATATTTAAATTGTTTTTTTTATTTGGTTATATATATATATATATATATATCCCTATCTATCTACCTATCAATATATAAATATATCTATTATTATTATTAATATAAAAAAATGGATTATTTCGCCCTTTTTTTAGTTTCAAGTATGGATTGTTTCGTCTTATTTTTAGTTCTTTTCTTGTGAAGAATATAATATTCTTGCTAAGTATTAAGGATAGTTAAGTAATTTAAAAAACATTATGTTTTCCCTAACTTCTTTATTAAAAATACGAGTTCCTTTATTTCTCAAACTTCTCCTAAAAAACTACATACTTAAATTATTTTTTTCTACACTTTCAATACTTTGGATTTTAAAATAGAACTTATTTCATATTAAAGCATATCTAAAAGGTATATTTTAAGAAGAGTATATAAAGCGATCAAATGATTTTTTTTTTTTTTAAATAAGTCTAATTAATTAAACTAGTTGTCCACCCGCGCGATGCACGGGGTAAAATTTATTTATTAAATTATTATTAAAATATAAAGGTAAATATGTATAATAATAATCAATGAATAAGGTATATTATAAATGATTTGTATAAAATATTGTACTGTAATAGGTAAAAATTCGATATAAAATATATATAGCATAACACTGGTCTATAAGATAATTATATATTTGTAACATTTGAGTAATACACTAATACTGTTACAAATTCGTATAAGGTGAAATAATATCAAAAGTAACATATTATATTTAGAATTTAGTAATATTAGCATGAAATCTCGCAATAGTATTAGTTCATTAAGCAAATGGTGTTAAGGTATATTATTGTGACGTATTTAAATGTAAAAATAATCAACTGATTATATATGTTAGTTAACAATTTTTCTATTTTAAAAAAAAAAGACACTAATTCAATAGACAAATCATTTTAACTATTACATCTAACCTTTCTATTGTAAATTTTACCTCTAACAAATCGACTCATTTTTTATATCATATTTCTTTAAAAACAATGATTCAATCAATCCAAAATTACTATGGAAAGGCGAAACTAAAGTAAAAGAAATTATTATTTTTAATAAAAAGTAAAAGAAATTAATCTTCTAAAAAAGAGTAGACCATTTTTTCAAACAAAAAGAAATTATCATTATCATTTATAATAATACATGACGCTTTTTATTTTATATACAAAAAAATTAAAATCAAAATATATCATAATAATCATAAAAAAGTAAACTACACCTAAAAATTAATATTTAATACATGCATAATGGGTGTCAAATTGAAGATCGTGAAAAGAAGATTAATTTAATATATTTTTCATAAAAAACGGAGTTGAGACGAAAAAGTTATACGACTTTCAAATATTTAGAAGAAAAGAAAAGAAAAAGAAAAAAAGAAAAAAAATGATTGGTCCACTCTCCTTAATTGTAGGAGGGAGTTACAATTCTTATTTTTTTTTTTTTCCGCTAAAAACTAAACAAATATTAACACATTTTAATTTAAAAATAATTCAAAATTACCAAAAAAAGATATATCACCCCAAAAGACTTTTCCACGATTCTAATTTCAAGAGTAAGGGAAATTAGAACCATCCGTTTTTTAGACACGATATCCACAAACATGAAAGTTATACTTTATAACCATGTTTGTGGAACCGGACCGGACCGGCCGGTTCGACCGGTTCAGCCGGGAACCGGGCCCGTAACCGGTCCGGTTTAGTTAAAAAACCGGATTGTTTTTTTTTTTCTATTTTTTTAAATAAAGTTGTTTTTGGCCTATTTTAAGTTAAAAAAAAGGGATTTTCACATTTATCTTCATTTGCCCTTATTATTCCCATCTTATTTTAAATTTGGCACTAGGATGTTATTAAAAAAATTAGAGTTAAAAGTATCTTTGGATTAATTGATATTGAAATATGTTGAATTTTTTTTTACAAGTTAAACTCTAGTATCAAATTAGATTGTATTACACATAAAAACTATTGAAATTCAAAAGTCAACAAGTT
The DNA here is from genome assembly GCA_958295605.1 of Ajuga chamaepitys. NCBI lineage: Eukaryota > Viridiplantae > Streptophyta > Magnoliopsida > Lamiales > Lamiaceae > Ajuga > Ajuga chamaepitys. The sequence goes on along the minus strand of OY282502.1, from coordinate 32,936,205 downwards.
GCCTTTGACCGGTGGAACCGGTTGTTGAACCGGTCGGACCGATCGAACCTTGAACCGGTGGCTTGTCCGGTTCGATCACCGGTCCGGTCCCACAAACACTGCTTTATAATTTAGTTAATGAATTAGTTGAAGCTCCCGATCGAGATTCTAATAATCTAATTCACATGTGTTGCTAAAATTTGTCATAGTGTCTTTTTCCCTGATTAAATATCTTTTCCATAAATTATATAGAATTTAAGGTTTATTTATTTATTTATTTATTTTTTGAAACATAATTTAAGGATTATTAGCCATCATAGAATAGATATGTGGTATATCAAAATTAAATCAAGTTCCCTAATCAAGTTGAATTCTAAAAAAGACACAATTTGTCCACACACTAAATAAATATTTATCGCAAAGCATAAGTAGTATTAAGTATCTTAAAATATATTATTATTTAATTACTTGAAAATAAACGTAATAGTTCTTATTTAATTCAAACTCCTCCGAAAAAAATCACATTCATAAATTCTTCTTCTTCTACATTTTCAATACTTTGAATTTTGGGATAAAAAGTTACTTACTTTTAAATAAAAGTATGGATTGTTTTGTCATTTTTTTTCTTCGTCTTTTCTTGTGATGCCTATAATATTCTTACTAGGTATTAAATCTAAGGGCAGTTAAGTAATTTAAAATAATTTATGTTTTTCTTATTTGAGTATAAAAAAGGGTCTTGTTCTATTTCAAACTCCTCCTAAAAAAACTACATAATTAAACTAGTCTTCTTCTATGCTTTCAATACATTGAAACTTGAAATGAGATTAGTTTCATATTAAAACAGATTTATATAGAGTCTTCTATTGATATGTTCTTTGCATATATTTTAAGCAATTGTACTAGATAATATTACATTATGTTATTATAAGAAAATCAAATTTATTATATTTTACAATCTATCTATAACTACCGCATTTTAATATTCACACAGTCAATTATTTTTTAAATGAAGATAAATTTTGTGGCATAATCTTAAAACTTTTATAATACGTACATTTTTACTATTCATATGTAGATTATAGTACAATTTTTGTTCCCATGTTATGCTTGTAGATTATATATTAAAATCATCTTTAATATGATAAGAAGAGTGGTACACGTGTCCCGTGCACGCACTTTAGGTCGCTTTTAGTGCCAATTTAATGTCATTAATGTGCATAATCACGTGAATTTAGTGCTTTTATATTCTCATGGGCAAAATAATGTGTTTGTGTTATTTATGTGCTAAAACTGGTTCAATTAGACCAAAACATGGAAACCGGACCAAGAAGGTTGAAACAGCAAAGGAAGAGGCAGGACTGGGCCGCGCAAGGTAGTCCTCGCCAGTGGAGAATTCCACGGTCGCGGGGCATCACACCCGCGCCCGCGGGGAAGGGAACATAATAGATCCTATTTTCAACTCCCAAAGGCCACGCCCACAGAGGACTCTGTCCGCGCTCGCGAACATCTGAAGCCCGCGGCCGAGGAGGATTTAGTCCGCGCCCGTGGACAAAGGCTCAGAAGACTATGAATAAATCAAGCATCCAAGTTCACGATCGAGGAGCTACCGTGGCATTCTACTCCACGGTCGAAGAGTGAAGCCAAGCCGCGACCGCGGCCCCAATTCTGCCTAAACCTTAAACCCTTATGCATCGCCGCAGCCGCGGACCATCTTCATGCCGCGACCGCGGCGAGCAACCCCTGTTTCCTTTAGCAAACACGATTTTGCCTATTCTTGACAAGCACTTTTCTCTCTTATATATATATCCTCCCTTTCGAATTTACCCTATCTGGGGCACGAATTTGGAGCACTTTTTCAACCACCATCACTTCCAAGGAGGAGAGAAGGGCAATAAGGAGTCACATCATCTTCCCCATTGATCAACCTTGGGTTTTATCATTCTATTTTCACGTTTTCTTGTATTTTCTTTAATTTTCAATTAGTTTTGGGTAGAATGGGTGAGTAGCACCCCATTTTGTACCCTTGATCATGTTGAACCTTGATTGAAGATGAATATGTGAATATTGACTTTTGGTGTTACCCTTTTATTGCAATTTAAATGTTCTATAATGCTTGTTTGAATTGTCTCATGCCTAGATGCTTGTTTTAGGATTGATCACCCTTTAGAAGCATTTATTGTATGTTGTTAGAGATTCAAAATTCACTTTCCGTGATTGTTGAAGCTTCAATCTCCCTTAGTAGTAAACAATGCTTGATATCATTGGTGGCATTATAGAGTTTTGCCTCTAAGCCCGATCGATTCGAGGTTTATGCCTTATTTATCCCGTTGTTCTAGTTTGTGATCATCCAATATCAATTAATATGAAAAGAGCTTGTTTGGATCACTATTTGATTTGGGTAGGGATAAATCGATAAGCGGACCTTCGATTTATCCACAATTAAGGAACAACACAATTTACATAAGCGGGCCTTGTAGATTGTGGGATATGGGTTTAAATTGCATTGAATTGGGGCATCAACAATAATCCATAGGTAGTCGGATTCAAGGGGATACTAGATCGAGGGTAGACCTTTTTAACATATTCAAAAACCCGAAAATATTTACTTGTGTTCTTTCTTTGAGACTTTCATTAATCTAAAATACCAAAAATATTTATTGCTTTCTAGATAGGTAATTGGTACTTAGTAGACTTTAGTTGTTAGAATTAATCAACCCCCCATCCCCATTTACTTGCTTATGTTTATTGTTTTTATTACAACCTAAATCACTAATTACTTGAAGTATTCGAAAACAACACTACTCATTGTTCTGCGTGGGATTGACTCGGACTTACCAGTTTATCTAGTAAAGTTAGAAAAGTTCAAAACTCATTATAAATCACATTCTAATTTGGTGGCAGTGCGAACGTTTCGACGACACGTCCGTGACGCTACCCAAATTCGGCGCCGTTGCCGAGGAACAGTGTTTGTAGTGTTATTTTCTTTTCAAGCACCATCTCTAGCATATTAATTATCTATTGTATTTCTTAACTAGTAATTGACACTCACTAGTTTTTGTGATTTTGGTTATGTAGTGCATGTTCACCCGCTCCCAAGGAGACAAAGGGCTTTGGTTTGAACCGAATATCGTTGAGAAAGACAAAATACTGAGAAGACGAGCTCGTTTGCTTAGCGAGATCCAGAAGTCTTTTGAAAGCCTCGACATTGAGAGCGGAGAATCAAGTGAACCTGAAGCAATGGCAGCAGAACGAGCACCTGAGAAGATATTGAAAGAACTGGCCAACACAAGGGTCAACCAAGAACCCTTGTGTATTACTTTCCCCGAGATTGGAGCTGATACACAGTTCGAACTGAAGACAGGGGTAGTGAACTTACTACCCTCCTTTCATGGCATGGCTGGAGATGATCCACATAAGCATCTAAAGGAATTTCACGTGGTATGCTCTTCCATGAAACCGGCCCGAGTCACCGATGAACATATTAAGATTCAAGCCTTCCCATTTTCTCTCAAAGATTTGGCTCGTGATTGTCTTTATTATCTTCCAGCCGATTCGGTTACCACGTGGGATCAGATGGAATCTTTGTTTTTGGAAAAGTATTTCCCAGCATCAAGGGCCGCAAACATTCGAAAGGGGATAAGTGGTATCTTGTAGATGCAAGGGGAGACGTTATATGAGTACTGGGAACGATTTAAGAAGCTCGTATCCAGTTGTCCTCAACATCAAATAACCGAGCAGCTGCTGATACAATACTTTTATGAGGGCTTGTGTGTAGTTGACAGAAACATGATCGACAGTGCTAGTGGAGGGGCATTATCAGACAAAACTCCTACTGAGGCTTGGGCTCTTATTTCGAAGATGGCAGCGAATACGCAACAGTTTGGGACTAGAGAGAGTGTCAGGTCAAGTCAGGGAACCCAAGGATCCGATATAGAGGACCAGCTGGATCAGTTGACGACCCTTGTGAGAAAACTAGCTGCTGGAAGTATGCCTAGCCCTAAACCGTGTAGAGTGTGTCATGTCACAGATCACAACACTGACAATTGCCCGGTTCCAGGAGAGGATATTGAGGCCCATGCATATTCTTGTCACAATTCGTATGAAAGGCCAAGGTCACCTCCGGAAAGAAGGAAAAATGACCCGTATTCAAACAGCTACAATCCGGGATGGCGGAATCATCCGAATTTTAGCTACGGTCCACAGAATCAGTATATTTAGAAATCGGGAGAACAGAGTCATCAAAATATGCCTCCTTTCCCAAAAGGAGTGTACCAACAGAAAGCACCGATCGAGTCAAATCCTTCGGACCCATCCCTTTCGGATATTGTTAAGAGCCTTGCAAATAGTACAATCCAGCTGCAGAAGGACAACAACTCGAGATTCACCAATCTTGAAACTCAATTGAGCCAAATAGCCTCTACCGTGTCAAGGCTAGAAAACAACCAAGGGGAAAGTTACCGGCTCAAACAGAAGTCAATCTGAAAAATGTGAGTGCCATGTTTGTTGTTAATGAAGAGTTAATTGGAGAGCCTGAAAAGCCCGGGTATACTTCAGAGGCAAAGACTGAAGAACTGCAAGAAGAACTGAGGATAGAAGAGATACCAACTCCCCATATGGTTGAAGTCCAAGTTCGGACACCGAAGTGGAAGATTGCTAAGGATTTGCAAAGATAAAAAGAGGCATTAGCTGCATGCTTTCCTGATCACCTACTACCTTTACCTACCAAGAGATGCTCTTCATGGAATGAAATTGAAAATGTCAGCGTGGGAGTCTTGAGAAGCGGGAAGGTACTTGAGAAGGGGAAGATAAGAGATGAAGAAAAAAGCAACGCAGGGTACACCACGACCGCGAGAGGAAAACCCCTCGATCGTGGGGAACCTCAAGCCTCGCTCGAGAGCACATCATGCCTCGACCGTGGCCACCGGGACAGATTGGGTGGAAAGTGCACTGGAAGAGTTTCCGCGTCCACGGAAATTAGCACCTCGACCGGGGAAAACACCACGATCGCAGAGTCTGAACAACACGACCGCGGAAGGAAACAACAAGAAATAGGGGGTCATTCTGTACCATTGTCCACGACCGCGAACTTTCAAGCCTCGACCGCGGCGCCTGGAAATTCAAGACTAAATTTCCCAACCCCCTCCACTTCCATTTCCGAGTCAAATGAAGAGGACTCCAGACAGAAATAGAGATAAGGAGACAATGGAGGTATTCAAGAAAGTCGAAATCAGTATTCCCTTGATTGAAGCTGTGAAACAGATCCCACGGTATGCAAAATTTCTGAAAGGTCTATGCACAAATAAAAGAAGGCTTCAAGGAGATAACAAGGTACACAGGAGGGAGAGTGTGTCTGCAATATTCCAAAAGAAACTCCCTCAAAAGTGCAAGGACCCGGGAATGTGCGTCATCCCGTGTAAGATTGGTAATTGTTTAGTTGAGAAAGCTATGCTTGATTTAGGGGCATCAATGTATGTGATGCACCGTTCGTTGTTTTAGAGCCTAAACTTGGGGCCACTAAAAGAAACTAAGGTTGTTATCCAACTCGCCGATCGAAGTACCTCATTTCCGGATGGGGTGGTTGAGAACGTGCTTGTTGAGGGAGATAATCTTATTTTTCCGGCCGACTTCTATATATATTAGGCATGCAAGGAGACACAACAAACTCCACACCTATTTTGTTGGGAAGGCCGTTCATGAACACTTCCCAAACAAAAATTGATGTGCGTGAGGGGACTCTCACCATGGAGTTTTATGGTCAATTGTGAAGTTTAATATATTCAAGTCCATGAAACACTCTGAAGATGTACATGGAGTTTTCTCAATTGATTTCATTGACTTGCTTGGGAAAGAAAGTGTTGATTTGAACAACAAGAAAATTAGAAAGAGATTGCGTGAAAGGAAGGCAAGGGATGTGGAAAGAACAAGTTTGGGAATCCTAGAGGATCCGGGTGAAATTGACCTGGGAATTAAGTTGCCAGAAGACTGGAAGGAAGAGTGGGAGGTCCATAAGGACCCGTGGGAATTGAATGAAGCACGGAAAGAAGTGACCGAGGGACCCTTTCCGGTGAATTGAAGTAAAAGACCCTCCGTCGAGCCAACGACGTAAAACAAAGGCGCTTGTCGGGAGGCAACTCGACGGTAATCTTTAAATTCTCGCATTTAAATTCGTAGTTAAAAGTAGTTTAATGTTATTTTGTGCTTTTTTTGAGGTTTTTTTTAAGATGTGTGTAGGTATTCAACAATCAAGATAAAAGATAGTGTGGAATGGGGGTGAGGACACCCAAAAATTGTGAATATCTGCCAAGTGACTCACCACGGTCGAGGGAAAGAACAGGCCGCGACCGCGGGTATCCATCGCCTAAAATCATGGAAATGTTCTGGACAAATTCCCGCGGGTGAGGATACTATTTGTGCGACCGTGGAGAAAGCTGTTCCGCGCCCGAGGAGTTAAGAACCACGACCGTGAAAAATAAGGACAAAATACTGCCCAACTCACTGGACGGACCTTCAGCGGTCGGGGCAAAATATCGCGAGACCGAGGGGAAAACTGTTCCGAGCCCGAGGGCCTATTCTGTGCGACCATGGAGAATCATGACAGAATACCACCCAACTTTCTGGACGAAAATTCCGCGGTCGAGGCCAAATTACGCGTGACCGAGGAACAATAATCCCCGCGCTCGTGGAGGTATTATGCGCGACCGAGGAGAGGGGCACTCAAAAATAGGCCAGTATTCTGAGGAAAGTTCCTCAATCGAGGAAAATACAAGACCCTCGACCGAGGAGGCCAAATTTTGTGCCCACGACCGCGGCGACTGAGCAGGTATAAATAATTCGAATTCGCAGAAGTAAGGCACAAACAACTCTTTCCTCTCCTCTACCGCGGCTACGCGAAACGCACATACACACACTCAAACTCCATTTACACTCAATATTTCCCTCTTAAACTCTCAACACACCTTTCCCACATCACAATACATCATTTTGTCCGAACAATTTTGGATTTGGGGCGAAAATTGAAGCGGGTCGGAAAAAAAGGCGCGAAGAACAAGTTTGAAATTTTCTTTGATTAAACCCGAGCGGTATGTAATTCTTTCACTTCCGAATGATCTTTTCTGCTATGTTATGATGTTAGGAAGTTGTTTGGCTTTCAATTTCGTATTTATGCATGATTTGGATTTGATAAACTATCAACTTTTGAACCTTTTGAGTATTGCTTGTTCAAAGTCGATTGTGATGATGCATATATATCATATTGATGATGAGTATATGTTTGTGATGATTTTGAGGGTTAGAATAGAGATTAAAATGATAAATTTTGTGTAGAGTGTTGAATTGGATTGATTGAGTTGTGGTTAAGGTAGCCATTCAAACATAATGTGTTGATTGTTATGGTTTTAATGGACGAATTGTTGTCATTTGAATTTTTAGGACTAGTTGTTTTATGCTTTATGTGATGAAGTGAACTAGTACCTAATTCCTTTTTGTTGAAATGATATGAAATTTAAGTTCAATTGTACTTCATTTATTCTTGATGCTTGTTTGGTTATCATTTAATCAATTGTCTAAGGCCAAGTTCATATTTTATGGAGTAATTGAGTTAAATTTTGCATGAACTTGTATTTACTTGATTTTTGATTGGACCGTGTTTTGAGGATCATACGTGGTTAGATTGTTAAATTAAGTTGAAATATGTTATCACACCGCATTTGATTTGTGTTTGGGTGTTTTTTTTTTTTTCGGATTAAAAAAATGGCACCAACAGGGAAGAAACAGACTAAGAAGGCACCAGGAAAGGCAACAAGCACAAGCAAGGCTCCGACTACAAGACGGGGCCGAGGCAAGGGAAAAATGGTAGTCAGCGAAGACCCGAACATCAAGAGTCCAGGACGGAAAGAGGCTCCAAACACAGGGGTGGAGCCAGGCCATTACAACTTAGTCCTGAGAGACCAGAAACACTATGCACGTTACAAGGCACTAATGAAACGTGAAATCGGGCCTTCTCGCTACATCAAGCCTCAGCGTTTAATTGCAATGGGAGTCAAGGAAATGTTGATGAGCTGCTAGAGGCATCAGGCCTCACTCAATTACTCAAGCCAAGGCCCACTTACCTCGACTTCGTGGTGGAATTTGTGAGTGCCTTCGAGGTGACTCCGAGTAATGATAAATGTGGCAGTCGGTACGCCACAATCTCCTTCAACCTTGAAAATGTGAGGAGAGAGCTTCAGATGTTAGACCTGAGGGACATTTATGGACTTCCAGAATCGTCCGAGCCGGAGGATAGTGACGATGAGGATATAGCTGAGATAGATCCCAGTTCAACGTGACGGAATTTTGGGCCGAGTTGACAGTTGCTGAGGGGCTGACGCCTGCACCGGCATATGACTCCAAGAGCTCCAAAACCACTTGGATTAGAAATCCGGTGGTTAGGGTGATTCAAAAGCTCCTAGCACTAACCATTTTTGGAAGAAAGGAGACGGGAGCTGCCCGGACAGATGAGCTAAATGTGCTGTGGTCGATCCTCACCAGGTGGAAGAGGAGCTATGAGGATGTGATAGTGGAGTCCTTCCAGAAAACAGTGAAGGACTTGGAGAAGAAGAGAAAAAAAGAGCCGAAGCACATGGCTCCGGTACTTAATGGAGCACTAATCACACCTATCCTCGAGCAATTTAGAGTGAATTTGTGTCACACCCACCCTTGTAAAACTTATTTTATACTAAAGCCTTACAAAACTTGTATGTTCTTTTTTTTTTTTTTTCAAAACTAACAATTTAGAATACTCCTTCAAGACCAAAATCTCACCTACATATATTTACATAGATTCAGATCGAGTACAACTGTGTCACACTCCATTCAACACCATACTTACAGAAATATACATATTAAAGCTCCTTAATTTGAACATGTCCAAAAGGATTGTTAGAATACTAGCAAAAACATAGTGAGTTCAAGGTTTAGCCCCACAGGTCGTCATTCATATACACGGGGCTTCAAAACTTGCATCAGCTCCAATGGCATGCCAGATCAGTCCACGAGCTCATGCATAGTCAAACTCACCTACAATGCAAGAACTACATGAGCTAACACTCAGTAAGCAGAAATCATGCATGACCAATGCGTGAATGATGAGATGCATTTCACAAAACCATTTCTTTCAAAAATGCATCTCATCATTCACGCATTGGTCATGCATGATTTCTGCTTACTGAGTTTTAGCTCACGTAGTTCTTGCATTGTAGGTGAGTTTGACTATGCATGAGCTCGTGGACTGATCTGGCATGCCATTGGAGCTGATGCAAGTTTTGAAGCCCCGTGTATATGAATGACGACCTGTGGGGCTAAACCTTGGACTCACTATGTTTTTGCTAGTATTCTAACAATCCTTTTGGAGATGTTCAAATTAAGGAGCTTTAATATGTATATTTCTGTAAATATGGTGTTGAATGGAGTGTGACACAGTTGTACTCGATCTGAATCTATGTAAATATATGTAGGTGAGATTTTGGTCTTGAAGGAGTATTCTAAATTGTTAGTTTTGAAAAAAAAAAAAGAACATACAAGTTTTGTAAGGCTAAAAATTAGTATAAAATAAGTTTTACAAGGGTGGGTGTGACAGAGTGGTATCAGAGCCCGGTTTGTGCCCTGTAGACTATTCGTATACATGAGCTTAGAACTTCTGAAGCACAGACATGCCAGTAAGTTTTATTTTTTTTTCTTAATTTGCATTCATTATTTCATGAATCATATTGACCTGTGACAGAGGGACAATAAAATTAGAACGAAATCATGGAGGTCGTTAGAGAAGAAGGTGTTGAAGGAAATATCGAACAGGAACAAAATGCACCAGCAGTAGGTGTTGGCTTGGAAGCGATTGTGGCTCGATTGACAGGATTAGTAGAGCAACAGTCGCAATAGATCCAACAACTTATCCAACAAAGGGGTGTGGGTGGACAACCAGGGAATGTTGTGAATCAACATCAAGCTCGAGCTGAATACTTAGAGGTCATCGGAGAGAGGTTTAGAAAGCTTAACCCACCAGCATTTGAGAGTGCAATGGATCCCACTGATGCAGAGGATTAGCTTAGAACTATAGAGAACATGTTTTTGTATAGTAAAGTTCCTGAGGGGGAAAAGGTATTGTGTGCATCGTTCATGTTACGTGGAAGTGCAGGACACTGGTGGGACACAATGAAAACTATTGAGGATGTGGCGACAATTACATGGGATAGGTTCAAAGAAGTTTTTAGAAACAAGTATTTCACGGCCCCAGTTCGAGTAATGAAAATGAACGAGTTCATACAGTTGAGGCAAGGGGCGATGGATGTCGCAGACTACATCGCTAAGTTCGAGCAACTCTCTAGGTTTGCGGAGCACATGGTTAGTACTGATACATTGAAAGTAGAGAGATTCCTAGAAGGTCTAAGGCCAGAGCTATATAGAGATGTGTGTATGGCTGGTATACATGGAGTAACTTACTCACAAGTTGCTGAACGAGCGTTGATTGCCGAACAAGCTGAAATGAAAATTAAGCGTGCTCAGGAGGTTAGGCGCCAGTTTTTACAGAGACAAGGACCTCGTTTTGTAGGAGATGGAAAGAAAAGGCCACCACAAGTGCAAGGACGATACAGACGTTAGAGGATATGCTCAGAGCTTGCGTGTTAGACTTCCAGGGTCAATGGAGTAAATTTCTACCTTTGATAGAATTTTCCTACAACAACAGTTATCAATCCACTATAGGAATGGCCCCTTATGAAGCACTATATGGTAGAAAGTGTCGATCACCGATACATTAGGATGAGGTTGGTGAAAGAAGACTTCTAGGTCCAAGTGTAATATAGGAAATGTCAGAAGCTGTGTCACAGATTCGGGAAAGGATGAAAACGGCTCAGAGTCGCCAGAAAAGCTATGCAGATAAGAGAAGGAGGGCACTTGAGTTTGCAGTGGGAGATCTAGTATTCTTGAAAGTTGCACCAATGAAGGGAATAATGTAACACCCCGAATTTTATTTGACATATTAGATATTAATCTATTGATTTTCATGCATTTTAGATAAGCCCGATTTATTTTGAACTAAGTCTCGTAGTTAATAAATCCAATCCTTGTCTTTTGTATAAAAGGCCAAATTGTAGTAATGGTCTTGAAGGCCCAATTTGGTTATAGAGATCCATATACATATTAATAAGGATTAATTATATTAATCAATATTTAAACTTTATTAAAATTAATATACTATAAGTTTTGTTCTCATTTGTTTAAACTAGCCAAAAATTTTAATTAAAATTTGGTAAAGTTCAAAGTTTTAAGTATTATAATCAAAAATTTAGTTTTTGGCCTAAGTAGAGGTATATCTCTTGGATAAAACCTAATATATATATATATATATATATATATATATATATATATATATATATATATAAATCATCAGACGTGATTATTGGCAGTCTTCTTCTTCTTTCTGCTTTCACTCATTCCATCAATGGAAGTGGGAGGATATTTTGCTCCAAAATTCAAGCTCTATTTGACCAAAAATTCAGCCTATTTCTCTCAATACTAAGTTCAAACATCTATAAATTTAACACACAATAATCTCCATCTCACACAAATCAAAATAGTTTCAGAATTTCAAAGGTAAAAGAAAAAAAAAAATGATTCTTTAAAATTCTGTTGTAAAGGCCGGCGACCAGTTTTCAGGCGAATCGCCGCCGCCTTTTCTCACCTCTTCCTATATATATATTTTTTTCTCCTTTATAATTTCTGAAGTAATCACAGTAGAGAAACACAACATCTATCAGTTTTTATGTTTATATTTTTTTTTAAAACAAAACAATATATATATATATATATATATATATATATATATATATATATATATATATATATAAGGATGAGGGGCTGGGCGAACCGCACTGTGTGCGTGCGGACGGTCGTCGCCGCCAATTGTTCTACCAGACCCTGATTTATTTATTTTATTTTGTTGATTTTTATTTTGTTTTAAAAAAAAAAGAAAAAGTCATTGTTGCGTCTGTAAGAAAATATGGAAATGAGGAGGAATAAAGACGATGAACGTCTTGTTTAATTATGGGAGAAATGGGATCAAGTCCCAAGTTTTTATCTAATTTTTTTCATTTTTCTCTTTAAGTCCTTTAACTTTTAGAAACTTTAAAATAATTCCCAAATCTCAATTTTGATTTTGAAGTTATCTTCTGATTTTCATAAGTCCACTTTTCACCTCTCTTTTGTTTTTTTATACATATAATATATAATGCCTTTAGTTACAATTATTATATTCTGATCTTATCATTATCACTATTATTATTGTTATCAATAAAGAAAAAAAAATTCTAAGATACAATATTTATATTGTAGGATTGGGATTTCAAGGCTACAAGACTTAGGACAATTTTCTTCACGTACTCAAGTTTAAGGTGGGGTTTAATTTCTAAGTTTGTTAAAGTTAAATATTTAAGATGATTGTTGTATTTGTGTATGCATGTGAATATGTGATCATTTTATGATCCCCAATATGATATCCTGGCCAGTTGATGATATGTATGTTTACCATTGTTGACGAAAGTCACGAATGATGAAATTTACTCAAATGTTACAGATATAACAACGACACGCACACTATGCGCACAAATTATTTTATTGTCTTACTATTTATTTTTGACAAACTGAACCCCACGGGCTGGATGTAGCTCACCCCCTTTCTGAAATTAAATTTTCAGGTTGATGGAGCCGACGGAGGAAAATGGATGGATTAGTGTCTCTAAATTATTATTTTAAAATTTTCTCAAATAAATTCTTCTAGAACAATCGCTTCCGTAATTCTATTATGTTTTAATTATATTTACAAGGATAGTTGTTTTACTGAGATATTGGATCGTTGACTATGAAAAATTTATTATTCGAAGTTAATGTTCATGGATTAATTCAGAAATGGTTTGATGTGTATAAAGTTGGTATATAGATTTTTCTCAAAAAAAAAAAAAAAAAAAAAAAAATCATTGTAAAATTTGTCAAAAATTTAGGGTTGTTACATTTGGTATCAGAGCATTACGGTTCTGAAAAAAAAAAATGATGTTTTATAAAATAAAAAGTTTTACAAAATCCATCCACGCTCTGTCGCCGGCTCAAGGTATGAATATAGACATGTACAATTCAAGAAAAATTGTAAACATGAAAGTTACGTGCATAATTTAGCAACATGTATTTTTTTTTTTATTTCTTAAAATATACGAACATGACCACGTGTATAGAATGGCGGGAAAGGCAATGGGTCCAAGGAAACGTGTGAGATTTGAGGTTGGAGAGCCTTCCGGGGCTAGGGCAGCTCCAGGAAATGGTCCAAACAGGCCCAGAAACATCCCACACCACTTAGTTGATCGACTGAATGCGTGGTTCGCTTTTGGACGAAACGTAAATCCCTACAGGCAGATTGATGAATTGATGCGTGATTTACCACATCATTGGAGTGTGGCAGTGTACCAACTCTGGAACCAGGCTATGGAGAGACCATACGAGGAAAGGATTCTGGTTGATGGTTTCCAATATGTTGTTGGGAGACTGCTCCAAATGTATGCCTTCGGGGAAATTCAGATTGAGGCTCCTGTAGTACCAAGGGCAGCACCGGCACCGGAGCCGGAAGATGAGGAGGAGGATTCAGAGGAGGACCCAGAGGAGGACCCGGGTAGTGGTAGTGATAGTGATAGTGACATTGTTGCTTGGATCGTGCCTGGAAGTAGCCCGGATCATCCTATTATTTTGGACTAGATTTTTTTTTTTTTTTGGTGTTTTGGTACTTTTCTTTTTCATTGGTGAAGCAACAATTTCCTTGTTCTAAGTTTCAAATTTTCATAATATAAATAATAGTGTCTATTTATATTTAGTTGAAACTTTCTATCTCTTTGTTGGTTTCTCTTTTAATTCTTCATCCGTTTCCCTTCTCTTCTTTGTTCGTTCATCTATCGTCTTCAATTATTGTTGCGAACTATAAGATGTTCTATTTGGGAATGTAGGATTATGGCCACTAGAAGGACCAACGGTAATCACGTGAATGCACCCGGTAACCAGGGTGTAGGGGTGCAGGCAATTGCACCAGATGGACAACAAATTTTGGCGGGCCTCATAGCATTATTGCAAGGGGCAGTTCAGAACGCCCCACAACACAACGAACCTACTCAAGCTCGGATAATCGCCCAGTTTAACAACTTCAAACCGCCTACTTTCCAAGGGACTGAAGGTCCGGCGGCTATTGAAGAATGGTTGCTTACTCTACAAAGCATTTTCGACTATATGGCTTGCACCGATGTGCAAAAGGTATCGTGTGCTGCGTTTCAGTTGAAAGGGGACGCTAGAACATGGTGGAACGATCAGTGGAGGCTAAGGGCGGCCGAGGAACGAGAAGGTTTAACTTGGTTCGAGTTCCAAGAGATGGTTAAAGAAAAGTATTACCCTCGTGTTTACCGAGAAAAGATGGAGATAGAGTTCTTAAATCTTACTCAAGGAGGTATGACAGTGACAGAATATGAGCGGAAGTTCAACCATATGTGTCGTTTTGCCCCGCAATGGGTAGATACGCCACAAAAGAAGGCACAAAGATTCCGTAATGGTCTTCGTGCTGATATTCGTCATAATCTAGCCGGACTTGGTAGAATGACTTACGAAGACGCAATTGAAAGGGCAGAGGATATATCTGCTAGTGTTGAAGCAGAAAAGGTGAGGTTGAGGTCAGTGGAGAATGCTAATAAGAGAAAAGGACAGGACTTTAAAGGACATGAACACAGGGGAGGAAATAAAAGCAAAAGAGGAAGAAATGGAGGACCATCGGGGTCTAAACCAGCAGCAAGTAATCCTGCTTGCCCTAACTGTGGAAAGGGTCATAGGGGTGAGTGTCTTCGAGGTCAGAATAAGTGTTATCGTTGCCATGAAGCAGGACATACCATACACAACTGCCCAAAGAATCAAGCAGGACCTGATAGGAGGGAGCCTAACCCAGGTTCGGGAGGAAGGGCTAGGATGTTTGGGGTGACACAGAAGGAAGCTGAGAAGGACCCTAATACTATGTCAGGTATGTTGAATATTGCTAATATACCCGCCTTAGTACTTTTTGACACTGGTGCCACACACTCTTTCGTGTCCACTAAATTTTGTGCAATGACTGGTTTAAAGAGTAGTTTAGCTACTGAACCACTTGAAATAAGCATACCTTCGGGAAAAGAAATGATTGCTAGTTCAATCATAAGGAACATGTTTTTAGAAGTGCATAACACTAGTCTTAAGGCCGACCTATATGTGTTAGACATGAATGACTTTGACTTGATTTTGGGGATGGACTGGTTAGCTAAACATCGAGCGGATATTAAATGTTCCGAGAGATTGATAACCCTGAGATCACTAAGCGGCGAAGAGGTGATCTTCCAGGGAGCCAAGTTGAAGTCAACACCCCGTTTTCTCACAGCCATGAAAGCTATGAAGATGCTAAGAAAAGGACAGTATCAAGGGTTCTTGGTGAATGTTATGGGAGCTTCACTTGAAAAGTTTACAGTGGCCGACGTACCAACTGTAAACGAGTTTCCAGATGTCTTTCCGGATGACTTACCTGGAATTGCTCCGGATAGGCAAGTGGAGTTCACTATAGAATTGGTGCCTGGAGCTGCTCCAGTGTCCAAAGCTCCATATCGGATGGCACCAAAAGAATTGCAAGAGTTGAAAGTACAAATTCAGGAACTACTTGACCTGGGTTTTATTCGACCCAGTGTCTCACCATGGGGCGCACCAGTCTTGTTTGTGAAGAAGAAGGACGGGTCCATGAGAATGTGTATCGATTATCGTGAACTTAACCGACTCACGATAAAGAATAAGTACCCACTCCCAAGGATAGAGGACCTTTTTGATCAACTCAGAGGTGCCGGAGTTTTCTCTAAGATTGATCTAAGATCGGGTTATCATCAGTTAAAGATCAGGGAGAGTGATGTCCCTAAGACGGCATTCAGAACCCGATATGGTCACTACGAGTTTGTAGTTATGCCATTCGGACTGAGTAATGCGCCAGCGGTATTTATGGACCTGATGAATCGTGTATTTCATCCTTTCTTGGATCAGTTTGTCATTGTATTCATAGATGACATACTAGTGTATTCAAGGGACAAGGAGCAACATGAACAACATTTGAGATTAGTCCTTGAGACACTTCGCCAAGAGAAGTTGTATGCGAAGTTCAGTAAGTGCGAATTTTGGATTGATAGAGTGGTTTTTCTCGGGCATGTGGTAACTGCTCGAGGAATAGAGGTTGATCCGGCAAAAGTAGATGCAGTGAATGATTAGAAGGCGCCATCTAGTGCGAGTGAAGTTCGCAGCTTCTTGGGTCTTGCCGGTTATTACCGAAGATTCATTGAGGGATTTTCGAAAATAGCTGCACCTATGACTCGGTTGACGAGGAAAGATGAGAAGTTTGTGTGGAATGAGAAATGCGAGAATAGCTTTCAAGAACTAAAACGAAGGTTAACCTCAGCGCCGGTCTTGACAATCCCAGATCCTACGAAAGGTTTTGTAATATACAGTGATGCGTCAAAGCAAGGGTTGGGATGTGTTCTTATGCAACAAGGCAAAGTGGTGGCCTATGCTTCAAGACAGTTGAAGCAGCATGAGAAGAACTATCCCACGCATGACCTCGAGTTAGCTGCAGTGGTGCATGCTTTAAAGATTTGGCGCCATTATCTCTACGGAGGTAAGTGTGAGATATACTCAGACCATAAAAGTTTGAAATATATCTTCACACAGAAGGAGCTAAATATGAGACAACGCCGATGGCTGGAACTTGTTAAAGATTATGATTGCAACATACATTATCATCCTGGAAAGGCGAATGTGGTAGCAGATGCTTTGAGTCGAAAGGTTAGGGGGAAGGTGGCATGTCTTCTGACCAAGGAGGAACAACTGATCGATGAATTTTCTAAGATGCGGCTTGAGATCTTAGCACCACCAAAGTCTGCAAAGGCTATTTTAGCATCGTTGGTGGTGAAGCCGACATTAAGGGAAATGATCAAAGAGGCTCAGCTTCGGGATCAGGCTTTGATTAAGGTCAGAGATCGTGCTATTTCCGAAAGTAATAAAAAGTTTTTGGTAGCAGAGGATGGAGTTTTATTGTTTGAGGGAAGAATTTGTGTGCCGAAGGATACGACACTAAGGAAGGAGATTTTACTAGAAGCTCACAATACACCTTACACTGCTCATCCTGGCGGAACGAAGATGTACCAGGATTTGAAAAGACATTACTCCTGGGAAGGTCTAAAGAATGATGTTGCTGAATTTGTTAAGAGTTGTCTAACTTGTCAGCAAGTGAAGGCAGAACATCAGCGACCTTATGGACTACTTAGGTCACTTCACATCCCGGAGTGGAAATGGGAGAATATAGCTATGGACTTTGTAGTGGGACTTCCTCGATCGGAAAGAGGAAATCATGCTGTATGGGTAGTAGTGGACCGTCTCACGAAATCAGCTCACTTTATCCCCGTCAAGATGAATCTTCGAGTAGATCAGTATGCTCAGATTTATGTTCGGGAAATAGTGAAGTTACATGGAGTGCCAGTATCTATTGTCTCAGATCGGGATCCACGGTTTACCTCGAAGTTCTGGGGTAGTTTGCAGAAAGCTATGGGAACGACTTTGAGTTTCAGTACAGCTTACCATCCTCAGACGGACGGACAGTCTGAGAGAACGATTCAGATTTTGGAAGATATGTTGAGAGCTTGTGTGCTTGATTTGGGCAACAGTTGGGAGCAGTATCTGCCGTTAGTTGAATTCGCTTATAACAATAGTTTTCAGTCAACTATTGGTATGCCGCCTTATGAGGCGTTGTATGGGAGAAAGTGTAGATCCCCGTTGTATTGGGATGATGTTGGAGAAAGGAAATTGGTAGGACCGGATATGGTAAAGGAAGCAGTGGAGGTGGTGGAGAAAGTTCGAGAGAGAATGAAGGTGGCGCAAGATCGACAAAAGTCTTACGCCGATAAACGTAGAAAGGATTTGGAGTTTGGTGTTGGCGAGAAGGTATTTTTGAAGGTCGCTCCGTCTAAGGGAGTAGTTCGTTTTGGAAAACGAGGGAAGTTAAGGCCGAGGTACATAGGGCCTTTCGAAATTCTAGCACGTATCGGGGATTTGGCATATCGTCTTGCTTTGCCACCGAAGTTTTCAACGGTACATGATGTGTTTCATGTATCTATGTTAAGGAAGTATGTGCACGATCCTAGTCACGTAATTAATTATTCCAATCTCGAGGTGAACAAAGACTTATCCTACGAGGAAAGACCCGAAATAATTTTGGATAAAAAGGTGCATCAACTTAGAAATAAAGATATTGTACTTGTTAAAGTACAATGGAGTCGGCATGGACCCGAAGAGGCTACGTGGGAACGTGAGGATGAGTTACGTGCTAAGTATCCCGAATTCTATACACACGGTATGTCATGAATTTTCGAGGACGAAAATTTTTCCAACGGGGTTAGGATGTAACACCCCGAATTTTATTTGACATATTAAATATTAATCTATTGATTTTCATGCATTTTAGATAAGCCCGATTTATTTTGAACTAAGTCTCGTAGTTAATAAATCCAATCCTTGTCTTTTGTATAAAAGGCCAAATTGTAGTAATGGTCTTGAAGGCCCAATTTGGTTATAGAGATCCATATACATATTAATAAGGATTAATTATATTAAACAATATTTAAACTTTATTAAAATTAATATACTATAAGTTTTGTTCTCATTTGTTTAAACTAGCCAAAAATTTTAATTAAAATTTGGTAAAGTTCAAAGTTTTAAGTATTATAATAAAAAATTTAGTTTTTGGCCTAAGTAGAGGTATATCTCTTGGATAAAACCTAATATATATATATATATATATATATATATATATATATATATATATATATATATAAATCATCAGACGTGATTATTGGCAGTCTTCTTCTTCTTTCTGCTTTCACTCATTCCATCAATGGAAGTGGGAGGATATTTTGCTCCAAAATTCAAGCTCTATTTGACCAAAAATTCAGCCTATTTCTCTCAATACTAAGTTCAAACATCTATAAATTTAACACACAATAATCTCCATCTCACACAAATCAAAATAGTTTCAGAATTTCAAAGGTAAAAGAAAAAAAAAAATGATTCTTTAAAATTCTGTTGTAAAGGCCGGCGACCAGTTTTCAGGCGAATCGCCGCCGCCTTTTCTCACCTCTTCCTATATATATTTTTTTTTCTCCTTTATAATTTCTGAAGTAATCACAGTAGAGAAACACAACATCTATCAGTTTTTATGTTTATATTTTTTTTTTTAAAACAAAACAATATATATATATATATATATATATATATATATATATATATATATATAAGGATGAGGGGCTGGGCGAACCGCACTGTGTGCGTGCGGACGGTCGTCGCCGCCAATTGTTCTACCAGACCCTGATTTATTTATTTTATTTTGTTGATTTTTATTTTGTTTTAAAAAAAAAAAAAGTCATTGTTGCGTCTGTAAGAAAATATGGAAATGAGGAGGAATAAAGACGATGAACGTCTTGTTTAATTGTGGGAGAAATGGGATCAAGTCCCAAGTTTTTATCTAATTTTTTTCATTTTTCTCTTTAAGTCCTTTAACTTTTAGAAACTTTAAAATAATTCCCAAATCTCAATTTTGATTTTGAAGTTATCTTCTGATTTTCATAAGTCCACTTTTCACCTCTCTTTTGTTTTTTTATACATATAATATATAATGCCTTTAGTTACAATTATTATATTCTGATCTTATCATTATCACTATTATTATTGTTATCAATAAAGAAAAAAAAATTCTAAGATACAATATTTATATTGTAGGATTGGGATTTCAAGGCTACAAGACTTAGGACAATTTTCTTCACGTACTCAAGTTTAAGGTGGGGTTTAATTTCTAAGTTTGTTAAAGTTAAATATTTAAGATGATTGTTGTATTTGTGTATGCATGTGAATATGTGATCATTTTATGATCCCCAATATGATATCCTGGCCAGTTGATGATATGTATGTTTACCATTGTTGACGAAAGTCACGAATGATGAAATTTACTCAAATGTTACAGATATAACAACGACACGCACACTATGCGCACAAATTATTTTATTGTCTTACTATTTATTTTTGACAAACTGAACCCCACGGGCTGGATGTAGCTCACCCCCTTTCTGAAATTAAATTTTCAGGTTGATGGAGCCGACGGAGGAAAATGGATGGATTAGTGTCTCTAAATTATTATTTTAAAATTTTCTCAAATAAATTCTTCTAGAACAATCGCTTCCGTAATTCTATTATGTTTTAATTATATTTACAAGGATAGTTGTTTTACTGAGATATTGGATCGTTGACTATGAAAAATTTATTATTCGAAGTTAATGTTCATGGATTAATTCAGAAATGGTTTGATGTGTATAAAGTTGGTATATAGATTTTTCTCAAAAAAAAAAAAAAAAAAAATCATTGTAAAATTTGTCAAAAATTTAGGGTTGTTACAAATAATGCGGTTTGGTAAGAAAGAAAAACTTAGTCCGAGATACATTGGTCCATTTCCTATTATCGAGAGGATTGGTGATGCTGCCTACAGACTCGATTTGCCAGCATCAATGTCTCAAATACACAATGTGTTCCATGTGTCAGTATTGAGGAAGTATATTGCAAATCCGTCTCATGTCCTGAACAGTGAACCCGTAGAATTACAAGCAGACTTAGGGTATAAGGAAGTACCAGTACAGATTTTATTAAGGGAAGTAAAACGACTCAGAAACAAAGAAATTCCGTTAGTCAAAGTGCTATGGAGAAATCAATCAGTCGAAGAAGCCACCTGGGAAAGAGAGGATGAAATGAGAGCCAAATATCCTGAACTCTTCAGGTAAGTAAATTTCGGGGACGAAATTTTTATAAGGGGGGGAGGATGTAATACCCGCGCCTCTCACAACTCACTGGCCAATATAATTTTTGCATTTCATGCATTCCATATTTTTATCTGCTATTTGCGTGATAGTTTTATAGTAATTAATTTGTTATATTTATTACGTTATTTTATATTTTGCGACTAATTTCGAAATGTTTACTTTGGTAGTCAAGAACCCCCTAGTCTAAAATATTGGGACACGCTACAAAATTTAAGACTACGCGTGACAAGTTTAAAATATAGAATATTATGTAGTACGTGGAAGTGTTAGATGAGTAAATGATTTTATTGTCGGAACAACAACAACAACAACAACAACAACAATAATAATAATATAATAATAATAGATTTTAACCGCATTATCACATAAGAAGGCGGTTAATAATATTTTATAATACTTGTCCTATATATATTATCAAGCATACTTAGTAAACAAGATAAGAATAGGTGAGGCGGTGCTGGCAACTGGGAGGACACAAAGTTGGTAAGTGGAAATTCTCCTCTCAAAACATGCAATCAATTTCAAGGATTGTATAAGGAATACATCAAGTAGTTTTCATATTATAATTTACAAGTTGAGAACCTAGCTGCTATAATGGCTAAATTATATTAACAGTGACTTCCATTAAAGAAGAGTAATTAAATAGTATCCATAGCATCTATAACTAGGACGTTAAAACAAGGAGAAGAATGTTAATCTGCCCAGATTTTTAATGTTCAATAGTTAGCCCATTTTGACCAATTTATGAGCTGAATTAGGAAAAGTGTAAAACATGAAAGTTGTAGCCTTATGTGTTAGCTTTATAACCCAACTTGAATCATATAAATATAAATTTTGTAGAAACAGTTAGAACCTTATTACTAAAATGCGACGAAACTGGAAATTCCGAATTAAAAGTACTTAATAACCTGGAATTTGATAAATTGTGTATTAATTCGATTTAAAATTGTCGTAGATTGATTACCATTGTGGAATAGGAAATTTCAAAAGCTACTCCGGAGGAGAGGTAAGTAGAAATCCATCTCCAACTACAATGCTTGAACATAGTATTTGTGTTTATTATTTGTGATAATTGATTGTTATATGTGTTGTTGCATACCATTGTATAAAGTGTTTTATTCCGTTGCTAGAAACAAACTGATGTGCATCAATCATGAGCATTAGCATCTACAAGGATTACATGTGTACATATAAGAAGTCAAAATAACATAATTTCATAAGTTGATAATGTTTTGGGGTTGGTCACCACTGGCACATTGAGAGTTATATATATTGTATATGGTGTCTCTCGGGATGCTTCCGGTGACAGGCGTGCACGCGGAAGAGGTTCCCACTTCAGCACCTTTATGATGAGGGGTACGGGAAGAGGTGGACTTTCCGGTGGACTGCAGGGGCAGGCAGGAGGTGGACCCCTGGTAGTCTCGGAAGGATAGCCACTTGGTCGTACCAACCATCACTAGTATCTCGGGTGGACTATAAGGGGGAGGAAGGACCCTTGGTAGTCACGAGTGTGGCCAATGAGTGTTATTTTTGGGAGGTTTGTGACAGTGACGAGAGCCAATTCCCACCAAATATGATTTCTTTTGAGAAAGAATTGAAAGAAATGGTTTTGTGAAATGCATCTCATCATTCACGCATTGGTCATGCATGATTTCTGCTTACTGAGTTTTAGCTCACGTAGTTCTTGCATTGTAGGTGAATTTGACTATGCATGAGCTCGTGGACTGATCTGGCATGCCATTGGAGCTGATGCAAGTTTTGAAACCCCGTGTATATTAATGACGACCTGTGGGGCTAAACCTTGGACTCACTATGTTTTTGCTAGTATTCTAACAACCCTTTTGGACATGTTCAAATTAAGGAGCTTTAATATGTATATTTCTGTAAATATGGTGTTAAATGGAGTGTGACACAGTTGTACTCGATCTGAATCTATGTAAATATATGTAGGTGAGATTTTGGTCTTGAAGGAGTATTCTAAATTGTTAGTTTTGAAAAAAAAAAAGAACATACAAGTTTTGTAAGGCTAAAAATTAGTATAAAATAAGTTTTACAAGGGTGGGTGTGACAGAGTTTACTCCATTGACCCTGGAAGTCTAACACGCAAGCTCTGAGCATATCCTCTAACGTCTGTATCGTCCTTTCCGATTGTCCGTCAGTTTGTGGATGATATGCAGTACTGAAAGATAACTGTGTTCCCAGTGCCTTGTGTAAACTCTTCCAGAAGGTAGACAGGAATCTTGAGTCTCTATCTGAAACAATGGATAATGGTACTCCGTGAAGTCTAACTATTTCCTGTATATATATCTGAGCATAACGATCCATGGAGTAAGTAGTACAGACTGGGAGAAAATGAGCAGATTTTGTGAGTCTGTCCACAATTACCCAGATAGCGTCGTGACCCTTTACAGTTTTTGGTAATCCCACCACAAAATCCATTGTGATGTTCTCCCATTTCCATTCCGGAATCAGTAAGGGCTGTAAAGTTCCTGCCGGTCTTTGATGTTCTGCTTTTACCTGTTGATAAGTCAAACACTGTTCTACACACTGAGCAATATCTTTCTTCATACCTGGCCACCAATACTGCACTTTTAAATCTCGATACATTTTGGTAGCTCCTGGATGTACTGAATATGGTGTCGAATGCGCCTCAACCATAATATCTCTACGAACGCTATCAACACTTGGCACACATAGACGATTTTTGAATCTTAAGACATCATTCTCTGACAAGTGAAAGTCTGATGGCATCCCTGATGCGACATCCTTCTTTACTTTAGCTAAATATTCATCTGCATTTTGTCCCTGCTTAATTCTATCAAGTAGCGTAGGTTGAAGGGTTAGAGCTGCTAGTCTTGCCTCCACTATTCCAAGTTGAACAATCTCGACATTCATTCTTTGCAAGTCTAGTAACTCTGATCTTTGAATCAAAGCCATCAGCGCAGTATCTTGAGACGATTTTCTGCTTAAGGCATCAGCTACGACATTTGCTTTACCAGGATGATAGTTGATAACACAATCATAGTCTTTCACGAGTTCTAACCACCTTCTCTGTCTCATATTCAGCTCTTTCTGTGTGAAAAAGTACTTTAGACTTTTGTGATCTGTGTAGATCTCACATCGTTCTCCATATAGATAGTGTCTCCAAATTTTTAGCGCAAATACTACTGCTGCAAGCTCCAAGTCATGAGTAGGGTAGTTCTTCTCATACTCCTTCAACTGTCTGGATGCATA
Organism: Ajuga chamaepitys; assembly: GCA_958295605.1. Taxonomy (NCBI): domain Eukaryota; kingdom Viridiplantae; phylum Streptophyta; class Magnoliopsida; order Lamiales; family Lamiaceae; genus Ajuga; species Ajuga chamaepitys. The sequence continues at coordinate 32,912,026 of OY282502.1, read as the reverse complement.
TGCTATTACTTTGCCATTCTGCATTAACACACACCCTAAACCATTCTTCGAAGCATCACTGTATACTACAAAGCCTCCAGTCCCCGTTGGTATTGAAAGGATCGGCGCTGAGGTTAACCTTTTCTTCAGTTCCTGAAAACTCTGCTCACAAGCCTCTGTCCACTTGAATGTTACACTCTTTCTAGTCAACTGTGTTAAAGGAGATGCAATTTTCGAGAATCCTTCTACAAATCTCCGATAGTACCCAGCTAACCCGAGAAAACTACGTACCTCTGAAGGGTTTGTAGGTTGTGGCCAATTATTAATTGCTTCAATTTTACTTGGATCAACTGAAATTCCTTCTCCTGACACAACATGCCCTAGAAATGTTACTCGATCCAACCAGAACTCACATTTCTTGAACTTAGCGTACAACTGTTTCTCCTTTAGAACATCTAAAACCTTTCTCAAATGCACAACATGCTTTGCTTCATTCTTGGAGTATATCAGGATGTCATCAATAAACACGATAACGAACTTATCCAAAAAGTCTTTGAATACCCGATTCATCATATCCATGAAAGCTGCTGGGGCATTTGTCAAACCGAATGGCATTACCAAAAACTCATAGTGCCCGTATCTTGTACTGAATGCCGTTTTCGGGATATCTTCCTCTTTAATTTTCAGTTGGTGATAACCAGAACGTAAGTCAATCTTGGAGAATATGGCAGCTCCCTGGAGTTGATCAAACAAGTCATCAATCCTGGGTAAGGGGTATTTGTTCTTGATCGTAACCTTGTTCAATTCTCTGTAATCTATGCACATCCTTATAGTACCATCTTTCTTCTTGACAAACAAAACTGGTGCACCCCATGGCGAAAAGCTAGGTCTAGTGAAGCCTTTGTCCAGTAAATCTTGCAGTTGAATCTTCAATTCTTTCAACTCTGTTGGCGCCATTCTGTATGGTGACTTCGATATAGGAGCAGTCCCTGGATATACATCAATTACAAACTCTATCTCTCTGTCTGGGGGTAATCCTGGGAGTTCCTCTGGAAATACTTCAGGGTATTCTTGCACCACTGCTACCTCCTCAATAGTCGGATAATGCTTCTCTTCCATACTCACAACACTTACTAGGTAGCCTTCACAACCACTTTCCAATAACCGTTTTGCTTTCACCGCTGATATCATGTGATATTTGAACCTTTTTCTTACCCCAACAAAGACAAAAGATGTGTCACCAGGCGGCTGAAATGTGATTATCTTGTTCTGATAATCTATCGTAGCACCATATTTCGATAGCCAGTCCATTCCTAAAATCACATCATAATCGTTCATATCTAGTATGATTAGATCGACATAAAGTTCTCTTCCTTCAATAGAGATAACACATGCTCGCAGAATCTGGTTAGTTTGTTTTGACTCTCCGGAGGGGATCACTACATTGTAACTAACGTCTGCTACATCAGGTTTCCTACCCAGCCTCTTCACATACTCAGTGGATGCAAATGAATGTGTAGCTCCAGAATCAAATAATGCAAATGCAATCGTATCACAAATGGGAAGTTTACCTGTTACTACAGATGTATTTGCTTCCGCTTCTTCCGTGGTCATGGTAAAGACTCTAGCTGGCATCTTCTTTTGTGTAGCAGGGTTTGAGTTCTCTGGACAAACCGTGGAAAGGTGTCCTGCTTTTCCACATTTAAAACAAGTTCGGTACTCTGCAAAGCACTTTCCACTATGCGAACCTCCACACGTGGGACATGTAGGTCCTGTAACTGGTGGTTTTCCTTGTTCACCCTTTTGGCGCTTGTTCTGATCCCATGATTGTTGTCCTGGTTTTGGTTGAGAACCCGGCCTTGGACCTTGCACTTGTGGTGGCCTTTTATTTCCATCTCCTACAAAACGAGGTCCTTGTCTCTGTAAAAACTGGCGCCTAACCTCCTGAGCACGCTTAATTTTCATTTCAGCTTGTTCGGCAATCAACGCTCGTTCAGCAACTTGTGAGTAAGTTACTCCATGTATACCAGCCATACACACATCTCTATATAGCTCTGGCCTCAGACCTTCTAGGAATCTCTCTACTTTCAATGTATCAGTACTAACCATGTGCTCCGCAAACCTAGAGAGTTGCTCGAACTTAGCAATGTAGTCTGCGACATCCATCGCCCCTTGCCTCAACTGTATGAACTCATTCATTTTCATTACTCGAACTGGGGCCGTGAAATACTTGTTTCTAAAAAGTTCTTTGAACCTATCCCATGTAATTTTCGCCACATCCTCAATAGTTTTCATTGTGTCCCACCAGTGTCCTGCACTTCCACGTAACATGAACGATGCACACAATACCTTTTTCCCCTCAGGAACTTTACTATACAAAAACATGTTCTCTATAGTTCTAAGCTAATCCTCTGCATCAGTGGGATCCGTTGCACTCTCAAATGCTGGTGGGTTAAGCTTTCTAAACCTCTCTCCGATGACCTCTAAGTATTCAGCTCGAGGTTGATGTTGATTCACAACTTTCCCTGGTTGTCCACCCACACCCCTTTGTTGGATAAGTTGTTGGATCTGTTGCGACTGTTGCTCTACTAATCCTGTCAATCGAGCCACAATCACTTCCAAGCCAACACCTACTGCTGGTGCATTTTGTTCCTGTTCGATATTTCCTTCAACACCTTCTTCTCTAACGACCTCCATGATTTCGTTCTAATTTTATTGTCCCTCTGTCACAGGCCAATATGATTCATGAAATAGTGAATGCAAATTAAGAAAAAAAAATAAAACTTACTGGCATGTCTGTGCTTCAGAAGTTCTGAGCTCATGTATACGAATAGTCAACAGGGCACAAACCGGGCTCTGATACCACTCTGTCACACCCACCCTTGTAAAACTTATTTTATACTAATTTTTAGCCTTACAAAACTTGTATGTTCATTTTTTTTTTTCAAAACTAACAATTTAGAATACTCCTTCAAGACCAAAATCTCACCTACATATATTTACATAGATTCAGATCGAGTACAACTGTGTCACACTCCATTCAACACCATATTTACAGAAATATACATATTAAAGCTCCTTAATTTGAACATGTCCAAAAGGATTGTTAGAATACTAGCAAAAACATAGTGAGTCCAAGGTTTAGCCCCACAGGTCGTCATTCATATACACGGGGCTTCAAAACTTGCATCAGCTCCAATGGCATGCCAGATCAGTCCACGAGCTCATGCATAGTCAAACTCACCTACAATGCAAGAACTACGTGAGCTAAAACTCAGTAAGCAGAAATCATGCATGACCAATGCGTGAATGATGAGATGCATTTCACAAAACCATTTCTTTCAATTCTTTCTCAAAAGAAATCATATTTGGTGGGAATTGGCTCTCGTCACTGTCACAAACCTCCCAAAAATAACACTCATTGGCCACACTCGTGACTACCAAGGGTCCCTCCTCCCTCTTATAGTCCACCCGAGATACTAGTGCTGGTTGGTACGACCAAGTGGCTATCCTTCCGAGTCTACCAGGGGTCCGCCTCCTGCCTGCCCCTGCAGTCCACCGGAAAGTCCACCTCTTCCCGTACCCCTCATCATAAAGGTGCTGAAGTGGGAACCTCTTCCGCGTGCACGCCTGTCACCGGAAGCATCCCGAGAGACACCATATACAATATATATAACTCTCAATGTGCCAGTGGTGACCAACCCCAAAACATTATCAACTTATGAAATTATGTTATTTTGACTTCTTATATGTACACATGTAATCCTTGTAGATGCTAATGCTCATGATTGATGCACATCAGTTTGTTTCTAGCAACGGAATAAAACACTTTATACAAAGGTATGCAACAACACATATAACAATCAATTATCACAAATAATAAACACAAATACTATGTTCAAGCATTGTAGTTGGAGATGGATTTCTACTTACCTCTCCTCTGGAGTAGCTTTTGAAATTTCCTATTCCACAATGGTAATCAATCTACAACAATTTTAAATCGAATTAATACACAATTTATCAAATTCCAGGTTATTAAGTACTTTTCATTCGGTTCCAGTTTCGTCGCATTTTAGTAATAAGGCTCTAACTATTTCTACAAAATTGATATTTATATGATTCAAGTTGGGTTATAAAGCTAACACATAAGGCTACAACTTTCATGTTTTACACTTTTCCTAATTCAGCTCATAAATTGGTTAAAATCGGCTAACTATTGAACATTAAAAATCTGGGCAGATTAACATTCTTCTCCTTGTTTTAACGTCCTAGTTATAGATGCTATGGATACTATTTAAGTACTCTTCTTTAATGGAAGTCACTGTTAATATAATTTAGCCATTATAGCAGCTAGGTTCTCAACTTGTAAATTATAATATGAAAACTACTTGATGTATTCCTTATACAATCCTTGAAATTGATTGCATGTTTTGAGAGGAGAATTTCCACTTACCAACTTTGTGTCCTCCCAGTTGCCAGCACCGCCTCACCTATTCTTATCTTGTTTACTAAGTATGCTTGATAATATATATAGACAAGTATTATAAAATATTATTAACCGCCTTCTTATGTGATAATGCGGTTAAAATCTATTATTATTATATTATTATTATTATTGTTGTTGTTGTTGTTGTTCCGACAATAAAATCATTTACTCATCTAACACTTCCACGTACTACATAATATTCTATATTTTAAACTTGTCACGCGTAGTCTTAAATTTTGTAGCATGTCCCAATATTTTAGACTAGGGGGTTCTTGACTACCAAAGTAAACATTTCGAAATTAGTCGCAAAATATAAAATAACGTAATAAATATAACAAATTAATTACTATAAAACTATCACGCAAATAGCAGATAAAAATATGGAATGCATGAAATGCAAAAATTATATTGGCCAGTGAGTTGTGAGAGGCGCGGGTATTACAATTTGGATAACCACAAGCCCATTTCAGATGCCTTTCTTATTGGGTGGGAGGAATTGGCCCAGATGAGTGTCGTGCACAAGGATGATTAATGGACTACGTACACCTTTCGTACTCCAAAGAGTAGGCCCAATGCATCGCCTACCGAACAGCCACCTCACCCAGATCCAAAGTATGGCAGAGTCCAGAGCCAACTTGGCCATGAGTTCGACAGCCCACACAGAGGCATCCGATAACCCGACTCGTGTAGAGCGCAATCACATCCATGGCGACCAGGGTTCGAGACCAGTTGAAGAAGGCACAAGTAGAAGCCAGTAGCCATCAAAGAAGAGGCCCGCAGTGACCATAGAGTCGGAAGCAGAGTTCCGGGAGCAAGTAACCACCCGTCTAAGCAGCATAGAAGACAAGCATCAAGAGCTCAAGGCAGAACTCCAGGATGTGAGAAAGGAAATGAGGGACAGTCACAACAAGATCATCGGGCTGCTCAACAACATCAAAGAATGCTTCACAGGCTCGAGCTGTCAATCCTGACGATCTACGTGAGTGGAACACCGAAAATATTTTTTCCTTTCTTTACAAACATAGTCTTCAACTAAGTTTGGGGAGGCACTCGGGGGAAAGACATTCCCGACCGCTCCTATTTTCCTAATTCCGCCTATTTCTCTTCTATGAATGCATTTGAATTTGAATTTATACTATTTTGGCATGTGAGCCCATTTTTGCTGCTGTGGTTCTTTGACTTTCGACTATTTTAGCCTGTGAGCCTCCTGATATTGCACTTGACATTATTTTTCCCCTGCTTGATGGAAACATTTGTATAACTTAGCTTGTTTATAATTTATTGGTGGCGTTTGAGCCAATTGGTTTGATTGATTGGTGCCTCTTCTGAGTACATTAATTGTGTTAATACGTCACATACATTTTAGGTGTAGGATTTTTAATAATTAGTTAGTTAGTTAGTTAATAACTGTGAAAAGTGTTGAAGGATATGGTTAAATTCGACGAGCACCAACTTGTACTCCTTTTTTTTTTTTCCCACAAACTTAGTTTGCAACTAAGTTTGGGGAGGGGGTGGGATTCGTACAAGTTGACAGCTCGAGAAAGCGATTGGATTAGTTTAGGAAGGAAAATTGTGGCGTTGATTAATGATGAAATTTTTCGAACAAATATTTTTGGAAAGAAGCACATGGTAGAGCATGATAGGCTTTTTGAAACGAAATTGAACATACACTCCAAACTTTTGATCAAATTTGTAACCAAGCGAGTTTTTGAGCCTAATGCATACTCCCATTTTTGGAGTGAAATCAAATTTTCTTTCGGTGCGAAAATTTCTTTAATGTATGCAATTTCCTCTAGAACTTGCCATAATTCTTTACCTTTGAATAAGTTGGTATGTGTGGTGACAATGAAAATAATTTTAGGCATTTCTTGATTTAAGCTCTTTTCAAAAGCTGAAAACAATTCCTTTTGACAAAAAATGTACATATTGACCCTAGTTAGCCCCTTGAGCTTAAACCTTTTTGTTTGATACTCAACACTACAAGCAAATTTACCTTTCATTTAGCCTTTGAAACCTAAATGGACTATTGAGTATGAGGGAGGCGGTTGGAAGATAGTTGGTTTGGAAATTGGGATCGAATTTGGGTAAACTAGTGGAAAACAAAGAAAAGTGAAAGGAAACACGTGAAAATAGACTAGAATCGAGAACATTAACTTCTCCATAATTTGTAATTAGTAAAAAAAAAAAAAAAAAAAATAAAAGAAAGAGGAAGTGTATATACTATTTTTAGTATGTTCTTTTAGAATTGAAGAGGTTAGTGAAAATCACATCATTTTGTGATCGCTATCCCTTGGTTAGAAAAGTCTTATGAAACACATTTCAAGTGAGGATTGATAAATATGGGAGATGTAGGCAGGAATAAGGTGAAGAAGTCGAATCTTAAGTTCGACTCAATTGGGAATTGAAAGAGTGAGGTTGAGTGACCATTGTTTGAGGGGTAGATGGGTAATGCACGACTCATTTAGTCTGTTTTATAGTCACTTTTACCTAAATTTTGTCCCAACTTACCCCTAGCCAACATTACAACCCATATAAAGACCTAACTGATTCATTGTCACGCATGTCAAGTACAATTTCGGGTCTAGATGATTGGCAAGCCTATGGTAAGGCATTGTATGCATTTCAATGTGAGTGTAAACACTACCCCTTGTAATGCACTCGAGAGAGAGACATACACTCACCCGGTGAGGATCTTAAGTCAAAAGTGTTATGTCATGAGAGTAGTGGATCTAGTCTATCACATATGCTCACTATTATCATGCTTATTTCATTTTCTTAATGGAAACTCTCTGAAATCAAATGCCACTAAAATCCGCCCTAAACACGCGTCCTTTTATCTTTCTCTTAATTGTTCGGGACGAACAAGTTCTAAGTTTGGGGAGATTTGGTACACGTGTCCTGGGCACGCACTTTAGGGCGCTTTTAGTGCCAATTTAATTTCATTAATGTGCATAATCACGTGAATTTAGTGCTTTTATATTCTCATGGGCAAAATAATGTGTTTGTGTTATTTATGTGCTAAAACAAGTTCAATTAGACCAAAACTAGGAAACCAGACCAAGAAGGTTGAAACAACAAAGGAAGAGGTAGGACTTGGCCGCGCAAGGCAGTCCTCGCCCGTGGAGAACTCCACGATCGCGGGGCATCTTACCCGCGCCCGCGGGGAAGGGAACATAATAGATCCTATTTTCAACCCCCAAAGGCCACGCCCGCGGACATCTGAAGCCCGCGGCCGAGGAGGATTTAGTCCGCGCCCGTGGACAAAGGCTCAGAAGACTATGAAGAAATAAAGCATCCAAGTCCAGGATCGAGGAGCTATGAAGACCTCGACCATGGCATTCTACTCCACGGTCGAAGAGTGAAGACAAGCCGCGACCGTGGCCCCAATTCTGTCTAAACCTTAAACCCTTATGCATCGCCGCGGCCGCGGACCTACTTCATGCCGCGACCGCGGCGAGCAACCCCTGTTTCCTTTAGCAAACACGATTTTGCCTATTTTTGACAAGCACTTTTCTCTTTTATATATATATATATCCTCCCATTCGAATTTACCCTATTTGGGACACGAATTTGGAGCACTTTTTCAGCCACCATCACTTCCAAGGAGGAGAGAAGGCCAAGAAGGAGTCACATCATCTTCTCCATTGATCAACCTTGGGTTTTATCATTCTATTTTCATGTTTTCTTGTATTTCCTTTAATTTTCAGTTAGTTTTGGGTAGAATGGGTGAGTGACATCCCATTTTCTACCTTTGTTCATGTTGAACCTTGATTGAAGATGAATATGTGAATATTGACTTTTGGTGTTACCCTTTTATTGCAATTTAAATGTTCTATAATGCTTGTTTGAATTGTCTCATGCCTAGATGCTTATTTTAGGATTGATCACCCTTTAGAAGCATTTATTGTATGTTGCTAGAGATTGGAATTCACTTTCCGTGATTGTTGAAGCTTCAATCTCCCTTAGTAGTGAATAATGCTTGATGTCATTGGTGGCATTATAGAGTTTGGCCTCTAAACCCGATCGATTCGAGGTTTATGCCTTATTTATCCCACTGTTCTAGTTCATAATCATCTAATCTCAATTAGTGTGAAAAGAGCTTGTTTGGATCACTAATTGATTTGGGTAGGGATAAATCGATAAGCGGACCTTCGATTTATCCACAATTTAGGAACAACACAATTTACATAAGCGGGCCTTGTAGATTGTGGGATATAGATTTACATTGCATTGAATTGGGGCATCAACAATAATCCATAGGTAGTCGGAGTCAAGGGGATACTAGATCGAGGGTAGACCTTTTTAACATATTCAAAAATCCGAAAATATTTACTTGTGTTCATTTTTTGAGACTTTGATTAATCTAAAATACCAAAAATATTTATTGCTTTCAAGATTGGTAATTGGTACTTAGTACACTTTAGTTGTTAGAATCAATCAAACCCCCCCCCCCCCCCAATTTACTTGCTTATGTTTTATTATTTTTATTACAACCTAAATCACTAATTGCTTGAAGTATTCGAAAACAACACTACTCATCGTTCTCCGTGGGATCGACTCGGACTTACCACTTTATCTAGTAAAGTCGGAAAAGTTTGGAACTCATTATAAATCACATTCTAATTTGGTGGTAGTGTGAACGTTTCGACGACACGTCCGTGACGCTACCAAAGAGGAAAAGGTATACTGATAGACGAAATAAAATATTGTGTTTTCTTAACACTATTTATTTAAGTTAGTTCATATTAGAAGAATGGAGAGCCTAAATTATTTGAATGAAAAAAAGAAAGAGTGAGCAAATTTATTGTGATAACTCTTATCTTATACAAGCTTTAAGTATAAGGAAAAACAAATTACTTCTAATTGATTTTTTAATCATGTTCCTCTACTCTTATTTGAAAATATCAAGTCATTATAGTTTTACTTTCGTTGAAGTTTATTCTGTTTTGAATGAGCAATTGTACTTTTTTTAATTGTGTATTTTAATACATATAATAACTACTAAATGCAGTATGCCAATTTTTAATATAAATACATGTACAAAGACTCACTATATATTAACAAGCACAAAAGGAAGTTTAATTAAAACAAGAATAATATGGAATTAGAAACCCATATATTTTATTATCCATAAAAGTGAGTATATATCATAGAGCGGGGCTTGGGTGCACCATGTGCACAATAATGCTATGGTGCACCACTTATATAGTATTTTTTTGTGCACGCATACAGTATGCTTGATTTACTCATATAGGATAGCACTATCAGTATGGTTAATTTACTCATACAGTATGGTTGATTTACTGACTGATACAATATGGTTGATTTGCTCATACAATATTGTGGTGCACAATAAGCCTATTGTGCACCTTGCGCACACAAGTTTTTGCCTATAAACTCTTAAAATTTGTATTGTTAATTAAATTGGTATAGATAAATTAACAAAGATTTAAATATATATCATGAAAATTTAGTTAGCATACATGATTAAGATACTAAACATATTAGTAAAATTTACACATACACACACACACACACATGAATATGAAGAATGTTACATAGACTTCAATAGTACTTTAGTTAACCTTCTATATTTAAGAATTTTACAAGATGAAATTTGTGTTTTTTGTTATTTTGATGAATTTTTTTATTGCACTTGTTCGTAGAAAGTTTTCATCAATCTGTAGGCTATCGAGCTCAAGTCTAGACTTCTTATCTCATAATCAAAATAAGGAAAGATCTTAAGAAACACATCATAGATTTTGCATATGGCGTCTTGGCAAAGACTACTTCACCTGTAATGTTGTTATAGGAAAAATTATAATTTGTCATCTTAACGTTGCATGCTTTAACATTTCATCGTACACATTTTTTTTTTTTATTACAATTAACCTACCAATATGAAATTGCAAGGGGTTGCAAATTATCATCTCAATGAAATCTCAACCACTGATTGATGTACACGTGTTTAGCTGCGTACAACTGAGGTTTCTCTTACATAGCGATTCACAACAAAGTATAAGTTTAGACAACAATTTGTTACAGAAATTTTTTTATATGGTACAAAGTGAAAAAACACTAAAAGTTGAGATGATGATATGTAATTTACTAATGGTTATATATAGGGTAATTGAAATGTAAAAATAGTTCTCACACCCTAATAGAGGCGATAGATTTGAAAATAACATAGTGTGACTAAAACTTATAGTTTGTTTGTCCCATAATAAGAGTTCTGATAAAAAAATTACAAATTTTTATCAAACTCAAGAATTATTTTATTTATTCAATATATAACTAATTTGTGAAATCAACTAAATATTGACTTTTGAAAGAGGGCTCTAATTTTGGGACAATTTTTGTTAAACAATACTTTTACTATGAAACAAAGAGAGTATTATAGATAGTTGAAATAGTATAACTATTATAACTGAATTGATAGAGCGTCCGACGTAATATTAACATTATAAGTTTATTAAAATGCTAAATGAATGTTTTAGATAACTAACATACGATGCATTATTGTACATTAATTATTAATATAGTAATTGATAAAAGTTCTAAGTAAGAAATGTTGATAAAATCAAAATGATTACAGTCATAGTATGAAATAATCACATTTTATATAATCAATCTATTATTGTGGAGTCATTTTTCAGGGGCAAAAAACATTTGTGAAAGTTTAAGCAAACATATAAGAGAGGGTAATGTGGAGCGAGATATATATTATGAAGGTTATTAATTTTTTTTTTTTTTTTGTATATAACTTGGTTATAGGTAATGACTTCTATAACAAATGATGAGTCGCAAATTGATTATTTATTAAAAGAACCTTAAAAGAAAAAAATTAATTGTTAGGCATAAGTAATATAATAGTTTAGAAAGTCTCTCAATTAAACAAGTTTAAGTTATTAATTGAAATATTATATAATAGTAAACAAAAGAAAATGATGTAGATCAAAATGTTAAGTATAACAATTAATTCTAAAAAGGGCATTAGAAGCTTCAATTGGAGCGTGGAAGACATGGCCCAATGAACATGAAAATTATAACATAATTATGAACATTAAGAAATTAATTGTATAACTAATAGAGAAAAAAATGTATTGATATCTATATATATATAAATATTAAGAATAGAAATATATCTGCAAATATGATAAAAGAATACAAAGCTGTTTTATGAACCTGTACTAACTTTAAATGCATTAATACTGATATTGTGTAAGTTTTTAGATATTGTTGGTCTATACAATGGATCAGTTTTAAAAATAAAAATATCTAAACATTATATTTTATCACATATCTTCCAAACCTACAAAAAAATCTATTCATTGATGTAATACTTTTATTAGGTGACGTAATTTTAGTAGACCAAGGGGAAAAATATGTTAGAAAATTAGAGAGGGACATAAAAATCACAAGGTTTACAATAATTGGAGTTTAGGTTGAGGTACGGAATTTTACTGTACTAATAATAGAAGTGTCAAAAGGACAAACATAAAAATTAGTGAACATGAATAATTGGACATAATTTCATATATATTTAAAATCTAATAATAGAAATAATTAATCGTTAAAAACATTACACATATATTATAATAGCATGTAATAACTGAACAAATGTATTTACTATGATACTATAAAGAAAAACAGAACTATAAAGACATAACAAACTAAGTTGTACATTACTACTTTAGGCTAAAGACATATATGATGTGATTAGTGACAGTTTTTTTCGTCTCTAATTTTTTTTTTCTCGTAGTTCGATCGTTTCTCCTTCATACACCTGGATTAGCACCCCCTGTTGGTTGTTGGAGTAAGTTGGGAAGATGTGTTCTTTCTTCATCATAGTGGTGGTGTTTCTTGGTATCAATACCGTCATGGCTCGGCCGATGATTTCAATTTTATGGCTAAGAGGTGCAAGGACGGATCCAGGATTAGTGATGAGATGGGCTAGAAAGTAAAAGTTCGAATGCACTGAAAAAATTAATGTTAATAGAAATTGCATCTTAATATACATAAAGACAAAAAATTATAAGTGAATTTACAAGAAATTTGATCTTTTTATATCGAAGATTCACTTAAAATTGATAGATTAATTTTAGAGTATCTTATACTGTTTAGAGTACCATTATTTAAGTTTTCTTTTCTTTTTCTGTGATTCTTTATATTTTTTATTTGAGTTTGAATTGTATCTATTGTATTGATCAAATCCCTTTTTTCATTGAATAATTTAAGAATTATATTACATTAATAAATGACTAAATTGAGTTTTATTAGAACAATCAACAAATTAATATCAGCACACAAAGTACAATTATTTTTTGTTCAAACTAATTTTTTTGTGATTGGATATTAGTAAAAAATGGTGACCACGTGCAACGCAAATGTGTATTGCTAGTATCAATATATATGAATATATCCTGAATAATATTCGTATAATTCCCACAAGTTGTAAGACTGTCTTAATGCTTTTAATTATTCTTCATTATATTTTTGTAATCTCAATTTCATATTAATATATTTTGAATATTCATGAAATTATAACTTAGAATGATGAATTAGCCAGATAAAATAAATTTTAATTAATTTTAAAGTGTACATTTAAAATAATCATCATCAGTACATGTTGATCAATAAAAAATACTCCCTCCGTCCTGGCCCAATTTGCCTACCTTGACCGGGCATGGAGATTAAGAAAAAGCAGATTTTGTGGAATCTTTGACTTTTTTAAAGGTGGAGATTGAATGTGGAGATTTTGAGGGTGAAGATTGTGAGAGAAAGTTGCCATTTATGGGTTGGCAAATTAGATTGGGACAAACCAAAAAGGAAAGTAGGCAAATTAGAGCGGGATGGAGGGAGTATACAGTTTATGGACTCAAGTATCTTTTAAAAAGAAAAAATTATTCCCTCCGTCCCACTCAGATTTGTATACTTTCCTTTTCGGTACATCCCACACCAATTTGCACATCCTTAAAAAGAAAATTTCCACCCTCAATCTCCACCTTTAAAAAAATCAACAAAAAAGTAAAAAATAGGATTTCTTAATATACGTGTCCAGCCCTACGTGCGAATTTGAATAGGACGGAGGGAGTAATTAATAAGTAATACACTACAAAATAAATGGTTTTATGTAACACTTTTAAAATTTTAACTTTTATGTAATACTTATGAATATGTAACACTTTCTTGTAACACTTTTGTAACATCTGCCAATATGTAACACTTTCATGTAACATTTTTAGAATATGTAACGCTTTGAACGTAACACTTTTAAATTGTAATACATTTATGTAACACTTTTAAATAAGTAACACCTTTTATGGAACACTTTTGAATAAGTAACACTTTTATGTAACACTTATAAATAAGTAACACTTGTAAATATTAAAATTATTTATTTTATTTTAAACTAATTAAATATTTGTGAATTATTTTTGTTATGAGACTTTCATTTGTATTTGTCTCATGTGTTACATCTTAATTATCACAATAGAATATCTGTAACATAAGTGGTGAAAACGATCGACTCAGACCTACAAAAATAACAATTAATTAGAGCACCTAAAGATTTACTTATTCGTTATCAGGAATAAATTAAATTTTATTTGTGACTTACTTGTCTGTATGTATATAGATATACACACATTATATATTTACTAAATAATTACAAAATAGACTTGTAGCTTTAAGAATTTGAATACATTTCTTAAGTGTGAGAACCTAGACTTGGGGCATTTGGTCATGTCTCTTCATGTTTGTAAGTTTATTTTTTTATTTAAAATCTATAAAACACAATAATTAAGGTGTCTTAATACATAAAATTATGGCAATTAAAATTAATGATAATGTCTTAAGATTTATATACAATAACTAGATGTATAAAATTAATGTGATATAAAATAAGCTTTATATATATTTGAAAATGAAAAAAAAATTAATGTAAACATTGTGTCAAATTGATACGAATAACCTAAATAAAATTAAGTTAGATTGTAGTTTGATGAGAACTTAATTTTGAGTCTTTTTATTGATGTTACAGTAAAATCTTGTGTATATATTGTTTTTCTTAAAAAAATAACTAAAAAAGTTATTGTAACCTAGTGATTAAGACTTTGCACTTAAGCTCCTGCAATCTAGCAACCTGGGTTCGAAACCCAGCAATGACAATTTTTTCATTTTTTCTTTCAATTAAAAGTGTTACATAAAGGGAGGTTATATGTAACATTTTTTTAGTGTTACCATAAAGTGTTACAATTTAAAATCTAGTGTAACACTTATTAAAAATGTTACTAAAGATCATCAAAAGTGTTACATTAGACTTTAGGTAGCACCGTCAAATGTAACACCAATAAAGTGTTACCTAAAGTCTATAGCAACATATTTTAGTATATATATGATACTTTTTGGGTGTTACATTAGCTCATTTATGTTGTAGTGATACTCCCTCCGTCCCACCAAGATTTGCACACTTTCCTTTTTGTTACGTCTCACACCAATTTTCACACTTAAAAAATGGAAAATTATTTCACAAATTCAGCCCTCATATTTTAGACTTATATACAAAAATGCCATTACTTAAATCAGGATTGAAAACTAAAAAAGATAATTAAACAAATTAATTAAATAAATCTAATTAACACTAACTAAAACACTAACCAAACCTAACCCAACCCAAACCAAGCCCAACCTATTAACACCAGACCCACTACCCTTTCTTACTCCCCCCCCCATCAAACCCTAATTCATCTCGATTTCTCCTCTTCTTGAGAAGTCAGCCGCAGTTCATACTCCCTACCAAAACCTTACCCCTTCGATCTAAGATCATCAATCTAACTCCTTTCCACACGAGATCTTAGATCTTGTCTCCCTCAAATCTCGCGATATTCGGTTGTGGTGGATTTTCATGGAAGATTCGCCGGAGTTGGACCTTATGGTGTTCGATTCGGAGGAGTCGTTCGTGGTCGAAACTCAGGTGCCGAGGTTAAGGTTACCAATACAAGAAAAGTGAGAGGAAAAACTGTGGCAAAAAGTAAAAAAACTGTCACAAAAAACTTTTAGTGACAGGAGTTCTCCTGTCACCGCCCCTGGCTATCGCTTCCGTAGCTAATTGTATATAGTGACGGGACACTATCCCGTCACTAAAAAGTATATAGTGAGAGAAACTTTACCGTCACTAAATCTATTTTTAATGATGAAAAATACTGTCACTAATATAATTATTTTCTCTCACTAAAAGGTAGCAAATAACCAATTATTTCTTTATATATATATATATATACACTCTTGTTACTAAATGTTTTAATATTGTAAGAAATTCTTCCTCACTATATCAAAAAATAGTTGTACATTTTACCAATTACATTATTCTTATTATTTGTATGGCTCCCCATCATAATACATCATTATAATGATAATTAGAATGTACAAAAACATATATAATCAATAAAACTTATTTTAATCAACAAATGAGCAATCTGTAAAGGAAGAAATGTGAAACCAATAACTTTTAAGAAGTCTAACAAAATGTAAAATTATTCACAAAACATCGTTTTGAGTTTTAATAGCTACATCCGAAAGAAGAAGAGCATTGAAACTGCTTGATTGGTGATACTGCTTTAAATATCAAATTTTCCATCAAATAGTTGTCACCTATAAAATCACAAAAGCCACAAATTAATGTATCACTTAGAAAAACTAAGAGCACAAAGTCAACATAAATATACCATGTAACATGTATATTAACTTTGAAAAATGTAACAAGGAACAAAATTCTAAGAGTATCAATAACCAAAAATCTTAATTCTAAAGAAAAGCTAGAAACAGTAAAACAAGGAAAGGTTAAACAAAATTTGTTGCATGCTATCAACTTCTTCTCGTACAAAAGGCATTTGTGTCCGCAACAGTAAAGAGTTAGTGTGTATTATGAGAAAATGCTTACTGTAAATAATATAAAAAATGAGCAACCAACAGTCACTAAAATCGCAAATACATAATCACGTCCAATGTACTTTTGCATGATAACAATTCCCCAGATCTGCACCAAAATGCCAAGGAAGGTAAGATAATGAGAAAGCAACTTATAAGCTCCTATAAATTGTTAGAAACTTTAAAATAATTTGATTGAGATCCAACTTTAGCATTGATGAACTCAAGTATCTAGGGTGTTCACCCAAAGAAGATGAATTCTACTGAATCTAAAAAATAAATAAATAAATAAAAAATATTGCATCAGACATGAATTTACCCTCTAAATAAGAAACACAGACACTGTGAATATTTGACTTTTAGAAGTTTGGAATGATCCTAAATAGAAAAATTACTTTCTAAATTCTACAGAACTTCCTTCTTGTTTTTAGTCCATAAGTTTTGCAACTTCAACCTGTTTGTAGACATAACATTAGGTTTTTATTTTATTGAATATTTCCTATTAAAATATATATATCTTGCTTTGCTATATGTAAACGAAAAACCAAGACTCTGAAAAAGAAACAACCTGTTAATAGAATACAAGATAAAGTTTTCTAGAGCACTCAAATTACCAAGAGTTTTTATGCAATTGACCTCCACCAGGTCCTTAAACTGTTTTATCATTCAGCTATGGTTGCGTAGTGTAGCAAATTAGATAAAACACATGTCAAGAAAGTCCTAAAATTTTTATCACATTCAAAATGGTTGTATTACGGATTGACTCTCAATTCCGAGTGAACTGAAACAACTTAGATCTCACCTCTATATGGATTCGAACACGACGGTCATTTTTATCAAGGCAAATTGTTGTGGCTCTTGCCTCCTCTATGAGTTGTAGAGACATGCACATAATTTAAAGAAATTAGACTAAAATTGGTGGTATATAGTCTAAAATCATACTAAGGTAAACAGAGCGAACTATCAACAAAAATCAGCAATTACATAATATAACACTAACTCTGAAACTTGATAGAAGTGTTCAACAACATTGAAATTCATGTAAAGATAAAAGGAGTCATTTAGCTTGAAAAAATGTGAAAATTACCAAATTAAGGTATCAATCTTGATAAGAGATTAATGGAAATGGCAAGATTAACTACCATGTTTGAATTTAGAAGGAGAAGGCAAAATTTGGTATTGAGCAGACATATAATTAGGTAACAATTTCTTGATTTCTTGTGTTGTAGTAATTTTGCAACGCGTGCCCCTTCACTACCTCATCTATCTCTTTCTCAAATTCCTCCCTCTTTTTTCTCCTCAACATCTATGAAATTTGCTCATCTCTTCAGTCCTGAAACCAAATATCATATCATAACCATCAATTTTTTCAGAAAAGAACGCATTGTTACTTATTAAGACCCTTATCCACATACGATAGATTTGGCATGGATTCACCTTTTATTTTGGCATCACAAAGTTGTTGGATGTATTCATTGTAGAACTGCTAAGTACAAACAATGTGGTTAACAAGGTGATGTTAGAGAAGGTAAGTGTATCTAAACTTACAGCTGTAGTCAGAATTCAAAGGGCTGATAACATAGAGATGCACTATTACTTTAATGAATTGACTGACTGATGATGAAACGACTAAATAAAACTAAATAAACACAACCGATTGCTTTATCAAACCTCAAGAAAATTACAAGTTTGTTATACTCTGTCTTATAACTGCAAATTACGAAACAAGGCATAATACTTACAACTAGCTCCACCTTACTTCAAGTGCTCCACCTTCCTAAAAGCATCGTTAACTAGTATAGCACAAGCCTTTGGTGCAGACAGAATTCTGACCAATAAGATAGATGAAGTTTAGTTAGTAATCTAAAAGACAACCCGCCAGTATGCATTGTAAAGCATAAATTGCGACAAGTGTTGCAAAAGGACAAACAACAATATAAACCTTTCAACTAGCTGCAAAACCAAGTCCCTTGACTATAGAAGCATGTGGGTGTCTCCCTCTATAAAGAGAATAACTTGTGAAGAATGTGTTTTGAAGTAGATCCCCATGAACCAAATTCAACATCAAAGCTAACTCTATCTAAAATTTCATATTGTAAGACAAGAGAGCCATCACATCATATGCAAACACCACAAGTCCACTTGCCAATTTCGATTCTATTTCAGTAGGAGGAGGACCCAGGAATACCTAGGCCCAACGTAGAGGCCGAGGCACCGCCATCTGCCATCAATTCCGTTCCTTTAATCCTCTGTTTCTTGACTCCCATTTTAGTTAACATTCATCCCATCATTTGAAGCTTCAAAATGGAGAATAACTAAAATATTTATATTAATTATCATATGTGAGTATGTATATATACACATTGACATAAGTTTCTTGAGAACAATCATATCCATGCATCTTACTTAAAGAGGGATGTATATAAGGGAAACACTTTCAGATGCATATAATTATTTTCATCAAAGGACATACATACGCTGTAAGTATTAAATGTCACTATGTGCAAACGATGCAATTTAGACGAAGTTTAACCAATATTCATCAGCTTTTTTTTATAACACTCTATTATCTGGTAGATTTATTTTACTCCTACTTTGTCTCTCATTTGTACCATTGCCTACTATCTCACATGGACCTTTAGAAGCATCAGACAAAAAACAAGGGCTCACAGCTGTTCTCAAACATGAAAGATATTTCGCAGAAAAAGAAAAATGTGAAAATCAGAAGAAATCTGATAGATTCATTTTCCTCCTATTTTATTCTCTCATTCATACAAATGCTTATTAACTCACATGGGCCTTTAAAACCATCAGACAGAAAAGGGCTCGCAGCTATTCTCAAACATGAAAGTCACTTCACAAAAAAAAAAAAAAAATGAGAAAATCAAAAGAAATAAAAAAAAGAGTGCCTAACTCTTTAAAACCTAAATCCAAAATTTAGTACTTGAATAATCTTTCAATTGACAACTTACACAGAAGATAGATAACTCAATGGAAATTTATATCCACATAAAATTAACTGAACATGCACTGATAGAGCGAGACATACTACAAAGGTACTAATTTGCAACCATTGCAATTGCTTCAAGCGAACTTATTACCTGTTGACTGCAAGATTGGCGGCGGGCAAAAGGAGTGAGTAGCGGCGTAGCCGATTGAATTTTGAGCGATGGGTTTGAGCTTTTGAGGAGAGATGGTGAAGAGCAATATGTAAAAATGAAGAAAAAAACAAGTTTCACATTGAAATTAATCTAATTTCTTTATTGTTTTAATTTATTTTTCCTCTTTTAACATATTTCAATTTCAATTTCAATTTTTGGAAGCTTTTGGTGGGGAAATATTCCGCCCTTTTTTCCCCCACAAGGGCCACAACTATTAGTGATGGTCAATAGAAGCAATTTGAAATGGATCCTAAATTTCATCACCAATAATCAAGTTTTTAGTGAGGGTAACATTTTACTCTCGCTAAAGCTATGTTTGCCTCACATATAGTGAGAGTATTTTATTACTCTCACTAATTATTTGTCACTAAAAGTAGTTTTTCTTGTAGTGTACCTTTCGTGGAGGTGGGGCCAATATCGGACCCAGATCTGGGCTCCAATTCAGATTTCGAAGAAAATCCGATCTCAGATCCGGAACCTCTGAGCAGTGAGTGGTTTAAAACCAAGGAACTGAAGAGGCATTACATGCAATGTCTTGGACTTTGGATTTTGGCTATTTTTCAGGTTTATGTATCTATTCCTATTCCTTAATAATTTTAGGGTGTTTTTTTACCCAGATTTGGTTCCATTCAATTTACACGAATCTGTGCTTGATATTGATTTTGTTGATGATGCTGGTTGTGTTTCTAATAGTTTGATGCTTGATAGGCTCTAATCCTAACCTTTAATTAGCGCAAGTGTATGGGTGTAGGTGTATATAGTGGAAGTCAAGGTCGATCCACAGAGAATAAGCCTAATTGATCAGATTATGCTCAATCATAAAATAAGAATAGACTTATAGATAGATAAAAAAATTGGAGTTTATAACTTAAACGATAAAACCAAACATTGTTGTAAAACCCTACTCTCTAACCCTAGGACACGAGTAGTTTAGCTACTCATGCCTACTATCAAATCATAACAACAATTCGAAGAAAACATTGTAATGAATTTAAAAACTAGACAAGAAATAATTAAACTCGAGTGATCGGTTCTTCAATCTTCATTTCGTCTTGCTCGTCAATCCTTGTTCTCACGTCTTCTACTCCAAAGTATGTAAAAGTATGAGATGATCCACTTAAACTCGAGCTTGCCCCTCTATCTATAAGTTGGGGATGAAATCCTCAAGAGATCAGGATCAAAATCCTATTTAAAAACGGATTCACTTTGGACAACATTTTGGCGCCACTGCGCGAGAAGTGACACGGTCCCGTTGGCCTTTCCAACTTCAAACTCCTTAACCAGGCTCCTTTTGGTACGACCGCTTTACCTTTCGGCACAGTTGCGTTGATTCTTCAACGAACTGGCTTTGACTTTTGGCCCAATGTGGCCCATTTTGTCCTTTCTTCGACTTGTTTCTTCATGTAACGTTCGTAAAATCTTCTTTTTAACCCGAAAAACATTAAATCTCTTCAAAACAAGTCAATATACTTCAAATGACTTAATATATCAAATACGAACAATTCTAGACCATTTATGCCTGCAAATGTTACAAACTAAACACTTAAATTGACCTAAATGCATGCATACACAACGTGTATCAAAATTCTCCAAACTTAAACTGTTGTTCGTCCCCAAACAACAAACAAAGTAAATAGAACAAGACCACATATATTTAGGGCAATTAGATGAAGAATCTGGTTTCAGATTGATTTTCTCAAAAAGCCAAGCAACACAGTGTAATTGAGTATATGTGATAACATAAAAATCAACTACTTTCGAGACTTTGAACTTTCGAACTATTGAATCCTCACCAGGTAAGTGTTTCGTTCATCTCTCAAGTGTTTAGGTTAAGGCATATTCTCGCTCGAATTAGACTATATACACCGCCTACCATATGCTTGCCGATCATCTAAACTAGACTTCGTACTCGTCATGCGTGACAAAGAATCAAATAGGTCTCCATTTGGTTGTAATGTGGGCTTAAGGTAAGGTTGGATAATTTTTGGATAAAAGTGACTATTTATTGGACTAATCAAGTTATTTCCTAACCCAAATACCCCTCAATACAATCACTCACTCTCATTCTCCAAATCTCAGCAAATCACCCCGCAAAGTGACTTCTTCACCTTCAAAAGTCCTTACAACTTAAGTGCTTTTCATTTGTTTGGGTACCACAACTTGGGACTACCCGATTTTTCAATCAATGCGTCATCCAACACTTTTCTATTCCTAATCTCTCCTCAAATAAAAACAGTAATTCACATATTACATCCAACTTTTTTTGATTTTATGATGTTTTGATTTTTTGATTTTTTGATTTTTTTGATTTTTTGGTACCAAACAAACATACTAGGAGAGGTCGAACTTTCTCAAATTTTCACCTATACACATATATTCCTTTCACCCTTTCATTTATCCATTACTCCACCTACTTATTCCCAAAATTTCTCGAACTATCTTACAATCCACCTCCCTCTTACTCAATTAGTCCAAATCAAGGCCAGAGACTAAAATTGAAGGATGTTCGGCTTGTAATGTAGGGCTATCAAGTCAAAAGCCAAAAGTTCAAGTGGGAACCAAGGATAATTTTTCAAATTTTTGGTAAAAAGGATCATTTTAGAGGCTCAAACATAGGTTAAAATAAAGAACTTCCTAATCATCTTCTAAGTCACGACATGCACTTGACATATTCTTAGTAAAGTCTCAAGGCATGTTCTAGAGACTAATGCATATATCCAATAAAAAATCACACCGAAAGTAATCATATTATTCCTAAAGTAGGAGTGCAATTAGGCTCAAATTCTCACAGGGTTCATTCTGATCAAACATTCTAAGTTCAAGCTCAATTTCGTCTTAGATTTCCTATCATGCTCTACTATGTGCCAATTCTGCAATATTTTATTCAAAATCACCTCATCATCAACACATCATCGCCTATCATTGCCCTAAATTTCTCTTTTTCCCACGTCTGAAACGTCTAGTACTCTGGTTTATTATTACTAGACTCCAACAACAAAAATAAATAAAAACAACGACCAACATGACTACCAATTCAAAGAAACAAAAATGGGCTCACAGACCCAATGACTCCACTACAGAAATACCAACACGTAGCAAGCACACATGCTCATCAAAATATACAAATCAAGGAAATAAACAAGCAAAGGAGACAAAGCAAATAACCTACAAAATGTAAATAGTTGCCAAGTCATCCCACTATTCACCCCCTCCTCCAAACTTGGTCGAAGGCCAAGTTTGTGGGAAAAGAGTGGTACATCTTGGTGCTCAACTCACAAATCATTACGGCGGTGGTGGTGGTTGGAAACTGTGTTGGCTCCAAAATTGGGCCAACGCATCCTAATGGACAGCTTGCTGCTATCTCAAAGCTCGGGCTTCATTTCCTTGTGATATGAGTGTGTTCAACACGGGATTAATTTCTTGCATCGCTCCTCTGCTCTCTTTACGATGCCTCTCAAAACGAGTGCTAAGGGACTTCAGCTTGAAGGGAAGTGATCATACCCTTAATATCTTCATTTCTCTCCGAAGATGATGCAACAACAGTGGCTGCTCTCGTTTTCCTCGATGGACGAGGAGCGTGACTGCTTCCTTCGGCTATTTGGTCCGATTGAAATACCGGTGCATCTGTCATTTGGGACTTCTCCATATGCTCTTCGGAAGACATGGCAAGGTTGAGAGTATCTTCAAAGCTCAGACTTGCAGTAGCCTCGGGATCGAGGAGTCAGAAATAGGGCTCCACATTTTGGAACACATAAGGGACCTTTCGATCCTCTCCCAGAACAACAACCTGCATACTCTCCAATAGCTACCATGTGAAATAGATTTCTCCCTTCACCGGTACCTTTTGACAAGTGGAATAGCCAAGTAGTCAGCAATCGATGTGATAATACCTCCAATCGTGATGTTGTCCTTTTGCTTTTTGATGATGTTTACAAATTGCTCCACCAAAATTACCGCATTATCAAGTTTGCGGTTATGGAGTATGTTCCACATGCAGAGTTCATTATGTCGTATTGCACCCGTCTTCTTTCTGGCAAATAGTGTATGGGCCAACATCTTTTGGAAGTATCTTATCGCTGGGTTCCGAATCCATGAAGCTATTACATTCTTCGAAACATAAGCTTGAGGAGGTACTATCGAGGGAGTTGCTGTCAACCGCCCCCAAAAATCATGTGGGTTAAAACTCTCTGGTGGATCACTTTCAGTTAGTGCCGGGAAGTCGAATATTTCATCGATCTCCGCAAATGTCAACTCCTACGGATTACCCATCAACTGAAATGTGATTTTGTCTGGTCGCATCTGATCGGGCTGGCTGGCTGGCTGGTGGTACACGTGTTTCGTGCATGCACTTTAGGGCATTTTTAGTGTCATTTTAGTGTCAATAATGTGCATAATCACGTGTATTTAGTGCTTTTATACTCTCATGGGCAAAATAATGCGTTTGTGCTATTTTTGTGTTAAGATAGGTGAAAAAAGGTCGAAAAAGAACATCAAACGACCGCGGAGTCGAGGGATCGATCGAGGCAACAAAAGGAAGGGCTAACTGAAGATCTCGGCCGAGACAGGATGCAAATCTCGGCCGAGATGAGTCTCCAGGGGATTTCATGAAGAATTGCAAAATTGCAAATCTAGGCCGAGACAGACTTTGCATCTAGGCTGAGATGGAAATCTAGGCCTAGATAGATAATGCATCTAGGCCGAGATGAGTCTGCAGGGGATTTCAGAAATTCTAGAAATGGAGATCTCGGCCGAGATGCAATCCAATCTCGGCCGAGATGAGTCAAATCCTAAAAAATTCCAAATTTTCTCTTTTTCATGTCTCGGCCGAGACACACTTGCATCTCGGCCGAGATTCCTTACCCTGTTTTAAAATCCTGAATGCGATTTTGCCTATTTTTGACTAGCACTTTCTCTCCTCATATATATATATCATCCCATTCGAATTTAACCACAACCCTAACAACCTAGAACCCATCCCCCTCACATAATCAGCCACTTTTCTCCATTGGAAGCAAGGAAATGGAATCTTCAACCCCTAACCTTTGGTTCTTTCTATCCTATTTTCATGTTTTCTTTAATTTTCTGTTATTTTATCTTTGTATTAGGTAAAATGGGTGGCTAGCACCCTTAGTTCACTCTTGATTATTGTGGAACCTTGAGTCCAAGACATTTATGTGATTATTACGGTTAATGTTACCGAAAATATTGTGTATTCAAGTGTTTTGTGTTATTTGCTGTTATTGACTCACATTTATGAATTTATTATTGGATTGATCACCCTTTAAGGGATTTGTGAATGTGTTGCTAGAATAGGAGATTACTATCCGTAATTGTAGGATTTTCGATTCCCGAGTAGCAAACAATAATTATTTATTGGTGATAACACAAAGTTCAACCTCTAAAACCGAGCTTGCGAGTTTTATGTTGAATTTATCTCGTTATCCTAGTGTTTAATGCATTTGGTGATTGAATCTAAGAGAGCTTGTTCGAGGATTCGGTTAAACTGAGTAGGGTTAGTCGAAGGGCTTGTTTTGATTAACTAAGATTAAGGGATAACAAGGCTATTAGAGCTTGTTAATAGCCTTGAGATAAGGGCTAGAATCACAATTGAATAGGGCATTAACAATAGGTGCATAAATCGTCCAAGACCTTGGTGAAACATGATCAAGGGTGAATCGTTTTATTATTTAAAAACCAAAAACCTATAAAAATCTCTTTATTTGTCTTTGTTTATTTAGGTGTTAGTTGTTATTTCATTAACCCCCCACTTCTTTATTGTTTTCTATTTTATTTACTTTATGTTTCTTGATAATAATAGCTTAATACAATGAAGCAAAATTGTTCGACCGTTCCTCGTGGGATCGACCCTTGCTTGCCACTCTACTAGTTAGAGTAGTATGATAAGGTAAAGTGTATTCTCATACACATTTAATTTGGTAGTGAGAAACGACGCTACCAAATTTTGGCGCCGTTGCCGGGGAACAGTTTAGAACGATTTGGTTTTATGTGTTAAGTGTTTGTTTTAGTTACATAGCTAGTTGTTAGTTTTGTTTATTTAAAGAGCATCCGTCGAGCCAACTACGTTAAACAAAGGCGCTTGTCGGGAGGCACCCCGACGGTATATTTTAATATTTGCGTTTTTCAAATTCCTAGTTAGTTGCTTAATAAATGTCTGGTGGCATATTTGATGTTTTTATTAAGAAATATGCAGGTATAAATTAGAATAATCAAGAGATAGCATAAAGTGGAGGTGAAGGGGAGCAAAATGAAGGAAAATGCAGGGGAGGCCATCTCGGCCGAGACATACAACATCTCGGCCGAGACCCACTGTGAGCCAATTGCTATCTTTTGCTTATTTTGGTTATGTTGATATTATCTTTATTGAATTTTGATACCTTGCATATTTTTTTTAGGAGTAAGATTATTTCTGTTTAGTTAGTTAGTTGGTTTGTTAATAATTGGTTGAATTCGACGAGCACCAACTTGTATTCTTCTTTTTCCACAAACTTAGTTCGCAACTAAGTTTGGGGAGGGGGTGGGATGTACAAATTGGTAGCTCGAGACAGCAATTGGATGAGTTTAGGAAAGAAAAATGTGGCATTGATTAATGATGAAAAATTTTGACAAATATTTTTGAAAGAAGCACATGGTAGAGTATGATAGACTTGTTGAAACAAAATTGAACATACACTCAAAACTTTTGATCAAAATTGCAGCCGAGTGAGTTTTTGAGCCTTAGAAGATACTTCCATCTTTGGAGCAATTTAAACTTTCTTTCGGTGTGAAATTCATTGAGTGCATTTAGTTGTCTCTAGAACTTTCCATAATTCTCTATTTTGCATGTGTCGGTGCATTGTGTGACATTGAAAATGATCTTAGGCAATTCTTGACTTGAGCCTATTTTCAAGCTTGAAAATACTTCCTTTGTACCAAATTTGATATTGTCTCTAGTTGAGCCCCTTGAGCTTTTAGCCTCTTGTTTGACAGCCCAACTCTACAAGCCAAGTACCTTTAGATTTAGCCTTTGACCTTAATTGGACTATTTGAGTATGAGGTAGGCGGTTGGAAGGTAGTCGGGTAAATTTGGGATTGAAAGGGGTGAACTATTGGGAATATTGAAGGGTGGAAGGAATTGAAACAATAGGCAAAGAATCAAGAATACTAGTCCTCTCCAATTTTTGTTTAAAAAAAAAAAAAAAAAAAAAAAGAAGTCGAAAAATTAGAAAAACAAAAGAAAAAGCTAGTTGTATATAATCAATTGTTGCTTTTGATTTGGAGAGGCTAGTAATGTAAATGCCTTTTGATAGATGTTCTCAAAGTTGTAAAAATTCAAAAGAAAATACACTCCAAGGGAGAATTGAGAAAGCAATTAGGTTGTGGACTTTGTGGTAAGGGGAAGAAACCAATTTTTGGGATTGGTTTACTAAGGAAGTAAAGAGTGAGGTAGAGTGATTGTTGTTTGAGAGGTAGATGAGATTAACTAACTCATTTAGTCCGTTTTATAGTCACTTATACCAGAAATTTTACCACCTTACCCCAAGCCAACATTACAACCTATTAAAGACCTTTTTGATTCTTTGTCACACACGTCGGTATACATCGAAGTTTAGATGATTGGCAAGCTTATGGTAGGCATTTTATGCACTTCAATGTGAGCGTATACACTTCCCTTTTGATACACTTGAGAGTCGAGAGATAAACTCACCATGTGAGGATCTTAAGTTGAGAGTGTTATGTCTCGAGAGTAGTGGATCTAGTCTATCACATATGCTTGCTTTTATCATGATCACTTACTCATTCTTATGAAAATTCTGAAATCAAATGCCACTAAACTTTGCCCTAAACACGTGTCCTTTTGTCTTTCTCTTTATTGTTCGGGACGAACAAGTTTTAAGTTTGGGGAGATTTGGTACACGTGTTTCGTGCACGCACTTTAGGGCATTTTTAGTGTCATTTTAGTGTCAATAATGTGCATAATCACGTGTATTTAGTGCTTTTATACTCTCATGGGCAAAATAATGCGTTTGTGCTATTTTTGTGTTAAGACAGGTGAAAAAGGGTCGAAAAAGAACATCAAACGACCGCGGAGTCGAGGGATCGATCGAGGCAACAAAAGGAAGGGCTAACTGAAGATCTCGGCCGAGACAGGATGCAAATCTCGGCCGAGATGAGTCTCTAGGGGATTTCATGAAGAATTGCAAAATTGCAAATCTAGGCCGAGATAGACTTTGCATCTAGGCCGAGATGGAAATCTAGGCCTAGACAGATAATGCATCTAGGCCGAGATGAGTCTGCAGGGGATTTCAAAAATTCCAGAAATGGAGATTTCGGCCGAGATGCAATCCAATCTCGACCGAGATGAGTCAAATCCTAAAAAATTCCAAATTCCTAACCTTTGGTTCTTTCTATCCTATTTTCATGTTTTCTTTAATTTTCTGTTATTTTATCTTTGTATTAGGTAAAATGGGTGGCTAGCACCCTTAGTTCACTCTTAATTATTGTGGAACCTTGAGTCCAAGACATTTATGTGATTATTACGGTTAATGTTACCGAAAATATTGTGTATTCAAGTGTTTTGTGTTATTTTCTGTTATTGACTCACATTTATGAATTTATTATTGGATTGATCACCCTATAAGGGATTTGTGAATGTGTTGCTAGAATAGGAGATTACTATCCGTAATTGTAGGATTTCCGATTCCCGAGTAGCAAACAATAATTATTTATTGGTGATAACACAAAGTTCAACCTCTAAAACCGAGCTTGCGAGTTTTATGTTTAATTTATCTCGTTGTCCTAGTGTTTAATGCATTTGGTGATTGAATCTAAGAGAGATTGTTCGAGGATTCGGTTAAACTGAATGGGGTTAGTCGAAGAGCTTATTTTGATTAACTAAGATTAAGGGATAACAAGGCTATTAGAGCTTGTTAATAGCCTTGAGATAAGGGCTAGAATCACAATTGAATAGGGCATTAACAATAGTTGCATAAATCGTCCAAGACCTTGGTGAAACATGATCAAGGGTGAATCGTTTTATTATTTAAAAACCAAAAACCTATAAAAATCTCTTTATTTGTCTTTGTTTATTTAGGTGTTAGTTGTTATTTCATTAACCCCCCACTTCTTTATTGTTTTCTATTTTATATACTTTATGTTTCTTGATAATAATAGCTTAATACAATGTAGCAAAATTGTTCGACCGTTCCTCGTGGGATCGACCCTTGCTTGCCACTCTACTAGTTAGAGTAGTAGGATAAGGTAAAGTGTATTCTCATACACATTTAATTTGGTAGTGAGAAACGACGCTACCAGCTGGCTACTGTGATTTCAAAAGTACTTAAGAATTCGATTGTGAGCCTTTCGTATGTATGCTCGGTTTTCATGAACTCTTCAAACCCATCAACCGTGAGTAATTCTTGTACATTCTAATGTATCCCCATAGCCCTCGTCAGCTTATGACTTGAGAATCGAGTAGGCACAACCCTTTCTATCATTCGACTATCATTCGGATCCGGAACATGTATTTCTTACTATCATTCAGATCTGTCACTAATCTAGTGCAAAACCAAATAAGATTCGACTATCATTCGGATCTATCACCACCCTTTCTAGATCCGGAACAAGTATTTCTTCAAAAATATTTTGCTTCCCCTCGCCCTTGCTAGTGCTAGATTTTCTTTAAGTCATCTTAGTGAACCTACACATACAAAACACAACTCCATCTTCAACAACCAATGATGTTCTACAAATCATAAACTAAGTTAAACAACTAAGTTTCGTTCGTTTAACAAACTATGCAATCAAAGCTCAGTTTAAGGTTTTGCTCAAAGATGAATATAGATTTCAAAGACTAGTTCAATCATCTTTGTACACCATAATCACCACTTAAGCAACATTTAGCAATTTAACTCAACTTTTACCCCCTTGAGTATGCATATAATCTAATGTGATCAGACTATTGCGTAAGTCGACTCATTTGAACGTCTAACAAGTAATATGAAAGCAATTCATCATCTTATTACACACATAAAGCTTAAGAGGATAATAAAATCAAGTTAAAGCTATACTTAACTTATGCACATAACATGTTCGATGAAATTCCTCAATGAAGAAAACATGTTAATCATAATAATGTTACTCTCCACCCATTCCCAACAATCACTAACTACCCAAATTCATGTCCACTTAACACTAATTTCATATAAACCAAACAACCCAAGAAAGAATTCATAAAATATGGCACTGCAAGTGCCCAAATTGATGAACTCCTATAACAACTATCCACAATTTCAAATACAACAAAACTCAACAATAATCAAGAATAACTATGAAGTATAATGCATAAAAGTTCGGGTTAGCGAGTCTTACCAAAGAGATTTAGTCGAAATTTGAACTTTTGGACGTGCCCTAACTTCGCCCGAATTGGGTTCGTCTAACCCAATTGAATTGGTGGAATGGAAACATAATGTGTTTGTGGGTGGTGATGTATGATTATTTGATAATTCGAAGAAGAATAGCTCTTTTGTGTGTGTTGTGTGTGTTTCACGCAAGAGAGCGAGGTGGGAAAGAATTAAAAAAATGGAACCTGACGCGGCTATTTTGGCCCAGTTTTTCGAACTAAAATGACCAAGTCGTAAGTTGGACGCGACCGCGTCTAGTAATCCTGTCTTAGAGTTTCTTGAGCGAATTTGACGTGACCGCGTCGAGTGGTGATGAGACCATGTTGCCGAGGTCAGTTTCGAATTGCCTTCCCGGATGATTTTGACGCGACCGCGTCCCTTTGTGGTGCGGTCGCGTTGTCCTTCTTTGTGAGCTAGGTAATTTTTTTTTTCTGTATTTTCAAACCCTAGTTCTTGCTATCATATTCTTTCGCTCTTGGTTCGTCAGTGCTGGTCCCTAAAATCACAAAAAATACTAAAAATACAAGTAAACTTATAAAAATAAATAAGAACATAAATTGAACAAAAAATAATAAACATTGGGTTGTCTCCTGATAATCGCTACATTTTACGTCTCAAGTTGGACGACCTTTTTGGTTCAATTAAGCTCTTTCAACCACACTTCATGCACGGTTTGATGTTGGTCCGGTATGTAGTATTTCTTGATTCTTTGTCCATTGACGAGAAACGTGCTCCCATCTCCATTCATCAACTCTACTACTCCGGATGCTCGGATAGTCTTGATAGTGAACAGGCCTGACCATCTTGATTTCAGCTTTCCCAGGAATAATCTCAGTCGAGAGTTGAACAGTAAAACTTGGTCACCAGCTTCAAATCTTCGGTTCTTTATCATACGATCATGAAACCGTTTGGCGCGCTCTATGTACAAATTGGAGTTCATGAAAGCTTGATTTCTAAATTCATCCAATTCATTGAGCTTAAGAATACGCTCTTTCCCAGCTACCTCAAAGTTAAAATTCAACTTCTTGACTGCCCAATAGGCTCGATGCTCTAATTCCACCGGCATATGACATGCTTTTCCAAAAATGAGCTAATACGGCGAAATTCCCAAAGGGTCTTGTATGCCATCCTATATGCCCATAGTGTGTCATCTAACTTCATCGACCAATCCTTTTTGTTCCCCTTTCACTAACTTCTTATGGATTTGCTTGATTTCTCGATTGACCAGCTCCACTTGACCATTGGCTTGAGGATGATACAGAGTAGTGACACGATGCTTCACCCCATACATGGCTAATAGAGCAGTTAGCCACTTGTTGCCAAAGTGTGACCCTCCATCGCTTATTAAGGTTCTAGGAGTCTCGTACCTCGTAAGAATGTTCTTTTGGAGAAATTTCAGTACTACATTGTCATCATTTGTTTTGGGTCGGAACAACTTCCACCCATCGTGACACATATTAAACAGCAACCAAGATGTATTGGAACTCAATAGAAGATAGAAAGGGTCCCATGAAGTCTATGCCCCACACATCTAATAACTCTACTTCAATGATCGTGGTGAGGGGCATCTCATGCTTTCGTGATTTTCCTCCCGTCCTTTGGCAGCAGTCACACTGCAAGATGAAGTCGTGACAATCTTTATGGATCATTGGCCAATAAAAACCGCTTTGGAATAGCTTTGCGGTTGTTCTTGCTGATGCAAAATGTCTCCCACTCGGGGATGAGTGACAATAGGTGATTATGCCCCTTACCTCAGTATAAGGGACAGACCTTCGGATAATAGTGTCCGCACATCTTCTATATAGGTAGAAGATCGTCCCATATGTAGAACTTGGTATCATGATAACTTTTTCTTCTTATGAGGCGGTAGATTCGGCGGATTCCACTCACTATATGATTCACAATCTCGCTGTACCAAGGAGCATCTTCCACAACCAACACTTGCTCATCCGGAAATGTGTCATCAATTGCCTTCTGCTATCCCTTTGCATCTGCTGCATTCTCAATTCTGGACAAGTGATCAACAACCACATTTTCAAATCCCTTTCTATCTCGGATCTCCAAGTCAAATTCTTGTTGTAGCAGTACCCATCTTATTAATCTTGGCTTTGTATCTTGCTTTGCAAACAAATACGGCGGGGCTGGGTGGTCAGTGTATACGATTGTCTTTGCTTGTATTAAATATGCTCTGAATTTGACACATGCATAGACAACAACTAGCAACTCGTTCTTTATGGTAGTGTAATTTGATTGGGCGGAATCAAGTGTTTTGCTGGAATAGTAGATGACTCGAACAATCTTTTCTCTCTTTCGGCCCAAAACTGCCCCTACAACCATCTCACTCGCGTAGCATATTATCTCGAATGGTTGAGACAAATCTGGTGTAATCAATACTGGGGCAGTCACTAATGCTTTCTTTAAAGTCTCGAATGCCTGCACACACCAATCACCAAACATAAAAGGAGTATCTTGTTCTAGTAAACGACATAGAGGTTTAGAAAATTTTGAAAAATCTTTTATGAACCTTCTATACAACCCTGCATGTCCTAGAAAACTTCTAACCCCTTTTTCATTATTTGGAGGTGGAAACCTCTTTATGGCAACTGCCTTAGCTCTATCAACTTCTAACCTCATAGATGAAATTTTGTGACCAAAAACTATGCCATCCCTAACCATGAAATGACACTTTTCCCAATTTAGGACTAGATTGGTGTCTTCATACCTTTGCAAAACCTGAGCTAAGTTGTCTAAGAAATGATCAAATGATGACCCAAAGACAAAAAAATTATTCATAAAGACCTCCATGATGTTCTCTATGAAACCCCCAAATATTGCCATCATACAACCCTGAAAAGTAGCGGATGCATTACAAAGCACAAACACCATTCTACGAAATGCAAATATACCATAAGGACACACAAATGCTGTCTTCTCATGGTCCTCCGGGGCAATCATGATCTTATTATAGCCCAAATAACCATCAAGGAAACAGTAGTACTCATACCATGCTAACTTATCAAGCATTTGATCTAAGAAGGGGAGGGGAAAATGGTCTTTACGAGTAGCTGCATTCAGTTTTGTATAGTCTATACACACTCACCAGCCCGTAATTAACCTAGTAGCAATGACCTCATCAAGATCACCCTTCAACATAGTCATCCCTTCTTTCTTAGGGACCACTTGGGTCGGACTTACCCACTTACTATCTAAAATTGGAAAGAAAATCCCTACATCTAACCATTTAAGCCCTTCTTTCCTAACAACTTCTTGCATCATAGGGTTAAGCCTATGTTGATTTTGGACTGAGGGTTTATAATCGTCCTCCATTAATATTTATGCATGCATATCGTGGGACTAATTCTCTTTAAATCAACAATCGACCAACCTATCGCATGTTTATATCTTCTCAAGATTCTTAGTAGTTTCTCAGTTTCAGACCCAGTTAAAGAGGAAGAGATTATTATCCAATATCTTCCTTTATTTTCAAGGAACTCAGACCGTAGATGATCTGGTAATGGCTTAAGGTCTGGATAGCCTTCACCCTCTTTTGGTACCTCCTCAACAACTTACCTACTTATGTCTTCATTGGTCGAGCTTCCGGCAAAGAATCAAGAGCACTAACGCTTCCCACAAGATCAAGGTTAGTACAGTCATGGTGATCAACATTAAAAACAGAATCATCAAGCCAAACTTCAAGGGGATCACAATCACTAGGTGAGATTAAGTTCTTATAAAATGTGGCATCTAAAGACTGTATAGAGCTACATGTTTCAATTTGATTGACTTCCTCATTATCGTATTGCTATAAAGCTTTATAAATAGAAAAAGTGATCTTCTCCTCATCTACCCTCAAAGTTAATTCCCCTTTTCAACATTTTTAGGAGCCTTACCCATTGCTAAAAATGGGCGACCTAAGATCAAGGGGACTTCCTTGTCTTCTATCATGTCAGGACTACAAAACCAGCATAAATTATAATTTTTTACCAACTTTTAACAAAACATCCTCTACAATGCCTCGTGGCCAACTCATAGAGCGATTGTAGTGGGTTTCATTTTAACTATTCCTAATTTTTTAAATATAGAAAAAGGCATTAAGTTGATAGTAGCTCCTAGATCATGCAGTGCTTTATCAAATGTTTCATTACCTATTTTGCACTCAAGAGTAAAACTACCTAGATTTTTGCGCTTCAATGGTAGTTTCCTTTGGATCACTGCACTGCACTCTTCTGTCAAATTCACCGTCTCATACAACTCCCACTTTCTCTTCTTTGCAATCACCTCCTTCAAGAATTTCACATAGTTTTGCATTTTCCAGTAATGCCTCAACTAACGGAATGTTGATTTGGATTCTCTTCAGTACATCCAAAATCTTTGCGAACTGCTCATCTATATTCTTATTCCTTAGAACCTGTGGGAATGGAATAGGAGGGACATATTCTGGTATGTTGGCTTTGATGTCTCGCCCCTCACTCGGTTTCAAGGCATCTTTTTGCCTCTTTTCTTTTCCTTGTGCCCCTCTTTCTTCCTCCAACTAATATTTCTCTACTACCTTCTCTTTATCAACCGGCAGCTTCGGACCCTCATACTCAGTGCTACTTCTAAGCTGAATCGCTTGACACTGCTCTCGTGGATTCACCACCGTGTCACTTGGGAATCGCCCTTGCTTATGCTAGGCTCCAACGATCTTTATTAGCTGACTCATGTTGGTAGGAATTTTGTTGATGCTATTCTCGAGTCGCTTGATGTCTGCTCCCTGAACAGTCATGTTTTTGTTTAGCTCAATAAATTTTTCGTCCATCTTTCTCTCCAGTTGAGCTAATTTTTCATCGTACTTCGTGAACTATGACTGTACTATCTCCTCTTCTATTGGCTTCTTGAAATCATGGATCATTCCATTCGTGACAGCAAATCCTGGTGGCGGATTCAGTGAATTCTTTATATTGCCATAGGAGAACATCTGGTGATTTAGGTTTGGTTGGCATGATTGTACCTCGATTGATTATTTTAAAAATTATTAGAATTTCTCTGATTTACTAAGTTAACATCTTCAACAGCAGTGATGAGGTATCAGTGTGTTGTGCTATCGTCAGACTAGTTAATAGACTTTCTTGGTTTGACAGAGCGGACAACTGAGAGGTAAGAGTATCAATCGGCTCAGTTTCTTCAATGCTAGCCACTCTTCAAGGCTGATTCCTTTCATTAGGCCATTGATAGATAGTTTTGGCCATCGCATCCAAGATAGAGAATGCAGATCTCAAATTCTTCTCCATCAGACTACCTCCTGCGGTAGCATCCACATGATCTCGTGCTGGAGCAAGCAACCTATTATAGAACTTGCACACTTGATGCTTCTTCGAAAACCCATGTTGGGGATAACTCCGGATAAGATCCTAGAATCGTTCCCAAGCTTCACCGAATGGTTCTTGATCCATTTGCTTGAACTGATTTATCTTATTCTATAGATCTAGCATTTTGGTTAATTGAAAGTACTTCAAAAAAAATCTTGTGCTCAAATCCTTCCATTCCGTGACATCATCTAGTGAATTATACCATTGCAATGTTTTGTCCTTTAGTAAGAACGGGAATAACCTCATCTTTACTTGCTCATGTGGCACATGATTCATCTTGATTGTTTTTAGCCAACCTGCGGAACTTATTCAAATGCATGTTCGGGTCTTCTAATGCGCTACCACCAAACTGGTTCTGCTGCACAATATTTATCAGCGCTAGCTTCAACTCAAAGGTATTGGCATTTAGTGGTGGTGGTTGCACTCCTTCGACTAGTTGATTTGGCATGGGATGAAGACAATCACTTATGGGTGTGATGTCCTCGTCTATGTCATCTTGTACAATCTGAGCTTGTCTCCGCTGCTGTAGTGGCTGTTGCTGCTGCAGATTAGTTACTCTGTCATCCAGATTAGCCAAAGCCCTAATATCCGATTTAGCATATCTTCTTGATTCTGATTCTGTGGAGCGTTCTCCATCTAGACTGTGGGATTTCTTCTCATTCGGTATCCGCGGGCAATTGTCTCAATCTCAGGATCGAAAGGAACAAGGTGTTCTTTCCCTTTTGACATAGTTTGTATGTGAAACCTGAAAACACCGACAAAAAGAATACCACGTAACACAGAAATAAATAGAACGAAATTAAATAACAGAAATTAAATTGCAATAAAATAAAATCTAGTATAGTGTCCTCTTATTACCCAGGATTAAAACTAAGACGCTAAACCTATTCCCTAACAACGGCGCCAAAAACTTGACAGGCTCTAATCCTAACCCTTAATTACGACAACTGTACGAGTGTGGGTGTATAAAGTGGAAGTCCCGGTTGATCCACAGAGAATAAGTTTAGTAGTTTGATACCCTAAATATCTAAGATTGTCCTAACTAGACACTGAAAATTGGGAAAGATTGATTAATGCTAAACTATATTACATATAAACTATTAAACAAATTAATTAATAAAAAGTGATTTCCAATCAAAGAGAATGTATCCCAGGGTGTCGATTTCAAAAATTACACTAATGAATGATTAATCTCTAACTTATAAACTTTTAAACTAGTTTTAACATCTATTAGGCGACACTTAATTAACTTAACCCTTCTCTCGAAGCGACTAAATTATAGATTGATTAGAATAATTACTCTCAATTAATCCTAAAAACTTAACAACTCCTTAACCCTGCCTACGCAGTCATAGACAACTATACTATACATCGTACATCTATTAACAACTCTCTTCCTTCGAAGTAGAAATTTTAAACGATTAGACTAAGCCTAATTGATCAGATTATGCTCAATCATAAAATAAGAAAAGACTTATATATAGATAACAAAAATTGGAGTTTATAACTTATAAAACCAAAATCGTTGTAAAACCCTACCCTCTAACCCTAGGAGCCGAGTAGTTTAGCTACTCATGCCTACTATCAAATCAAAACAACAATTCAAAGAAAACATTGTAATACATTTAAAAACTAGACAAGAAATAATTAAACCTGAGTAGTCAGCTCTTCGATATTCGTCTCGTCTTGCTCGTCAATCCTTGCTCTCACGCCTTCTACTCCAACGTATGTAAAAGTATGAGATGATCCACTTAAACTAGAGCTTAGGCCTCTATTTATAAGTTGGGTTTGAAATCCTCAAGAGTTTAGGATCAAAATCTTATTTAAAATTGGATTCACTTTGGACAATATTTTGGCGCAACCGGTCGAGAAGTGACGCGGTCACGTTGGTCTTTCCAGCTTCAAACTCCTTAACAAGGCTCCTTTTGGCACGACCGCGTTACCTTTCGGCGCGGTTGCATCAGCTTTTCACATATCACACTATCTAGCCCCATTTTGACGCGGCGTCGTCCAATCTTGGCGCGATCGTGTGAATTCTTCAACGAACCTTTTGACTTTTGGCCCTATGTGCCCCATTTTTTTCCTTCTTCGACTTGTTTCTTCATATAACCTTCGTAAAATCTTCTTTTTAGCCTGAAAAAACATTAATCTTTACAAAATAAGCTAATACATGCCAAAT
Source organism: Ajuga chamaepitys (assembly GCA_958295605.1). NCBI lineage: Eukaryota > Viridiplantae > Streptophyta > Magnoliopsida > Lamiales > Lamiaceae > Ajuga > Ajuga chamaepitys. Next base: position 32,874,545 of record OY282502.1, on the reverse strand, counting down.
GACCCAATATATGAAATATGAACAATTCTCGACCATTTATCCATGCAAATGTTACAAAATAAACACTTAAATCAACCTAAATACATGCATACACAACGTGTATCAACGCTTCTCCTATCTTAGCTTGGATCTGTGTTAGTTATGCTAATATATTGAGGCTGGTAGCTTGAATTAAATGGTGGTTGTGATTCTGATAATTTGATGCTGCCTCTTGTCTTTGCTTGGATCTGTGTTGGTTATGCTGGAATATTGAAGCTGGTAGCTTGAATTAAATGATTGTGTTATTCTGATAATTTGATGCTGCCCCTGTCTTTGCTTGGAATTGTGTTGGTTATGCTGAAATATGGAGGCTGGTAGCTTGAATTAAATGATTTTATTATTCTGATAATTTGATGTTGCCCCCATTTATTTCATTAGATTTGTGTTGGTTATGCTGAAATATTGAGGCTGGTAGCTTGAATGAAATGATTGTGTTATTCTAATAATTTAATTTTGCCCCTGTCATTGCTTGGATCTGTGATGGTTGCTTAAATTAAAGGATGGTTTTTATTCTGTTAATTTGAAGCTGCCACAGTCTTTACTTGGATCTGTGTTGGTTGCTTGAATTAAATGATGATTTTATTCTGATTGTTGGTGGTAGCTTAGACTATATGATGGTATTGGTCCTAATAGTTTAAGACCGCCCTTCTAGTTGATTAGGCTATGTTAACAAAAGAGCCCAATGATGACATCTTTCTGAGGGTATAGGATTTTAATAAAAAGAGAACAACAAGATTGCCTTGTGATTACTTAACAAAATGAATTTCATTTCAACAGTCAATATGTTTACAGCCTAAGAAAAATGTACACATATATATTGTGTTTATGTTGTAAACACAAGACATGATAAAAAAGATGCCCCTAAAATCTTTCCTAAACATAACTCAACTCAGACATTAAGCCTCTAATCTCATATGATCCTCTAGCCTGTTCTTTCTCAATCAAATGCTCAATCTCCTTTCTAACAATCTCCTCATCCACTTCTAGAGCTGTTGGGAGTGTTCCTTCCTTAGTCAATGCTGCTTTTCCCATATGCGGCAGTTTATAATTGTTGTTCCCCTTGAGTTTCATGACTTCAATCATACATGCTTGTAGGCTCAAACATACATTCTTCAGTTTAGTAATCCCCTTAAGTTTCACCAACTCTTCCACATTATATGAAGTAGTTTCAACTTGTAGGGACTGTATAGCTCTGAAATATCCCAAAGCTAGGACATTTGTATTAGGTGAATTTGGGGGTTGGCATATGAGTTGAATGTCAACGCAATTTGATAATGCTGCAACCCTAAATTCTGGGTCGTAATTGATGATGTGCGACTTTGCATTATCCTACTGTATCACTACATGTTTGCTTGCATTTTCTGGCCATTTTGCTTTTATAGCTTGAATAATCTGACATTATGCATGACGAAACAACTTATATGAAAAAATCTGAAATTATGAATGCAAAAATAGCTTATATCAAGAATTCTAAATTTTGTAAATTAGTAATGTGGCCAATGTGTCTAACTATATTGCTAGGATGCATTTTGGAGACTTACAAGGTCATTAAGGTAGATCGTGAGTTTTTTTTGATAGCAAAAGAACACACCTGATATAACAAGCACTCTTTGATGACTTGCTCTGCTATTGACTTGATGGTTTAGTAACCAAGGTACCTCTTCGTCTATTTTTGCTATTTTTGAGGATAGGTTCTCTTGCTGTGAATGAAAAAATGTCTATTTTTCCATCAAACAAAAGTGCCCCATCGGATGTGTATTTCGGTGGTACCACATCACACATGAACATAACTTTTGGAATGTAGCTTTTGCTTTTGCATGATCTATCCAGGTCTTCCTTTTCTGCTAATTTATATGCTCTCTTGGATGTTCGTTGCATGTAGAACCACTTTTCATCGATATGAATAATGTTATGCATTATTTCCTACCTGACTTTGTTAAGTGCCCTGTCCAAATGTAAGCAACTGAGGCTGTATTTAAGCCTTTGAAACATTTGGCTTCGGTAAGAGTAGGCTTGATAGCATTTGTATGTGGTTTAATCACACCGGATTTTACCCATCTTCTAACTTTGCTTTTACTCACATTAAGCTCTTTGGCTAACCTTCTAATGGTGCCCCATTTTGAGAATGGGATTGCCTTCATTAATTCAGTGTTGAGCTCTTCTCTTACGTTTCCACCATTTAGTTTTCTTTCATTGAATGAAACAGGTGACCCTTCTAATATTTCTTGTTTTGCGGACTCCCAAGTATACTGAATAGTCTGTTGGTCACTCTAAATGATGCTGCCACTACCTTGATCTTGCCCAAATGTACGACTCCATCTCTGCTATTGGCCATGAGAAACTGAGTGATCAAGGTTCGGTCTGATGGAGATAGATTATGACCTTTTATATTGTTGGTCATGTTTGAGTTGTAATTTTCTGATTTTAGTAGAAATGCTGCATCATTGAATGTTGGTTTGCCGTATTTATTGGGTTAGGTTGATGTTATGAAATTTTAGGAGGGAATATTCAAATGTATTTTTAGTTTTTGATTGTGTTAAAACATGTGTAATTTCACTTTTCATTGGTGGGTAAACATTCCAAGATTTTGGGTTGTATAAATCGAATTTTTTTGGTAATTTCAGGTTTCCCAGATTTGGATTTTGATTTAGATTCTGTATTATTATTGAATGAACGGGCTTTTTGTTGAAAAATGGGGAATTTTCAAGGTAAACACCTTTGAAAATTCAAAGAAAAAGCAAAAAGCACATTTTTGTAATATACATGCACAATCCTACGTGCAAATCTGGGTGGAATGGAGGGAGTATAAATAATTATCGAATAAGAAGCTAGTCTAAGATATTCTAACAAACTACAAAACTTATTAAGGTTTTTTATTATGAGATAGTTCCATTAAATCAACTAAATAAATAGCATAAAATAACAGTAATCAAATAACATTTAAATTTATTGATAAATTTAAAAGAGGTAATGGTAAATAATAGTAAATCATAAGGTGATTAATAAAAATAAGAAGGGTAAACTAGGACCTTGAAAACTGTATTAAATATATTAAAATTGAATATATTCCCAAACAATTCGTTGATTTTGGTGGATCCAACATTATTTTTCTAATTTTATCTGTTATATTCTTTAATAAAACGGGAACTGCAAAAAATTCTCATGGTTAAATTATATCCGCACAAATTTTGTTAATATAAGTCTCAAAATAGAGGACGGTGCATGAATGATACATTTTAACTTCATAAAAAAGGGTAGTGGGTGAAAAAAAATAATTATTATAAAATGAAAAATTGAAGGGTAAATCAGTCAATGCATCATTTTACACAATAATAATATGTTGAAGCAAACATCATATTATATATCAATATAGATTATTAAGACCTACAATTTGGCATTACAAACATGAGATTGATATGTAATACTGGATAATATATCATAGTTTTGTATATCCTTGCTTACCCATCAAGTGAAGCAAATTAGTATCCCAGTTTTGGAGCGCAACATAAATCTGATATGTATACATGAAATATTATATTTAGGGTTCCAAGTTCCAAGTTCCAAGTTCCAAGTTCCAAGTTCCAAGTTCCAACTATGATTTTCTTTTTTTATAACAATATCAACTATTATATGTGCATATATAGTTACGGGGCCCACCAAAGAACTCCCAATCAACTTTAATATACACGTGATAAATATATCATATTAATTATTTAATATAATATCAATAAATATTTAGTATTAAATTTATCGAAATATATCATTAGTTATCTATATATTGAACCTTAGAGTATTTTATTGTATATTATGATAATTATATAAATTTATCCTAGCATTTTTAATTTTAATGGGAGACCAAAATACACATATTATTCAAAATAAATACACAATATACATAATATATATAGTTTATACATAAAACTAGCGGGGTGGGGGTGGGGGGCATGGCAACCCGTACACTTGGGTAGGTTAGCCCTGCATATTGACAAGACCTCCATTCACCCTCTAGTAATTTTACAATTCACCATTGAGAGTAAGGTGTAACAACCATAACTTCAATCTTCGGTTCATTAAAATTATAGCAATGAATGAAAAAATAAATAACGGGTGTAGGACGGTCGCATCAAGATGCATCTAATGAGGTGGTATAGAGAAAGCTATAAGACTAAAGGACTACAATCGGTGATTTCAGTACGAGTTGGACCGGACAACCTTGGAGCTTCTTCAAAGTCATCCAATCAAAGAACATCTGCATCATTTCAAGAAAAGTCTTCATGAAAAGTGGGTAACTATGTAGCATTTATGCTATTGAATTTGTATTGTGATTTATATGTTCGCCTTCGAGCTTTTTATTCTCTCAAGTCATAAGATGGGCTTTTGAGTTAATTATGAGTTGTAAGATTGGCTCATAAGTTGAATGCTTTTGAGTCGTAAGATTGACTCTTAAGTGATCTTAACAATATGGCTTCGAGTCGTAAGATGGGCTCCTAGTCAAACTTTTGAGTCGTAACATAGGCTCCTAAGTCACGCAATGTGGCTTCTGAATCGTAAGATTGACTCCTAAGTGAAAGACTTTTCTGTCGTAAGATTGACACCTAAGTCAAAGATGTATATCTTATGGTGCATATTCATTTAGTACAACTGCTTACAGAGGTTTCCTGCTAGGTTCGAAAACTCATGATGCTATTCTTAAAACAGTTTCAGGGCCAATGGATGGCAGGGGACATAGCTGGTGCAGGCAAGTTTGAACTTGTTCCGAAAAATCGTTCAAAAATGATTATTTTTGAATAACTTTCCATTCCAGTGTATGAGATTCTACAGAGGTAGTATTATATCGATCCACAGAGAGGACATCCATGTGAACTACCCGGATCATGATTTCCCAAGTTTAGCAATTAGAATTAAGAGTGATTTGTACTAAATGGAATAAAAAGATAAAAAGGTATCAATAAGGGAAAAATGCTTGCCAAAACTCGGTTTCACCCAAACTTTGAGGGGTTAATGTCCAAACACCATTAAGTCAAAATAAGATAGGAACAAGTGGCCGAACTTCTACCTAAATAGCGTCCCAATAGATAGGAATCCCGGGATATGGTTTAGGCCCCATATCCCCTAGTGTTGGAGAAACACGGAGTTCTATAAAGAATACCTAAATGAAATAGCCAACGAAATCAACCTCGGGCCCCGAATTACCAATTGAGCAGACTAAAATAATCTTATCGTGACTTTGTCTACATTATATACCAATGCAGGGGTGAGATTTCTCTACACGCACGACATAGACTATCTTTGTTTATCCCAATCGAGACTTCCTAAGCTCTATTCCCTCTCTTTATGGGTCTTCCTTCATAGGTCCCAATCCTGTAAATCGAGTTTTAATTGATTTGAGTTCGCGAATTAGATTTCCTTCCTTATAAATCTGAGGCACAAAATCTAATCCTAAGCTCACTTAAGATCAAATTGGATTCCTTTGAGAGAGTGGCAAACCTTAGCCTAAGGTCCAATTCATCATTTCCTAAGTGCACAATTACATAAAAGAAGGCTAAACTATCGAGAGCTCAAGCCACCGAGGCAAACCTATAATAAAGCCCAATTTCATATACCAATCATACAAATCAATTAAATCCAAACCCTAGGTTATCAATCCCAAATCAAATTAACCATCAAAGTAACATGGACATCAACCCCGAAGCTCAGGTTACTCCATTGCTTCGGAAAACAAGAAGAACTACTCACGAATCATCAACAATAACCAATAAATATCATCATCAACCAATAAATTTAATAAAAGAAAAATAAAGAGAGATAAAGATAAGAAAAGCTTATTGATGATAATAATCGGGAAATCTTCGATAAAACTACAAGGTTGTCACCCCCTTGGAGCAATCCTTACAATTTCCTCAAGAACCCTAGTTTCCCTCTTTAAGAGAGAGGAAACCCTAATTGAAATTCTGAAAATGAAAATAGAGAGAATTCTAGAGTGCAAATTTACAAGGTCTAAGTAAAGTAAAAAGTGTTGTAATAAAAATGGGACGGGGTATTTATAGACACCCTTCCCCAAACACACAAAGGTAGGAAATTAGCTGAAAAGTCCCCTAACAGTAAGGGTAAAATAGTAAAAAACAAATTGGAACGCAAGGGATTGTAAGTTGTTGGTCGAACCCTCCTTCGTGCGCTCGACTTAAACTTTGCACGAATTCTGGGAAGAATCGGCTCGGATATGGCTCTCGGTCAAAACATGAAAGGTGTAGATCCTTATCTTGGCTATCCTTGACTACTTGAATCATTCGAATTAGAGCTTGGACGGAAAAGTTACGGCCGAAAAACAAATAGGGCGCGAAACAAGGGACCGACGCGCGGACTACAAAACCAACTACCGGTCCGGCAGCTGGGCAGTCGTGATAGTGGCAGGTTTGTAAGCAATTCTCTGGATGACTACTGGTGATCCTACCGGTCCGATAGTGACCCCGGTAGTTCCTTTTTCCCTTATTTTACACCTCCGTCTTTCGTCGCCGTTTCATACCTCTTCCTCTCATTTCTCAACCTGACCTCTTCACAATTTTTATTCGTGACTTGATGAACTTCAATTTGAGCTTTTGCCGGGTCTAATTCGGGCCTGTCTAGGCCTCGATTTGCGGGCTTGAACACGGAGCATGTGCGATTGCCCTTGTCTTTTTCTTTCTTCGATTTGGGGCTTTTCTATCCATTTCCTTCACCTGCTTGCGGGGCAGACCGTCACTGAAGGATCTTCTGCTGATAAATATTTTGAAAGTAGAAGTATGTTTTAGTGACAACCCTTCATCTGCTTGCAGAGTTAGGATGTTACAGATGTGAAGTCCTCTAACTTGTATATCTGATGTATAGAGCCTTGAGGTATTTATAGGGGTACATAACTAGGATAAAGTGGAAGAAATCTGATGTGGGATGAGAAAATCCGCTCAAAACACGTATAGACTTGCGAGCCAAGTAATTGGCTTGTGGGCCAAGAAATGGGCCAAAACTGCACTGCCTATCCAACTTCAAAGCCATATTTGGAGGTCTTCCGATCTGAATTTGGCTTTGGCTATTTTTGGGCAAAGTTATATCCCTTTGAATTAGCTTACCAATGCCACTGCTTTCACCTTATTTGGACATGTATATCGCAAGATATGAGAAAAATACTGAAGATGCGTCAGGATCGGATTTGACACTGCATTCCGCTCTTTTCTTGCTCGTTTCTACTTCAAACTTCATCTTAATGGACTTTTGATCTTAAAATATGGAATTTTAGCTACAAAACGAGCAAACACGTCATTTAACTCAACATAATCAATATAAACATAAAACAACCCATACTATACGCAAATACTATCAAAATGGTTGTTTAAATAAGCCTAAAAGCATTCATACACAACGTGTATCAAACCTCCCAAACTTAGGTTGTTGTTTGTCCCCGAGCAACAAAAGTAGAAATAACAATAACATAAGCTTTAGGGTGGTTATACGATGAATCTAGTCTCAGACATAATTTTTGCAAACAGACAATGCAGATTATGAGCATACAATAAATCAATAACATATCAACTATTCTCAAGACTTAGCACTCAAAATGAATGATCCTCACTGGCTTAGTGTATCGCTCATCTCTAAAGTGTTTAAAATAGGACGTGTTAACACTCAAGCTGGTTCACATGCACAATCTATCATATGCTTGCATATTGTCTAACATCTCTATCATACTTTACATGTGTGAACTAATAATCAGAAAGGTATTTCCTTTTTGTTGTAATGTAGGCTTAAGGACAAGGTGGCATAAATATGAACGGAAGTGATTCAAACTTAGACTAATCGAGTTGACAACTCTCAACTACCCCTCAGCATGAGATCACAATCTCTCACTCTTCGTATCTTAGTAAGCTACACTTTAGCTTATTCACCTCATAATTCAATCAAATTTGTATTATAACACCCAAGTGCTTTCAATGTCAATACTAATTTAAGTACCACTTTGGGACTACTTAACTATCACAATAAATGGTATATTTAAGCAATTTTTCAATTGATCCCCTTCTATATAAGTAACTAAAGAAAAACAATAATTAAACAAAAACAACATTTTCCTTTTCTTCTCTTTTTTTGAACAAGAACAAGAACGAAAATACACATAAACACAACTAGAAGGGGTTATTTTTTTCCGATCGTTTGCCTAAAGCTACACATGTTCGTCACCAGAAATCTCAACCATCATTTACACTCAAACCTCATGCTTTCTCTCGACCCTACCTTCCAATTCACCTCCCTCACACTCAACTAGTCTAAGTTAGGGAAAAGGGCCAAAGAAAAATGCATGAAGACTTGTAACATATGGCTATGAAAAACAAGACTATACGACTCAAAATGGCTAACTAAGGATTGCGTAACAACATTTGGTGAAAATGGTCAATTTTCGGCTCAAATAATAGGCTAAAAGAAGAAAAGCCTAAAATCACTTTCTCATGTTCTTGACGACTTCAAGAAGAAGCAAGGTAAGTTCTAGAGACACACTTGCAAGATGACCAACATATCACATAAGAAGAAAAACAATATATAACTCCTAGAATGGGAGTTTCAATTAAAAGCTTTAATCCTCATAGGCTAATATGATCATCATTCAAAATTCATGCTCAATTTCGTCTATACCCTTATTATACTCTTCTGCGTGTCATATTTTTTTTTTTTTAAATTTTAAATTCAGCTCATCATCGATACATCATTGTCAATCAACCTGTTTTTAACTTTAAGTTCACAATATTTTTTTAGTACGATTTTCGGGTTTGACTCTACTAAACTGACTCGACAAAAAATCAAATAATCTACTATACAAAATGCAAAAATAACCAAAAACAAACTAACCTACCCAGCAAGATGCAACTAAATAACGAGGTAACGAGTTCACGATAAGCAACAAAATAGAACGATAAAAGCACAACTGCCAAGATGTCCCGCTCAACCCCCTTTCCCAAACTTGGTCGAAGATCAAAGTTTGTGGGAAAGAAGTGGTACGCCTTGGTGGCACTCACATCAAAGTTAGGGATGAGTTGAAAAGATAAAACCTGGAAAAATTTCACCTCCTTGACCTTAAATTCTATTTTTTCGTACCTTGTGACTCGGTGAATTACATACCACTCACATCAAGTTAGTTTCCTAAAAATAAAACAAAATAAAACGAAAAATAAAATACGAAAATAAAATAATAACCACCGGGTTGCCCCCGACAAGCGCTAGGTTTTACGTCTGCGGCCATATGCCTTTTTTTCACATCAACCTACATCTAAATAATGCAAATTACCCTTCTTTAAAGACTTATACCTCTTTTGCTCATTTATCACCACAACTTTGGTCTCGGTTTCCACCATATATATAACCCATCACTTGTTTAAACGACTTAGCCCCGACATATTATATATAGATAGGGAAAGTTACCCTGTCATTATAAACATGAAAAGTTAACTCCCCTTAATGCACTTCTATCAGAGCTTGGCTAGTTGCCAAGAAAGGTCGGCTTAAGATGAAAGAGACATCAATATTCCCTTGAATATAAAAAATTAAGAAATTACTAGGGAATTCAAATTTGGACACCCTAACTAACACGCCCTCTACTACTCCATTTGGCCTTAGTAAGAATCCATTGATAAATTTTATAGTAGTAAATGCTTATTTTATAGTCCCCAATCCTAGTTGCCTATATATTCTCAGTGGCATCAAGTTTATGCTTGATCCTAAATCACATACCACATTGCCAAACATATAACTACCATTAGAGCAAGGGATATAAAAACTCCTTGGATCATTCACTTTTTGTGCTCTTCTTGGTCGAATAGTCTTGTTGCTGCTATTTTTAGGACTTGCTCATTTTTTCACATTTGCCTCTCTATTTTTGTGTGCCTTGTTTTTCTCCCCAAGTGCACTACTAGATGTTTCATCAGGTGGATCAGACCCTTCCTTATTCAACTCCTCACCTTTAGTGCTCTCTTTTGGTGTTTCCTACAACGGATTCAATGTATTAACACAATATACATGATCAAGGTCACTGGAGTCATAGAGGATCAAGGTTAGTGGAGCTTTGTCATATAAAGAAAAAAATAATCAGAAACAATAACTTCTAAAGGATCATCTTCGGATGAAGAAATAAACTTCATATCCAAGTCATTATCTATGGTATCTATAGTCCGCACTCTTTAATTTCATTTAGTTTTTCCCCATCATGAATTTTTTGTGCTTTATTTAAAAGTAACCTTTCATGATTGACCCTTGAAGTTAGTTCACCTTTTTTGACATCAATTAATGCTCTTCCCTTTGCTAAAAACAGGTGACCTAAAATTAGTCACATTATTATCCTCCATCATATCTAATACCAAAAAAACCGTCAGAATTATGAATTTACCAACTTTCAACAAAATATCATCTACACACCCTTAGGATAGGTCAATTATCTGCAATTTGCAAGGCTATTGTTGTGGGTTTTATTATGCCTATTTTCAATTTGTCAAATATAGATAAAGACATTAGATTAATACTAGTACCTAAGTCACATAGTGCACTCGCAAAGTCCTCATTATCAATATTATAGGGAATTTAAAATTACTTGGATCTTTTCACTTTTGAGGCATCTTTCCTTGGATCACCGCACGACACTCCTCTACTAGATTGACTGTCTCGTAGTCTTCCCATTTCCTCTTCTTTGCTATTACTTCCTTCAAGAACTTTGCATAGTTTGACATCTGCTGTAATGCATCGACAAAAGAGATGTTATCTGTGTTTTCTTCAAAACTTCCAAAATCTTAGCAAATTGTTCATCAACTTCTGTTCTACGAAAAGCTTAAGGAAAATGAAAGGAGGGATATATTGGGAGGATCAGAGTTAGAAATAGATTTTTTATTCTCATCCCCTGTTTCACTCGACTGTTTTTCCTCTTGTTAGCACTTTCTTCTTCCAAGTGCTCTTTCTCCACAATTATTTCTTGATCAATCGGCAGCTTTGGTCCTTCATGCTCAGTACCACTACTCAGATGAATGGCTTGACACTGCTCTTTCGGGTTGACCACAATATCACTCGAAAATTATCCGTTTTGGTGTGGGACCCCAATGGCTTTCTGATCTGGCTCATTTGAGCTTTGAGTTTCTTCATCTCCGCCCCATAACTGATAAGGGATTTTTTAATCTCTATTTTCATCGCACCGATGGTCTTATCAGCTTGAGCAACTTTATCATCAATTCTTGCTATTGGGACTGCAGAATTTCCTCTTGAGTCGGCCTCCTTTCATCATCTAACATACCATGAGAAATAGAGAAGCCCGCTGACAGTTGAAGTGCACTATTTAGATTGATTTATGAGAAGTTAGGTTGACCTCTCATACCCGGCTGATACTGATTGTGCTATTGCTAATTATCTCTGAAGTTGTCGAAGTTCCTTTGATTCATATCATTAAGATCTTCAACTACTTTTTGCATGGGTGGCTGTTGTGAACTTTGCTCGGCATGTTGGGACGATCTAGAGCAAGTTAACCAACTCAACTACTTGGGCAATGCCGCCATTTGAGCCGAAAGTGATTCTATCGGCCTATATCAGTAATGCTAGCGACTCACCTAGGTTGATTCCTCTAATTCGGCCATTGCCAACTAATGGTGGCCATCTCATCCAAAATTGTAAACGCACCTCTTGCGTGCTTTGCCAACAATGAACCACATAATGCCGCATCTATTAGCACTCCCGTGAGCCCAAGTAGCTCATCATAGAAGTAGCAAGTTTTCTCTTTCTCAGTAAATCCATGTTGAGGGCACTTCTGGAGAAGATCTCGAAAATGATCCTAAGCTTCACCCAATGGCTCATGTCAAATTTCATGAATCGGGTGTTCTCACTCTTCAATTTGAGTGTCTTGCTCGGGGAAAAATACTTCAATAGAAATTTTGTGCTAAATTCTTCCTATGTAGTAACATTGTATGATGACAATGATTTATACCACGCTCTCGCCTTATCTCTAAGAGAAAAAGTCAACAACCTGAGCTTGACCTGATCATGAGGAACCTGCAATGAAAGTCGATATGTGTACATTGGGGTCTTCTAATGGCCCCCTCACCAAACTGATTTTGTTGAATGAAAGAGATCAATGTCGGCTTGAGTTCAAAGATGTTGAATTAATCGATGGTAGCACAATTCCTCCATAATTTCTGTTAGCTATGGGACAAAGGCAATTCTGTATAGGCGTCCAATCCTCTTTGGGGTTGGACTGAAGCTTTGGTTGTGGTGGCTTCTAAGGTGGTGGATCCAGTACCTCATCAACATGGGTCAACGGTCACACTTCAAGTTGACACAACCCCACAAGGTAAGAAGTCCAAGAGAATGTACGTGTGTCTTAGTTCTTTGAAGCAAGGTTTTAAATTTGGTTGTAGGCCATGGATAGGAGTGTGGAAGGTGCGAACTTGTCGTCGAAACGTTCGCCCCACCAAATTAGAATAATTAAAATTGAGTTCCGAACTTTCCGACTTTACTAGGTAAAGTGGTAAGTCCGAGTCGATCCTACGGAGAACGATGGGTAGTGTTGATTCAAATACTTCAAGCAATTAGTGATTTAGGTCGGAATAAACGCAATAAACATAAGCAAGTAAATGGAGAGGGGGGGGGGGGGTTGATTGAGTCTAAAGCTAATTCTACCAAATACCAACTCCCAATTCTAGAAAAGCAATAGATGTTTTTGGTGTTTTAGATTAATCAAAGGATCAAAGAAAGAAAATAAGCAAATATTTTCGATTTTTGAATATATTAAAAAGACCTACCCTCGATTTAGTATCCCGTTGAATCCGACTACCTTTGGGTTATTGTTGATGCCCCAATTTAATGCAATTTAAACCCTTATCCCACATCCTACAAGGCCCGCTTATGTAAATTGTGTTGTTCCTTAATTGTGGATAAATCGAAGGTCCGCTTATCGATTTATCCCTACTCAAATCAATTAGTAATCCAAACAAGCTATTTTCACACTAATTGATATTGGATGATCATAAGCTAGAACAACGAGATAAATAAGGCATAAACCTCGAATCGATCGGGTTTAGAGGCCAAATTCTATAATGCCACCAATGATATCAAACATTTTTCACTACTAAGGGAGATTGAAGCTTCAACAATCATAGAAAGTGAATTCCAATCTCTAGCATCATACAATAAATGCTTCCTAAAGGGTGATCAATCCTAAAACAAGCATCTAGGCATGAGACAATTCAAACAAGCACTATAGAACATTTAAATTGCATAAAAAGGGTAACACCAAAAGTCAATATTCACATATTCATCTTCAATCAAGGTTCAACATGATCAAGGGTAGAAAATGGGGTGCTACTCACCCATTCTACCCAAAAAAAAAAAAGAAAATTTAAGGAAATACAAGAAAACATGAAAATAGAATGATAAGACCCAAGGTTGATCAATGGGGAAAATGATGTGACTCCTTCTTGCCCTTCTCTCCTCCTTGGAAGTGATGGTGGCTGAAAAGTGCTCCAAAGCCGTGCCCAAGATAGGGTAAATTCGAATGGGAGGATATATATATATATAAGAGAGAAAAGTGCTGGTAAAAAATAGGTAAAATTGTGTTTGCTAAAGGAAACAGGGGTTGCTCGTCGCGGTCGCGGCATGAAGATGGTTCGTGGCCGTGGCTATGGTTAAGGGTTTAGGGTTTAGGCAGATTTAGGGCCACGGTCGCGGCTTGGCTTCACTCCTCGACCGTGGAGTAGAATGCCATGGTCGAGGTCTTCATAGCTCCTCGGTCGTGGACTTGGATGCTTGATTTCTTCATAGTCTTATGAGCCTTTGTCCATGAGCGAGGATTAAATTCTTCGTGGCCGCAGGCTTCAGATGTCCGCGGGCGTGGATTGAATCCTCCGAGAATGTGGCCTTTGGGGGTTGAAAATTAGGATCTATTGTATTCCCTTCCCCGCGGGCGCTGCTGAGATGCCCCGCGACCGTGGAGTTCTCCACGAGCGAGGACTGCCTCGCGCGGCCAAGTCTTGCCTCTTCCTTTGTTGTTTCACCCCTCTTGGTCCGATTTCCCTATTTTTGGTCTAATTGAACCTGTTTTAGCACATAAATAACACAAACACATTATTTTGCCCATGAGAATGCAAAAACACTAAATACACGTGATTATGCACATTAATGACATTAAATTTGCAATAAAAGCATCCTAAAGTGCGTGCACGGGACACGTGTACCAGAGTGGGTGGATGTCACCTTAGAGGTCCAACACCTGGTGTGCTACTTACTGTAGTTGACCAAAATAATGATCCTTATCCCTTGGCCTATGCAATAGTTGGTGTAGAAAATAAGGGAAGTTGGAGAATGGTTTTTAACCTTTTGAAAGAAGACCTCTTGGGTAAGAGAGTAGATGTGTACACGTTCATGTCAGACAAACAGAAGGGTTTGATAGGTGCTTTTGAGAAGGATCAAGGAATTATTAAATCACATGTTCTGATGGATCAAGGAATGTAGTTGATCTGTTAGGTCAAAGTTCTGACTGTAGAAGTGGGAGGTGTGTGGCATTCCCTGCAAGCATGCTATTAATGCCATATGTGCTGCTGCAAAGGACCTAGAAGAATATGTGCACTTGTTACAGTGTAGATACATATAATGCAGTGTACTCACATGTTATAATGTCAATTAATGGAGAAGAGCTTCGAAACAAGACAGGTTATATCCTACCCCTGCCCCCTGATTTTGGGAAAAAAGAAAAAAATGGAGACTTCAAAAAGCAAGGAGGTTTGATGCTCAATCAAAGGATCCAAAGGAAAAGAAGAAAAACAAGAACAACTTATAGAAGATGCAAAAGCAGAAGTATAAAGTAAAATGCAATCACTGTGGGAAGAAAGACCACAATCAGCTAGGATGTCCTTTGAAAAAGAATGCATAGCTTGTAGATGAGAATGCATCTGAATGCTGTGGAGTTCTTATTATCTAGCCCCAGGCTGATCCAGTTCCAATTAATGTAAGTAAAACTTTGTGATCATATTTCATACTATATGCATAAGTAAGATGTATTAAATATCCAAATTTTATTACATTGCTGGATGATGGGTAGACACGACCGGAAGAAATGATATAGGAGGCAAGATGCGGTAGAGATAATTGAAGACGAACCACCTGTTAAGAAACCATCAATAAGGATGGGCAGACAAAGGCTTGTGAGATTAAATTAATCATATGAACAATCATGCACACAATTTGTATTGATTATTGATTGTTATCTTCTAATGATTCAACAGGCAAAGAAGAGAGCTAAGATTGGAAATGTGTCTAGCAACTTCTCGGCTGACGACTCAAGATCGTCAAAATATACACCATACTCATTGAGCAATTCAATAAATGCCCCCCTCACCACAGAATATGAGTGTCCAGATGAGGATACCACCCCCTATGCGCTTCCAACCTGCATCATTTATTGGTAAGCTTTCCAGTATGTTGTTCCAGATAAAGGAAAAGTCTCACACCCTACTCTGAGCTGGCTAAAAGAGTAAATTCTCTAAAAAATAAGTAGTGCAAGAGATTGCTATTTAATTTGTTTATAATTTGATCACAGCTCCAACTAGATTGCAACTGTAAGGGGGTTTATATGGCCCTATTCTGATGATATTTTGGGACCTTTTTGGGCTGCCCTGTAGGGGTTTAAATTGCTAGCAATTTGATTTATAATTGTTGGAGTTACTTTATGAAAATGTTATATTTTTATTTAATTGATGTTTGTGTAATGACCCGCTTCTAGATTTGACGGACTATCCCCACAAACCACCACAAGTCTTTCCTAGTGCGCTTTGTCCTCACTCACGCACACCCTGAGAAACTTCCCAGGGGATCACCCATCCTGAAATTTCCCCAGGCCAAACAGGCTTAACCTTAGAGTTCTTTCAGAATGGGCACCAGGAAAGAAGATGCACCTTGGTGGTATGAGTAGCACTAATCAATTTTTTAAGCTCTCTTCAACTTATGCAGTCCCATACCTACATAGTCTCGGAATGGCCCACATAGCCGACTATATGATCCCATACCCGCACAGTCTCAGGATACCCTCTTTTTCGGGTGTGGGATCGGTTCGTTCATGTCTCCCTTCATCTAGAAGCCTGTCAGGAGCCGCTCATTGTCCGTGCCTTCTTCATATTGCACCGGCGATCACTCCCCGCCCTCGTCGACCTTTATCTTGTAGAGGATGTATAAGACATTTTGTGTTGTCTTGTATGTTTATTTTTTTCTTTATGTGTTGTTATTGAAGAATTCAAGAAGAATAGATCTGTTTGTTATATAATGCTACTGCAGTAGGTAGGTATGCCAATTTTTGCTCCAAAATTTAGCACCAAACATTGTTTTCAGAAGGAAAAGGTGTTTGTTTGGTTGGAAAAAAAAATGCAAATATATTTGGGACTAAAAGTGCTTGAAAAATTAACAGAAAAAACATGACGGGGGGACTACATAAGCTCGGTTTTGCATTTGTGGGATCAAAAGTGCAAACTTTGGGATCAATATGCCGCAAGCCCGTGTCTTGTGGGACCACAGCCGAAATTTTCTTTGACATAAAATGAAGAACCTAGTGTAACAGAGGATCCAGACTGCTTTCTTTCTACCCTACCTGTGAACATAAAAATGTGAACAAAATTAAAAGTTGATGATTAAAAAATCCTGTGAACTTAAAAAATGTATATTTGATATGTGATCGGATGTTGGCTCACAACGAATTCGCAAATTATTAATTTAATCACTTGAAAATTCAATTCCTTTGTTAAACACGTTAGAAATGAAAACTCACACTAACATTTTATATTTGTGGGGAACCAACTCAGGGGTAGATAGAAAAAAGATTCATTGGGCTTCTTGAAAAAAAAAATGTGCATTCCCATAGAAGAAGTGGGATTGGGTATGAAAAATTTGGAGGATATGTCTAAAGATTTTGCACTTAAGCCTGGTGGAAATTTAGGACTTGTAAGTCTCTATGGGGGGAGCTTTTAAGTGATAGATACCTGGAAAAAAACCAATCCTTTTGGGGCTGATGTGGGGTATAAACAATCTTACTTTTGGAGAAGGCTAATTAAGGTTAAGGATCTAGCTGATTTTTTTTTTTCTGGAGGATTGGTGAGGGGAATTTATCTTTTTGGTTTGACATTTGGTGTGACATTGGACCTTTACATTAATATGCTAATGTGTACGATACCAACCAAATTGTAGCAACACGATTAAAAAAGGATTTGAGGTAGTGTCCATGTGTCCTTTGTGCTGTGCCAGTATTGAAACTGATGTACATCTCTTTATGAATTGCACTTTTGCTAAATAGGTATGAATTTCTTTGGTTCCTTTTGAAGTTCAAATTTCCTAGTAGCCTTTCTTTATTTCAACTTTTAGGCATATGGTTCTATCGGTTTCGTAGCCAAGACCACATTCGTTATGTGTTTCCTTTGCTAATCTGTTGGCAATTTGGCTATCCAAAAACCAAAAAAAAAGTATCAAGGAATTGATGTGGGTGTTAGCAGAGAACCCAACTCCTGGGATTAGATAGGCTAAGGGCAACGGGCTCAGCCAATCTTTGCCGATTGGGTTTTAGAATAAATATCGTCATATTGCTGAAAAATGGGGTCTGTAGGCTACTGTGAGGAAGCAAAAAAAATTTATGGGGGTGTTATAGGAACCTCCAAGTGATGATTGGGTCAAACCCATCTCTGATGGAGCATCTAAAGGCAATACAAGCATTGTGATAATTTTTTTGCTGAGATTAAGGTTGTGAAGGAATTGAGTACTATTATGAACTAGGATATAAGAACATTTGGATTGAAGTAGATTCTTCGGCCATTTTTTATATGTTTCGATAGGTTAATCCAACGAATTAGAGATACCAAAATCTGTTGTTGAAGTTTGAAGGCCTTAAACAAGGCAAAATTTTTGTATCTCTGATGAACGTGAAAATTATCGTTTTTCTTATGCATGTCACGTTCATATTTTTATGAGAATTGCGAGTATTTAACATGTCTAAGTGTAATTTCATGTTTAATTGTGTTTTTGGGTTAATTTTTGTTTTTAATACAATTTGATGCGCTTTTGGGTGTTTTTGAGTCGTATTTTGAAGGTTAGGAAAATTCAGGAGATCAAGAAGATCGATTACGCCCATTTTATCACTCTAGCCCGCATTTTGGGGCCTAAATAGGCCCTAACTGGATTGGGGTTAGGCCCGAACTAAAGATCATCAAGCTATGAGAAAAGTTCGTGAAGAAAACGGGCGAAGAAGATGGATAGAAAGCCTCAATTTAGAGAAGGAAAGAGGACAAGTACGATCGCGCATACTCCACATTCTATCCTACAAATCAAGGCCAAATAGACCCGAATCAGACCCAACAAGAGCCCAAATCGAAGTTCGTCGAGTCGCAAACAAAAGCCTGAAGGGGTTGGGTCGAGAAGACGAGAGGAAAGGCTCTAAACCAACGACGAAAGATAAAGGCGCGAAGAGGGGCTAAATTGCACCAACCACCGCTGCACCTACCGAACGGGCTGCCGGCCAGCAGTGGTTTTGGTTGTTGGTACAGAACCGCCCCCAGTTGCAGCCGCCACATCTACCGGTCCAGCAGCGGTCCGGCAGACCGCGAACTGCGCACGCCCAGTTTTCAGCCTGCTGTCTTCGTATTTCGGCCGTAACTTCATCGTCAGAGCTCCAATTTGAGTGATTCAAGTTGCCATGTGTAGTCGAGATAAAGATCTACAACATTGTAGGTAGTTGAAGTAGAAGGTTGATTCTAGACGGGCCTAAAAATCACGAGAAGAAGGAGTCGAGCGCATTCAGGGGTCCCAACTCAATGTATAAGGAGCCCAAGCTATTTAATTGTGTTTTTACTAGTCTACCCTTACTTACCTTAGGATTTTCAGAAGATTTTCAGCAGGAGTGTGGGAGAAGTCCCTATATATTCTTTTCGTCACTCCCATTTTGATTACCTCACCTCATGTTGTAAAAATACACACTTCTATTTACTCTCTCTCTAGGATTTTTTTCTCCCTTTTTTCTCTAGAATAGAACTAGGGTTCTTCGTTTTATTCTTGAGAAAACCATTAGGGTTGATTGATTTTCTTGATTGTTGATTGGATTTCGGGGATTCTTTTTTATTGAGATCGATATTGCGGGTTTGTATGGCTTATATTCTAGGAGTAGCTAACCTCGAGTATATTGGTTCTCCTCGAGGGCCCATAGGGGACGACGGGAGAACCCGAATCGTATATATTTATCTCGTTGGATATCCTAGGGCCTTGCTCCCTAGGAAATATCCACATGGGGTGGGGATTTTAGGATTAATTAGGTTATCTTAAAAAATTTACGTACCCTTGGGTCGTAGTAATTCCGTTATTATCTTTAATAATTTGAATTAGAGTGAATTAGGCGATAATTTGTTAATTTGGCAAATCTCTTATGTTAGCCATTTGGATTTCTAAATTGGAACAACATATTTCCATCATAACCCCTTAGTTTAATCGGTGTTTAGTTGGTATAAACCCTAGGTTTAAGGTGAAACCATGCCTTAGAAACCCATTTTCTAGTTGAGAGTATCTTTTATTTAGTTTGTTGTTTGAATTGTAATTAGTCAATCTCAACATTTTGAGTTAGCCTAACTTAGTTAATCGATAGACCTTCGGTGTGCTCCACGAGAGTAACCTCTCCGTGGTTCAACAATCTTTTATACTACCACTGTCACAAGTCGTACGTTTGCGGTTTGAGAAAGGTTTCGAATCGTAATGATTTAGAGCGCTCTTCGAGACAAGTTCATAGCACCGTTTCCGGGGAGGATTTCCTCCTCGCAATAGGGTCAATTGTGCGTTAAGATTAGGCTTGTACATATTTATCGTATTGCTTGTTTAGTTGTCGGTGAAGTAAGTTTTATGTGTTTGTTTTAATTTATTTCATAAAATTCTAAAAAAAAAATGATTATTGATAAGATGAATATAGGAAAAAGGTAAGTTTCACTATACCGGAGTCACCATTTCCTATTCCCGACTTACCGTGCCCACAGAGGCTTGCACGGGAGTAGAAGTTACTTTAGCTGTGGTGAGCTTAGCCCGAGTAATGATATTTCATGCAAAAGAAGATGAAGACCCATATGAGCATCTTGAGAAATTCTCGCAAATTCGTGAGTGTGTTAAAACCACCAACGAACTTGTAAACAAATTCTCTATTAAGCTCTTTCAATTCACACTTGAAGGAGCGGCGAAACAATGGTTTCATGAAGAGTTATTCATTTTCTCATCTTTATGGGAATATGTTACTACATCTTTCCTTCGCCGATTCTTTCTGGCAAGCAAGAGTGCAAGTATTAGGCGTGACATCTCAAGTTTCGAACAACCGAGTGATGAACGTTGGTTTTAAGCTTGGGAAAGACTCCTACATCTTTGTAGATCATGCTCGCCCACGACCTTGATGATGCCTTTATAATTAATGTCTTCTTTGCCGGATTAACTCCTAGCAAACCTTTTTTCCTTGATAAAGCTTTAGGAGGATCCTTCCTTAACAAAGAAGTGGATGAGGCCCTCTCTTGGCTAAAGGAGATGACATCCAATCAAAATCAATGGGACAAAAAAGACAAGAAGAGAAAAAGGCTAAGCCAAGAAGAAAGTGCGAAGAAGGAAAAACTTGAATCCGTTGAACAAGGCGAATCATTTCTACAAAACAATATGCATCAAGGATGCTCGGGATGTGAGGTGAAGAATATCGTGAACCACTCTTGTGTTAGGAAGTCATCTATGTTGTTAGAACCCTGTGCTCCGGTGGTTCCCATGAATTTAGTTGAGGATGACTTAGGAAAAATTTCCACTAACGAACAAATACTTAAATTGGTGGAAACTTTGTCTAGGAATAGTAGTGGAAAAAAAGGGGCTACGCCTTATCCTTGGAAAATTTATATAACATGTTTAATAACCTTGAGGAAGAGGAGATTCTAACTCAAGAAAACTCATCATGCTAACCCCTTAGAAAGCGGTAACGCCATTTCACTAAGGAGTGGTAAGCCACTTTGAGAACTTGAGCGTAGAACCCCCAAAAGGGTTTGCAACGATAAAGGAATAGAAAAAGTAACAGAGGAACTAATGGAGGAAAGGGATGACCCTCTTACCATGGGAACTCAACCTTATCCTAATAATGCTCAACCTCGATTACCATTTTCAAAATGTGAGTGGGCACGTAGAGTTGATCGTCAGTTTCAAAAATTTCTTGATGTTATAAACCAATTGGCTCTTACGTTGCCCTTCGCTGAAACAGTTGCCACCGTTCCCTGCTTTGGGAAATTTTTAAAAGATATCATTAATAATAAAAAGGGATGGGGGGCAAATAGAGAAGGTTTAATTAGCCGAAGAAACTAGTGCCATAATTCAAAATAAAGCCTATGCTAAGCTTAAAGATACGGGTAGTTTCACTATCGTGTGTTCTATTTATGGTGTGCAAATAGATAGATATTTTCTTGATTTGGGTGCTAGTGTGAGTTTGTTGCCTTCTTCTATTATAAGGCAATTCAAGGATTACAAGCTAAAGGCCACATCCATATCCCTTCAATTGGCCGATAGATCAATCAAGAAACCTATGGGAGTTTTTGAGGACGTCCCCGTCCAAATCAATAGAATTGATATTCCGGTTGACTTTGTTGTTCTTGACATGGACGAGGACCCCAAAACTCCTATAATTCTTAGTCGACCATTCATGGCCACCGCGGGTGCCATTATCGACGTCAAGGATGGAAGTCTTTCTCTTGAGCTTGGAAATCAAAGAATTAACTTCGAGCTTAAAGGTTACACTAACCAATCCTCCCTTAAAGAACAATGTCTGATGATAGATGTGATTCGGGAGGAGATTGAAGAGGTACCGGAAGAGATTCCCGAGAAGATGGCTTGGGAAAGGATACAAGAACATATGGGTTGGGACGATGAGTCTCTCCCTAAAAAAGGAGTCTGAGAGGTAGAACTCGAATCTTTCACTTCATTCATGAGGTATGACTCTTTGGAATCCACTCCTTAGAATGATGAGAAATTAAAAAAGAAAAAAGAAAAAATTGAAGTGGTTGATGAATTTGAGAGTGAAGTTAAGGATGATGAAATTGGTCTTGGTGAAGGTTTTGACATAGATTACAATGTGAAATATGTTTGCTTTGATGACTTTTTGTGGATGACTTTTGTTGCAAACATTTTCCAATTGAAACGTTTCCCCTTGATGCATTAAGCGTTGATAAGAGCGAACCCTTCATTGTGCTTTAGAAAATAATGACTTGTTGGTTTGGAAAAAAAAATAAAATTAAGTGCATCCTTGATGAGTCGAGCATTGATTTAGGTAAGTCTTTAACTTGTACTTGAGTTAAGGATGATGTCTTGTTTTGGGAGGATTTTCAAACTAAGGACATTCTTGATGCATTGAGCATTGATTTGAGTGAGTCCTTTAGTTTTACTTTAGAAAATGATGACGTCATATTTTGAAATTTTTTTCAAACCTGGAGCATTTCTCATTTCCAAAATATTTTGGATGAATAACTCTCCACCTATGTTGATCTTTAAGTTGGTGGGGAGCCATCCCCCCTTGAGAAGGGTAATTTTTTTTTAAAGAAAATGTGGAACACCTAAACTTGACACCTTGGCTTCTAGGCATCTGAATTACATTCTTGTTTCTTAGATATTTTCCAAAAAGATGTCATGAAAGAATTCTTTGACATTGCCAAACATGATTTTTTTGGGACGAAATTTTTTTTCTCACCAACTAACTTGACTTTCTTCAAAAACGGAAATGTTATAAAAATTCCTTCAAATTAGAAAGAAAATCTTGTGGTAAAATTCGAAACACCCTCTATTGCAAAAGGGTATTAAGAGAGTTTAAGCATGTTGGCGAGATTTGACATATTTCTGTTATATATGCTTAAGAAATTTGTTCATGTTGAGAAACTTTTTTGTAAGGAGGGACGGAAGCCAAAGGAAAGATCGATGATGGAGAACATATGGGAAATGATGGGATGGAAATCCAAAGGATCAAGAAAAGCGACTCGTTGGAGATTCGCTCAAGGAGAGGTCTATGAAGACATGGTCGAGAATTTCTATTTCAAGCCCCCTTGACAAGCAAGGTGATGATAGGGTCAAGCTAGTGACCTTAAATAACCGCACTTGGGAGGCATCCCAAGCAACTCTTATTTCTTTGTAGGAGTGTGTAGGGGTTGAGGATCCTCCCCTTATGGGTTAGTCCTCTTTTAACCTTACCTTTTGTTGTTTTGATTGAGTAGGAATAGGATTGTGCTTTGAATAAATGGTTAAGTTGGAAATGTGTGATTATGAGCTTTTCAATTGATGAATAATTGGGAAATGATGATCATGACATGCTTGAGATGCAATTTCTTGATTTTGTTTCACTTGTTGATGTTGTGCATGTATTTTTGACAGACTCTAATCCTAACCCTTAATTACCGCAACTGTACGGGTATAGGTGTATATAATGAAAGTCAAAGTCGATCCACAGGGAATAAGTAACGTAGTTTAATACCCTAATTAGCAAGGACTATCCTAACTAGGGTTGGCACTGGGGCGGGGATTCCCCATGTTCTTCCTCCGGTGGGGCAGGGACAGGGGTAATTTTTGCCCCGGTGGTGGGGACAGGGATAGGGTTCCCCGGCCCGCGGAGATCCCCGCCTCGTTCTCCGTAGGGCCTCGCTTTAGAGATTTTTTTTTTTAATCTTTATATATGTATTGGAGAATGCACTACCTGCCCTGTTTCTTAGGGATCCAATAATATTATATGATTCTATATATTTATTTAGTAAAAAAATATTTTATTTTTATTGTATTCCTATTACTCTAATATTAAAATGACTTAAATATATTATATTCTAATTATTTTTGTTGACTTTGTTAAATATAAGTCTACTAATTATTTCTAAATTTATTCTATTTTAAATTCTATTAGTAGATATATCAAATAAACTTCAAAATAATAAATAAAAACGAGGACGGGGATTCCCGTGGGGAAGAGGATGGGGACAAAAAACTACCCGCCAGTTTCGCGGAGACGGTGAATCCCCGCGAACGCGTGGACGGGGATGGGGACTTGCCCCCCGTCCTCGCCCCCACCCTCCCTCCCCCCCCCCCCCGGTTGCCAAGCCTAATCCTAACTAGACACTAGAATTTGGAAATATTGATTAATTAATAAACTAAATTGCATATAAACTAATAAGTGAATTAATTAACAAAAATAGATTTCAATCAAAGAGAGTGTATCATAGGGTGTCGATTTCAGGAATTACGCTAATGATGATTAATCTCTATCTTACAAACTTTTAAACCAGTTTTAATATCTATTAGGCGGCACTTAATTAACTTGATCCTTCTATCGAAGCGACTAAGTCGTAGATTGATTAGAATAATTACTCTCTAGAGTTAATTGATCCTAACAACTCCTGACAACCCCTTAACCCTTGCCTACGAAGTCATAGATAACTACGCTATATGTTGTACTTCTATTAAACTAGGCCTAATTGATCAAATTATGCTCAATTATAAAATAAGAACAAACACATAGATAGATAACAAAAATAATGGAGTCTATAAATTAAACGATCAATTCAACATTGTTGTAAAACCCTACTCTCTAATCCTAGGACACGAGTAGTTTAGCTACTTATGCCTAGTATCAATTCAATACGAAAATTCGAAAGAAACATTGTAATCAAATTAAAGACTAGACAAGAAATAATTAAACATAAGTAGTCGGCTCTTCGATTTTCGTTTCGTCTTGCTCGTCAATCCTTGCTCTCACGCCTTTTACTCCAAGTACGTAAAAGTATGAGAAAATATGATGTGCTCCTTCAAAACTCGAGCTTAGGCCTCTATTTATAAGTTGGGGGTTGAAATTCTCAAGAAATTAGGATAAAAATCCCATTAAAAAAAAACACAATTTGGCGCGGCCGCGTAAGAAGGGACGCGGTCGTGTTGGGCTTTCCAGTTTCAAACTCTTTATCCAGCCTTTTTTTAGCATGACCGTGTTGCCTTTCGGTGCGGTTGCGTCAGCTTTGCACGTTTTAGCTCCTTTTTTACTCTTGGCCCAATATGGCCCATTTTGTCCTTTCTTCGACTTGTTTCTTCATGTAGCCTCTTTAAAACTTATTTTTAGCCTGAAAACCATTAAAACTCTACAAAACAAATATGACTGATTCTCGACCAATTATGCATGCAAATGTTATAAAATACACACTTAAATCGACCTAAATGCATGCATACTCAACGTGTATAAAAAAACCTCCAAACTTAAACTGTTGTTCGTCCCGAACAAAAAATAAAAATAGAACAAGACCACATGTATTTAGGATGATTAGATGATGAATCAAGTTTCAGATTGATTTCCTCAAAAAGTGAAGCAACACAGTGTAATTGAGCATATGTGATAACGCAAAAATCAACTACTTTCGAGACTTTGAACTTTCAAATTATTCGATCCTCACCGGATAAGTGTTTTGCTCATTTCTCAAGTGTTTAGTAAGCATAATTCCGCTTAAATTGAACTATATGCACAACTTACCATATGCTTGCTAATCATCTAAACTAGACCTCGTACTCGATAAGTGTGACAAATGATAAAAAAAGGTCTTTCTTTTTAGTTGTAATGTGGGCTTAAGGTAAGGTGGGATACATTTGAATGAAAATGACTACTTTTCGACTAATCAAGTTATTCCTAAACCGGCTACCCCTCAATACAATCACAATCTCACTCTCAAATTTCAGCAAGGCACCCCGCAAAGTGACTTCTTCACCTTCAAAAGTCCTTACAACTTACGTGCTTTTTATTTATGTGTGTACCACATCTTGGAAATACCCGAATTTTCTATTCAAATCAACAACTAAGCACTTATATACTAGCCTCTCCTCAAAATTATGAACAAATTATAAACAACAAACTCTTTCTTTCTTTTTCCAATTTTTTTCTTCTTTTTATTTTTCATTTTCTTTTTCTTTTTCTTTTCCGAACCAGGAGAGGCTATTCTTCTATGCTTTTAACCTATTACTTTGGTCTTCCCTTTACCTTTTTAAATGTCCACTAGTTTTCCATTTCTTCCCAAATTTTTTATTTTTTTTACCCAACTACCTTCCAATCCTCCTCCATCTTACTTAATTAGTCCAGTTAAGGCTAAAGGATTAAATTGAAAGATTTTTAACCTGTAATGTCGGGCAATGAAACAATAGGCTATTAAGCTCAAATGGGCTAACTAAGGATAAATTATGAATTTTTGGTACAAAGGGCAACTTTTCAAGGCTTAAAAATAGGCTAAAAACAAGAAATACCTAAAATCATTTCCTAAGTCACAACACATAATTGACACATTCATAGTAAAGACTCAAGGCAAGTTCTAGAGACTAATACACATATCCACTCAAAATTCAAACCAAAAGAAATCATATTACTCCAAAAATAAGAGTACAATTAGACTCAAATTCTTAAAAGGTTAGTTTTGAACATATACTCTAAGTTCAAGCTCAATTTTGTCTCAAATCACTTCTCATGCTCTATTTTGTGCTAATTTGTCAATTTTTATTCAAAATCACCTCATCATCAACACATCATCGTCTATCATTTCCCTAAATTCCTCTTTTTTTTTTTCACAACTCAAACGACTAATACTCAGGTTTATTACTTCTAGACTACAACAACAAAAATAAACAAATAAGCATAAAAACTACTACAACCAACATGACTAGAAATTCAAAGAACACAAATGGGCTCATAGACCCAATGACTCCACTACAGAAATACAAAAACGCAATGAGCACACAGGCTCATCAAAGCACAAATCAGGAAAATCAACAAACAAAAGAAAGAAAGCGAATAACATGCAAAAAATATAAAAAAAATTCAAGTCGTCCCGCTATTCACCCCCTCCCCCAAACTTGGTCAAAGGCCAAGTTTGTGGGAAAAGAGTGGCACGTCATGGTGCTCAACTCACAAATCATTGCAGAGGTGGTGGCGGTTGAAACCCGTGTTAGCTCCAATATTGAGCTAGTGCATCCCAACGGACATCTTGTTGTTGTCTCCAAGCTCAGGCTTCATTTTCTTGTGCTATGAGCATGTTTAACAAGAGATTAATTTCTTGCATCACTCCTCAACTCTCGGTCTGATGCCTCTCAAAACGAGTACTAAGGGCAGCAACTTCAGCTTGAAGGGAAGTGATCATCCACTCAATATCTTCATGTCTCTCCGAAGATGATGCAACGACAATGGTTGCTCTCTTTTTCCTCGATGGACGAGGAGCATGACTGCTTCCTTCAGCTGTTTGGCCCGCTGAAATACTGGGGCATCCGGCCTTTGGGAATTCGCCAAATGCTCTTTAGAAGACATAGCAAGATTGGTTGTCTCATCAAGGCTCATAACTGTAGTAGCCTCAGGCTCGGGGAAATACGGCCCCATATTTTGGAACACGTATGGGACCTTTCAATCTTCTCCTAGAACAACCACCTGCATACTCTCTAGTAGCTCTCATGTGAACTGAATTTCTCCCTTTAGCGGATCAACAAGTGGAACGCCACAGTGGTCAGCGATCGATGTGATAATACCTCCAATTGATGTTGTCCTTCTGCTCTTTCAAAACTACCGCATTATCAAGTTTGCGGTTATGGAGTACATTCCACATCATGTGGAGTTCCTTCTGTCTTATTGCACCCATGTCTTTTCTAGCAAAGAGTGTATGTGCCAACATCTCTTGGATGTACCTTATCGCTGGGTTCCGAATCCATGAAGCCTTTGCATTATTCGAGCCTGAGTAGGAACTATCGGAGGGGCTTCTGTCAACTGTCCCCAAAAATCTTTGGGGTTAAACACCTCTGGCGGATCACTTTCAGTCGGTGATGGGAAATCGAATATATTATCAATCTCCTCAAATGTCACTTTCTGTTGCTCACCCATCAACTAAAAAGTGATTTTGTCTGGTCACTTCTGCTCGGGCTGGCTGGCTACTATGATTTCAAAAGTGCTTAAAAATTCAATTGTAAGCCTTTCATATGTTTGCTTAGCTTTCATGAACTCATCTAATCATGCAACCAGGAGCAATGCTCGTACATTCTCATGTATCCCCATAGCCCTCGCCAGCTCATTACTTGAGAGTCTACTGGGCACAATTGTGAGCCGACGAAGCAGTTTGAATTTTTGTCGATGCTCGACTCTCTCTAATGCAAACCCGAATAGGAGTCAACTATCATTTGGTTCTAGCAGCATCCTTTCTAGATTCGGAATAAGAGCTTAATCAACTACCTTTCACTTCCCCTTGCCCTTTCTAGTGCTAGCTTTTCGTGAAGCCATCTTAGTTAACCTACATACACAAAACACAACTCAGCTTCAACAACAAATGATGATCTATAAATCATAAACAAACTTAAACAACTAAATTTCGTTCCTTGAACACAATTTGCAATCAAAGCTCAATTTAAGGTTTTGCTCTAAAATTAATTTAGCTTTTGAAGACTAGTTCAATCATCTTTATATATCATAAGCATCACTTAAGCAACCTTTAGCAATGTTAGTCTAGACTATGCATATAGTCTAATTAGATCAAACTATTATGTAATTCGACTTCTATGAACGTCTAACAATTAATATGTAAGCAATTCATCATCTTATTACACACATTAAGCCTAAAAAGATCATAAAATCAAGTTAAAGCTATATTCAACCTATGCACATAACATGTTCGATGGAATTCCTCAATGAAGAAAACATGTTAATCATAATAATGTTGTTATCCACCCATTCCCAACATCACCAATTACCTAAATTAATGCTCAATTCACACCAATTTCATCTAAATCAAACAACCCAAACAAGAATTCATAAAATATGGCACTACAAGTGCCCAAATTAATGAACTTCTAACTAGAACTATCCACAATTTCAAATACAACCAAACTCAACAATAATCAAGCATAGCTATGAAGTATAAAGCATAAAAGTTTGGGTTAGCAAGTCTTACCAGAGAGATTTAGTCGAAATTTGAACTTTGGGAATGTGCCTTACTTCGCCTGAATTGGGTTCGTCTAACCTAAATTGAATCGGTGGAATGGGAGATATATGTGTGGGAATGTGTTTATGGTGGTGGTGTGTGGTTATGTGGTAATATGAAGAAAATTTGCTCTTGTGTGTGTGTTGTGTGTGTTTCATGCAAGAGAGTGAAGAGAAGAAGAGTGAAAAAGATGGACCCTGACGCGGCTGTTATACTCCAGCTTTTCGAACTGACATGACCGCGTTGTGTGCTTGACGCGACCGCGTCGAGCCATCCTGGTTTGAAGTTTCTAGGTTGATTTGGACGCGACCGCTTTGCCCTGTCCAGAATCGAATTGCTTTCCTGGCTGGTTTTTGATGCGACTGCATCCCTTTGTGGTGCGGTCACGTAGATGTCCTTCGTGAACTAGGCTATTTTTTCTATCTTTTTGAACCCTACTTCTTGCTATCACGTTCTTTCGCTCTTGTTTCGTCAATGTTGGCCCCTAAAATCACAAAGGCACTAAAACTACATGTAAAACATAAAATAAATAAAAATATAAATTAAATAAACAATAATGAAAATACAAAATTAAAGAAAACGGTAAACATCGGGTTGCCTCCCGACAAGTGCTAAATTTTACGTCTTCAGCCCGACGATCTTTGTGGTTCTAATTCGGCTTCTTCAGCCGCACTTTCTTCCTAACTACTCCTCTCATCATGGGCTTTAGCCGTAGATGCTTAGGTGACGGTTTGAAGTCTGAGCATTCTTCATACTCTCTTAGTACGTTCTCGATTATTTTTTTCTTTCTCATATCTCCATTGATTTGACTTCCTTTTGGAGATTCCTGCAAGACATCCAGAGCACTAATACTTTCCACAAGATCAAGGTTAGTAGAGTCATGGGGAAACCATGCACACTTTAGGGGTATCACAATCACTAGGTGAGAATAAGTTCATCTTTAATGGGGCATCTAAACATTGTATAGAGCCACATGTTTCAATGTGATTTACATTCTCACTCTCTTGTTAATTTTGAGCTTCATATATAGAAAACGTGAATTTCTCCTAGTCTACCCCCAAAGTTACCACCACCTTTCGGACATCTATAAGAGCCTTAC
The DNA here is from genome assembly GCA_958295605.1 of Ajuga chamaepitys. Lineage (NCBI taxonomy): Eukaryota > Viridiplantae > Streptophyta > Magnoliopsida > Lamiales > Lamiaceae > Ajuga > Ajuga chamaepitys. The sequence continues at coordinate 32,844,389 of OY282502.1, read as the reverse complement.
CTGTTGCTAAAAAGGACGACCTAAGATCAAGTGGACTTTCTTGTCTTCTACCATGTCTGGACTACAAAATCAACAGGAATTATAAATTTACCAACTTTTAATAAAACATCCTCTACAATGCCTCGTGTACAAGTTATTGAGCGGTCGGCCATTTGGAGGGCGATTGTAGTGGGTTTCATTGTGCCTATTCTAATTTTTCAAATATAGACAGATGCATCAAGTTGATACTAGCTCCTAGATCACACAGTGGTTTATCAAAAGTTACATTACCTATTTTGCTCTCAAGAGTAAAACTACCTGGATCTTTGCACTTCAATGGTAGTTTCCTTTGGATCACTGCACTGCACTCTTCCGTCAAATTCACTGTCTCATAGTCCTCCCATTTTTTCTTATGAGCAATCACCTCTTTCAAGAATTTCGCATTGTTTGGCATTTGCTGCAGTGCTTTAACAAATGAAATGTTGATTTGGATTTTCTTCAGTACCTCCAAAAACTTTGCGAACTGCTCATTGATCTTCTTCTTTCTTAGAACTTGTAGGAATGAAATTGGAGGGACACACTTTGGTAAGTCGGCTTTTTGCCTCTTTTCTTTTCCTTGCGAACTCTTTCTTCCTCTAAGTGCTCTTTCTCTACTGCCTTTTCTTTATCAACTGGTAGCTTAGGACCTTCATATTCATTGCCGCTTTTCACTCGAATCACATGACACTGTTCTCTCGAATTCACCATTGTGTCACTCGGGAATTGCCCCTGCTTATGTTGTGCTCCAAAAATCTTTATTAACTGACTCGTGTTAGTAGGAATTTCATTAACGCTACTTACGAGTCACTTGATATCTGCTCCCTGACTAGGTATTTGCTTGTTTAGCTCAATAAATTTTCCATCCATCTTTCTCTCCAGTTGAGCTAGCTTTTCATCATAATTAGCAAATTGTGACTGCATTGTCTCCTCATGTGTCGGCTTTTGGCCATCATGGATCATACCATTCATGACAGGGAAACTCGGCGGTGGATTAAGCAAGTTCTGAGGATTGCCATATTAGAAGTTGGGTTGATTCCTATTCAGTTGGTAATGATTGTGCCTAGGCTGGTTATTCTGGAAGTTTTTGAAGTTCCTCTTATTCACAAAGTTAACATCTTCAACATCTTCCTGACCCGATAACTGCTGTGTTGAGATATCAGTGTGCTGTGCTAACGTCAGACTAATTAGCAGACTTACTTGGTTTGTCAAAGTAGATAACTGAGAGGTAAGAGTATCACTCAGCTCGGCTTCTACAATGCTAGCCACTCTTCTTGGCTAATTCCTCTCATTCGGCCACTAATAGCTGGTTCTGGCCATCACATCCAAGACTAAGAACGTATCCCTTATACTAATAGCTGCATCTACTTTGAAAACCTATGTTGAGGACAGCTCCGGATGACATCCCGAAATCACACCCAAGCTTCGCCGAATGGTTCTTGATCCATCTGCCTGAACTGATTGATCTTATTCTGCAAATCTAACATTTTGCTCGGCGGTAAGGACTTCAATAGAATTCTCGTGCTTAAGTCTTCCCATTTTGTGACATCATCTAGCGAATGATACTACTGCAATGCTTTGTTCTTCAGTGCGAACATAAACAACCTCATCTTTACTTGCTCGTGTGGCACATGATTCATCTTAATCGTTTTAACCAACCCGCGAAACTTATTCAAATGCGCGTTCGGGTCTTCTAACTCGCTACAACCAAACTAGTTCTGCTGAACAATATTTATCAGCGCTGGATTAAACTCGAAGCTGTTGGAATTTAATGGCGGTGGTTGCACTCCTCCAACCGGCTGATTTGGCATGGAACGAAGACAATCACTTATTGGCGTGATGTCCTCGTTTACATCATCTTATACAATATAAGCGTGTCTCCGCTGCTGTGGTGGTGGCTATTGCTAATGCATATTAGTAACTCTATCATCCAGATCGGCTAAGGCCCCTAATATTCTATTCAACACATCCTCTTGATTCTGATTCTGGGGAGCATTATCCATCTCGACTGTCAAACTTTTTCTCATTCGGTGTCTGCGGGCAGTTGCCTCAATTTCAAGATCGAAAGGAACAAGTTTTTCTTTCCATTTTGACCTAGTTTGCATGCAAAACCTGAAACACCACCAAAGAGAATACCATATAACACTAAAATAAATAAAACGAAAATTAAATAACAAAATTTAAATTGCAGAAAAATAAAATCTTGTCTAGTATCCTCCTATTACTTAGGATAAAAACTAAGACGCTAATTCCCCGACAACGGTGCCAAAAACTTGACAAGCTCTAATCCTAACCCTTCATTACCGCAAGTGTACGGGTATAGGTGTATATAGTGTAAGTCAAGGTCGATCCACAGAGAATAAGTTAACGTAGTTTGATATCTAATTATCTAGGACTTGTTGGATTTGTATACTGAAAGCAAAACTTTTTATATACAATGTTTCCAGTTATTCACTGTTTATCTCCTATCTGATTATATTTGCATTTTCACTATGTATGTGTCCCCATATCTCTTGCAAATAAGTAGATCCTATGGTGTGTTGAAGATCACAGAAGATCATATGATTGGTTAAACTTAAAGAGATATAAAATGTAAATCACAGCTTAGACAACTTGAGGACGAGTTGTTGGTTTAGGCTGCAGTATTAAGTAGAAATAGTTTATCTTGACTATTTACTTATACTGGTACGTATTTACGTATTGATAGGATCACAGTGAGATATATTCTTCGGCCTGACCTTAGTGAAGAACTAGAGATCTCGGTGACTTGTAATAATCTAAAGCCTAAATAAGATTACAGTTATGAATGCTTGTTTGTGTGTCACTTTGATTTACTATGGGCAAGAGTTAAGATATAACTTTTATACTATGAATTTTGGGTGACAGCAACTTGCATATAATAATTGGTAATTTGTATTTAAGTAACCGTATCCGTTTAGGATGATGATATCCCCTTAAGGAGATCAAAAGGTTTATTGTACTAAACCCTGCAGGTTGATTAAGTTCAGGTACAATAATAAGGTTGAGTAGTACTACTTAAGGAATAAATAAGAAATGAATTGATTTAAGATGTCAGAGACTTTAATTAATTAATGGATATTCGATATCTTAAATTCGGGGATTAATTAAGTCTAATTCAAGCCCCGACTCAACTCGGGAATAAAGGGGTAAGTCAGTATTAATTCTGTAGTGGAATGAATTAATATTTATGAATTAATTATGTTATGGGCTGAACAAGTAAGAATTAATTCATAGTTAGGCCCATCTTTATTTCTTGTATTTGATCCCTGGACTGGCCCATATAGACTCCTAGTCCAAGTGGGAATAGAGAATTAAATTCCGAATAAGGAATTAAATTTCTAATCCTAGAAGGAATTAAACTACCAGGCTTGGCCCACTGAATAGAGAGAAAGAGAGAGTAGGCGGCGACGGTTTAAGGTGTTCCTTCCCACTTTGAATTCTTCAAAGTTCGTCGTCCTTCCGGCGTTGAGGATTGAGTAGGGGATACAGTCCAGAAGGTTAAGACGGGAGTCAGAAATCATTCAATCAGAAATCGACCTCTTGTGTAAACAACTATCAGGTCGAATCCCTTAACTCCATCTCTAGGGTTAATAGATATAAATCCTACAATAGATATAATTAATTATGTTATGTGCGCTGTGTATGTTTAATTTTTGTCGTTCTTCGTGGCTGGTTTTACGTCATGTTTGTCGGCGTTGGGTTATTTTTACCACGAGAAAATCCGTGGTTAGAATAGGTTCGTTTTTACTTGTATTTTGTTGAAATATCTGTAAAAGTCGAAGAACGAAGACGAAGAACATGAGACACGCGAAGAACCCGGCAGCATGCAGCCGGCGCCCGGCAGCAGGCAGCCAGCGCCCGACGCTCGGCAGCAGCAGGCCCCGTCGCCCGGCGCTCGGCAGGAGCAGGCCCCGTCTCCCGTCACTCGGCAGCAGCCCCGTCGCAGCAGCGGCCCCGACGCCTGGCGCTCGGCAGCAGCGGCCCCGTTGCTCGGCACTCGGCAGCAGCCCCGTTGCCCGGCGCTCGGCAGGAGCAGGCCCAGTTGCCCGGCGCCCGGCAGCAGCTGGCCCCGGCGGCCGACAGATTGCTGTTGGAGGGGCGGCGGCAGCTAGGGTTTGCAAACCCTAGCAGATCGTTGCCATGCACGGGCCTGAGCGCGAGCGAGGCGCTGGGCTTCGGCCCAGCAGGCCCCAAGGGCTCTAGACGGCTCGGCACCCTCGGCCGTGGCGTGGGCGTGGGATAAGGTTTCGGCCCCACAGCCCATTGGCCCATGCAGCCTGTTTACTAGCCCAGTGTGTTTTTCATTTTAGCCCGGTCCGTACCCGAGTATGCGAGGCCCGACGTGAAAGCCCAAGAGACTTGAAGATTTGTATTTCCTAAATTATTGTAATAGTTTAGGATTTAATTTTTCCATGTTGAGCCACGAAGAATAATTTTTATTTATTTTTATCATTTCTTTATTGCTCAATGGATGAATGATATTTATTATTATGTTTATTATGTCTACGAGATTTATTAATTGCGCTTAGACTATCATGCGAGGACCTTCTCGTATATTAGCATATTTAAATTCTCCGAGCATGCTTTATTTGTTATGCTTAGTTTTTATTTATGCTTAGGATTACGTGTTGTTGTATGGACAAACCTTTTGAAGTAAAAGACTAAGCAAAACCCGACAATTTTAATTTCTAAAAATAGGCAAAAGGCCTCCATAACCGGTCTCTAGGCAAAAATAAATAATAAATTTAGTAAACGTCCACACGCGTGGCTTGCTCACATTTATTATTTATAAGTTTCCTAGCTGGGACTTCTAAATAAATCATTTAATTCCAAAAGAAAAGTGGGAGTTACACGCGTAAACGTCCACACGCATGGCTTACACGTATGATTTTCACAAGTTTTCTAGATAGTTGGAAACAAATGGGATAATGAATATTAAATAAATTGGAAGCGACGTAGTCCACGAAAGTGTGTCAAATCCAAGAATTTGTTTACAAGTGTTAGGACGTGGTCACTGCTTTGATATTAATTTTAAGTACAACTCCCCGCGGAGTCACTTCTTAAAAATAATATGGTCTAGTATAAAAGTCCAATTATTAATTTCATTTGTCAAAAGGTTAGGTTGACATGGATTGAAATTAAAATGACTAGGTATTTTAGTCTGGTTTAGGGATTTACATATAAACGTCCACCCGCGTGGCTTATATGTAAATCTCTTGGGCTATTGGAGGTTTCAATCAATATTGTTTTATCAAAAGGTTACAATATTGTTGATTCAAAATATATGTGGTTGTGCTCTTACATGTTTATTGTTTAATATTTTCAGATATGTGCGTTATCGTCTGTTATAAATATTCTCGCACAACACCCCTTAACCGGTCCCAATTATAAAGAATGGAAACGTAATCTGGAGTATATTCTTATCACTGAGGAATACTATTTCGCGTTAGTTACTCCTCGTCCGGATCCCCGTACTGCACAGTCCACTGATGAGGAGCCGGCAAAGCATGACAGGTGGCACAAGTCTAATAATGTGGCCAAGTGCTACATTATGAACACTATGTCGTCTGCCTTGCAGCTCCAGCATCAGGACATGGATGATGCTGCCAACATCATGTTGAACCTTCAATAGGTGTATGCAGAGTCGGACAGAGCTGCTCGGTTTGACTTAATGAGGCAAATCATGGAAAGTCGGATGACCGAGGGCAGCTCAGTGCATAATCATGTCATGCACATGATTAATCTCATGGACAAGCTTGACTTGATAGGAGGAGGTATCGACGGCGAAGCCAAGGTCGATATCATTCTCAACACTCTTCCCAAATCCTTTGAGAACTTCCGTCTTAATGCTGTTATGGCCAAGAAAGACTATACTCTTAACGAGTTGCTTAATGACCTAGTTACAGCAGATGGGGTGATGGGAAAGCATGCACAGGCTTTGGTCACTACTAATGGGCCCACTGTTCCACCGAAAGGTAAGAATAAGAAAAAGAGGTGAAATGGCAAGGCCAAGGCAAATAGTAGGAGTAACGGAGGGGGCCCTAGTGGTGTAGTAAAGAAACCTAAGGGAAAGTGTTTCAAATACGGTAAGACTGGGCATTGGAAGAAAGATTGTCCAGTGCTAAAGTCAAAGGACCAAGGTACACCATTAGCTTTAGTAACTAAAACATGTTTAGCCGCTGTTTCTGCCCATTCGTGGGTAGTGGATACAGGCGCGACTGATCATGTTTATTACACCTTGCAGGGCTTCCAGCCAACAAGGCAGCTTAGGGATGGCGAGATCATCATCTCCATGGGCAATGCAGCAAGAGTCGCAACAGTTGCAATTGGAGATTTTTCTTTATGCTTTAATGACACTGTTTTAGTTTTAAGAGTTGTTTTGTTTGTGCCGAGTTTTCGGCGCAATTTAATTTCTATTTCGAAACTTTATTATGATGGATATTCAGTTGTTTTTTGTAGTAATGTTTCTATCATGAGAAATAACATAGTTATCTGCACTAGTGTTTTGAACAATTCTCTTTATACTATAACTTGTCTGCATAATACCCAAAACTTCGTTGCATCAACATCATCGAACCCAAGGAAAAGGAAATTATCTTCTCAAGAGGATCAAACACATCTTTGGCACCTAAGACTAGGTCACATCAGTCTGAACCGGATCCAAATACTAGTGTCTGATGGAGTGTTGGATTCGTTCCAACCAACTCAGACTAGAGTCTGCGAATCCTGTCTAGAGGGAAAGATGTCGACAAACCCTTTCTAGGAAAAGGGGAATAGGGCCAAAGAGGTGTTAGAACTGATCCATTCTGACTTATGTGTACCAATGTCCACCCAAGCTCGTGGAGGGTATGAGTACTTCGTCACATTCATTGACGATTACTCAAGATACGGGTACGTTTATCTACTTCGCCGCAAGTCTGAATGCTTTGAGAAATTCAAAGAGTTTCAGGCGGAAGTGGAGAAGAAGCTAGATAAAAGTATCAAGTCATTGTGGTCTGATCGCGGTGGCGAATACCTCAGCAACGAGTTCCAAAGGTACTTGTCAGAAGTTGGGATAACATCCCAATTGACTACACCAGGTACTCCCAACACAATGGTGTAGCAGAGAGAAGAAATCGAACTTTACTTGAGATGGTCAGATCTATGATGAGTTATGCATCTTTGCCCATTTCGTTCTGGGGATATGCCTTAGAAACAGCTTCTTATCTGTTAAACCTAGTACCATCCAAATCGGTACCCAAGACCCCTGTCGAGTTATGGTCAGGGCGCAAGCCTAGCTTGAACCATATTAGGATTTCGGGTAGTCCAGCATACGTACTGAACAAGGATGCTGGTAAATTGGAATCTATGTCTGAGGTAAGAATGTTTATAGGGTATCCAAAAGGAACTGGTAAGAATGTTTATAGGGTGTCCTTCAAAAACTCGAAGGGAATGTCAGTATGATTCCAATTCCACAGCCACAAGTGCAAGAGGCAATAATACCAAGTACTGCACAACCCGTTGACATAATGCCTACACAGCCTCGACATAGTGGGAGGGCTGTTCGTCAGCCTGATCGATTCATGTTTATGGGAGAATCTTTGGATTTGATCCCAGGAGATGGACATGCCGATCTCGATCCCTGGACTTATGCCGAGGCAATAAATGACGAAGATGTGAAAGAATGGCATCGTGCTATGGATTCAGAATATGAGTCGATAACTGCTATGGATGTATACGAGAAAACTGAACTGCCAGATGGCTGTAAAGCTATAGGCAGTAAGTGGGTATACAAGAGAAAGAGAGGAGGGGAAGGAGAGGTTACAGCTTTTAAGGCCAGGCTAGTGGCAAAAGGGTATACCTAGGTGGAGGGTAAAGATTATGACGAAACCTTTTCGCCAGTAGCCATGCTCAAGTCCATTCGAATCCTTCTCGCCATAGCAGCTATTTAGATCTTGAGGTTTGGCAAATGGATGTCAAGACCGCTTTCTTAAATGGTTACCTTGAAGAAGGTAGGGACATCTATATGCAGCAACCAGAAGGTTATGTGAGGCAAGGCGAAGAGCATCTATTCTGGAAGCTCAAGAAGTCCATTTATGGACTCAAGCAAGCTTCTAGGTCATGGAACTTACGTTTTGATGAGGTGATTAAATCCTATGGATTTACTCAAAGTGAAAACGAAAGTTGTGTGTATCGCATAGATGTCAACGGAGATAAAGTATTTCTTGCACTTTATGTAGATGATATTCTCCTAGTTGGTAACAATGTGGAAGTATTATCAGACATAAAGAGATGGTTATCCAAACAGTTTCAGATGAAGGACTTAGGAGAGGCAGCTTACATCCTTGGGGTCAAAGTTATAAGGAATCGCAAGAAAAGGATGTTGAGCTTATCTCAAGCGGTCTACATTGATACTGTGATTGCTTGTTTTAGCATGCAAACCGCCAAGAAAGGATTTCTACCTTTCTGACATGGAGTTCCACTTTCTAAGGAGATGTGTCCTAAGACACCAAAGGAGAAAGAGGAAATGAGACAGGTACCCTACGCTTCCGCAGTGGGAAGTCTTATGTATGCAATGCTATGCACGAGACCTGATATCTGCTATGCAGTCGGCATAGTGGCAAGAAATCAGTGTAACCCTGGATAGGCGCATTGGACTGTGGTAAAACATGTACTCAAGTACCTGAAAAGGAGTAGAGATTACAGGCTAGTTTACCAGGCATATAGTCTAAATCCCTTGGGTTATACGGATTCAGATTTCCAGGCAGACCGGGATGAGAAGAGATCTACCTCAGGCTATGTGTTTACCTTGGGAGGAGGAGCAGTTTCATGGAGGAGTGCAAAGCATAGATGCATTGCAGACTCCACTATGGAAGCTGAATATGTAGCCGCATCAGAGGCTGCTAAGGAAGCAGTATGGCTCCGGAATTACCTCTTGGATCTAGGCATGGTACCTAGTTTGCCTAAGAGTATCACAATCTATTGTGACAACTCTGGTGCAGTGGCAAACTCAAAGGAACCCAGGACCCACAAGGCGACAAAACACATAGAGAGAAAGTACCACATAATACGAGAAATCGTAAAACGAGGAGATGTGCGGATAGAGAAGATTTGTACGACAGAGAATTTAGCTGATCCATTCACGAAGAGCTTACCGCAGAAAGTCTATGACAAGCATGTTCAGGGACTAGGACTGCGATTGATGCCACCCACTTAGGAAACTTTCAGTATAAGTGGGAGAATGTAATAGCTAGATAGTTAGACACCAAGTATACTAAAAGTTTGCTTTAGTATAAGTGGGAGATTGTTGGACTTGTATACTGAAAGCAAAACTTTTTATATACAATGTTTCCAGTTATTCACTGTTTATCTCCTATCTGATTATATTTGCATTTTCACTATGTATGTGTCCCCATATCTCTTGCAAATAAGTAGATCTTATGGTGTGTTGAAGATCACAGAAGATCATATGATTGGTTAAACTTAAAGAGATATGAAATGTAAATCACAGCTTAGACAACTTGAGGACGAGTTGTTGGTTTAGGCTGCAGTATTAAGTAGAAATAGTTTATCTTGACAATTTACTTATACTGGTACGTATTTACGTATTGATAGGATCACAGTGAGATATGTTCTTCTGCCTGACCTTAGTGAAGAACTAGAGATCTCGGTGACTTATAATAATCTAAAGCCTAAATAAGATTACAGTTATGAATGCTTGTTTGTGTGTCACTTTGATTTACTATGGGCAAGAGTTAAGATATAACTTTTATACTATGTATTTTGGGTGATAGCAACTTGCATATAATAATTGGTAATTTGTATTTAAGTAACCGTATCCGTTTAGGATGATGATATCCCCTTAAGGAGCTCAAAAGGTTTATTGTACTAAACCCTGCAAGTTGATTAAGTTCAGGTACAATAATAAGGTTGAGTGGTACTACTTAAGGAATAAATAAGAAATTAATTGATTTAAGATGTCAGAGGCTTTAATTAATTAATGGATATTCGATCTCTTAAATACGAGGATTAATTAAGTCTAATTCGAGCCCCGAATCAACTCGGGAATAAAGGGGTAAGTCAGTATTAATTCTCTAGTGGAATGAATTAATATTTATAAATTAATTATGTTCTGGGCTGAACAAGGAAGGATTAATTCATAGTTAGGCTCCTCTTTATTTCTTGTATTTGATCCTTGGACTGGCCCATATAGACTCCTAGTCCAAGTAGGAAGAGAGAATTAAATTCCTAACAAGGAATTAAATTCCTAATCCTAGAAGGAATTAAACTACCAGGCTTGGCCCACACTCAACCATGTATTATAAATACATGGTCTCTCATTCTGTGAAAAAGGAGAATTAACACTCAAAAAGATCACTGAATAGAGAGAAAGAGAGAGTAGGCGGCGGCGGTTTAAGGTGTTCCTTCCCACTTGGAATTCTTCAAAGTTCGTTGTCCATCCGGCGTTGAGGATTGAGTAGGGGATATAGTCCAGAATGTTAAAACGGGAGTCAGAAATCATTCAATCAGAAATCGACCTCTTGTGTAAACAACTATCAGGTCGAATCCCTTAACTCCTATGTGTTATAGGCGCATGTTAGGGTTTATATAAATTTATAGATCCATCTCTAGGGTTAATTAATGAAGATACAAATTATGACAACCAAGAAGGGTCCTAGGGAAAGGGATTAATTATATTACTTTCTACAAGAGTATTATAATAGACATAAATCCTACAGGACTATTCTAACTAGACACTGGAATTTCGGAAAGATTGATTAATTAATAAACTAAATTGTATATAAACTAATAAGAGAATTAATTAACAAAAAGGAATTTCAATCAAAGAGAGTGTATCCTAGGGTGTCGATTTCAGGAATTACGCTAATGATGATTACTCTCTAACTTATAAACTTTTAAACTAGTTTTAATATCTATTAAGTGGCACTTAATTAACTTAACCCTTCTCTCAAAGCGACTAAGTTGTAGATTGATTAGAATAATCACTCTCTCGAGCCAATAGATCATAACAACTCCTAACAACACCTTAACCCTTGCCTACACAGTCATAGACAACTACGCTATGTGTCGTACATCTATTAATATCTCCCTTCTCTCAAAGTGGAATTGTTAAATGATTAAACTAAGCCTAATTGATCAAATTATGCTCAGTTATAAAATAAGAACAAACACATAGATAGACAAGAAATAACTAAACCCGAGTAGTCGGCTCTTCGATCTTCGTCTCGTCTTGCTCGTCAATTCTTGTTCTCATCCCTTTGTATAAGCATGAGAAAATATGATGTGTTCCTTCAAAACTCGAGCTTAGGTCTCTATTTATAAGTTGGGATTGAAATCCTCAAGAAATTAGGATAAAAATTCCATTAAAATCCGGCTTCATTTAAAAACACAATTTGGCGCGACCGTGCAAGAAGTGACTTGGTCGCGTTGGGCTCTCCAGTTTCAAACTCTTTATCCAGCCTTCTTTTGGCGCGACCACGTTGCTTGTCGGCGTATTCGTGTTAGCTTTGCACATTTTAGCTCATTTTTTGCTATTGGCCCAATATGGCCCATTTTGTCCCTTCTTCGACTTGTTTCTTCATGTAACCTCGTAAAATCTTCTTTTTAGCCTGAAAACCATTAAAACTCTACAAAACAAGCCAATACACGTCAAATGGTCCAATATATCAAATATGAATGATTCTCGACCAACTATGTATGCAAATGTTATAAAATACACACTTAAATCGACCTAAATGTATGCATACACAACGTATACCAATTCCCCTCCCCCCTCCCTTTGCTACTTGGGCTTGAAAATTTCGCTCAAGTTTGTAGGGAGGAATGAAGGATCGTTATTTCTATATGCTTGAAGAGGATGTTCCTCATAGTTGATTGAATTGCTCGTGCTTATGATCTATGCAACTCTACCATGATGTTTGTTATGCTCTATTGCTTTGTTGAAAATAATGTTTGGTTGTATTCATGTTGAGTCGGCTTCTTTGCGTGATTGATGAGAAAGATTGGAAGTGTCTACTTGTTTCATAAGAACAAAAATTGAAGTCTCTAAGAAGGATTGAGCAATAAAAACTAGAGAGTTCCTTGCCTAATTCAACATCAAAGTGAGATTGCAAATTGTTGAGTTGGGAGAATTTCGTCATAATAAATAGGAATAGAAGTGTGAAGATAAAATAGCTTATCTCCGACGTCGTGTCACTTGTGGGCGTCACTTCCATTCCAAAACATACACTACACGACTAAGGATGTTGAGCGAAAGCTAGAATTCATTAGCCATAGGTGAAAAAATAAAGGAGATGTCGGAGTAGTAATAAGGTGGATTAGGCCACCGGGCAAGGTCATTGCATTATTTTGTTTGTAACACATCCTAGTAAACAATTGTAATCTCTAGTCATTGAGTTGAGCATAAAAGAAAAATTTACGTTGTATGAAACGTAAGAAAAAAAGAAGCTCAAGACAATCAATCGAGTATGGAATCATTGTAAATCTTATAAGGACTCGAAAAAGAGTATTGTGTGATAAGTCCTATATAGCTAGGATAACAATTTCATCTTTCTACACTAAGCCCGGTTGAAAAAGGAGAATTGGGGAGATAAAATTTGAGAATCAGTTGGCTCGAGGGAAAAAAGGGCTGCATTACCTACAATGGATGACAGTGTGGCCTCTTCCTAAAAAAGAACCAAGCTAAATTTCCTATGGTTAAGAATTCAAAAAAATAGCAATTCATCCAAGGTCACACACATGAGCATGTTTTGGGAAAGAAGTGAAGAGCCGTTAGTGCATATTTTAAGGTGAAGGGAAATAAAGGTAGCACTTGTTCTCCCAAGTCTTATGCCCTTATATTTCTCTATTCTCTTGCAAATCACTTGTTTCAAAATTTGAATTAGGTAAGTGTGGTGAAAAATTCGGGAGATCACGAAGATCGATACGTCCATTTTCTCACTCTGGCCCGGATCATGAGGCCCAAACGGACCTCAACTAGGTCAGGGATAGGCCTAAACCAAAGATCATCAACTCATGAGAAAAGTTCGTGAAGAAATTGGCCGAGAAGATGAATAGAAAAGCCTTTTTTACGCAATTTGGAGAAGGAAAGAGGACGAGGACAATTGGGCATACTCCATGTTCCAGCCTGCAAATCAAGACCCAAATAGACCTTAATCAGACCCAACAAGAGCTCAAATCAAAGTTCTTCGACTCTCGAACAAAAGTCGTGAAGGGATCGAGTTGAGAAGACGAGAGGAAAGACTCCAAAAAGGCAACGAAAGACGAAGGCGTGAAGAGGGGCTGAATTGCACCAACCGCCGCCGCACTTACCGGACCAGTTGCCGGCCGGCAGTGGTTCCAGTAGTTGGTACAGAACCACCCACAGTTGCAGCTGCCACATCGGCTGATCCAACAGCGATCCAGCAGACCGCAAACCGTGCACGCCCAGTTTTCAGCGTGCTATCTTCGTATTTCGACCGCAACTTCCTTGTCAGAGCTTCAATTCGAGTGATTGAAGTTGTCACGTGTAGCTGAAAAAAAAGATATACAAATTTATAGTTGAAGTCAAAGGCTGATTCTAGACGAATTTATCCCAGAAATCACGAGAAGATCCAGTCGAGCGTATTCGGGGGCCCCAACTCAACATTTAAGGAGCCCAAGCTATTTAATTGTCTTTTTACGAGTCTACCCTTACTTACCTTAGGATTGTTAGAAGAGTTTTAGTGAGGAGTGGGGGAGAAGTCCCTATATATTCATTTTCTCACTCCCATTTTGATTACCTCACCTCATTTTGTAAAAAATACGCTTCTATTTGCTCTCTCTAGGATTTTTCTCTCCCTTCTTTCTAGAATAGAACTAGGGTTCTTCATTTTGTTCTTGAGAAACCCACTAGGGTTCTTGAGTACTCTTGAAGGATTTCTGGGGCCTTTCGCTAGAGAATCAAAATTGGAGTAAATACAAGCATTAATTGAAGATTCTCATCATCATTCTAAATCATGACTAAGCCTTTTTCTCTCTTACTTATTATTTTTCTTTGCATTTATTGCTCTTTAATCTCTCCCTCATAAGATCTTGGGTCTTGTATTTATTATGGTTGTTGGATGATTTTCATGGGTTGTGAGTAGTTATTTGTGGTTTCTAGGATTGGGAGTAGCCCAACCCTAGGGTTGATTGTTGATTGGATTTTGGGGATTATTTGTGATTGGAATCGATATTGTGGGTTTATATTGCTTATATTCTAGAAGTAGCTAACCTCGAATATATTGGTTCTCCTCGAAGGTCCATAGGGGAAGACGGAAGAACCCGAATCGTATATATTGATCTAGTTGGATGTCCTAGGACCTCGCTCCCTAGGCAATATCTACTAGGGGGGGGGGGGGATTTTAGGATTAAATTATGTTATATTCATAATTTACTTACCCTTGGGTCTTAGTAATTCCGTTATTGTCTTTAATAATTGGAATTAGAGGAAATTAGGCGATATATTTGTTTTTTTTAATTTGGCGAATCACTTCTGTTACCCGTTCGGATTTCTAAATTCGAACAAAAACTTCCATCACAACCCCTTAGTTTAATCGGTGATTAGTAGGCATAAACCCTAGGTTTAAGGTGAAACCATGCCTTAGAAACCCACTTTCTAGTTGAGAGTATCTTTTATTTAGTTTGTTCTTTGATTGATGTTTAAATAACAACTAGTCAATTTCTACATTTCGAATTAGTCTAACTTAGTTAATTGATAGACCTTCGGTGTGCTCTATGAGAGTATCCTCTCTGTGGTTCGATAATCTTTTATACTAACACTGTCACAAGTCGTACGTTTGCAATTTGAGAAAGATGTTCGAATCGTAATGATTTAGAACATTTTTCGAGACAAGTTCAATCTCATATACATCGTGAAGGGAATAAAATTATGGATGCACTAGATGATGAGGCGGTGAATTGAAGACATAGCCCAATGTATGGATGCACTTGGGTTTCCAAACTTTAGATTCAAATGATTCCTGTGTAATTAGTATAGCTTTATGTTTGTACTAAACCGCTGATATTCAATAAAGTTTGGATTTAAAAATAATTATGGGAAACCCATATAACTCGTAAACATTAATTGAGGTAAGATTGATCAAAAGATCATTTTATTTCATGTTATTAAACTTTTTTTTATTTATATATTTAAGTTAAATGTTATAAATAAAATTAAATAACAATATTTTGGAAATTGCCACTTTTTTTTTTGGCTTTAATTAATTTAACCATTTCGACATATTCTTAGGGAAAAAATCATTATTAGTCATGTATGTTAGAGTTTATCCATAAAAATAAGGACACAGTTCATCGTCGATGCCCAATTTTACCATGTATCTTTTGAAATTGATCCAATTTAATTTGAACATGTATCTTTTGAAATTTGTCCAATTTAAGGAGACGGTTCATCGCCGACGCCCAATTTTACCGGAATTAATCACACTCACTGCACTTGACTATTAAAATTGAGGCTTTATGATTATTAAGCTGATGTGACAAAAAAATATATAGCCCACGATGGCAATCAACATCATTTAATTAATCAACAACATCGACATCATCTCATTGAACATCATTCGGATGGTGGCTAACGGCATTTTCGACGGCGAATGTCTCATGACGACTTGCCATTGTACTAATTTTTGCTACATTAGCTTAGTAATCAGAAAGCCCCATTTTTAATAGTCACGTGCGACGATGGTGACTAATTCCGTCCAAATTGAGCGTCGATGATGGACTATGCCCTTAATTAATTTAGATAAATTTTAAAAATACAGGACCAAAATTGAACATATGAGAAATACATTATATTTTCCCCATTTTCTTAATGTTTATAGCAACATATTATATCATATAACGTAGGTAACTTTTGGGTTAATTACATAAAAATTCACGACCTTTTGGTCAATTATCATTTTCAACATGACCTTCAAAATCTAACATTTATAGTTTTTATCAATTCAATATACACGGACTATATTAGGACTCAAATTGCTTAGGTGAAGCACAAAATTCATTTTTCAGACTCCACGTGGAATATGTCAGATTTCCTTTTTCCAACGAACTTCGGGCTCCACCTGAGCAATTTGAGTCCTTATTTAGCTTGTGTATATTGAATTTATAAAAATTGATAGGTGACAGGTGGTATATATTTATGTTACATGTTAAAAGTCATATTGTAAATGATAATTAATCAAAAGATCGTGATTTTTTATGTAATTAACTCGTAATTTTTTTCTTGAAAATATAAACGGACTATACATGACTATCCGATTTATCTTTTTAACATGTTTTCGTGAACTCGACCGATTTGCACCTGTCACTCTAATTCTCACTTTATCTTTATTTAATATAATAACAAAATCCGTCGAAATTAGTATCTCTAAAGTTTTCCCGCTCAAATTCTATTACCAATTCTGAAAATCACAATTTTTTATATATAAAATTCAACTCCAATATAAAAGACAATTATTGGCAATAACTTGTCATATATTAGCCTTAAATAAAAAGGATAAAACTATTTAGATTGATTCTGCCCGGGTCGAAAAAAAACATATTTTCTTAAAATTAATTTTTTTTATAAATTTATTGAATATTATTAATGAGAAAGTATCTAATTTTTAACATTACAAATAGATCACCTGTAAACTGTATATTGCAATTAAAGCCGCAATCATCAACATAACTTCTATGGAAGAATGCTAGAGATATTCATACATTAATAAAAATAAATATCCATACTAATATATATTTTAGTCTTTAACTCTTTTTTCATTATCATATAATTTTTCATATCTTATTATTTATTGCTTGAAATATTTATAATATTAATTTATTCATTTACTTACAAATTGTGCATCGTACGGAAATACTACTAGTTAAAAAAAATATCTACATGACTGTTCATAACGCATATACCAATTCAAAATTCTCCATACTCCAACCTCTCATCTCACATTGGAATAGGATCATTTATTTTGAATGATGTTCCATTTTTTATTACAATATTATCAACATATGATCCATCTATAAAATAACATCGTGACAATATTACTCCTGTTACCATAATACCATGTACAACATGCATATTGATAATGTTGCAATATGAGATAAAACACTATTAGGAATAGGTGATCTCATCTCCTCATATTGCAGTCTCCAATGTCGAATGAGATTACCTATTTCAAATTATAGTTAATCTCATATTCCAACACCATCAGCATATGCAACGTATGCCAAATAACATTATGGGGACATCGGCGGAACTAGAAATTTTAGTTAAGCCGGGGCAATATAATTTTTTTCAACAATATTAAATTTAAGTTCCACATTACAAGGATTACTTAATGTATTTTGAAGTTGTGGGAGGGGAGGCGAGATTCCAAAATCTTTGGGGTGGTGAAATTCAAATTTCTTTTGATATTACACTATGCATATGTATACTCTCTGAATTTTTTGAAAATTGAGGGTGGGGGCCGCTCCCTCCCGCCCCCTAGTTCCGTCCTTGGTGACATCACATACAAACACAAAATATGTATTAATAGAGTTGGAATAGAAGATAAAACATTAATTGGAAAGGTGATTTCATCCCCTCTAACGATCCCAGTTGTCACTACAACATAACAAGTATTTTCTACAACATTTGTTGAGACCACAATTGTGGTCACAAATAATAAGTTATTTGTGATCATTTGTTGTCACAAATCTCTATATAAATTATTTGAGACCATTTTAAGACTACTTCTAAAGACAACTAGTTTTTGCAAAAATATTTGAGTCACATTAATTTGGGACCACTTTTTTCGTGATAAATATTATTTGTGTCCGAGTTATTGAAACAATTAATTAGTGACGACTTATTGTCTCTAAAAATAAAGCCGTGTCAAATATTTTTTATATGAGACAACTTTTATTTGTCTCAAAAGACTATTTTTTTAATGTGTAACTAGAAAAAATTAAAAAACTCATCGTGTGCAAATTAAATTTATGTAATTTACCATTTATTTTGAGTTCATGCAATAGTTCCCTTTGCATGATTAAAGAAATCATATCAAACATCCAAATATCAATTGTTGTTGGGTGTCACCACCCACGAGTACAAAAGTGGAATCTCCAAAAAGTTGAAGACAATAGAACAGACTATAAATAGAAATTAACAGCCGCAGCCCACTCCAGTCTCCACCCACACACACACACACAATGTTCATGATTAGCTTTGATGTAGAATTCTAGTTAATAACTATATACTGTATATATGTATATGTATTTATCTTATAATGTTAGTCATAGAGATGAAGGAAAAGAAGATAGCAAAGGTCCCATATTCGATGAAGCTCCTGTAATAATTTCCTCCCCCCCTGCACCTTGCTCCCAGAAAAAACAACTTGGACTTGAATTTAATTCTGTATCAACCCATTGATCTTCATTCCTCTGCAAGCAATCAACGTCTGAGATTTGTCCTCCTCCGCAATTCTGCACTTCAATTGGCACCTCTATATTATCCAACATACAAGTTGAATTTATGAATTGGACCATCTCTGCTTGGTCATGGTGAGGCCATGGTTCCTGGTTGATCATCCCTGCATTTTCTTGAAAAATGTGGTCTGCTCGGGAGTTAATGTTATTGACGATTATGCCCTCTTGTGATCCAATGTCGAACATGAAGGATGAGTTTGGTAGAGAGAATAGGGTATCCTGCACCAGCTGTGACTTTGTGGATAAATCTTGATTTAAAAACTGCAGCTGTGGATTTGATTGATCAATGCATATATTGGTATTGTTTGATGCCTTTTTTATCTTCTTTTTTATCCATGAATTCCAGTAGTTCTTGATCTCATTGTCTGTTCTCCCAGGCAAATGGCTCGCTATATGTGCCCATCTGCAAATTAAGTTCGTACTCTACACTTTCAATATTTTAATACAAAATGTGAATATAAATGCACTAAAGCTAAGATCATGGTATTTCAAAATAACAAGCATACATCACATCTGTTTAATGACATTATTAATTAGTTAACACATGATATGTGAAGAAGTAATGAAATATGCATATATACACTATGCACAGACCTTTTTCTTGATTTAGAGAGCTTGCATGTCCGAAAAAGGAACAAACTTTGACAGAGATGGGATTCTTGTAAGAGAAGTTAGTTGAAACAAATGCTAAATTGCCTTTTTAACGACTTCCACATTGGCAAGTGAAAGCTACTTCTTAGTTAATTTTGAATGTGAAATACATTATACACATGCACAATACTTACATACATTACTACAATAACACACGCAAACAGGGAGATATGGCAGGAAATTGCTGCATCTAAAACATAAATTAACGATCCCTCTGTCATAAGAATCAACAAAATGAAATTTACAGTTAATTATATATGTGACTTTATTTGCAAACAAGATTTTTTATACCTTCAAGTAGTCAGATTTTGTATATAATATCCCTAAACGCTGAGGTACAAATAGTTGGTATTCGAAACCTGTTTCCTACAGCCGCATGAAGGTTGATAATTAGCTTCTCCTCTTCTGGTGTAAATCTCCCCCTTCTTATATCAGGTCTCAAATAGTTTATCCATCTCAAACGACAACTCTTTCCACATCTTTGAAGCCCTAAAACATACATATATCCAAATTCGCATTTATACATATATTATATTCATAGGTTGATAATTAGTGGATAAAAAAGACCTGCTTTGTCAGGGACTTCACTCCAGCAGCCGTAGCCATGAGTAGAGATATATCTGATGAGCTTTTCGTCTTCCTCCGGTGACCATAGACCCCTCTTCACCTTCTGCTGGTTACAGCACGAGTGCAGCCCCATTTAAGTTAAATTAAAATAAAATATTAGTGAAGCTAGATCTCTTTTCCTGTGATCAGTAGTTTTATGCACCAGAAGTGATGTTACTATAAATATGTTGAGACTCAAAAAGGGTTCCGACAAAAGCCCTTCTCAAATGGACCCATGAAACACGGCCAATATGTGTTTCCATCTAACCCTAAAATGACATTTCATCAAACTCTCTAGTATTTTCTACGTACACATGTATTACGTAACAAACTAGCTTCACCCGCTGCCTCTCGCTCTATAGACATCATCCCAATTCCATACTTTTTTTTATTATTTTACTGCCTTACTGTTTTCGTCCATTTTCGGCGTGTATTTAAAGTTTGTTTGTTAGTTTCAACATGAGGATTTCAAAATGAAAAGATATAATTTGATACCTTGTGTGTGCATTAACAATACGGACCCAAAACTAGGTAGTCTAGCCGTATCGACTCACTATACTCCCCAAAACAAAGACCATCAGACCCTCTTTCAAATAATAATTTCCACTGAGCAGACATTCACCATCACCAAGTCTCCCATTATAGCTTGTAAAACATTCAGAACAAGACTGATTGCCACTATGATTTTCCTGCAATGCGCATTTGTATTGTAGTCATGTTATTTCATTTCTTTCTCGAGATTAAATACTCTCTGCACATAAGCACAATTCGATGAAATTGCAGTACTATACAAAAAATGAAATCGATCATGCAAGATGACCAATAAATCAACGAACCCGATACAAAGTTGAATATTGCGATATTTCCCTGCATATTAAGCAATGGACTGATCATTGGCATTAATTAATTAGAGATAATAAAAAATGGCGTATGGGATTCTGAATAACGGAATGTACTAATTAAGAAATGCTATTTCTGTATATCAATTGAGTAAGTTGTAAGTAATGAACTTCTAAGGATCACTTCATTTACACATAAAATGAATGTCTTGTATAAAATTGTCAACAATGTCGTTATTGGCACCATTCAAATACCAGAAGTTTCTGTAACTCCCTATTTTTTTTATAGAACTTCAATTTTAGTTTATTATGCAGCTATATACACTACAACAAATAAGGGAATTAGGGACGAATGGAAAACGTCACTAAAAGTGATGAAAATGTCACTAATAGTTATGTGGGACGAAATTATTTCGTCACATCAAACGTCACAATATCCTAGTCGCTAATAGTATTTAGAGACGAATTTTTCAAAACGTCTCTAAAACATTTTTTTAGTGACGTTTCTTAATTGTCTCAAAAAATTATTTTTAGTGACGTTTTTTTAATTGTCTCAAAAGATTTTGTTTAGTGACGTTTTATATTTGTCTCAAAAGAGTTTTTTTAGTGACGTTTTTATTAATTGTCTCAAGAAAAATTCTTTTAGTGACGCTTTTTTAATTGTCTCAAAAGAGTTTTTTTAGTGACGTTTTGATTAATTGTCTCAAAATAGTTCATTTAGCCACACTTTTTTTATTGTCTCAATAGAGTTCTTTTAGTGACGATTTTTTTAATTGTCTCAAAAAGAGTTCTTTTAGTGACATTCTTTTATTGTCACAAAAGATCACTTTTAGTGATTTTTTTTTGTAATTGTCTTAAAAAAATATCTTTTGCGACGTTTTTTTTAATAGTTTAAAAGACCTTTTTTAGTGACGTTTTCTTTATTTGTCTCAAAATATATTTTGTGGTAACGCATAAATTATATTGCCTCAATATTATATATTACAATACCTGATAGTACCTTTAATAACAGAACAACATAATAAGAGAGAGAACAATAATCCACACACAAGTGAATCTTCAATAATAATTTGCATGTAAATGACGATTGTTCTGAACTTAATCCATCTAAAAACAAAGCAATTTCATTCAAAATACAATACAATTACCCATTTGCATATGTGATTCAGTAGGAATGAATAAATCGTAAGCTAGCAACTCGTCAACAAAAGGCTAATAAAACGACAATTATTATTATAAAATGTTTTCTATCCTCAGGTCGAGCTCACAAGAACGAAAAAATGGCCTGTCCCGATCCTGTAATCAAGGGAGAGCAATACCAAATTAGAACTCAATCATATTTAGTTCCTCAAATCAGAAAGTCATAGATGCAAAGTTAGATATGGAAGCAATATGCAAATCAATCATATTTGTGGTACTTAAAAAGAAATAGGAAACAAAAATATATTTACATATACCAGCTAACCAATAGTTTAATAAATGATTTAAAACTCAAGCAATGATTTAATAAAAGAACTCTTATGACCTTCGGTTTATACTAAGCATCAAACATTTTACATTTTCACAATTTTCCTCTATTTATACTCTTAAAGACCATGGAAAATGCTGAAAAAGTTTGGTAGAACTCAATCAACTTCAGCACTGTTTGAAGAGAATATTTCACAAAGTTAATCGACCACAAACAGTGATTTTTCCAAATACAAGGACATGAAAATAACATACAGAAAAACAGCAAGGAGAGAATATAAATAACTATACAGCATACATAATCTCGCAATTAAAGAATTATAATATAACAATGCAACATAAAAGCTTATTTGGCCATGCTAAAGTTACGTATCTAACAGGACTATTTGATAAAAATGTCCAGAATCTAATCTGAAGATTTTGCAAGGTTCTACAAATTGGGTTCTAAAAGCTTATTTTTAAGTAAAAAGAATAAAATAAAAATCATGTATCTACTAGATTAATATCATATTTGGCCAATATTAAATGTTAAATAGTTCTTGCAATTATGTATCTACTAGATTCCTTTTGCTCTTTGTGTTTGATATCCAAATATCTATACCATTATACAGCCACTCACAAATTTCAAATCTAAATCATTAGACACATTATACCAGCCACTCATTTGTGTTAAAATAAGATCCAAGCTTTTGTTTACATAAATTTGTAAATCCTCTTTTTCTAAATGATAAACTCATGCTGGCAACAATAATAGTGACAAACATATTTCTTGTTATACCTTCCATCTAATCAAAACTCGAATTGGAAAAAGAACTTTAACAACCAAAACTATTTTTGTAGAAATAACTGAACATGATTCGTAAGATTTGACCAGTATTTCCCAGCTCTAGCCATCTGCCTCTTAAAAAGATGAAAACAAAATCTAAATCTTCTATGCCATATACGTACTATGAAAGAATAAAATAACCATATACAGAAGCAAAGAGCATAAATATATGATTCAGAAAACATATATATTGATACAGAATCAGAAACATCCATACAACAAATCATCAGAAATATTTTAGACAAAACAAAGCTAAAGAAATCAGCATCATGATTCAACCACAAGCTATTGCTATTGTGAAAGTCAAGGGCACAAACACAATATGCCATCCCGTTGTTGAATCCACATTTCAAAATGTGGCAATGCTTTTCATATGCACATAAATTTGCAGACAAAGCCAAAAGGCAGTAAAATAGAAACTCAAGAATTATCAAATTAATCTCAAATTATATTACAAAAAGTAAATCCAGTAACGCGAAGAGCTTCAGCTACTGAATGGGTTCTCATGGAATCATCAACAATAGAGAAGACCATTTCAGGGTTTAAAATTCAAGCAAAAACTACTTTCAGTTGATGTTTTTTGCTGGAATCAAAGTAGAAAAATAAAAATAGGCAGTCCTGCTTTCAAAAAAATAAAAATAAACTTGAAAAAAATGCAATAACAAAGCCTTCAACAATGATAGTGAATTAGTTGGTGAAATAAAGAAATCTCAGAGATTTCGGTTTCTCCCAACCGGAACAGTAGAGAAGCTGGTTGAAACGGAACGACCACCAAAGCATTTCGTTTACATGACCAATATCAAACATTTTGACTATTCCAGCCAGAATGAAATATGGTTATAACTCTTAAAACGTGTACATACTGTTAAAAACATTCCAGTCCCAGATGGTTATTCAGCTGGTAAGGCTAGTTTAGTATTATTAAATTTGTGTATGTGTGTTCCAATTGATGCAATTTTATATGAATTTGTGATTCTTTTACATGCATTATCACAATTCTTGTTTGTTATTATGAGAAAGAAGTATGTTGGTTAGCTTTGTGTCTTGACTCTACATCCTCCTCCTCACTTTGATTGCCTCTTGGCTATGTTTCTTGAATTCTAATACTTGACTCTACATACAATAGACATACAGAATTGGAGGCGGATTGCAGTGTTAGAGACTGCAATTCTGCAATTCATCCATAGGTTATTGAATCCCATTCAAAACAAGACAAACAAATGTGTTGGTTTATTAACATCATTTGCTCAAAGATGTAAAACTTCTAAATATAATAAATACGTACCACAAGCACTATCTTTCTAGGGATGGATCCAGTTACTTGCTTAAGCCTCAATATCATCCCTATATATGAAGAAATGTTTTATTAATAACACAAAAAAATGAAATATTTGATAAAATAAAATAAAAATAAAATTATTTAACTTACTCATCTTCCTCATTCATATCATCCTCATATTCCGCCCCTAGGAGTCGACGAAACAACATTTCATGCTTTGCTAATATTTTCTCCCTTCTTTTTCCCTTGTTAATCTCATCTTCTAGTTTCTCCTTCAATTCCTCATTTTCAGCTTGAGATTGTCTCAACTTTTCTTTGAGTTCGTTGATGGCTGAATGTGTAGCTGAGATTGTTCGAGTAGGTTTAGGACCATACCCCAACCCTTTAATACAGCCGGACCTTGTTCCCAACACTTCATGGCATATAGCATCGATATTAAATGGAATGCCTTCTTCAGTGTACTTTCTCAATAACATTTGCATACGCTCCTATAAAATTAAAAGAATTAAGTTTGCAATTAACATTGAAATATAATCATGAGCTAATGATTAAGTCATTTTTCTTACATAGTTTTCCTTCGCCTCGGGAGAAGTCCATTTCCCGGTAGCTGCAATGAAGTGAGTGTGATAATAGAAAGTGATTCTATCACACTCTTCGCCATTATTTAATGTCTTGCTCTATAAAACACATTGCACAATCCATTATTTCTTCTTGCACAAAAAAATTATAGAAGCTAAGCAGTTAGAGTACATACTAGCTCATGTCGAACAACCACAAACGCCCTTGTCCCTTGGTTGTGTGGAGTCTTCATTTGTAATCTACTCTCGGCAGCTTTCTTGCACTTCTCCTACAATAATTTCTAAGAATTAAGGCTCATGTAAATATATATTAGTTTCAATTTTTTTTCAATTATAGAAAGTTAAAAGAAATTCATACTTGAACATGTGGTTTAGACCAGTAATCACACAAGTCACTCCATTGTTGCTCAGTTACTTTCTCTGGTCGACTTTCACGGCCAAATTTCTTGTAGTGATTGTGTAACTTGTATCTTCAATTTCTGAACCGGGTGGCTAGAAGCCAATTCACAGTTTCTGTAACTCTTGGTTCCTCACCCAAACCTGGAACATTCAATCTCATCTAAAGGGATAAACAGATCAGCAAATACAATATTTTTAGAGCTATTAAGCAGTTCGATTTCCATAATATAAGACTTACATTGATCTGGTCATATGCAACATTTCTGTCATCTTTATTGAATTTAGGAAATGATACTGGGCATAGCATAAATTCTCGAGATACTATCCCAATTTCACTGGAAAGTTTTGCTGACTGCACTTTGTTTAGAGGCCTGCCTTGAATAGGATCAATGCAAACTTCAAGCTTTTTCTTACTTGCATCATTAATTCTTTGCAACTCTTTGCCTCTTGTGGGACCTCTTCCTCTTTTCTTTAAAGTAGATGTAGCGAGGTCGCTTTGGGCCACTGAGAGTGATAGGGATTCAATACTTAATGTCATCAACAAAATACTAATATAGGTTGAAAAAAACATCAAGACATGTTCTAGGAAACTAAAGCTCAAAGTGTATTTACCAACAACTTTCACAACCTAACTCTAAACAATTATCCGCACTGTTTTATAGATGCTAACTAGGTGTAGCATAATTGTTGTATCCGCACTCTGTTATCTTATGAAAATATAACCATGTGGTACAAGATCCTTGGATTCAATGCCATATATGTGAACAAGTCTCAACAGATATGACTATACAATATTGCATCACACTCTTCATTAAACTGTTTCACACTTCGTCAGCTAACAGCAACTAATTATGTTAGGTCATAGATATTACATCACCTCAAATTTCAGTTTTTAATTACCTCAACCACGACTTAATCAAAACTAAACTACCCTTTTGAACATATGGAAGCCTCATTCACATTAAAACAAAAGAAAGAAACATCATCTAAAAGAATAGAATAAAATAAATCATTTCAATAAAATGATCACAAACACATTATTTTAGTCAGATGTAGCATGTCCAACTCTATAATGGATTAATGGGACCTCATCTACTTTACACCAAAGACAAATAGAAAGGTTAGCAACTAACCTGAGTTACTTTCACTGATAATTTCTGAAGTTGGTTGATTTGAGGATGCACCAGAAGATGCATTAGGCTGCCCCGAAGTTGAGGAATTCTGAACACTACTTGCCTGCTGAACTTGTGAAGCTAGTAATTTCCATTTTATCCCTGGAGCCATGCTTACTTAGCCTACAAAAACAGGTTATATTCCACATAGACACATAAATGAGACAGCTCAATTCGAATATATTAGTGTTCAAACTCAACATGTATAGGTACGTAAAAAGATTATTCTCATCCAATAGGAAACATAAACTCAGAGACAAGTAGCACAATGAACAATCAAACAAAGCATATGGAAGAAAAAAATAAGCTTCAGCTAGAAGTCCCTAAAAACAAACTAATAGTAGTCATCCTCCTCATCACAATCATTATGTAGATTAGTATCAATGTCAAGTGCATCATCTTCGTCAGTCCAATACTCATCTAACATATCATCTTCAACAAAATCACCATCTGCGAGAAAATCAGCTACTTGCTCATTCCTCAAGTTCTGCACTACGTCTCCATCAACAACATTAGGAATCGAATCATCTCTTTGCAATTGCTCAACCTCTTTCTACTGAATATCAACAACAAAATCAGGTATATCTAAGCCCACCTCCTCATATGCATCATCACTAGGATCTTGCTCATCGTCCAATTTTCTAACATAAAAAATGTGTCTGTGCTGAAATTTTTGGACAACTCTCCAATTGGTTCCCAGAATTTTGTCATCAAGATAGATTACTTATTTTGCTTGATGAGCTAATATAAAAGGGTCATTTTCATACCAAAATTTGCTCACATTAATGCTAGTAACATTGCCATCTCTACGAATGCCCCTTCTTCTATCACTCAAATCAAACCATTTGCACTTGAAGATAACAATTCTTCTGCCTCTAACATAATCCAACTCAATAATATCACTTAGAACACCATAAAAGTCCATAACCACATCTTTGTGATTGCCTTCAACAACAATTCCACTATTTTGAGTTCTAAGGCGACCATCACGATTCTCTGTGTGAAACCGCACTCCATTAATGATGCATCCTGTGTATTTCTTAGCACATATATGAGGTCCACAAGAAAGTGAATATAATGCCTCCGTTGCTTCCGGCATTTTAGAATTGAAAAGTTGTATCATCTACAAAATAAAAGGTGAATTTAAAAGTTAACTAGATTCATGTAACAAGCATAAAAGAGTGATAAATTTGTACATAAATAACTCACATGCTGCCTAAACCAACAAGCTTTGCCTCTTATTGACAACACACAATTTCCTATTTTCTTTTGTTAAGTGTGGCCAATATGTAGCTCTTTTGTGAAAAGTATATGTTTATCTCATCAGTAGTAATCTTGCATAATAAATAATACACATAACCATGCTGCCTCACAAGGATACAAAGGTTATAACTAGCTCCCATTCTATCCTTTTTGCTTTTGCTCTCTTTTACTGGTTGTCTTTATATAGTGTTCTTATGTGTACATGTATATACATATATATATTTGACGTATCACAATAAATGTAACAGTTATTGCATTACTGGAACGTAAATACAAGTTATTATGGAACATCTTTGGCAATATCAACCTGTCATAGATCCATTTGGGAACAAGAAGCAGATGAACACCTATGTTTTATTGTACCAATGCAGATTCACTATTTAAGATATAAGCAGTTTACCATGAGCATGGAGAACTTTTTATTTTATTCTAATCTGTAATTCATGACATTCATTGATTAGATAGGAGTTATGCTTGTGTAACCAAGTATTATGTTTTCATATGTGTCCTGTGGTATATGGAAACCATTTTGACTCTAATTTCTAAGTCGATATGTACAACATTTTACCATGTTCCCCTCATATATAAAGACATGATGCCAAATTCTTGAAAAGTTTGGCTAAGCTTATTTTCAAGCAAAGAAACATATAAAAGTTTCCACGATATACACAAAGTAACTTCAACCCATATTCATCAGAAATATTTTAGACAAAACAAAGCTAAAGAAATCAGCATCATGATTCAACCACAAGCTATTGCTGTTGTGAAAGTCAATATTTGCAGAAGCAGTGAGACCCAGGGACATAGAAGCCGTAAGTTAATAGGATGAGTAAGTTAATTACCTGAAGAAATTGTTTACCACCGTTTGGAGCTGCGCAACCTGTTTTGTTTGTGTTGAAGCGAGGAAAAGAGAGAGTATTTAAGCAAAGCCCGTTTTGTTTGGGTTTGCGTTTGCGTTTGCGTTGGTGCTCCTCTAGTCCTTTACAACTGCATTCAAGTAAAACAATTACATCACAAAACCAACTACAGCAAAGAACCGAGCTAAAGTACAGAATGTGGAAGTGTATCTATTTGTTTAGAGTTATGGAACAAAAGAAATGTCTTTTTTTTTGGTGTGTGAAAGGAAGGGGGTTGTACTATTTTTGTTTGGTTGTAATGGTTTAATTTTTTCAATAGAAATCACTGACTTATTTTCTTTTTCCTGATGAATAATTTAAACAATGAGGCCCAAGAATACAGAGAAGCTTGCTGCCCTGCAGAATGAATTCGAAAAACGATGATGAGACTAGAACGGCTTGAGCAGAAGATAAAACTTGTTACTAATGGCTGTTTTTCTTCTATACCTGATCAATCAGAATATTCTCACTTTCTTGTTCTTTATAATTTACTTGAAAACCATCAGTTTTAACTCGACTTTTCTGGGTGCTATAACTTTAAGATATATAGTAACACCTTCATTTTGGGTTAATTCGATTGTTCGACTCACGCTTAGATTCAAAAAGATTCAAGAACCCACAGCTCTACAAATCACAAAACTGCTTTTTCACTCTCTTGATTTTCCTCTCTTCTCGGGTTTTCCCTTTTATCGAATTCTATCTAGTGTTCTGTTAGGCTAGATACAATACTATATACCTTACTCATCCTATACAAACTTCCATTTTCATCCATAAAGAGTTATTTCCTTGTCATGATGCTAGTTTTAATTGAAATGGTACATCTCCTTCAATTTTTTTCTAGCATTCTCTATTTGCTATTGGGGTTAACTATTTCTATCTTCTGTCTTATTTTCTTCAACTTTTTATGACAAAAGAAGTTAAATCCCGTCTGGCTGATATGAAATACAGGAAATATTAAATATACTAGAAGAGAAAAACAAACAATTACTATTGTATTGAATTTAAAAGAGTTTCTCCAATGAATGGCCAGTGCAGTGTGGTTCCATCTGGTAAGCTTGCATGCTTTTTTCTGAAATGAACATTTGATGAAGTCATACAATATTGGATACAATCACCAGATTCTGCTTATTTCAAGCGAATGTTCTAATTAGTAAACGCTTTAGCTTAGATGTTTTTCCATAGATAAAGTTTGATTCTCAAAAACTTCCTATTTATGTATCAGGGACCAACTATATTAGTAGAAAGAGTGTCAATACCATAGAGACAATATGACAGGGAAAGGTAATCTGCAGAGGTTTAAGTCATCATGCCAAATTGAAATAATCAACGAGCATTTGAATCCCAGAAAGTATCAAAACTGCATAGTTTCCAAAACTGCTAGAGATAGTTCATAGTTGGCACTGATATGGATAAACTCAGTCCATTGATTCAAATGTACTCCGAGTCGAGAAAGTGATCAAACTGTCACTGGTGCTCTAGTGACTACATTAACAGACTACACTCACAAAATAGAAGTAAATCCAAAGAAGCAATCTTACCCAGATTGCAGTAGACAGAAATTTCAGAACAGAGCAAACTGATCCTAAGTTAATCTGAAACAAACATCAGACAACAAACATCAGAACAGAATGCAGCATTTAAGAGATATGAGAATGTGGGGTATGTATTTCTATGTTATAATAAGGGTAAGGGTAAGGTAGGGTATGGCCTGCGATGTGAAATTACGGGCAAAAGTTATGTTATTGTTCAGAGAAATTAGAATGGAAGTGGGTATTGATATTGCAGTTATTCGAGTTTGGAGACAAGTATAGATACATAGCAGTTCATTAAATATCATTGGAACATGATGTTTCATCAACTAAGATTAAAGTTCTTTACAATAAGACTACCCATAACAGGATATATGCTGTAAACTTCTACTCAACCAACAAAAGAAAGTATGGATCTTTGGGTTGCAGCAGCCCAAAAGGGGTGTTTGATGCATCATTCAGCTCCGACTCCTCCAATGATTCATCCTCCCCACTCTCTCTCTCCAAGAAAATCAAGTCTCAGACCCCAGAAAACGTTCGATTTTCTGAATTTTAAAGATCATCAACTCTCTCTCTCTCTCTCTCTATATATATATATATATATAATATATATATATATATGTTGAATAACATAATTTGTATTGATGTGAAGTTAAATGTCACCCATCTTTGCATTTCCATCCAATAAGTCCGTTCATAGTAAGATACTCATATATGTGTATATTTTGTCTCTATGACTGGAGGAGAGTATGGGGTATGAGGATGTACAAAGGAGCAAAGATGGTTGGCATTTTGTCCGGATGAAGCCAACTACTTTAACATAGAAATGCAGAGTACTAATATATTCCATGGACATGTATTTATATATTCATGCGCTAAAATCTTTTTCTTATAAATTATTTTGTCTTAGTATGAAACAGAAAATTTGTCTCTGCTTTGGGATTTCAGAGTGATTCAGACACAGAAACAGACCTCTCTAAGAAAAAATCAAAGGGGTTGGTTTTGGATTTTTCCTTTTGTTTGGATCAAAATTACCCAGCGTTGTTTCAGGCCAAGCAACGACACAATCACTTAAAAAAAAAAGTCAGGGCAAAACTCTATTTCAGAAAACAAATGAAAATTCAGGTGGCAAGTCACACTTTTTATTATTCTCAACACTCCCAATACATGAGAATTTTGTAACTACGAAGTCAAAACCCGAAAATCCTGCCACAATTATAAACGCTAGAAAGAGGAACTTCTCAAAATTCACATATGATTATAGAAGACAGAAAATTAGTACATGAAAAAGAAACTTAAGTCAAAACATACCCAAGCATCTTGAAAACAGAAAATAATCTGTTAGTACTGAGTTTAATGTTCAACCTACTAATGCATGTAATGATTTAACATCAAAATTGTAACTACAAGTTCCACTTGAACCATATGAGTCATAATTTAAACAAAAATGGCCCACATAATCCAATTTTAGTAGGATTACAGATTGCTCAGCACACCCTCATCTTCACTAACAGAGCATGGAGACAGATGTCCAGATCCTCCCTCCCCTCCCACAAGAATATAAAGAAGAATAATAAAAATAAACTCAAGAGTCCCTAGTTGAGGCAGAAGCGCCCCCAAAATTGGCTTGATTTCAAGACCTAGAATCTACATTGATCACCATTTTACTATACAATAATACGAAGCTCACCCCTTAAGCCTCACGCAATACGAAGCTCACCCCTTAAGCCTCACGCAATAAGACATATTTCCAATCATTCAGATAATCACCTCAAATTTCAACTGAAAAAAGATAAAAAAATAAAGATAATTTAGAGAAAAGTACATGGGATTGGGTGGAGAAATGAAGCTTGGCATCCCAGCAGTGACACTTCTGTTATCCTCTGCACCAAATTTGATCGTTGTACTACCCATAAATCACCATCACCACCTCAATGAACCCATATGTCACAAAACACATACACACACACCCAACTAGGGCCTATCATCTAAACCATTGCTTATAAAACATTGCTTACGAAACCTATTTTATAAATACTCAATCTGATTCCAACCAGCAAATATCAAACTTGCCTAATCCATCCGTAGGTTATTGAAGCTCACAAGTTTCACTTTCCACGAAAACCAGATTAATTCATCAACAAATCATAAAATGGAAGCACAATTTTTCAATCAATACTATCTTCTGCACAAAAAGCAGGTGCCATTTCCAGGTATAATGAAAAATGAGAATCAGAAGAAGAACTTACGAACTAAGAACTTCAGCTGATGGAAGAAGAACGGTAGAGGAGAGAGAGGCGTAGAACGATGATTGGCGTCGGTGTGGAGTTGGTGGTTCTACTGCTGGTCCAAATCTCTACCCAACAAGAAACCAAAATAAAAATCAAACATCAATCTATACTGAATCTATTTGAGAAATTTGTAGATTTAGAAAATGAATCAAGCAGATCTACGAGAGGGGAGGGGGAGAGAGAGAGAAAGCTCCTGCTGTACGACGATGAATGACGGCTCGCGATCGAAGAAGAGAGAGAACGGAGCTCGGGCGCGATCGTCGTCGAGCTACCGGGAAATCTCGCGCGAAGGAGATGAATGAGCTGCAGGGAGTGTGAACGAGCTGGGAGCTGATAGCTGGGAGCTGAAATTGTTATAATGTGAGAGAATCTGAAATAATTTGGGGAAATTGATTTATTTGGAGTTCTAAATAATTAACTAAGAGAGAGATAAGAGTGAACCGGTCCAAACCGGATTGAACCGGTCCAGGAGCAAAACGAAGCAAGAACCGACACGGCCGCGTCACAAAGCAACACGGCCGTGTCAAAAGTGGCCTGTAACGCGCTGTTGGTTCTGGAATAGAACACGGCCGTGTCACAAAGCAACACGGCCGTGTCATATTGTTGCTGGAAAAGGGAAAGTTGCAAGCAACACGGCCGTGTCATCTAAAGCAACACGGCCGTGTCAAAAGTGGCCTGCAACGCGCTGTTGGTTCTGGAACAGAACACGGCCGTGTCACAAAGCAACACGGCAGTGTCATCTAAAGCAACACGGCCGTGTCAAGAAGCTTGTCGAATTGTTAAAATCCTGTTTTAAGTGAAGATTTGATTTCTTAATTCAAGAGGGATTATCTAACTCTATAAAAAG
Source organism: Ajuga chamaepitys (assembly GCA_958295605.1). NCBI lineage: Eukaryota > Viridiplantae > Streptophyta > Magnoliopsida > Lamiales > Lamiaceae > Ajuga > Ajuga chamaepitys. The sequence goes on along the minus strand of OY282502.1, from coordinate 32,811,233 downwards.
GACCCCAAGCTCTAGGAAAAAGGGGGGATCAATCAATGATAGAAGAACATCAATTACATTATTCTACCTAGAAGAACATCGAACTACCTAAAACTATTCCTTGTGGGATCGACCTTGACAATATTACTACACCTACATCCGTACACTTGCGGAACACTAGGTTAGAAACCGACGTGTCAGACGTATTTAGAAAAATGTCACAAAATAATGTCTCATTTTGAGACGTTTCTAAAAAAAAGGTCACTAATATATATCCTTTTGAGACGTTCTTGATAAATGTCACAAAATAATGTAACATTTTGACATTTAAGAAAAACGTCACTAATATACACCATTTTTTAGGACGTATTTAGAAAAATGTCACAAAATAATGTCTTATTTTGAGACGTTTCTAAAAAAAGGTCACTAATATATATCCTTTTGAGACGTTCTTGAGAAATGTTACAAAATAATGTAACATTTTGAGACATTTAAGAAAAACGTCACTAATTTACACTATTTTGGGACGTATTTACAAAAATGTCACAAAATAATGTCTCATTTTGAGACGTTTCTAAAAAAAGGTCACTAATATATATCCTTTTGAGACGTTCTTGAGAAATGTCACAAAATAATGTAACATTTTTAGACATTTAAGAAAAACGTCACTAATATACACCATTTTGGGACGTATTTACAAAAATGTCACAAAATAATGTCTTATTTTGAGACGTTTCTAAAAAAAGGTCACTAATATATATCCTTTTGAGACGTTCTTGAGAAATGTCACAAAATAATGCAACATTTGAGACATTTAAGAAAAACGTCACTAATATACACTATTTTGGGACGTATTTACAAAAATGTCACAAAATAATGTCTCATTTTGAGACGTTTCTAAAAAAAGGTCACCAATATATATCCTTTTCAGACGTTTTAAAAAAAATGTCACACAATAATTTATTTGGGACAATATGTGCAAAACGTCCCAAAAAGCAACCTATTTGAGACGATTTCAAAATCGTCTCAAAATAAATCGTCCCTAATTCCCTTATTTGTTGTAGTGATATCCCGTTTTGATTTTACTTTTGTGGATATCGATGCATGATTAAGAATTAACAGTTAATCTAACCTGGTAAATGTCATTACATCTATTATTACAGGACCTAAATCACAAGGGAACAAGAAAAAGGGTCTTTTGAGACCCCAAAAAAGTGGTCTCAAATAATGAGTATTTGTCACAATTTAAGTAAAGTGGTCTCAAATAATGAGTATTTATCACAACTTTATATCGTCTCAATAGCTCGGTCACAAATAATATCTTTGTGACCACAAAAGTGATCTTAAATATTTTTTGCAACAACTAGTTGTCCCTAAAAGTAGTCTTAAAATTGTCTCAAATAATTTGTAGAGAGATTTGTGACAACAAGTGGTCACAAATAACTTATTATTAGTGACCACAATTGTGGTGTCAAAAAATCTTATACAAAAAACCTCCTTTGTTGTAGTGGGACCAAAGGATCGAATCGCCCCAGATCGCCATGAGTTGGACCGCTTTAATGACTAGACCGGTCCGCAACCCATGGAACGCTTGAATACCATCGAAAATCGCAAAGAAGCCTCGATCGCCGACCACGTTCAACGGCGACCGCCAACCGCGTAATGATTGCTCCACGAGTCATACACATGGAAAACTCGAGACCCCACCTCACCCTAATCAAGCCAGTTGGCAGACTCGTGGCAGTGTGCGTGCTACCTGTCCCTCCACGTGTTGAGAAAGCGCAAGCAGCTTGAAACTTCTATAAATACCCCACATGTATTTGTAGCAGATATGGAAAAGTAGAGAGAAAATAGTTAAGAAAAACTAGACTATATACTTGAGGTAAAAGACAATTGTAAACACATCTCCATAGTAAGAAATACAAAGCGATTGCACTCGCCAATCATTTCCTTAAATAATTTCTATTAAATCGCACAATTGCATATCGTCTACGGTTCGATCGTCGATCGTTCTCATATACTTGGTTGTGAATAAGTGGTTGCACTAAACACAGTCATTACTCCAGACATTCTGACTAACTTCGGTTCCAAAACTCCGATTAAAACCACACATCCACAACTTTTACAATATTTCCCAAGAAAAACATAATTTGAAGAAAAACAATCTTTCTAAAGTAATATGAGCATCTAATAAAAAAGATTATTAAAAAGCTTACTGTTTAAGCGCAAAAAAAAAAAAATAAATAAATAAAAGAATTTCTTCCTAGAAATATTTCCTATTATGGATAATACTTAACGGAAATAACTGAAATCAGTGCATTTTATTTTAAAATAAATCATGAAGCTCACAATTAAAAAATAATACATATATAGGGATACTTACTATAAGTAACTGTTGGAAAATTTTATGTGCTACGAATGACCACGAAAAAATGAGTTGGCAGGATTTGAATTAATCCAATCATTATTGAATATTGAAATTTTGAGAACTACCCAGAATGTTATAAAATTTAAAAACAAAACAGTAAACAAAATAAATCACACCAAAATATTTAAAACACGGGAACTAAATCTTTAGTCCCCGCGGACTTAATGTTATTGATAAAATTGCCGAACAAGCTATGTTTTACGAGAAGACTCGACTCTTTTATACCTAACCTATGGCGGCTTTCATAGACCAGTCACTTTCTGTGTCAGTAGCTCTTTCCAATCAGTTGATTGGTAGCTGTTCTCAACATCATTTCGTGGTCGTAGCCCTTTCCACCAAGGGAAGAAACTGAAATGTGCCAGTCTATCGAAAAGGAATGTTAAGTTTTAAGGCAAACAACTCTTTGAACTTACTCGGTCATATGTGATATAGTAAAAAAAATGTAAACATACCTAAGACAGAAACAAAGTGTGTTATAACATATACTTTTTTTTTTTTTTTTTTTTTTTTAATTGAAGGGTACACAGACCTATAGATTTTCTGAGCGTATCAAATCTTTGCAAATCTAAGGATTTTGTAAAAATATCAACTAATTGATCATTAGTTGAAACATGAGTTATATTAATGATTCCATCTTCGACTAGCTCACATATATAATGTTATCGAATATCTATGTGCTTTGTACGGGAGTGTTGGACAGGATTTTTGGTAATATTGATGGTGCTAGTGTCATCACGATAAAGATTAACTAAACTTACTGAAATACCATAGTCAGACAACATTTGCTTCATCCACTCGAGTTGCGCACAATAGCTCCCTACCGCAATGTATTTCGTCTCTGCATTGTTTTTAGTTTTGGCATCCCACGAACAGATCTAGATGAGGACAGAGCTTGTTTATTGTTAAGATGCCCTAGTTTTTTATGCCAAACTTCATTATCAGACATTGTAATGAAATGACACATATGATGAAGTTCAAGAATATACAGAAAGTTAGCAGATCTACTTCGAGACAACACACATTTTTCATTTTGATCATACGCAACACACTTATCTTTGGTAAATTTAACATGCAAATTTTCATCACAGAAGTGGCTAACGCTAATCAGATTCACTTTCAGATTTTCAACTAATAACACATCAGTTAACCTAGGAAAGCCTTTAAGGTTCAGAGTTCCTTTTCCTAATAGTTTACTTCTCACTCCATCTCCAAAAGTAACAAACTCCACTACAACATAAATGGCTTTATGTAACACTTCGTTTGTAACACTTTTAAAATTTTGACTTTTATGTAACACTTTTGTAAGACTTATGAATATGTAACACTTTCGTGTAACACTTTCATATAACACTTTTGTAACATCTGCAAATATGTAACGCTTTCGTGTAACAATTTTGGAATATGTAATGTTTTGAACGTAACACTTTTAAATTGTAACACATTTAGGTAACACTTTTAAATAAGTAACACTTTTTACGCAACACTTTTAAATAAGTAACACTTTTAAATAAGTAACACTTTTTACGCAACACTTTTGAATAAGTAACACTTTTATGTAACACTTATAAATAAGTAACACTTGTAAATAATAAAATTATTTATTTTATTTTAAACTAATTAGATATTTATGGATTACTTTTCTTATGTGACTTTAATTTGTATTTGTCTCATGTGTTACACCTTAATTATCACAATAGAATATCTGTAACATAAGTGGTGAAAATGATCCACTCAGACCTACAAAAATAACAATTTATTAGAGCACCTAAAGATTTACTTATTCGTTATCAAGAATAAAGTAAATTTTATTTCTGACTTATTTGTGTGTATGTATATAGATATACACACATTACATTTTTATTAAACAATTACAAAATAGACTTGTAGCTTTAAGAATTCGAATACGTTTCTTAAGTGTGAGAACCTAGACTTGGGACATTTGGTCATGTCTCTTCATGTTTGTAAATTTATTTTTTTATTTAAAATCTATAAAACATAACAATTAAGGTATCTTAATACATAAAATTATGGTAATTAAAATTAATGATGATGTCTTAAAATTTATATACAATAACTAGATGTATAAAATTAATGTGATGTAAAGCAAGTTATATATATATATATATATACACACACATATATATGAGTGGATGAAAATGGAAAAAAAAATTAATGGAAGCTGTTGAATATCAATTTTATATTGATTATTTTTATATTAGGAATTAATTAAATATAATTCCTAAGTTAAATAATCAATTTAATTGGTGATTTACTATATATTTTATTGACCAATTGAAAGCCGCTACATGTCAATATGATGCAGATATTATTAAATTAGATTTAAATTAATTTAGTAATTATCCAAGAAGATGAGGATAAACATCAAATCATGTTGGACCAATCAGAATGCTCCATGTGTCAAGTTGTTGCAGTAATTATTAAATTAAATACAATTAATTTAATAATTATCTTATGGATAATGATATTATGGAGGACCAATCATATCGCTCCATTCAGGCTCAAGTCCGTTAGGGTTTTCCCATCCTACCACTATAAATAGGGCCTCATTCTCCACAAAAAAAAAAACACAAGAACACAAGTCAAGAATCAAGTGAAGAATTCCGGTACAAAGGAATATCAAGCGAAGAATTCCGGTACAAAGGAATTTCGACGTTCTTCGAGAAAAATCACAACAACACAATCTCAAGAGAGGTGGTACAAAACCAATCTTGAGATTAAGGCGGTACAAAGCCAAAATCCGGCTTTACAAAGCCAAATCCGGCATTACAAAGCCAATCCGGTATTACAATCCGGCATTACGAAGCCAATCTTGAGATTTTTTCAAGGCGTTACAAAGCCAATCTCAAGATTTTCTACGTTTGATCCGAGATCAAGGTGCTAAGCCCCTCCGATCGGCGTTTTAAGTCAAAACTTCGAAGGTGTTCTTCGTCGTTCGTCAAGATCTTCGAAGACATTCTTCGTATATTGAATCAAAAGTATTGTTTAATTCAAAATCAAGCTCACAAGCCTTTGAATTAACACTACTCAAGTCAAAGTTCAAAATCGGAGAAAACCAAGGTTAACTCCGACATCAATCAATCGAAGAGAAGAATCAGAGGAGAACTAGAGATAGGATCCACAAAATTCTAAAGTTTACTCATTTGATCAAAAGAAATCTATTTTGTACATCTTTTCGTGTTTATACATTTTATACACGAAATTTGTTGTTACAGAAGCATTGGGTATAATTGATATGAATAACCTAAATAAAATTAAGTTAGATTGTAGTTTGATGAGAACGTAATTTTGAGTGTATTTTATTGATGGTACAATAAAATTTTGTGTATATATTGTTTTTCTTAAAAAAATGACTAGCCTAATGGTTAAGACTTTGTGCTTAAACTTCTGCAATCTAGCAACCTGGGTTCAAAACCCAGCAATGAAAATTTTTCAATTTTTTCTTTCAATTAAAAGTGTTACATAAAGGGGGGTTATATGTAACTTTTTTTAGTGTTACCATAAAGTGTTACAATTTAAAATCTAATGTAATACTTTTTTAAAAATGTTACTAAAGATCATCAAAAGTGTTACATTAGACTTTAGGTAGCATCGACAAATGTAACACCAATAAAGTGTTACCTAAAGTTTATAGTAACATATTTTAGTATATATGTAACACTTTTTGGGTGTTACTTTAGCTCATTTATGTTGTAGTGCTCATTTCCTACTGGTCTTATGTTAACTAAATATTAACTGAAACCAGTCATGTGCCTTGAGCACCCACTATCAAAATACCAAGCTCCTACTACAGCAGCATTTAAGGACACTGATAAAGCGCAATCCGTTATCAAATAAACTCCGAACGTAAAACCCCTTTTCGCAACGTAAATCAATGCAAGAAATCTAAAGAACACAGGATGTACGTGGTTCGATCCGGAGATCTACGTCCACGGGCTGAAAATATCACCTGCCGAGGTGTTTCTTCACTATCCTTTTGAAATTACACGCAACTGTTTCAGAATACAAAAAGCCAACCCCAATTCTGAGTACAATTCTCCTACTTATACTACTCAACTCAAAACCCTAACTAACTCCCTACAATCGCGCCTATTATCGTTGCATGGAGGTTGGGAGCAGATCGTGGGCCAAGAACATGGGGTACGCCGCAATTGGGCCACGCTATTTTGAGCGCACGTTTCTGGGCCGGTTGTTGGGCTTATCCTCCTGGGCTCAGTTGCTCGGGTCGGGTTGATCTGGTCCGGGGTGTCAATCCGACCCGGAGTTATTGGGTCATACCTATCAGACACCATGGAGTTAAAACAACTAATACTCTTGGGTACCTAAATTTGTTGAGTTCTTTGTGGTTGTGACGGCATAAGGTCCACCTTTTGCCATGGGGTTCTTCTCTGTTTGTTCTCATAGATCCAACCTGTAAACGAACCAAAATAGTTAGCCTTCATTTTATAACAATTATGTCGAAGGTGTCCTACAATACCGCAGTAGTGACAAGTGGGAATAAAAGTACGGTTATTTGCAAAACCCTGTCTCGAATGTTGTAACATTTTCGTAGAACGACCCCGATTTCTTCAGACAGTGTTTTGAATATTTTTATTCAGTCCATCTATTCGTACGTATCTAGGACATTTTATAGGTAAAGCTGTAGAATTCCTATGCTCTTGTGTTATAACATTTTGGTCTGATTGCATAAACACACTTAGATCAGCGTTAGATGACTCTCTTGTATAACCTAGACCATTCGAATCTCCATAACCTTTTCCGAGAATCGATCAAGCAGAGTTCTCAGATTTTTTTCCACCATAAGTGCTTCCCAAACTGTTTCTCCCAGCGACAGACGCTTATTTATGATTCCCGTGAATCGTGTATGTTATTCCTCAATAGACTCACTTTCTTCCATCCTCAAATTGTCAAATTAATTTCTCAGATTTTTGAGCTTTGACTTCTTTACTTCATTTGTACCTTCAAAAGAATTCTCAAGGAGATCCCAAGCTTTCTTAGCAGATTTGCAGTTGCAAATTTGTGTGTACTGAGTTTGATCTACCGTTGTTCTGATAAACAAGAGGGCCTTGTGATTCACCTTATATTTCTCCTTTTCAGTGGCAGACCATTGAGCCTTTGACTTTGGAGTGGTAGAATCTTCAAGCTTAGGTGCAGACCACCCATTTTCAACAGCATCCCAATACTCGTCATTCATGGCTTCGAGATGTGCCATGGTCAAAGATTTCGAGTAATCGTAATTTGTTCCATCAAGCAATGAAAGATGTGTGGTGTTTCCCCGAAAATCCATGCTGATGTAGTTCTTGTAGGATCAGCCGTATGAGAATACGGACCCGCTCTTGATACCAATTTAAATTCTGAGAACTACCCATAATGTTATAACATTCACAACGAAACAGTAAACTTTACAAATCACATCATAATAATTAAAACACGGGAACTAAATTCCTTAGTCTCCTCGGACTTGATGTTATTGATAAAATTGCCGAACATGCTATATTTTACAAGAAGACTCGACTCTTCTATACCTAACCTATTATATTATCAACAATGCCCGGCGACTTCCATCGACTTTTTCGACACTGACACGGCACACCACCGAAGGTCGGACGAACTCTCCCAAGCCCGCCTTGAAGCAGCTTCTCTCGAAGATACTTTGACTTAACTATCTATGTTATAACACTACTGGAACACACTATCACTACAACAATTTCATAGATAAACAACAGTCAAAAGACAACAGTTTTTCCCAGCAATGTTGTCTATTCATCAATTAACAACAGTTTTACCCCTATCTGTTGTCTATTAGCGACAGACATGCTAATAGACAATAATTTTACAACTGTTTTCAACATCTGTCGTCTATTAGCGCCTTTTCCCACAGATAGACAACATTTTTAACGACAGTTGCCCAAATCTGTTGTTTATTGGCAATACATTGCTCCAATAGACAACATTAGTGTCAACATTTTCGCAAAATTGTTGTGAAAAAGGCATTTTAATTTACAATATTTTTATTATGTTGTAAAAATATGTTATGTTATTTGAAATTCAGTAAAATTAAGTTCTAGATATTTTAATAAAATCTTCACTGTAATTTTAGTAATTAGTAATATATTTGAAATAAAATAATAATAATTATTTTATTTTATATATTGCATTTTATTTTAATAAACTCTTCATTGGAATTATCGGGTCGACCCGATAATCATAATGTATTACATAGGGTAATAACTCGGGTTAGGCCTACTAATTTTTGGCCCAATTAAATTTTGACTCGGCCCGCTCCAGCCTAAAATATGGCGTTAGCCCAACGGGGCTGGCCCCGTCCAGATTTCCACCTCTATGGTCAGGTTATGTTTTTAAATTCATTTTTTATTTTTAGTATTTTCAGTAGTCATTTTATTTTTATGAGATGCCCTGCTCCCTTTCCTCCAATTTGGTCAGCAGATGGGCTTGAGGCTCCATCATCAATCGCCTATAATTAATTCGGTCGATAGGCCTTGCTTAGCCCGCCTCCACATGGGTCTCCTATTTTGGGCTTCGTTAAATTCTGGCCCAATTCCTGTCCAAAATGTAATCGAGCCTAAAATTTATCAGTCCGGCCCAAACTATCCCGTTATAATGTACAAAAATTATCAGAACGACCAGTAAATCGTCGGGCTTTTAACCCATCACTACAACAAGAAATAGATTATGAGACACTTATCACTTATCAATCACATTACTAATACCTCTATAGACCCTTATTATAAAATACGATTAAAAATATTATTAATATTCATATCACAAAATGAAAGTGCCACACCCTTCTAATCTCGTCTCCAGTCCACGCGCGCACACACACCCTTTTTCCCTCTCTCTCCACCGTCCAAAATCACCTTCTCTCTTTCCCGCGCAAGCACACGGCACTCAGATTGCTGTAAATATCTAAAACAATCTCAAATTTTTTCCATGAATCTCAGAATTTTCCATCAGTATTCTCTTCCAATTTGTATGTTGAGATTATTCAGATCTCATCACACACACACACCTCCTGGTTCTCTCTCTCACACACCCTCCTTCGGTAAGCCTTCTGCCTAATACACCCTCCTCTCACGCCTTTGCCCTAAGATTGTCGATTATCTCCATCTGGCCCTATTCTCTCTCATCATAGCCATCATCACCTCTGCTTTCCGACCTTACAACCGCCGCGACATCCATCGACGACGACGGCTACGCGGTGAAATTAGAGTGGCGAAAATACACGGAGGAGATCGACGGCTATTAGCTCATACTCATACCTCTGTGCGTGGGTGATTCTTCAACCACAGCAGACCAGACCAGAAAACTGTGCGGCCAAAGGGTAAATCGAGGGGGAAATTACTCCCCAATCCTTTAGGTCTTCAACCGTTCTCATTGTCCTGAAATTCGATAATCAATTACACAGAATTACTGCCTTCTATATTCCAGGTATGAATACTCAATAACTCTTTCAACAACCATAGCGTTTTCCTTTTTATTGGCACTTTGTTGTCGTTTTCCCCTTATTTTTATGAAATTCCATATTCTTGTGTCTTCCCTTTCATATGTGCATGTTTTTTTGTTGGAAATGAATTGGATTGTAATTCGTAGGTGCATTATATCCACTAAATTTGATAAGGGTAGAAGGAGAACCACCTGGGCGAATTGCCTTAACGTTCTGAAAAAAACTTTGTTTTCTCTTCTTATTTGGTGAATGGTGTGGGGAAGAAGCTAATTCGTTGTTCACTATTTTAGACCGCTTGTAAATCTCAGTAGAAGCCTTGAATTCGTGATATCGTTTTATTTTAGAATTTTATCGTTTATATAAGTGGAATTTGGTAGGGATCGATTACTGATGATACTATTAGTAAAATTTAGAAAAATCAATAGTTCTGCATTTGACAAATGGGCGTTTATTGTTGAGATACTTAGCTCTTAAAATTCCAAAACTTGCCATATTTAGAAATCTGTACTTGTTAGTGACTCTGTTAATCGTAATTGGCATCCTGGGCAAATCCGGATGTTGAAAATGGACAGAATGGAAAGTTGTGGTTTCTTTTGATTGAGGAGATTCTGTTTACATAGTTTACTTTGTAAACTATAATTTTGTTTTTGTGTCTGCATTTTTGCAGGTGTAATATTAGCTTGGCTTGGCTCACTTAACAGGTGGTTGTTAGTCAAAGATCTGAAGTCACATGTAATGGGTGCTCCAAAACAGAAGTGGACATCAGAAGAAGAAGCTGCTCTTAAAGCTGGCATTCACAAATATGGAGTAGGAAAATGGAGTACTATACTCAAAGACCCGGAATTCAGCACAGTTCTGCGATCGCGTTCTAATGTGGACCTTAAGGTATCAAGGGATAGCTGTTTCCTTGTCTGCTGATTTGTGTTCGCGAAACTTGATTGTAAGGGGATAATCTATGATAACGTGTAATGTACCATTAATATATTATTTACTTTGTCCATTCTTCTCTTGGTTTAGGACAAATGGAGAAACTTGAATTGGATGACAAATGATGAGCTAAGGAACTTTCTGGAGCTAAGTTTGCCAAAGGTCAAAGAAGGTAAGAAGCCAAAATTCAGTTTGGGATTGGTAGAGTGAAAGTTCGGATCACATATTTATGAAGTAACTAAGATTCCCGCCAAAGCAATGAGTTTGTTCTTAACTTCTTCGCGGTGTTCGGTTGCATTTTGATCGGTTCATTGAAAGCTTGAAGGTTGGTGATTGTTCAATCTCATCTCTTTATGTTTTGTTGCTTCTTGGAATGTACTCTAAATGGTTTTCTTATCTATCTATGTATCATTTCTATAAATATTAGTTTACAAACTCCATGTGCGTACATATGTAATATATACAAACTAATCTTGTTCCATAATAATAGTTATGTTTCAAATGTCAATGTCTCGTTTTCTTATTCCAAGTATAAACTTAATTTTTTATTTCACGAATAATTTTCATTCTCAATTTTGGTCAAGATTTTCATGCTCTCTAACTAGGTACAAATGTTGAGTTTCATCTACATTTTCGTCCAAAATACTACAATTTATTTAAAATTTGGACATGTGATTGCAGAATTTAATTGAAATGTCTAAGACAATTGCCTAAAACCTATAGAACCAAATCATGATTATTATATGTGTTCCTGATTTGCAGCAAATAGCAGCATCACCCCTCGAGGATATCCGCTTGAGTTAATTACCAGCTTTTCATGGTATATGCACTGATTTGATCAAGCTATTTGTAATTTCTAATTCCAAGCACTGACTTTATATTATCACTCAAGTTTTCATCATTTCTCCCTAGCTTACATTATTAATGAAATATTTCAATTTAGGTTGAGGGTGATGAAGATCATCAATATAAAGTTGTGAGGGCGCTCAAGATATGTTTGAGCTTGTAACAAGTGATTTTCTCATAAATGGTTCCAGGTTGTTACTATAGTCATTGGATATACTTCACAATAAGCAGTAACTTGAGGGTGACACAACTGAAATGTTCAGCTACTTTGAACCAGAATTATTTGCCTCAAATCATTCCATTCATTTCCCATTACCAGATGCAGGTCCTTTGATGGAGAAGGTAACTTCCCCTCGTTAAAGATGCAAAATCCTTTTGTCGATTATTTGTATTTGGAAGAGTTACTTTCATTTTGGACATGTTACGTAGTGGAGAAGTTTTCACCTAACTTTTCCAGGTGTTGCATCAATCGAGTAAAACATTTTTATTTGAAGAGGGAAATGGTGCTACTTTTCCAGGTGTTGCATCAATCAAGTACAAGCTCAGAGCTATTGTACATATAAATCTCATTGATTAATCTTCGGCTTAATCTATGCACTCCTTCTGCATTATTTTAGTGAACCAAACTTTTTAAACACCTGGAAAAGTATCTCTAAATTGGTCTCTAATTCTTTTTTTACTATTTAGACAACTCTAAGGTCATATTTTCTGTTACAGGACATTGTGTTTGTTACTATGGTTGGGTCCATCCAATACCAAGCATTGTCACAAAAAGTAGAAGATGCATTTTATAAGCTCACTAACACAACGACACAGATCCAAGCATACGTGATTACTAGTATGTTGATGATTTTATCTGCTTGTTAGTACCCATTTCCTTCATTTTATATGTGTGTTTGCTTGAACGCTACTCAACTCTACCCAAGGTTCACATTCCTTTCTTTCAATAGTGTTCTGCATCAGTGTAGTATTTATGCCGGAAATCTTTAGGCAGTGATGTGCTGATTTATTGTTAATAAAGTGAAGTGCTAAAACTTAACGTACCTGTTACACGAAAAAACTAGAAGGGAAGTAGGTTTCTATCCACATGAGAAAAATAATTGGATATTAACTATCTACCTTTAATACTAAAAGAGAGTTGCAAGAAATTAGGGAAAAACACGTGTTGCTCCTACATAATTTTCACATAATTTCTTTCCTTTTAAAGTTATTAAAACTGCTCTAAAAACACTCTTCTCGCTATTAATTTCTTCTTAATCACACATTATGATTCACAGTTTTCTCCAGTCAGAGAAGCTGTAGAAAACACAACTGTCTCTTTTGGTTCCAATAGGCTCCGCTATGACGTCTCTATTTCTCTCTCAACCCTATAAAATTTAGACTACAATTTTGTATAGATGCTTCAATTAAACAAGAAAAGATCATGGAAAGACAAGGATGTCGGAAAAGATTGCAAGCCTAGAATTGAAACTGAGTTCCATCTAGCAGGTTTGCTGTTAAAAAATGATAATTCTCTTTATTAGATCACTAATTTTGAAGCTAGAAATGCTCTCGTTCTCTATGAAGCTATCATCTTTGTGAAGGTTAGTGAAGAAGGAATTTGAGTTAAAGGTTCAATTATCTAATCTTCAAAAAGGTCAGTAAATAAGTGAAATTTATGATACAACTGCTTTGAGTTTTTGAAGCTCCAAAGGCAGCTTGATTCCATAAACCAGGCACTTATTCATTCTCTTTATTGATTTGCTTATTCACTGAGTAAGCAGGGTCTGATCAAGATGATTAGTTGACTGGAGAATGCATCGGCATCATGTTTAATCTTACCAATTAGAAGCTTATGATATGGTATACATAATAATGACTTCCGTCCCTTTCTTTGATTTTGTAGTATCGCCCATACTTCCCTAGTTTTGTGGAGGAACTTGCTGTATTATTGATTTAGCTCCAAAACTCCAGCTCATGGCTAAAGAAGTATGGCAGCGTCAAGTTCAGCTTGTTATGTCTAACCTAAAATAGGCATGTTTGTCGAAAATGAGATATTTACATGGTTTTTGGGTTATCTTCTTTGCATGCATCCTTACCATCTAGATTATTTTATTTAATTATGCTGCAATTTGTGGTTAACTAGGCTATTGATGGAGTTGATGGATTTCAGAATACCCACCAGATTAAATAATTTGAATCTGCAAAGTTTTGCATTGACCACGTATCAGTATTTCCTAGAAATGAGGAAGTTATCCTTGGTGCAGTTTTATCTTCCTTAGTTCCTTATTATTATGTGATCTACTCGTCTAACATCTGATTTGACAGTTCTCTGTGTGATGCCCAATTTTATTTGTGCTTACTTTTTACTGATGATCGAAAGTAGTGCACATGGAAATTTTCATGATGGTGTGATATTCTCACAGTTGGTATGCCTGTTTCTCAACCACATTTTATTACTTCGTTGTGTGATAAGATAAGATTTCATCAATAACTTGCCTTTTTTATGCAGAACTTAATTGATTTAGCGGGTTCTGAAAGTTAAAAAACTGAAACAACTAGGTTAAGGAGAAAGAAAGGATCTTACATCAACAAAAGTCTTCTAATCTTGGAACTGTGAGTACATGATCTTACTCTTTTGCCAGTTGGAATCATATATTGGTTGTCGGGTTGTCCCCCTTTTTTCCTCTTAATATTTTTATTTTTTTATTTTCTTAGCTTACTGCCATGTTATATACAAACTTAGGTGTAACGGACCCAGTTGAACTAAATTTTACTTGAATGAAATTATGGTTTGATAACAAAATTTCTTTCTGGGATATGATTTTCTACTAGTAAAATAAACATTTCATACAGTTTCATTCATTCTTTGTTGTTTTGAACTTTTTGCATCTGAAGGTAATTGGAAAACTTAGTGAAGGGAAGGCATCCCACGTTCCTTATCGGGATTCAAAACTTACCCGCCTTCTACAATCCTCACTATGTGGGCATGGACATGTTTAGGTGAGCATGATAGAACATTAATTTAATTACATGTTTTTGTTCTGAATACATAATAAATTTATCAGATCATATCATAACCTCTTTGATTGGAGTATGTTGATGAATGTTACATGTAATTACGTATTGCCTCAGCTTATTTGTACAATTACTCCAGCATCATGCAATATGGAGGAGACCAATAATACCTTGAAATTTTCCAGCAGGGCCAAACATGTTGAAATATATGCCTCGCGTAATAAAGTGAGTTTGTTTACCCGTGCTTTGGAGTTAGATTCATATTTCAGAGTGGTCAATTCTCATGGCGTTTGTTTATCTCAATTTCAGATAATTGATGAGATATCATATCTCAAAGAAGAACTTAATCAACTAAGGATGGGGATGCTTGTTGGTGTCATCCACGAAGATATTATTTCCTTAAAGCAACATGTATATATGACTCTTATTATTGAAATCGTTAGCCAGTGGAATTCCTGAGATTGTCCATGAGTGCGCCAAAATCACCATCACTTCGTATTTTCTTAAGTATTGTCTATTTTTTGTAGAGTGGGGTTGACACTTGGCTTACATTTGCTATCTATGAATTTATATAGTTACAACAAGGGCAAGTCAAAATGCAGCAAGGTTGGAGGAGGAAGAAGAAGCCAAGGCTGCTCTAATGAGTAGAATTCAAAAGCTGACCAAAACTAATACTTATCTCTTCTAAAAACACAATACCAGGATACATCAGTGACATGCCATCCCACCAAAGGAGTCATTCCATTGTTAACAATGATGTAAGTTATTTGTTCAGGCATGTTTTAAGCAAACAAACTTGTTCTCTTTTGCCATCAAGTCTTTCTCATTGCCTTGAACCTGCACCATTTTCTTTGATATAAAGGCCATGGTCAAATTACCTTCGCTGCTTCCCACCCCCACCAAGGAGAGAGAGAGAGAAGATATAATTGGCTTAGACTATTGACTAGGTTTTGTTAATATTCATCAGTCTGTACATGTAATTTTCGTTATGGTAATGGAACTATGGACAATAAATTTGGATAATGGTCTGTACAACTTGCTTTATTAGTTGAAGTAAATACTTATTTCATGATTCTTTGTTTTAATTCTCTCCAAGTAGATCATGTATGTGAAGAGTAGGATATATCTAAGAGAAATTTAGCTGTCATGTTATTCATTCACCATTTTCTGTCTTTCTTCAACAGAAGTTGGATGCTCTGCATGATGATTCTTAGAACTTGATAGCGAGAATCAGAAGAATTCTCCATCTTCTGCTTTTTCTACTCCATCAGATGCATATGGTAGTCAACATAGACGATCTTTCAGCAAATGGAACGAAGATATATCACAAACTAGCATTGCTACATCTGAAACAAATCACTAGGGTGAAATTAGTGGTTCGACCTGTGTACCCTTAAACATCTGGTAGAGCAGTCCGTAAATGATCCAGAAATCTCAAAAGTGCAGGTAATCTATAGTTTCCTTTTTAAAAGCGTTATATGGCTACTCTTACTGCTCCACAAATTCCTTTCAATTCTGAAAATTTTGTGTTCTTTCCTATTCAAAAACTTAAAATGTTTCTTCCAAGGCCCGCCCTACTCTCCGCACTGCCAATATATATTCATATTTCTTAGTGTTACATGAGATAGTTTTAGCAAGTGCGGTATTTGAAATTTAGGAGAAGCTAATCTAAATTGGTTATAAGTTTACTATGAAAGCATGAAAGACACGACAAAGTATGAAATACTTATATATCTTGATTCTTAAACTAAGAAGGGACAATTAACCTGTGAGCCATGAACAAGTGGCAAGCATGCTCCTTTAAGAAAATTGAGACCTTGTTGTTGTTATATTCCTTACCATATGTTTGCTGGAGAATTGATTATTACATAGATTCTGAACTCAACAAAAGCTCCATGTGTTCTGATTCTCAGA
Organism: Ajuga chamaepitys; assembly: GCA_958295605.1. Taxonomy (NCBI): domain Eukaryota; kingdom Viridiplantae; phylum Streptophyta; class Magnoliopsida; order Lamiales; family Lamiaceae; genus Ajuga; species Ajuga chamaepitys. Next base: position 32,794,659 of record OY282502.1, on the reverse strand, counting down.
TTCAAAACGTGGAGCAAGAAATACAAGAAAAGAAAAAACAGATGGAAGTTTTAGAACAACGTATAGCTGAGAGCAGTGAAGGTTCGGTTGCCAATGCATCAATGATAGAAATGCAGTAGGTCATCCTTGTTTATGATATTTTAGACCCTCAGTTTGTTGATTTATTCATGTGATTGTTTGAGCTTGGCCAGCCTATGTGTTTATGATTAATGTGGATTCTTAGAAATGATTTATGTGTTTATGATTAATGTGGTTTCAAATGAATAAAACCACATATAATTGCCTTAAATGTTTTTTTTTTTATGTTAATTTTGTCTTGATGCTTGAGCTTCATTCTTTTGTTAATATACTCGTTTATAATGTTTTCATTGGCAGGAAGGCAACGAAGGTACATATCTTTTGAAGAATTTGATGTGAAGTTCCAAACATTTTTTGAAGTCTTAGATTCTAATTGTAAAGTGGCAAGGAGTACAATGTTATCCTTTTTTTATGAATTGCACATTTTTAGATATTACACAATCATGTTTTGTCTTGGATTGGAGAGAATTATTTTGATCTACGAATGCATATTTGTGACGTTCCTGAAAACATGTTTCAATTTATAATTATTTTTAATAATTATTTGTTAAATGGACACGATTTAAAATGAAGAACAACGGGTAAAAGACAACAGCTAAAAGGAGTTGCTAAATTCGAAAATTAACACTAAATAAACAACGATTTAAATTGTAGAACAACGGGGAAAAACTGTTGCTAAAACTAACAAAAACAACGGTTTTAAGATTAAACAACAGATACAAACTGTAATTAAAATTAACAAAGACAACAGAGTATATCTGTTATATGAAGTGTTGTTGTTCATGGAACAGACAACGGTTTTTACTTGTAGTTAAAAGGGTACTTTTAACAACAACACTATTAATAACAGACTTATTTATAACTGGACAACATATAAAATCTGTTGTCTATTTAAAAAATTCTTGTAGTGTATGCTCTCAATAATCAAATACTGAATATTCTTGATTCACTCATACAATCACTCATTAATATTCGATATCCACTGAATGAATGACTCTCTCATATAAATAGTAGAGTTTAGTAACTAATCATAACTTTCTCTCCAAGTAACAAATTTCTTGATAAGAATGTAATCTTCTTCCAAATCTTCCCATATCTTTTGCAATCCTTATCCATAATTCTCCAACCATAAATCTTATTTTCTGCACATAAAATAAATAATTAAATAACAATATATTTTTGACAAAATTTCCAGAATTAAATTCTTTTAATATGATAGAGTGGAGGCGAGTGTTTCACATCCTTTTGGTAAAATGAAATTACTACACGTTGGTGCTTACGTAAAGTTCTTCTGCAATCCTCCCATTCTTTTCTTCTAGATTGCATCACACCAATGACAAAAATAATAAAAAAAAAAAAAAGTGAAAAAAGAGAAGAAAAACCAAATATTATCCTGTAGTTTCCTGAACTATCCTCGTTACCAAAAAAAAAAAATATTTTTTGTCTATTATTTTTTGAGACAATATATGTTGTCTCTAATAATATTTACATGTGACGACTTATCGTCACATAATATTGTACAACTATTTTAAGGTCACCTTTTAGACTTTTTCTATGGACAACTAATCGAATAATATTATTTGCGACCAAGTTATTGAGACGACTAATTAGCGACGACATGTGATCTCTAATAATAAAGTTGTGAATACTCATTAATTGAGATTGTTTTGTGTCTCAAAATACCACTTTTCTTGTACTGCCTTTGAACTTTGAGAAATAAGAGCAAACGAATAATTGAATTATTTCGATTGGAATTGACTTATATGGACCGCTGTGGAATGTGAAATAAAATTGTCGATTAATATATTTGTGGCGTCATTTCGTAAATGGGGGAACCATAATTCAATCAGTCAGAATTGTTAGAATGAACATTTTGATCAACAATCACGATCTTATGTATGGGGTGATTGCATCCTTTTTACAAATGTTCATGATGAAATAGTGCCTTGAATCTCGTCGGTTTTGGTTCATGTTAGTTGTCAAGGTGGAGCTTGATCTGTGAAAGTTTTGGATTCGGTGTATTTGGATGCGACCTCGTCACCTCAGGTCGCTCCCATGACAAAAGTAAGCTGGAAAAGAGTTCGACACTGTAACATGAATGTGGCCGCGCCAAAATCGTTATGTTTAAGGCTATTTTGGATTCAAAATAACGTGATCGCGGCACTTGGCTGTGCAGTCGCATCAGCTTAGGTGGTGCAAATCCGGATTCTGGCCCATTAAGGGCCTATTTGGCGTTTAGCCTGTTTTAGGCTTATATATATGTGTATTGATGACTCTAGGTCATAATCTGGTCAAAATCTGAGATTATTCATTAGTCATTCTGTACTTAGTTTTTCCTATTTCTGAATTAGTCTTCCCCTGAGTACTCTGAATTACGTACTCAGCCTGTCTAGGAATACTTAGTACTCTGAACCGGACCAACAGCCGGACCACTTACCAGACCGGCTGCTGGACCGCCGGACCACCAGTTATCAGTCCAGAACCAACGCAAGGACCACCTGCCGGACCGGCAGTGGTACAGGTAGTTCGCGGCCGGTTTTTGCGCACATCCCTTGTTTCATGTAGTTTTCGTATTTTGGTTGTACCTTCCTCGTCTGAGCTCCAATTTGAGTGATTCAAGTTACCACACGTAGCTGAGATGAAGATCTACAACTTTATTGTTGAAGTCAAAGGCTGATTCCAGACGTATATTTCCCAGAAATCACGAGAAGAACGATTCGAGCGCGCACAATGGGCTCGACTCAACAACTTAAAGGACCAAGCACTCCCTTTTGTATTTTTACACTTTTGCCCTTACTAGGGCTTATTTTCAGCTGGTTTTGAGGGTTGGGAGACCTATATATACCCCTTTCCCTCTCATTTTTAAACATCTATCAATTGTCCAACAACATTAGCCTCCATTTAAAAGCTTTATCTACACACTTCTCTCTTACTTCTTCATTTTCAGATTTTTAGCTTAGAAACTAGGGTTTTTCTTCCACCTCTTCAAGGAGGAAGTCGTCTTTGGAGGAGAATTCGGGGATTACTCGCGAGCTTGCCACGCCAACCTAATTTATCAAAGGATTTCGAGGATTCTTCAATCGATTGAGCATTTTTTTATCCGTTCTCTTTATTTTCAGTTTCTATTGTTTGTATTACTTGATTCTTGATGATGCTTGTTGTTTCTTTGATGAATTGTGAGTGATTTATGTGTTTCCCGAAGCCCGGGAGTAGCCCAAGCTTCGGGGTTGATGATTAGTTGATTGATTATTGGATTGTTGTGGGTTGTGGTAACCTAGGTTAGGATTTGGTTGATTTATTATGATTTTCATATGAAATTAGAGCTTGACTATAGGCTTGTGTCATTGGATTGAGCTTTCGATAACTTAGCCCTATTTTGTATGATTGTGCATTTGAGAAAGGATACTCGGAACCTAGGCTAGGGTTTGCCACCCTTTTGAGGAAATTCGATTTGATCTTAAATGAGCTTAGGATTGGATTTTTGTGTCTTAGATTGTTAAGGAAGGGGAATTTAGTCCAAGAACGTGAATCAATCAAAATCCAATATGTAGGAGGGAGACCTATGGAGGAGATCACCTACCGAAAGCGGATGTAGAGCCTAGGGCGTCTTCCCTAGGATGGACGAAATTAGGTTTAGTCGCGTGTGTAGGAACTACACCCCTACGTTGGTCTTTAGAGTGGAGAAGTCGGGCTATCCTCTTCTAGTCTCCCATAGTTGGTAACCCGAGGGCCATGGTTGAGTTTATAAATCTCATTCGTGTAAGTAGTCTACATCGAACCCTGATTACTTACCTATCCTAGGGGAATACAGCACCTCAACTGTATTCCAGAATTATCACCCAATTAGGATATCAATTGGGTTGAAAATTCAATCACATAGAGCTCACATTTATTTCCTTTAATCGTCTTCGAATTATTAATTCTATTTTGCTTGTGTGAAACCGAGTTTCGGGAATATCTCCCCATCGATTGGTTCCCTCCTTGCTTTATTTATTTGCTTTATGTCATTAGATTAGTCTAATCTCCCATTTCCATTTGACTCAACTAATTCAAACATACTTAAGCCGATTCTCACGAAAATCCTCCCAGTGGATTCGATATCTTTTATACTACCTCTGTCACAAATCGTACGCTTGTGGTTTTAGAAGGTCGTTCCAATCACATTGATTTGGAGCAATTTTCGCGACAAATTTATAAAGCACACTCAACGCTCATGTTGGGGAGTCTGTATATGACGAAGTTGCTTACAAATAAGTTGTTATTGAAGCAACGTCTATTCAATCTGCGTATGAACGAAGGTCAGTCACTTCATGAACATCTGGATCAATTGGACATAATTCTATTGGAGTTGCGTAATATTGAGGTTAAAATAGATAATGAAGATGTTGCTTTGATTTTGTTAGTTTCTCTACCTTTATCGTTTGAGAATTTTATTCAATCGTTTAGTGTTGGGAAAGATTATGTGTCTCTGGAGGAAGTTAGATTCCAGTTTGTCGGTCCCCGATTATAAGTCCTGCCCGCTAAAAGAATTTTCCAGCGGCAGCTTTGCATTCTAGAGAGTTGCGCTATAAGGCATCGGCTATAAGTACTAATAATCAGGCCGTGGGCTAGTAGCCAGTGGGAGCAGGGGACATGGAAATTTGGGGAAGAAGAAATCAGGCTAGAGAGGCCCTAAATAGGATGATACCTGTAACTACTGTAAAGAGATAGGTCATTAGAAGAATGATTGTCCGAAGAAGAAGCGAAAGAAGGAAAACAAAGCATGTACTATTATTGTTGCTGACGGAGATGACACCAACTCCGAGGAGGAATTGGCCCTAGTCGCTGTTGAACAAACACATAGACGTGTTGGTTCTTGACTCTGGGGCATCTTATTACATATGTCCGCGCAGAGAGTGGTTCACAACGTACGAGCAGATAGATAGTGGCAATATTAGTTTGGCCAATTATTCTATTTGCATGGCGGTCGAAATAGGCTCGATCAAGATACGGACACGTGATGGTAGATTCTGCACATTGAACGAGGTTAGGCATGTTCCACGCATGACCACTTAGTCGATTGGATAGTAAGGGGTTCAGGTTCAAAGGTGAAGGTGGTGCTCTGAATGTCTACAAGGGTTCGAATGTGGTTCTGAAGAGTGTAAAGCGAGGAACTTTGTATTTATTGCAACGTTCAGCTTTGTCTGTTTTTGCAGCTGCTTCTTCATTTGAGTTTTCAAAGGAAAATATGTCTGAGGTTAGTCCTACTAGGAAGTCTGTTATTGTGTCTAGTGTTGACAAATAGGTGGAGCTGAATGAGTCAAAGAAGGTAATGGAGATCCACAAAAAGGTAGGATTTTGCATCGTCCTAGGTACCCGAAGAGGGTTCCGATTCTATTATTGTTTCATTACCTCGAGCTCCATACGCTAGCGAAAAGGGAAGTTTGATACGTCTGAAGAGGTTTGTCTAGTATCTTGGAGGTATGTCAATAACCTCAAATTTTTTGAATTTCAGAAGTTGTTAGTTGTCCCATCGTTTGGGACAAATCTGGATATGAGAGGTTGCTTGTATAATCTAGGCACATTAAGAGTGCATTCATTTAAATTTGGGTTCATTCCCCGGGTTCGTTCCCTGGCAACGGCGCCAAAAAAAAATCTTAAACTGTTGTCGATTGGGAGCATTCTTGTGCATATATGCTAAATTCTGTGGACTTAGTTGCTATGTCTTTGTTGGGTTGAGTATGATTGACATAGTAAAAAGAGTTAAGCATAATTGATTATTTTTCTTGGTACATAAAAAAAACGTGTCTCTTTGATCTTGATAGTGGATAGAACGAAACTATGCAAGATTCAACACAAATTAGCCTTTTCCGTGAGCTTTTGAGCCTAAGAGCAATACATACGATTGTGCTATAATTTCTTTGTTGTGTGTGAATCAAGCATATCATGTACGTTCTAGAGCTTTCTTTGTTATGCATTTCGAGACCACTTTTATGAATTGTGCATTAAAATGATAAGGGCACTTAGATTTAAATCGCTGAATGGCCTTTCTTTTTGAATAACCTACCCGAACATATGTCCCTAGTTGAACACCTTGAGCTTATAGCCTATTCTTTAATTTTACTGTGTTTACACATAGCCTATTCCCTTTTCTTGTTTATGACCGTCTACCTTATTTTTTGAACCTTCTTGTCAAGAAGTGTGGAATTGCATGTCAAAGCTGGATTTTTATTGGGAACACAAAATGGGTGGGAAAGAAGTACAAAGGACATTGTGGCAATGAAAGCAAGAACAAGACAAATAAAAAGAAAAAGAAAAGTAAAAGGAAAAAAATGCAAGGAAAAAAAAAAAGGTGAAAAATAGTGATTGCCACGATGAATAAAGGGTGGAGAAATTTTGAGGTTGCCAACATCTTTGTGTTACTCTTTTCATGTCAAAAATAAAAAGTTTGACCTATGCTACTTGAGAGTTGGCACCTCTAGGTTATTACTTGGTTATTTCTTGGTTTTGTTTTGATGATCTCTTACTATCTTGTGAGATTACCAAGTATGGTTGGTAGGAGATACTCTTCGTGATCTTACTCAAGGAAGGTGTGTTTGTCATTAGAGATATGTGCATGTGATTTCTAAAACTTCTTGACTTGCTAGCCTTCAATTTCCTTTTATTCTACCTTTAACCAAGGCCCCGTTACAACTAATGAAAAAGACCCTTGATTGATGCATAATTCATATTCTAGTGGTGGAGTTTTGATATATTAGCAAGCATATGGTAATGGCATTTATGTTCTAATGTTGAGTGATTATATTTTCATACCCTGATCATACACTTAAAGAGCGAAATGAGTGATATCCTAGGTGAGGTGTTGTTTCTTGTCACACTTGAACTTATTGAAGCTGTTAAGTATTGACGAGACATATGAATTTCATTAAACAAAATTGAAATCATGATCACTTACTCTTGAAAAAAGTCGTCTTCTTGATTTCTTGATTGCATATTAGCTTGAGTTGTCATGGAAAATAACTGGGTGGGAGAATTACGATGATATTGAGAGGTTTACAATTTTTCACCTTGTGCTAATCTGTTCTGATGCATGCTTGTGGGCAAGAATGGTTTAGGGGGAATTTGATGTGCATATATTATTCCATATTTCATATCCTGATTCCCTTATTTTTTGTTGTTTATTATTCGTTATTGATCTTAATTAATGATCTTTTGATGTAGGAGAATAATAATTGGATCTGGAGCAAAATTGAGCTTAAATTGATGTTTTGGGCTGAAAAGTGAAGAAGCGGGCCGAGATAAAGAGAAGATGGGCTTGGATTTATTAAAGTCTTCAATTTTATGAGGAAGCCTAGCAAAAACTTTATTTAATTAGGATTATTATTTCCTTTTTGTAATTATCTAGATGTTTTCCAAGATTTAGTTAGTATTTTGTAGAGAGAAAAATATATTCCTAGCGTGATTATATAGGAGAGGGCAGGTAGTCCAGATTAATTATTCCAATACGCGCCCTCTCTCTCCTCTCACAAAATATTCGCGCCACCTTTTCTCTTTTTCCTCCAGTTTTCATCTTTTGTTCTCTACTTTTTGCTGAAGACCTTGGATTCCACCGTTAGTAATTAAGGTTATTTTCTGATTCAAGGGTTTATTTCAATTATGTTATTGTGAGGCTATGCGATTTGACTGTTATTGTTAATTCAAATATTTGTAGATTCAGACTTATTTATATAGGAATTGTTTAGTTGATTGAATTGCCAACTCAATTAATTATTCAATTTCTTACTGCTATTTATGAATTCATGATTCGTAATTGTCATGAAGGATTGAATCCTAGTAGCAATATGCTGAATTAATCATGCTATCATAATTAATTTAACCTAATTGAATTTACAAGCTAATTATTGATAGTTGCAGCTATGTCTATTAGTAATTAGATTTAGTTGTTTTCATAAATCGTAATGCTATCATTAACTTGGTATGAAATGCTATCGTGCCCAGCCCATTAATGACAAGTATTAACCGGTTGCTGGGATTGGTCAATTAATTTAGGAAAGCACAAGATTTATTATGGCTATCCTAATAAATCTTTGGTTAAACTATTTGAATTGCAATAAAATATATTTGTGAGCCTATGATCAATAATATAATTTAATATCAATACCCTTAGATCAGAGTCAGGTTGTGTTTGATTCGTCTTTATATTTTAATTATTTTATTTGCACGGTTTAGTTAATCGTTAGGATCTTAATTTAGTTAGATAAACTAATCAAAACCCCTTTTTATTTCTTGTTTCGATCAAAAGGAATTTATCCCCGTTCCCCGTGGATTCGACCCTACTCACCACTATACTCGTTATGTTGTAGGTAATTTAATTTGCCTGTTTGACACCCACTAGCATCTTTGGGATGTATCTGGTACGTCTGTTTGGTCTGTGAAAGGACATTTGTTGATCCGTGAAAAGATTCAAGTCAAGGTGGAGATTTGTTGAAATAATACTTTGAATCTCGTCGATTTTGATTCACGTATGTCGTCAAGGTGGAGCTTGATTTTGCGAATTTTGGGATTCGGTGTAAAGGGACGCGACCGCACCCCTGGTCGCGCCCGCGACCAAAGTAGGGTGGAAAAGAGTTCAGTATTGTGACACGAACGACGCGGCCGTGTCAGGAGGCTGAATGCGACCGCGTCAGACATAAACGCGGCCGCGTCAAAAATTGTTCAGTTTAAGGCTATTTTGGGTTCAAAGTAATGCGACCGCATCACTTGGCTGCACGGTCACATCAGGTTAGGCGGTGCAAATGTGGATTCTGGCACCATTGAGGGCCTATTTGGTGTTTAGCCTGTTTTAGGCTTATATATATGTCTATTGATAACTCTAGGTCATAATCCGGTCAAAATATGAGATTATTTACTAGTCATTCTGTACTTAGTTTTTCCTAGTTCTGAATTAGTCTGTCTGTGTGTACTCTGAATTATGTACTCGGTCTGTCTAGGAATACTTAGTACCTGATTATAGTGAATTGGTTTCTCTCTTATGGTCGTGGACGTGGCGAACACGTTGTTAGTGAACCACGTAAATTCTGTGTTGTTTTACTTTCTCGTTTTATGTTATCTTTCTCGCATTTACCGTAACAGTGCACAACTTTTTTCATTCACACCTCTTTCATTTGAACATGTGTAATTAGTTTTCATTGGCATTTTTTTCCCTCTAAAATAGACTTCTCCATTCACATCCAAATTTCAATGTAACAATATATTTAAGTGTCCCATGATTATATATCTACTTTGATAGAGTTATTTATTAGGGTTTATTTCCAAAAGCAACCTGAGGTATACCCGTTTTTACTAGTTGCAATTAATTTTAAAAGTCGTCGTCGATTGCAACCCGACTTACTCGCGTTTTACCGATTATAATCTATTTAATAAATTTCGACCAAAATCAAGAGCGTGTCACACACGCGCAATTTTGAGCAAGTGGTAAAAACAGGTATACTACAGGTTGCTTTTGGTAATAAACTCTTTTCTTTTTTATTTTTTCTTTTCTTCCCTCCATCACTTTCTCTCTCCTCCTCTTTTTTGTTCCCTCCGGACCCTCCTTTCTCTCTCTGACCTAATTCTCTCTTTATCCAAATACCAGTTCGTCTCCTCTCTCCACAAATCACTATAAGTTTCTTCAACATAAATCCTCTTCTTCGTCGCTGATTTACAGATCCAGAAAAAACTAACTCTGTCATCAGAAAATTTGATCATTATCGGTGACGTCAGCGAACATAGCAGGATAGTTCGGCGACATAGCAGGACAGTTTGGTGACATGACGTACACGAAGGTGTTCGTCAGAGTAACATATTTTATAACATTTACATGCATATTTGGTCGAGAGTTGCTTATTGGTACACGTGTTTCATGCACGCACTTTAGGGCATTTTTAGTGTCATTTTAGTGTCAATAATGTGCATAATCACGTGTATTTAGTGCTTTTATACTCTCATGGGCAAAATAATACGTTTGTGTTATTTTTGTGTTAAGACAGGTGAAAAAGGATCGAAAAAGAACATCAGACGACCGCGGAGTCGAGGGATCGATCGAGGCAACAAAAGGAAGGGCTAATTGAAGATCTCGGCCGAGATAGGATGCAAATCTCGGCCGAGATGAGTCTCCAGGGAATTTCATGAAGAATTGCAAAATTGAAAATCTAGGCCGAGACAGAAAATGCGTCTAGGCCGAGATGGAAAATCTAGGCCAAGATAGATAATGCGTCTAGGCCGAGATGAGTCTGCAGGGGATTTCAGAAATTCAAGGGATGAAGATCTCGGCCGAGATACAACCCAATCTCGGCCGAGACGAGTCAAATCCTGAAAAATCCTAATTTCCTCTTTTCACGTCTCGGCCGAGATGCAACCCAATCTCGGCCGAGATCAGCCTTCGATCCACCAGCTGAAAATCTCTTTTTCACGTCTCGGTCGAGACACACTTGCATCTCGGCCGAGATTCCTTACCCTGTTTTAAAATCCTGAATGCGATTTTGCCTATTTTTGGACTAGCACTTTCTCTCCTTATATATATATATCATCCCATTCGAATTTAACCCTAACAACCTAGAACTCATCCCCCTCACATAATCAGCCACTTTTCTCCATTGGAAGCAAGGAAATGGAAGGGGGTTGAAGATCTTGATCTTCAACCCCTAACCTTTGGTTCTTTCTATCCTATTTTCATGTTTTCTTTAATTTTATGTTATTTTATCTTTGTATTAGGTAAAATGGGTGGCTAGCACCCTTTTGTTCACTCTTGATTATTGTGGAACCTTGAGTCCAAGACATTTATGTGATTATTACGGTTAATGTTACCGAAAATATTGTGTATTCAAGTGTTTTGTGTTATTTGTTGTTATTGACTCACATTTATGAATTTGTTATTAGATTGATCACCCTTTAAGGAATTTGTGAATGTGTTGCTAGAATAGGAAATTACTATCCGTAATTGTAGGATTTCCGATTCCCGAGTAGCAAACAATAGTTATTTATTGGTGATAACACAAAGTTCAACCACTAAAACCGAGCTTGCGAGTTTTATGTTGAATTTATCTCGTTGTCCTAGTGTTTAATGCATTTGGTGATTGAATCTAAGAGAGCTTGTTCGAGGATTCGGTTAAACTGAATAGGGTTAGTCGAAGAGCTTGTTTTGATTAACTAAGATTAAGGGATAACAAGGCTATTAGAGCTTGTTAATAGCCTTGAGATAAGGGCTAGAATCACAATTGAATAGGGCATTAACAATAGTTGCATAAATCGTCCAAGACCTCGGTGAAACATGATCAAGGGTGAATCGTTTTGTTATTTAAAAACCAAAAACCTATAAAAATCTCTTTATTTGTCTTTGTTTATTTAGGTGTTAGTTGTTATTTCATTAACCCCCCCCCCCCCACTTCTTTATTGTTTTCTAGCTTATCTACATTACATTTCTCGATCATAATAGCTTAATACAATGAAGCAAAATTATTCAACCGTTCCTCGTGGGATCGACCCTTGCTTGCCACTCTACTAGTTAGAGTAGTAGGATAAGGTTAAGTGTATTCTTCATACACGTTTATTATGCATGTATTTCGGTCGATTTAGGAACATATTTTATAACATTTACATGCATATTTGGTCGAGAGTTGCTTATATTCATCATATTCGGCCAATTAACGTGTTTTGACTTGTTTTGAATGTTTTGAAGTGTTTTTAGGTTGAAAATCGTGTTTTACGACTATTGGATGAAGGAACAAGTCAAGAAGGGTAAAAGACCGATTTTGAACCACTCCAAGATGAGGTTGAACCGTTATGAACCATCACGTCCGCACCACTATTGGTCTTAGAAAGTGGATTTGAAGCTGACCAAGTGTCGCTACTGCGATAAAAGCCAACTTCTTGAGCCATTTTTTAGAAGCATGTCGCCACTGCGACATGGCATGCGTGCGGCCGCGATAGAAGGTCAATTTTTAAGAGGATTCTTAATTCAAGTAGGATTTTGATCCTATTTCCCCAAGATTCATCACCAATTCTATAAAAAGGACTTCAAGCTCGAGTTATATCAGACAATCTCATAGACTTAGCTTGGAGAAGAGAATCGAAGATCAAGGAGCAACACAACGAAGATCGACGATTGAAGATCCGAGTTTAGTTTGTTCTTCTCTCGTGTTTAATTTCCTTTGACTTTTATTTATTAATGTGTATTGGATTTAAATTCAATTATGAGTAGCTAAACATGTTTGTGTTCTAGTGATAGAAAGTAGGTTACGATGAATGATGTATTCACTTTTACCGTTTAATTCTAGACTCCAACTCATGTGTTTATCTATGTGTTTGTTTTATTCTTATGATTTTGTTTAAATTGATCGCTTAAGTTAAATCTACAAGTTTAACAGTTTCTCTTCGGGAGGAGAAAATTATTAATAGACGTACAACACATAGCGCGATTCTCTGTGATCGTGTAAGCTTTGGTTAAGGGTCTTTTGGGAGTCTTTACGTTTAGTCGACTCGGAAGGGTGACTAAGTCTAATAGATCAACAATCTAATCACTTCGGAAGGAGGGTTAGGTTTACTTGAGTGTCGTCTAATAAACACTAAAATTGATTTAAAAGTCTAGAATTTTAGGTTAAATTATACATCAGGATCGTAATTGAAATCTATACTCCAGGATACACTTTAATCCATGTAAGTCATCTTTAATCATTAATTCTCTATTTTCCAATTTATTCGTGGTTTATTTATTACTTTTAGGTAAAATAGTGTTAAGTCTACAAACAACCTTCACTATTCTAGAGTCTAGTTTGGAGAGTCTTAAATTACTCGAAGTATCGAATTACGCTAAGAGTTCATCTTTGTGGGATTGACCTTGACTACCGCTACCTACACCTACGTACACCAAGTAGTTGCGGAAAATTAGGGTTAGGAAAATCACTGTCAATGAGAGACACAAAAGGACACAATGAAGAAATACTTTGAACAGTTCGGTGAAATTTTGGAAGTTGTGGTTATCACTGATAAAGCTACTGGAAGATTCTATGCTAATGTTGGATAATAGTTCAATTTTCTTCAGTTTATTTCTCAGAAGAAGATCTAGCTAGGAGTTGTTCTAATTTGTATGTATATGTTTTTATACTCATTCATTTCTTCAAATTCTCCTGCTGAGGATAGTTCGATTTTCTTTGGTTTATTTCTCAGACGAAGATCTAGCTAGGAGTTGTTTTAATTTGTATGTATCTATATCTATACTTGTTCATTTCTTCAAATTCTCCTGTTGAAAGTGATGGAGGGAAGAAAGAAAAAAATAATAAAGAAAAGAGTTTATTACCAAAAGCAACTTTAAGTATACTCGTTTTTACCACTTGCTCAAAATTGCGCGCGTGTGGAACGCTCTTGGTTTTAGCCGAAATTTATTAAATAGGTTGTAATCAGTAAGTCGCGAGTAAATCGAGTTGCAATCGACGACGAATTTTAAAATAAATTACAAGTAAAAACGGATATACCTCAAATTGATTTTGGTAATAAACCCTATTTATTAATTTACTCAAAGTTTTATGGGGCATTAATATATAAGGCAAGTATGTGGTTATACCAAGTATTCCGAAAATTATAAGTATTTTACTAAGTACTATCATATTTGCACTATAAGGAAAATGGTCTTTTTGATACCACAAAAAGTGGTCCCAAATAATGAGTATTTGTCACAACTTAAATGAAGTGGTCTCACATAATGAGTATTTGCCACAACTTATGAGTATTTGTCACAACTTTATGGTCGTTTCAATAACTCGGACGCAAATAATACATGTGTGACCACAAAAGTGGTCTCAAATGCGCCTCAAATAATTTTTGCAACAACTAGTTGTCTCTAAAAGTAATCTTAAAATAGTTTCAAATAATTTGTAAAGAGATTTGTGACAACAAGTGGTCACAAATAACTTATAATTAGTGACCACAATAGTGGTGTCAAAAAGTGTTATACAAAAGACCTATTTTGTTGTAGTGTTGGATACTTTTTAATGTCATGAACTCTCAGGCAATGTTTGGTTGGGGTTTGCCCAGCCACTTATTGGTTGGGCCAACCCAACCATATATTTCTTTGGGAGACTTGACCAAACTTGCTACTATTCGGGGTTGGGGGGACAAAAAAACCTATCAACAATCACACACAATATCAATCAATCAAAAATCCCAACACTACTTTAATCATTCTCTCAATCATTAATAACTACATCTTACGCATATTACATCATCTTTTACAATTAATAATTAAATCTCACACCCCAACCACAATCCCAACCACCCAACCAAACATCATTCTCTAACATTCCCATCAGCCACTTACCCTAACCCAGTCATCCCAGCTCCAACCAAGCGTTGCGTCAATATATATGTTGGACAATGTAATCTCCATACGCACTCCAATTATTAATTGTACACCAATTTGGTTGGTATTATAGTACGTAGATGGGGATATTTAAATATCAACTGTAATGGAGTATTTAGAAATAGGTGAATGAAAATATAGTGGTAACAGAGAAAGAATTAAGTATAGATTGATAATGACCATGAAAGGATCTTGAGTTGATGGAAATATTCCACCACACTGATTTGAAAAATAAGTGAGTTTTGCTTGTATGGATGAGAAGCTGAATTTGGAAGTAAAATGCAAATCATTCAGAAAAAAGACACTTTTAGGGGCTTCAAATGAAAAGAGGGAAATGATTAGTCTTAGCTTAAAGGGGGAGCAATAAAGCATTAGGGCCTACTACCATAGAGATCAATTAAGAAAGTGATTAGTGGGAGGTAAAGCTCTTAATTAAGCATGGTTGGTTAAGCTATAATAACTTTAAGACAGAAGGTCTCAACTGTATATGATTAGGCCCTTTAATTAGATTATATTATGGTCCTAATTCTTCTGTGATTAACACTTTAATGAAATCCCATGGGCCACTTGCTTCGAGTATCGCCCACTGTCCATCATTTTGAGCCTCTAATTCACATAAATCGTATTCAGCCTCTGATCCTTCAGTAGAAGCTTACTTTTGGAACAAGCATGTTTCTGGTAGATCACATATTACTTGGTACTGCTAAAATCACTAATAGCATGAGATTAGCGAAATTCCAGTACTTGGATTTGGAGGTAGGAACCGTATAAGAGATGTTCTTTTTCCCCATAAAATCACTTTTCATTTTTTTAACTTCATCCCACATTTAAAAAAAATTACTCGCATTTGGACCAATTTCAACCATTGATACGCAAAAATTGGCCAGAAAAACACATGTGAATGTCACATGATACCCATGCTCACTTTTTTTGGAACAAGGAAAAACGAACGAGCGGAAAGTTATGGAACAAAAATTCATTTCGCGTGACAATTGTGTGCACTTTTCTGGCCGATTTGCTCATCGACGACGAAAATTTATTTAAAAGCAAGCAATTTTCATAATTATGGGAATTAAAAAGAATTATCACCCAAATCGAACAAGCATAAAACTACGGGATAAAAAGTAATGGCGGCGGCTATACGCAACCCATAATTTTTTTTAACGCAGCCCACTACTTTAATCCATTAGAATATTATTAGTAAAAGACCACAATGTCCTTACTTAAAAAAATAACATAATCAAGTATATATTTATATGTATAATAAAAAAAAACAGAAAAAATGTTTTTTTTTCTTTTTTCCATATCTGTATCATCTCCAACCATGTCTTCTTTCCAAAACTCCATTAACTCTGTTGAGGTTTGAGCCCAACAATTTTATTCCTAGTAGCCCACTAACCCAAAGCCCATTCTCCCCATTAAGGCCCATACCCAATTAAGTTGCTGCTAGTGTGTTTTTTTATTGAAGAAGGGCAGCAGCCTCCCATTATTCTTACAGAAGAGCAAAAAATGAGATGTGAGTGTGCAGCTCCTAAATTTTGTAAGAAGAATGGGTCTTCGCCATCTTTGTGCCACTTGTGAGCATGAGAGAGATACTAGAGATAGCTTCCTCTTCACTTAGTGTGCGAAATCAGAGTGAGGGCTTTCAGTCTTAGGCGGGTTAAGGTTTCAAGCTTTGTAGGTTGTGGCTACGAGACGCCTTTAGGGTCTTCATCGAAGTTCACCGGGGCCGTACGGGGGAAGCCAAGTAACAGGAAAATCTGAGCTGACACTCAAATGGAGCTCAATGGAGTTAGCGGGACGGACCGGGACGACCACCTAACAGTGGTATCACAGCGGAGGTCGTCCGTTGTCACCGCCGTCGTCGTCGCAGTCGGACAGTCCCGTCCTTGTCGCCGGGACAGCAGCCCCGTCTTCTCCGGATGTCAGGTTTTGAAACTCTTACGTAGAGTTTCCCTCTGGTAAAGCGGCTTAATCCCTACTTTTATTGCTTTTGTAATACCGCTTGTAGTGGAATTAGAATATTTATTGCTTTCGTAGCACTGCTTGTAGCGGACATAGGTTGGGATCTACGTGCTGCTAGAACCCTAGGTTTATGTGCTTATTTGTTTTCTTTGTGATTCCTTTTGCATTGTTAAAATTACTGCTTTACTGTTGTGTATTGTGGTGATTTTTGTGTTTGGTCACCTTACTCGTCTCCTTTTCTAAATTGTTGTGTTTTAAGGTTATTTGTGGCTTTATCTGCTTCAGTTGCATATTCTGTGTAAATTGCATTTTTTCTGTGTGAAAAATTGACTTGGTCATTTTTGTAAAACTGTTGTGTTTTTTTAAAATGTCTATGGCCGGTTACAATCTCGAGCCCTTTAATGGCAAGTCTGATTTTTCAATCTAGCAGAAGAAAATGAAGGGTATACTGATTCAACAAAAAATGTATATTGCAGTAAACCAATCATTTTTTTACACTGAAACTGCCGAGAAAAAGGCCGAGATGGATGAGTTTGCTTATTTGTCTATTATTCTTAACCTATCTGATTCTGTGTTAAGAAAGTTGGTAAACTAGAATGGGCTAAAGAACTTTGGGAAAAAATGGAAGAACTTTATACTGAGACATCTTTGCCTAGCAAATTTTTTTTGCTTGAAATTTTTTTCCGGGTCAAGCTTGATTTGAATAAGGACATTGATGAGAACCTTGATGTGTTTACCAAACTTTTGCAAGACATTAAGCAAACTAGTGATAAACATATTGATGATTACACTCCCATTGTTCTTTTAAATGTTGTACCTGATTCATATAGTGATGTGAAATCTGCTATTAAGTATGGTAGAGATCAGGTTATTCTCAATACTGTTGTAAATGGCTTAAAAAGTAAAGAGATGGAGTTAAAGAATGAGAGGAGAAGTAAAAGTTCGGCTGAGATTATGTTTGTTAGAGGAAGGCCTCAAAATAGATTTCAAAATCAAAAGGCTCCTATCAAAAATAACCAACCCTCTGATCAGTCCAAAGGCAAAGGAAAAGGTAGGTCTAAGTCTAGGTCTAAAAACAGGAAATGTTATAATTGTGGTGATAGTGGTCACTTTGTTAAAGATTGTCCTAGGCCTAAGCAAAGTCAAAACCAGAATACCAAGAATCAGCATAATGATCATGCAAATATGGCTTCTAGTAGTGGAAACATTGGTGATATTTATATGGTGACTGAGACATCTGATTTGCATGTGGTGAATTCTGTGCATTCTAACTTTGTGTGTGAAAATGAATAGCTTGTTGATTCTGCATGCACTTTCCATATGTCCCCATTTAAAAATCTGTTTTCTTGTTACAAAGAGGTGGAGCATGGTACTGTGTCTATGGAAAATGAGAAAAAGTGTCATGTTGCTGGTATTGGTGATACTTGTGTGAAATTTGATTCTAGTTATGCTTTGACTTTGAAGAATGTTAGACATGTGCCTGATTTGTGCAATAACTTGATAACATATGCTGCTTTGGAAGATGATGGGCTAGAAGGTAGGTGGGGGAAGGGCTTGATGAAAATCTTGAAAGGGTCTTTGGTGATTTTCTAAGCTTTTAGAAGGAATAATTTGTATGTTTGCATTGGTGTGCCTGTGTCTTTTGCTGAAAATTCTGTGAATGTTGTCCAAGAGGATAAAACTGATTTATGGCATAAAAGACTTGGTCATATGAGTAGTAAAGGTTTGGAAATCTTGCACAAAGATGGCTCTTTTGGTAATGATAAATTGTCTTGTATGCCATTTTGTGACTCGTGTGGTAGGCAAACAACATAAGGTGAAATTTCCTGTCTCCCCCTTTCCCAATCAATCTGTTAGTATTAATATACTTGAATATTTGCAGGCTGATGTGTGGGGTCCTGCGAGTGTGCCTACACATGGTGGAAATCGCTACATTCTCTCCGTGATTGATAAGTTTTCACGTAAGGTCTTTGTGTTCCTACTGAAAAACAAATCTGATGTGTTTGAAAATTTTAAAACTTGGAAAGTTTTAATTGAGAACTAAACTGGGAAAAAGATCAAAATTCTTAGGACTGATAATGGTGAGGTGTATGCTTGCATCTTCAGGTCTTTCAAAAAAATTCTGGGGTGAAGTTGTTATCAATGCTGCTTACTTGATTAACAGGTCCCCCTCTGTGCCTTTGAATGGTAAGTGTCCTGAGTTTGTTTGGTCTGGGCCGAAGATTGATTTCTCAAACTTGCATGTATTCGGTTGTGTTGCATTTGTTCATAAAAAACATGATAAACTTGAACCAAGGTCCATAAAATGTGTTTTCTTAGGCTATCCTGAAGGTGTGAAAGGGTATAGATTATGGCTTAGGAGTGAACCTGGTCTTAAAGTGTTAACTAGTAGAGATGTGATTTTCAATGATTCTGAATTTCCTTGTTTAACTGCCTCTTTGCCTGTTGCTGAGGCTGACCCTGCTCCAAATAAGGTGGAGCATGTTGAAACTGAAAATCCACCTGCTGTGTTTGAAAATATGCCTGCTGATAATGTTGAGAATGTTGATGTGCATGATGAGCATGTTGAAAATGTGCCTGAAGGTGTTGTTTAGATGCTGTTTTAGATGATTATCAACTTGCTAAGGACAGAACTAGAAGAAACATAAGACAACCTTCTAAGTTTGATGATTTTCACATGACCTCACATGCTTTTAGTGTTTTCGAGTCCATTTATGGAAGTGAACCTAAGTCGTATCAAGAAGCCTTAAAATCTGATGAATCTGTTGCTTGGTTAAATGCTATGAATGATGAGATGAAGTCTTTGCATGTTAATCAAACTTGGATTCTAGTGCCTAAACCTGAAAAATGTTCTGTTGTGGATTGTAAGTGGTTGTATAAGGTCAAGAATGAAAATGAGACTGTTAGATTTAAGGCTAGACTTGTGGCTAAGGGTTTTACTCAAAAAGAGGGGATAGATTACACAAAAAGCTTTGCTCCTGTTGTCAAATTCACCACTGTTCGTATTATGCTTGCATTAGTTGCTCATTTTGATTGGGAGTTGAAACAAATGGATGTTAAAACTGCCTTTATGCATGGTGAATTAGATAAGAAAATCTTTATGAGACAGCTGGAAGGCTTTATTGACAGCAAGAAACTCGATCATGTATGTTTGCTCAAAAAATCTTTATATGGTTTGAAACAGTCTCCTAAACAGTGGAACAAGAAATTTGATATGTGTATGCTTTCTTTGAAGTTTAAGAGGAGTTTGTATGATCATTGTCCTTACTTTAAAGAAAGTGCTTCTGTTCCTGTTTTCTTGCTATGTGGATGATATGTTGTTGGTTAGTCCTTGCATAAATTTTATTGAGCATGTTCAAAATTTTCTAAGTGAAAATTTTGATATGAAGAATCTAGGAGATGCAAAGAGGATTTTGGGCATGAACATTGTGAGGGATAGAAAAAATTCTACGATTTTTCTCAATCAGATTTCTTATGTAGAAAAGATTTTGAGTAAATTCTCTATGTCTGCTGCCAAGTCTGTGAATGTGCCTCTTGCTGCTCATTTTGTGTTAATTAAGGATCAGGCTCCCAAGTCTGAAAATGAAATGGATTATATGAAAGTTGTTTCTTACTCTAATGCAATTAGTTCTGTGATGTATCTTATGGTAAGCATTAAACCTGATATTGCTTGTGCCGTTAGTTGCTTAAGTAGATACATGTCGAACCCTGGTATGCCTCATTGGGAAGCATTGAAATGGCTTCTTAGATATTTGAAGAGTTCGTTGAATGTTGGCCTTAAATTTTCAAAATCTGCTCAAGGTGTTAAACTAGTTGGTTATGTGGATTCAAATTATGCTAATGACAGGGACAATAGAAAATCAACAACTTCATATGTGTTCACTTTGTGTGGTTCTTGCATTAGCTGGAAATCTCAGTTACAGCCTATTGTTGCTTTATCAACGACTGAATCTGATTATGTTGTTGTAACTGAAGCCTTGAAAGAGGCAATCTGGCTAAAAGGTCTTACATCTGAAATTGGTCTTCTTGATGGTAATGTTGTTCTTTATTCTGATAGTCAGTCTGGCATACAGTTGTGTAAAAATCCTGTGTTCCATGATAGAACAAAGCATATTGATGTTAGATTTCATTACATTCGTGATATTGTTGCTAAGGGCTTAGTTAATCTGGAAAAGATAGGATCTGAATGTAATCCCACAGATATGGGAATTAAGTGTTTGCCTATTGAGAAATTTAGGTCTTGTCTAAATACTTTGAATTTTGATTCATATGATTAGTCTGTTTGGTTATGATCTCCGTGATATAGCTTACTTTGTGTTTGCTATAAATTCGTATGTATTAACTTTGTGTTTTTTGCAGGTATCGTAAGGCGATGATGAAATTCCTGCGGTTTCCCCATTTACTGTGAACTGGTAGTGAACTGATATTGGGCCAAAGGTGGAGATTGTTGAGGTTTTGGGCCCAACAATTTTATTCCTAGTAGCCCACTAACCCAAAGCCCATTCTCTCCATTAAGGCCCATACCCAATTAAGTTGCTGCTAGTGTGTTTTTTGATTGAAGAAGGGCAGCAGCCTCCCATTATTCTTGCAGAAGAGCAAAAAATGAGATGTGAGTGTGCGGCTCCTCAATTTTTGTAAGAAGAATGGGTCTTCGCCATCTTTGTGCCATTTGTGAGCATGAG
The DNA here is from genome assembly GCA_958295605.1 of Ajuga chamaepitys. Lineage (NCBI taxonomy): Eukaryota > Viridiplantae > Streptophyta > Magnoliopsida > Lamiales > Lamiaceae > Ajuga > Ajuga chamaepitys. Next base: position 32,773,563 of record OY282502.1, on the reverse strand, counting down.
AGAGATACTAGAGATAGCTTCCTCTTCACTTAGTGTGTGAAATCAGAGTGAGGGCTTTCCGTCTTAGGCGAGTTAGGGTTTCGGGCTTTGTAGGTTGTGGCTACGGGCCGCCTTTAAGGTCTTCACTGAAGTTCACCAGGACCGTTCGAGGGAAGCCAAGTAACAGGAAAATCTGAGCCGGCACTCAAACAGAGCTCAATGGAGTTAGGGGGACGGGCCAGGACGACCACCCAACAAACTCTAATTTTTTTTTAGGTTTCATTAACTCCAGCCCTTCTAAAATCATATCTTCTCAGTATGCTTAGCCAAAGAAATAATGTCTAAGATTTAGCTAATTCCATTCTACTTCCACTTTTTCTTCATCTAATTCTTATCACAACCCGATAACAAAGGAGTATACAGATTAGATCCCTAATTTCAAAATTAAACTTCACTTGTTTTTTAAAGGACCCAGATCAAGAATACACCACTGAAAACAACAGCCGAATCATCAATAATGTAATAAAAGATCATAACTCAGAGTGATTTTGTGCAGGTTTTATGAAAATAATGAGATTGAGGAGGAAGATAACATAAAACTAGAGCATGTTAACTTCAAATTTGTCCAAGACATAGGACCATCTATTGAATATATGCCTTCTGAAATTATTGAGGTAAAGGCGAGGCTAATGAGTTCACTGATTACTTGAAGCAAAGTTGGAGAGTAAGCTAAAGTCATATGATGTGAAAGTGAGGTAATGTAATTGATCAGTGAGAATACATTGTCTTACTTTCTTTGCTTTTCCCCCTTTATTTTCTTTGTTATCTTTTAAATATTCTATTGTTTGATATATAAAGCTTTAGTTTGAGTTATTTTATTTAGTCTGTTCCCGGACCATAGATCTCACTTCATCCTATGAGTGTATGGCTTTGCACTCACGACGCTTGATCCCCTTGAGTGGTTGCTCTACCATTTTTAGCGTCCTAGATCTGCTAGGCTCATGTAGTCTACTACCGGCTTGTGGTAGTTTCGACAGTTGACTTTGATATATGCGCTGCGCCGCATTTTTTTGGCTTTTGTATTAGCCTCCTCATGCAGCGTTTTGGGTTTGCTACCTTTCTTGTACACTCTCTATTTTTCATTTTTAATTATACAAGCACCTATTTCGCTTATTTAATAAGAAAAGGGTATAGCTGGTATTATATGGGTTGTATTAAGAAATTTGTACTAAATGTTAAATAAAAGTGGGTTGCATTAAGAAATTTTGTGGGCCGTAAATAGTCGCCGCCAAAAAAAATAATTTAAACCCTATATACTTATACTACGCAATGGATCATGTGTAATTTTAATCCGGAAAAATTGTAAAAAATTTAATACGGGGTGACACATTTCTACTCATTCTATTTAGCTCTGGCAATTGTTGCCCATCAAGTAACGAAATTGCGTATGTTTTACCCAATCTCGGTAGAATTCATTAAAAGTCACGTGCCCGACGAGATTAAAAAATCTGGCAATTGCAGAGGACATGGCAGCCTAGCTACATCCAACGTGGCGTTTTGGGCATTTTTTGTCAAATCATCAGAAATTAGTGGGCAACTTTTGGCAAATCATAAATAATTTGTTTTTAAGAAAAATTAAAACTAATAAAAATATATTTTAAAAGTTTAAAAATAATAAAATTAAAAAGAAAATGATATTGATTTAAAATTCAAAAATAAAAATACTTGTTTTGAAAATTCTAAACTTTTTTAAAATCCCAAAATTTAAGAAAATTATTCAGAAAATTATTTTAAACTTCTAAATATCATTTAATTTTCAATAAACTAAAAAAATTATTTTAAAAATTATTGAATTTATTAAATTCAGAAAATTAAATTTAAAATAAAAATAAGAAATTTTATTAAAATATAATTTTAGATTGTTAAAAATAAAAATTAATTCAGAAAAAATAATAAAATTTTGAAAATAACTAAAAAATATATTTTAAAAAAAAGAAAAAAAAAAGAAAATAAGATATCACATATAAAAATATAATATAAAAGAAAATTATTTAAAAATTCTAAAATTAATTTAAAATCCAGAGTTTTTTTTCTGGAATAATTTTGTTTCACGTTCGAGAATTATTCAAATCCTCCATTTAAGAATAGAAAAGTTGAGTTGAATACCCTTTCAATAACAGAAAGCTCCAAATACTCCATTGAAGAACAGAATCGTGGTTGAGTCTGTCGTCTTAAATGGTCAATGATGACGAGCAAATCGGTAGATCTGAGGTTGATGGTGAGGTCGGTAGAACTGAGGTTTATTTTTGAAAAATAAATTTCAAATATCGTCGAGGTTGATGGTGGCATCAATAAATCTGATGTTTAATTTTGAGAAATAAATTTTCAGATCTGAGGTCAATATTGGCGTTGGTAAATCTAAGGTGGATGTTGACATTTGTAAATCTGGTGTCGCCTTGAATGGTTGACGGCGATGGCGGGCATTTAATTTTTAGAAATAATTCTAATTTAATTTCCAGAATTTTAAATAAATCTTAGAATTTTTAAAATATTTTTTTAATTTTCTGAAGTTTAACTACAAATTATATTTTTCAAATAATTTTCAGAAATAATTTATTTTAATTTTCTAGATTTAAATAAATTTAAAATTTTCAAAATATTTTTTAGAAATAATTTTTTTAATTTTCTGAATTTTAAAATAAATTAGAATTTTAAAATAAAATTAGAATTTCAATAATAATTTTCAGAAATAAATATTTTAAAATTTTAAATTTTAAATAATAGAATATATTTTTATATATAATTTTCTTTTCTCTGTCAAGATCGCCAGTCAGCTTATATACATATGTAATTTACTGTCCAGTAACCTTTCTAAAATAAGAACTAGGTGTAAATAATATGTTTTGCCTCAAAATCTCTGTCCTAAAAGTCCCCATATACATACAATTATACCCTGTCTAGGAGTTAGACGGTCCTTAACCACCTATGTTTGTTTTTTTTTTTTTTTTTGAATTCTCTCTACCTAACTCCGCTTAAACCTCATTAACACCATCAAAGCCCAATTAGGTGCTAGACCTAACTTGCTGCCCAACTAGCGCCTAGCGTCTTTTAGAACATTGTACAAAATAAAGTAAATATCGCGTATCATAAAATAAAAGAAAATTTAAAATTTAATTTCATAGTTTAATTTTAATTGCTTGAATAAGTATAATTATTGAATAAAAGAAGGCATGAGTGGGAATTTATAATTTTTAAAGGATTGTACTCTCAATATATCTTTACACTAATATAAAAGTGATTGTTAATTTTTATTTTGTCTATTTTATCTCTTTGAATTAATTAATTTAGGGTTAATAATTTAATTTCTCTTTATACTTTAGTCTAACTCTGTTAGGTTTTATACAAAATAATTAATTTAGGATATTCAATTAAGTTGTTATTTTGTTTTCATAGTTTAGTCTAATTCTATTAGGTCACATTTTCCTTATTTACAGTAATTAGACGTATACAAATTATTCTCTCATACAAATTATTACGAGTTACAACAAGGTAAAATAATCTTAAGTTTCAACCAATTTTGTTCCCTCTAATTTAGTTAGTTTAGGTTTAATGTTGTAATTCCTCTGCATACTTTAGCCTAACTAATTATATAGGTCTCGCTCTCAAAAAGAATTCCATAGGTCCTGTATATATCTGTTATTTACAGTATTCTTTTTATATATAAAAACAAAACCTACTCAATATAGAACCTTAAAAATTTCCCGCCTAAATCTCAACCTCATTCATAGAAATAATTATTTTTGGTGACGCATTAATTGGGGATAAGTCAGCCGTATATTTTTCTAAAATATAATAAGTCATCATTATCTCCGTTGAATATTAACTCCCCCACATTTAGCATAATTTGTCTAAATCTATAAAATGATGCATTCATTCAACCTTCCAAAATTCATGTGAAACCATATTTCACATAAGCATTTTCTCGCAATTAACGTTAATTCAGTTCGACAATTAGGCTCGACAAATCTTTGTCAATTTCCAACTCTGTTAATAATTTTATGGGTAAGTTTATGATTATAATTTATTGATTAATGGATCTGTCAAAATCGTGTGTATTGCAAGATATGGTAAAAACCTACTCCATTGAGATCAATAATTATTATACAAATCAAAATCACATCATCAAATAGCGAAAATTATATATTTCTCAAAATAACTCTGCTTATGATCATTATATATGTCTGCGCACTATATATATTTGCAGTATGCACACCATTCATTGTCCTAACACATTTTTATGCTACAACAAAAATATTTTAGTTGCGTGCTTATTCTGATATTATTGTTCTTGGCTCCTATGTAATTATTCGTTAGAGCTTTTAACCCTTCAAAAACACAATGAGCGTTGAAACAATGACTGGTTCGAATGTATGAAGCTCTGACCTATGAATAACAGAACCAAATAATAAAACTCGGAGTGCGTCATATTATGATGCGTAATTTAGACACTGGTTACTTTTTTTACTATTTTATGCATCCTATTTACACCTATGTCTAAGTAATTCTTTTAATTGGGATTTGATTATAACTCAGTTGGCAAAGCACTTCGTAACGTTGGTCATAGACAAAGAATCAAATCCCACTGAACCCCTCTCTAATCAGGAATGTACTAAAAAATAGTAATACCTCCAACCCGCTCTAATTTGCCTACTTTTCTTTTTGGTTTGTTCAACATAATTTATCAGCCCATAAATGACAAATTTCTCTCACAGTCTTCACTCTCAAAATCTCTACTCTCAATCTTCACCTTTGAAAAAGTCAAAGATTGCACAAAATCTATGTTTTCTTAACCTCTGTGCCTAGTCAAGATAGGCAAATTAGGTCGGGACAGAGGTAGTACTTCTTTTAATTATGTATCAAATTTTCGTCTTACATGTTATATTGGAATTTATACATTCATGTTGAAATTTTAAAACTTTGATGATCGTCAATCGTTATATTTAAAAAAATAAATATAATCATGCATCGCAGTGGTGCATTACTGGTCTACTTGCCAAATTAAAATGCATTCAACATCGTTGTATAATATTATAATATTTATTTATAAAACATCTCATAGCTGTGCATCGCACGGGGGATTTACTAGTTATGCTACAACAACAAAGGTCTTTTAGGATACATTTTATGAGACCACAATTTTGGTCACTAATAATAAGTTACCACTTATTGTCATAAAACTCTCTAGAAGTTATTTGAGATCATTTTCAACCTATTTTTAGAAACAACTAGTTGTTGTCAAAAATATTTAAGACGTACTTGAGACAATTTTCATCGTCTCAAATATATTATTCGTGATAGGGTTATTGAGACGACTAATTAATAACAACATATTATTTCTAATAATAAAATTGTGAGGAATACTTATTATTTAAAATCACTTTTTATTGTCTCAACAACTCATTTTCCTTTTTATTGCCAAGACACATGATTTGTTGAAACAAATTGGAGAAGAGAGGGAAACCCCTTTCCATATTTAACACGATGGTCAGCCAGCAATCACTCTCGTACTTTCGGTTCTAAATTAAAGCAACTTTTAATATTGTATGTTTTGTTTACAAATTAAAGAATGTTTTCTATGAAAATATGCTTGGATAAATTCACTTTTGTTCTGTTATGTGACTGTTGAGAATCGGTATGTTTGGATTTTAATAAACTTTTTTCAAGATTAAGTTGTCATTTGGAATTTCTTATTGAAAGCTACTATACAACCAATTTAATAGATTTTTTGTTCTAAATTGTCCCGAATTTAATATATGAATATATAACTAAACTTTACTTTAGTATAAGATTTTCATATCACAAAGCAGTTGTGCAATTCAAAAATATATCTAAAACTACCCGAAAAGTTTTCTTCATTTTCTTTTTATGTTTTGTTCTTGTCTTTAAATTTTGTATTTAATAATTAATACAGGGTACAACAAACGATTAATAATTCATGATCAAGGATGAAGTAGTATCTGTGAATTGATCATTAGCATTTGGGCTGCAATCTTTTTTGTCCGTAAAGATAGTAGATCTTATTCTTATGGAGCCTACTCATGAGTACAATATAACATGTGAGAATTTTATATGTCGTGTATTTTCATTTGATTGTACAAGGTTTACAAAGATGCAGGATATATTCAAAGAATGACCAAGTCTAAAGCCTAAAAAATAGGAAAAGATATTCACAAAAGAATATGCTGCTAATCTTCCCATAATTTGCGAAAGTGATGGAAATAAAGGAGAATCACAAAAAATATATTAAGACTCCCCCTCAAGGTGGCGTGTGTAGATTTCGAACACCCAACTTGCCCGTAAGAATTGAAATCGATCTGAACCAAGGGTCTTCGTAAAAATATCCACCACCTGAAGATCCGTAGATATCTTGCATGGCTTGATATCACCACTTTCAACACGTTCATGTATGATGTAACAATCCATTTCAACATGTTTGGTGCGTTCATGAGAAAAATAGGATTGACAGCAATGTGGCGAGCAGCTTGATTATCGCAAAATAGTGGTGTGGGACCAATTTGTTTTGCCTCCAAATCACAAAGAAGCCAACGTAACCAAAGTATTTCACTAACAGTGGTCGCCATTGCTCGATATTCGATTTCAGCAGAGGAGTGAGAGACTACTGATTGCTTCTTAGTTCATCAAGAGACAGGAGAACCTCCAAGTGTAATGAAGTAACTAGTGCTACACAGTCTAGTGAAGGTGTAGCCGCCTCAATCGGCATCACAATATGCCTCCAAGTTCACATATATATCCAATTGTTGGTAGAAAAAGGCCTTGCCTGAGGGTCAATTTTAAGTATCGTAGAACACGAGTGATAACATCCATGTGAGATTGCCTTGGAGCATTAAGTAATTGACTCAGTTGGCTCACCGAATAAACAATGTCCGGCCTTGTGACTGTAAGGTATAGTAATTGACCAACAAGACGCCGATATTGAGAAGGATTAACTTCTGGGGTGGAATCTTCTTTATTTAGTTTAAGGTTTTGCTCCATTGGAAAAGAACTAGGCCGACTAGCTAGTAAACCACTTTCTTCAAGAATATCTAAAGTGTATTTATGTTGGCTCAGGACAAAGCCATCGGACGAGCGGGATACTTCGATCCCTAGGAAATATTTCAATCTGCCCAAGTCTTTGATGCTAAAGACTTTATAAAGGTACTCCTTGACCAATTTATACGAGAATCATCATTCCCTGCGAGTATCACATCATCAACATATATCAAGGCAATAACAATAGTGGTTTCGTTACGAAAAATGAAAAGGGAATGATCAGCTCTTGATTGGCGAAAACCAAGGGCAAGAAGAGCCTTTGTAAAGTTATGATACTAATGAAGCTTGTCACAAACCATAAAGCGACTTTTGTACCTTACAAACACGAGTATTTCCTTTTTTTGCAAAACCTCGAGGGATGCGCATGTAGACATCCTCGAAAAGGTCACCATGGAGGAATGCGTTATTCAGGTCTAAACTGATGGACTTCCCAATTCTTCTTAGCTGCCACATTAAGCAAACATCGAACGGTTACGAGTTTGGCAACGGGGGCAAAGGTCTCATGAAAAATCGGTGCCTTCAATCTGAGTATAGCCTTTAGCCACCAATCTTGCTTTGTAACATTCAATCTCTCCTATAGGTTTGTATTTGATTTTACAGACCCACTTAGAGTCAACCGTCTTTTTTCCAGGGGGTAATTCAACTTATGACCAAGTTCCATTTTCTTCCAGTGCCCGAATTTCTTTCTGCATCGCCTCACACCACTTTGGATCTTTAATAGCCTGAGAGAAATATTTTAGCTCATCAAGTAAGGTGATGGCCACTAGAAAAGCTTTGTGAGGAGAAGAAAATCTATCATAAGAAATGAAATTCGAAAGAGGATATACCGTCGAGGTTCCCGAAGTTGAGTTGGGTTGTGAGTGGTCGATTGAGGGTGGAATGTCAGTCTCCACGCCCGTTACTCGTTTAGGTTGCATTTTGATCCGTATGCTCTTGCAAATTTCAGGAATGGACTCAGCAATAGAAACAACATTTTGGCTTATTTCTAGAGCATTCGTCATCTCTACAGGCTGTTCAATTACAATTTCACTTGGCTCGGTAGGTTGTTTAGAATGAATTATGTCTGCAGGTGTGTGTTCTGAGCATGGACCAATAATTGCAGGTGGGGGGTCATCCTAAAAAAATTGACCAGATTGTTTAAGTGCATGGTCAATGGCATGATGAAAGTCAATGTCTTCATGCAAATTCAACCCACTATTCTTTGCAAAAGGAAAAATTTGTTACACAAAACTCACATCTCGAGCTACGTGCTTATTTTGTGTTTTTAAATCGTAGAGCTATGTCCCTTTTGTCCAACGGGATATCTAAGAAAAATACAAGGACTCCCCCTTTCACCGAACTTATCATAAGAGGGAGTTTTTTTAAGCAAACTTTCATGAGGAGTCTTATTATCAATGACCCGAGATGGCAATTTATTGATTATATAGATAGCAGTCAAAACACATTCACCCCAAAATGAAATAGGCAACGAAGCTTGGAATTGTAAGGCCCGTGCCACTTCCAAGATATGCCTATGTTTTTGTTCTACCACCTCATTCTGTTGAGGCATGTACACAGAAGATGTTTCCAAGATAATACCGCGATCTTTATAAAAATTCATCAATCCATTTGTTTGAAATTCCAAACAATTATCTGTTCGGATTCGTTTTACCTCTCTACCAAATTAAATTTTCATCATACCACAAAACATAGTCATAAAGTGAGTGACATCAGATTTATTTTTCATCAAGTATACCCAAACTCCACGACTAAAATCGTCCACAAAAGATAGAAAATACTGAGCACCAGAATAAGACTCAACATTATAACGACCCAAATGTCGCAGTGAATTAATTCAAACCAGCAAGTAGTCTTAATAGAGCTAATAGGAAACGTTAATCTAGTATGTTTAGCTCTAATGCACGAATCACAAAAAATATTATTGCCATCAAAACCTTGTAAGCAACTTATTTTCTGCAAGGTAGTTGTAGAAGCATGTCCAAGTCGCATGTGCCATATTTTTTAATCCACCGAGACTGACAGAGCCACGCCCCCACTCTCGATTGGCTGCACACAATAAAGACCATCACGAATTTTACCCAGCCCAATTAGGTTCCTCGAGCGTAAGTCCTGCATGATACAACAATCCGAAAAAAATGTCAATGAGCAATTTAGATCTGTGTCAACCAGCTCACAAACAATAGATTACATTCAAAATAACACATGCTTAATCTCCAACCCATTTGGTCATTTGGTAGCGTCGTTTCTTGCTACCAAATTAAATGTGTATGAAGAATACACTTAACCTTATCCTACTACTCTAACTAGTAGAGTGGCAAGCAAGGGTCGATCCCACGAGGAACGGTTGAATAATTTTGCTTCATTGTATTAAGCTATTATGATCGAGAAATGTAATGTAGATAAGCTAGAAAACAATAAAGAAGTGGGGGGGGGGGGGGGGGGGTTAATGAAATAACAACTAACACCTAAATAAACAAAGACAAATAAAGAGATTTTTATAGGTTTTTGGTTTTTAAATAACAAAACGATTCACCCTTGATCATGTTTCACCGAGGTCTTGGACGATTTATGCAACTATTGTTAATGCCCTATTCAATTGTGATTCTAGCCCTTATCTCAAGGCTATTAACAAGCTCTAATAGTCATGTTATCCCTTAATCTTAGTTAATCAAAATAAGCTCTTCGACTAACCCCATTCAGTTTAACCGAATCCTCGAACAAGCTCTCTTAGATTCAATCACCAAATACATTAAACACTAGGACAACGAGATAAATTCAACATAAAACTTGCAAGCTCGTTTTAGTGGTTGAACTTTGTGTTATCACCAATAAATAACTATTGTTTGCTACTCGGGAATCGGAAATCCTACAATTACGGATAGTAATTTCCTATTCTAGCAACACATTCACAAATTCCTTAAAGGGTGATCAATCCAATAATAAATTCATAAATGTGAGTCAATAACAGCAAATAACACAAAACACTTGAATACACAATATTTTCGGTAACATTAACCGTAATAATCACATAAATGTCTTGGACTCAAGGTTCCTCAATAATCAAGAGTGAACAAAAGGGTGCTAGCCACCCATTTTACCTAATACAAAGATAAAATAACAGAAAATTAAAGAAAACATGAAAATAGGATAGAAAGAACCAAAGGTTAGGGGTTGAAGATCAAGATCTTCAACCCCCTTCCATTTCCTTGCTTCCAATGGAGAAAAGTGGCTGATTATGTGTGGGGGATGGGTTCTAGGTTGTTCTGGGTTAGGTTAAATTTGAATGGGATGATATATATATAAGGAGAGAAAGTGCTAGTAAAAAATAGGCAAAATCGCATTTAGGATTTTAAAACAGGGTACTAAATCTCGGCCGAGACGGAAGTAGATCTCGGCCGAGACGTGAAAAGGGGTTTTCAAGGGTTTGTGGGTCGAAAGGCGATCTCGGACGAGATTTAATATCATCTCGGCCGAGATCCTGGTCCTTGAAAAACCTTGAAATTCTCTGGCAACATTTCTCGGCTGAGATCTGTTGTGTGTCTCGGCCGAGATCTTCTTTCTGTCCAACTCTTCATAAATGCCCTGGAGACTCATCTCGGCCGAGACTCTCATCCTGTCTCGGCCGAGATCTTCAACTGCCCCTTCCCTTTGTTGCCTCAATCGATCCCTCGACTCCGCGGTCGTTTGAGGTTCTTTTTCGACCCTTTTTCACCTGTCTTAACACAAAAACAGCACAAACGCATTATTTTGCCCATGAGAGTATAAAAGCACTAAATACACGTGATTATGCACATTATTGACACTAAAATGACACTAAAAGTGCCCTAAAGTGCGTGCACGAAACACGTATACCAAATCTCCCCAAACTTAAAACTTGTTCGTCCCGAACAATAAAGAGAAAGACAAAAGGGCACGTGTTTAGGGCAAAGTTTAGTGGCATTTGATTTCAGAATTTTCATAAGAAAGAGTAAGCGATCATGATAAAAGCGAGCATATGTAATAGACTAGATCCACTACTCTCGAGACATAACACTCTCAACTTAAGATCCTCACATGGTGAGTGTATCTCTCGACTCTCAAGTGTATCAAAAGGGAAGTGTATACGCTCACATTGGAATGAATAAAATGCCTACCATAAGCTTGCCAATCATCTAAACTTCGATGTATACTGACGTGTGTGACAAAGAATCAAAAAGGTCTTTAATAGGTTGTAATGTTGGCTTGGGGTAAGGTGGGAAAATTTATGGTATAAGTGACTATAAAACGGACTAAATGAGTTAGCTAATCTCATCTACCCCTAAAAAAATGGTCACTCAACCTCACTCTTTACTTCCTTAGTAAACCAATCCCGAGAATCGATTTCTTCTCCTTACCACAAAGTCCACAACCTAAATGCTTTCTCAATTCTCCCTTGGAGTGTATTTTCTTTTGAATTTCTACAACCTTGAGAACATCTATCAAAAGGCATTTATAATACTAGCCTCTCCAAATCAAAAGCAACAATTGAGTATATACAACTAACTTTTTCTTTTGTTTTTCTGATTTTTCGATTTTTTCGATTTTTCTCTCTTTTTTTTTTTTTTTTTATTTACAAATATAAACAAACATTGGAGAGAAACTAGTATTCTCGATTCTTTGCCTATTGTTTCAATTCCTTCCACCCTTCAATATTCCCAATAGTTCACCCCTTTCAATCCCAAATTTACCCGACTACCTTCCAACCGCCTCCCTCATACTCAAATAGTCCAATTAAGGTCAAAGGCTAAATCGAAAGGTACTTGGCTTGTAGAGTTGGGTTGTCAAACAAGAGGCTAAAAGCTCAAGGGGCTCAACTAGAGACGATATCAAATTTGGTACAAAGGAAGTATTTTCAAGCTTGAAAATAGGCTCAAGTCAAGAATTGCCTAAGATCATTTTCAATGTCACACAATGCACCGACACATGCAAAATAGAGAATTATGGCAAGTTCTAGAGAAAACTAAATGCACTCAATGAATTTCACACCGAAAGAAAGTTTAAATTACTCCAAAGATGGAAGTATCTTCTAAGGCTCAAAAACTCACTCGGCTGCAATTTTGATCAAAAGTTTTGAGTGTATGTTCAATTTTGTTTCAACAAGTCTATCATACTCTACCATGTAGGGGTGTGCACGGATCGGTTAACCGACCGAACCGATCCGAAATCGAAAATTCGGTTGGGACCGAAAACCGATCCGAAAATTCGATTTGGTTTTCGGTTATATATTTTAGTAAGTTTCGGTTTTCGGTTCGGTTTCGGTTTAGGACAGCGGTTAACCGACCCGATCCGAAAATCGATTTGATTTTCAGAATTTTCTTTTAGTTTCTTTTTTTTTTTTTAATTGAAACTTAACTTTTCAGATTTTTTACTACTCTTTTACTACTTGATTTGAACTTGAATTATTTCTATGATCACTTTGTTGAAATTTGGATTGCTTTTGCTTTTTTGAACTTGAATTATTAGTATTTGCTATTTTGGAATTGTTGTTACTTTCAATTAGTTTGTAGCAGTTGTCTCGGTGATCACTTTGGACTCTGGAGAAACATTTAGTAATATCATTTGCTATTGTTACTCAAATGTTGTTGTCTTGTCATTTGGTGATCACATATTCACATTAGCTACTGTTAGTACTCATTGATCACATATTGCTATTGTTAATTTTCTTTGAATTAATGGAACATGTTTATTTAGATGGATGATGACAACAATGTGATCACTTCGGAATATTAGCTTATTGTTTATGTTGTAAACTGCCGGAAAAAATAATGGTTTACCGAAACCGGAACCGAAAAAACCAAAAATTTTTGGTTTTAACCGAACCGAACCGTTTTAGTTCGGTTCGGTTTTCGGTTCCCTAAAATGACAAACCGAAATTTCGGTTACGGTTCGGTTTAGCTGAACGCACAGCCCTACTACCATGTGCTTCTTTAAAAAATATTTGTAAAAAATTTTCATCATTGATCAATGCCACGTTCCTTCCTAAACTCATCCAATTGCTTTCTCGAGATGCCAATTTGTACAATCCCACCCCCTCCCCAAACTTAGTTGCGAACTAAGTTTGTGGGAAAAGAAGAATACAAGTTGGTGCTCGTCGAATTCAACCAATTATTAGCAAACCAACTAACTAACTTAACAGAAATAATCTTACTCCTAAAAATATGCAAGGTATCAAAATTCAATAAAGATAATATCAACATAACCAAAATAAGCAAAAGATAGCAATTGGCTCACAGTGGGTCTCGGCCGAGATGATGTATGTCTCGGCCGAGACGGCCTCCCCTGCATTTTTACTTCATTTTGCTCCCCTTCACCTCCACTTTATGCTATCTCTTGATTATTCTAATTTATACCTGCATATTTCTTAACAAAAACATCAAATATGCCACAAGGCATTTATTAAATAACTAACTAGGAATTTGAAAAACGCAAATATTAAAATATACCGTCGGGGTGCCTCCCGACAAGCGCCTTTGTTTAATGTCGTTGGCTCGACGGATGCTCTTTAAATAAACAAAACTAACAACTAGCTATGTAACTAAAATAAACACTTAACACATAAAACAAAATCGTTCTAAACCATTCCCCGGCAACGGCGCCAAAATTTGGTAGCGTCATTTCTTGCTACCAAATTAAATGTGTATGAAGAATACACTTAACCTTATCCTACTACTCTAACTAGTAGAGTGGCAAGCAAGGGTCGATCCCACGAGAAACGGTTGAATAATTTTGCTTCATTGTATTAAGCTATTATGATTGAGAAATGTAATGTAGATAAGCTAGAAAACAATAAAGAAGTGGGGGGGGGGGGGGGGGTTAATGAAATAACAACTAACACCTAAATAAACAAAGACAAATAAAGAGATTTTTATAGGATTTTGGTTTTTAAATAACAAAACGATTCACCCTTGATCATGTTTCACCGAGGTCTTGGACGATTTATGCAACTATTGTTAATGCCCTATTCAATTGTGATTCTAACCCTTATCTCAAGGCTATTAACAAGCTCTAATAGCCTTGTTATCCCTTAATCTTAGTTAATCAAAACAAACTCTTCGACTAACCCTATTCAGTTTAACGAATCCTCGAACAAGCTCTCTTAGATTCAATCACCAAATGCATTAAACACAATGACAACGAGATAAATTCAACATAAAACTCGCAAGCTCGGTTTTAGTGGTTGAACTTTGTGTTATCACCAATAAATAACTATTGTTTGCTACTCGGGAATCGGAAATCCTACAATTACGGATAGTAATTTCCTATTCTAGCAACACATTCACAAATTCCTTAAAGGGTGATCAATCCAATAATAAATTCATAAATGTGAGTCAATAACAGCAAATAACACAAAACACTTGAATACACAATATTTTCGGTAACATTAACCGTAATAATCACATAAATGTCTTGGACTCAAGGTTCCACAATAATCAAGAGTGAACAAAAGGGTGCTAGCCACCCATTTTACCTAATACAAAGAAAAATAACAGAAAATTAAAGAAAACATGAAAATAGGATAGAAAGAACCAAAGGTTAGGGGTTGCCCAATGGAGAAAAGTGGTTGATTATGTGTGGGGGATGGGTTCTAGGTTATTCTGGGTTAGGTTAAATTCGAATGGGATGATATATATATAAGGAGAGAAAGTGCTAGTAAAAAATAGGCAAAATCGCATTCAGGATTTTAAAACAGGGTACTAAATCTCGGCCGAGACGGAAGTAGATCTCGGCCGAGACGTGAAAAGGGGTTTTCAAGGGTTTGTGGGTCGAAAGGCGATCTCGGCCGAGATGATATTAAATCTCGGCCGAGATCCTGGTCCTTGAAAAACCTTGAAATTCTCTGGCAACATTTCTCGGCCGAGATCTTATGTGTGTCTCGGTCGAGATCTTCTTTCTGTCCAACTCTTCATAAATGCCTTGGAGACTCATCTCGGCCGAGACTCTCATCCTGTCTCGGCCGAGATCTTCAACTGCCCCTTTCCTTTGTTGCCTCAATCGATCCCTCGACTCCGCGGTCGTTTGAGGTTCTTTTTCGACCCTTTTTCACCTGTCTTAACACAAAAACAGCACAAACGCATTATTTTGCCCATGAGAGTATAAAAGCACTAAATACACGTGATTATGCACATTATTGACACTAAAATGACACTAAAAGTGCCCTAAAGTGCGTGCACGAAACACGTGTACCATTATTCAACATTTCCAACACCAGCCACGAGCACATAATTTCCATTGGGTATTTTCACAGGAGGACCTACGCCACTCATATCCATGTTCTTCAATTGTTTCCTGTTACAGGTAATATGCTTCGATGCACAGGAATCAATAATCCAAATATTACCAAGATTATTCTTACCAGCCATGTTTGCGATGGGAGATTGCATAACCTGTCCAGGATCATCGCCTGATACCAAGAGTTGAAACAGTCGACCAAATTGACTGTCGCTAATTCTTGGAATCGGACTAGCGGATGTGGAGACAGAGGCTGCCTTTGGCTTGGAAAATTTGCGAGTGTTGTTCTTCCCATATATTTCAATCCACCAATCTACTGGACCATGTAATTCAAAGCATGTATCGATCAAATTACCTGGTTTTCCGCAATGAGAACAACTTCTTTCCTCCTTTTCTTTATTTCTTCGATTCAACCCAGGTCGTTCCTCTCGATTATGCTTACTTTCATCATTCGCTACTAGATGGTAGGCGGTGTTCAAAGATGGAGTCGGCTTCATGCTTAAGATTTGAGTTTTGATTGTGGAATACTCATCATCTAAGCCCATCAAACAATTGTAAAGCCATTCCTTGTCTCTTGCATCTGAGATTTTCTTTGAGACATCACACATACAGTTCCCACAATCTCAGTTTGGCATGGGAGTCACAACTTGAATTTCATCCCACACGCTTCGAAGTTTGGTGTAATAAGTAGAAATAGATGCGCTCTTGACGCATCTAACCAATTGTCCTTCGTAATTCAAACACGAGGTGCGTTCTTTTTCCCAAACCGTTCCTCAAGATCTTGCCATATCTCTCGAGCCGTAGTCACGTATTTAATGCTATTCCGAATCTCTTTCTCCATAGAGTTTGCTAACCATCCTTTAAGCATGGCATTGCACCTTTTACAGTGTATTAATTCAGAGGTATTATCCTCTGGTGCCGGTAAAGTGCCATTAACAAAATAAACTTTTTTTTTTGGCGAACAAAACATTGCTCATCTCGTTCACCCAGTCACCATAGTTTCTATCGTTCAATAAATTACCGACATATACTTGGCCGGGGTTGTCAGAGGAACTGAGAAAATATGGTGAAGAGGGATCAATGGTGTTATTGGTAGAACCACTGCCGGTGGTGGTTTTGTCATTGTCGCCGCCAGCCATGGAGACGAAATTAAAATTTCGTAGGAAAGTTTAGGTTACCAGGTTTGGCTCTGGTACCATGAGAACTTAGATGTCGTGTATTTTCATTTTAATTGTACAAGGTTTACAAAGATACAGGATATATACAGGGAATGACCAAGTCTAAAGCCTAAAAAATAGGAAAAGATATTCACAAAAGAATATGCTGCTAATCTTCCCATAATTTGCGGAAGTGATGGAAATAATCAAGGAAAGAATCACAAAAAAGATATCAAGAAAATGCTTTAGATCTTGTAACCGACTATGCTGTGATATTGTTAGTAAAGTTGTAGGGAAAAATTAAGTTGAATGGGTCTGTAATTTTGAAGAAAGGTCCAGTCATCCAAGCTCTTTATTAATAAGAATGTGCCAAGGCCTAAACACAGTATCGGTTTGGTAGGCCTCGGTGGCTATGAGTTTTTCTTACGAATCGGCTTGTATATTCATAACGAAACCATTAGTGAGGAATATTTGGGCTACTGTATTTAAATTTGTATTAGTTGTCCGTGCAGATGGCTTGTGAGCACTCGATATCTAAATTTTGATTATTGTTACAGTGACATGCTGACAAAGGGAAAAAATGACGACTGTTTTTCCTAGTTATAGAGTTGTCTCGTTCATTTCATCGATATAGATTGTTTCAGCCACTTTAGACACCATTTCGGAGCTAAATAACTGAGATTTTAACCGAAATGGAATATAAGTCAATCTATTTATTCCGTTTTAGCTGGTGTTGTATTTTATGTCCTTCTAAATCTAATTCCGTTATAAACCCTCTGGAAATTTTTCTTTTTTAGTCCTGTATGTTATGACTTGTCTAGTAAAAGTCCTGTATGTTAGAACATTTCAATTTTAGTCTTGTATGTTCCAAAGGTTGTCCAATTTAAGGACACTGACCATCACCGATGACCAATTTAGCTGGAATTAGACTAATAAATTTAGGACTTTCGAGTGCTAATGCTTATGTGTCAAGTATTTGTCCAGATAACATGTCAAATCATTAAATTACTTTAGTAGGTCGCCCAAAAAAGAAAAGAAAAAGTTAAACCCTAATTCCCGTATGAGGTGCATTTCATTTTATTTTTCTTTATTTCTTCATCCTTCTCAAATTTATTAGTCACATGCGTCGCACATGATTAATTGCGGCCAAATTAGTCGTTGGTGGTGGTCAGTGTCCTAAAATTGGACAACTTTTGAAATTTACAGGACTAAAATTAAAATTTTCTAACATACATGATTTTTACTAAACAAGGCCGAATATACAGGATTAAAAATGAATTTTTCCCTAAACCCTCTTATTTCAAAATAAAAGAAACTCGTCAATCTTTTTGCAAATATCTAAGAATTGGATTCAAATTTCAAGTTTTTATAATTTTTTCCATAGGAAAAAAAGAACATTACTTTCTGTCAAACGATCTTATAAATATGATTTACACTAATATCATATGAAATTGTTTTAAGTGTTTAATATTCTATTTTTGTAGCTAGTATTTATTTTTCACGAAGATAAGTTAAGTTCATCATAGAAATTTATCTATTAGTTTTTCTTGCAATTTAACAAACTAATCATTTAAAACAAATATATGTTTTAAAGTAATATGCATGTCATGATTAATAATATAATACTTATTTTCTTTAGTGATATTAATAATTAAATGTTTATGAAAAGTTACCTATCCAAAATATTCGTCACATGAATTAGATGAGTTATATCAAGAAACATAACATGATACACATGCTAAAACTGTAATTAATTGCAAATGTTTGTTTGTTTTTTTCTTTCTTTTTTTTTAGAGAAATAAGTCACATAGTGTTAATAAAACATGTCCCAAACAACTCCAATTTTTTATACTAACCAAGTAGAACATAATATTATGATATTATTTATAATTAGTTTTAATTATATGCAAAAGTATTTAGCTAATATTATTGATTGCTTACTATTTGTAACACTTGTTTGACTTTAAACAAAATAAAACTATGATGTAGAACATTTATGAAAAATAGTTGTAATTTACAAAGTTCTTCTTCTCAGATATTGAATATGAAGATATCATTGTAAGTTTAGAAGTATGTTTGTTCCGTTTATCTTACTCCCTCCGTCCCGGCCTAAATTGCCAACCTTGGCCGGGCACGAAGATAAATGAAAACAGATATTTTGGAATTTTTGACTTTTTCAAAGGTGGAGATTAAGAGTGGAGATTTTGAGGGTGGAGATTGTGAGATAATTTTCCATTTATGGGCTAGGACAATTAGGTGGGGACAAACAAATATGGCAAGTTGGCCAATTAGACCGGGATGGAGGGAGTACTATTTTGAATGACTTTTTTTAAATTTAGATCTAATTATATGAGTTTGTAATATTATACACACATAAAATCCATTATTATAATAGTCACTTTTGACATAATAATATAAATACTAACAATATAAAATTATAGATTTGTATATCATGTGTAGTTTATATCCAATAATAAATAAAGGTTATTACGTATTCCCTCCCAAAATAAGATCTATAATATGTTATTGTAACAAAGAAGTCATACTTTAGAATACCTAAATTCTACAAAACTATTATTGTATGTTTAATTTGCTTTAAATTTTGATCAAATATTTGCTTTAATGTTGAGTCATTTGTATATTATAAGAATTTTATGTAAATTGGTCATCTAGAAAATCTTATATAAGGCACTATATATAGCTTTCTTGTCAATATTTTTTGGGGAGAATTGCAAACTTGCCCATTAATTATAGGGGGCACATTTATATTCATCTTGTTTAACCGTCGTCTCGGACTTCAACGCAATTGAATCAGATAGATTGTTATGGGTGGCCCATGACAGCCAAATTTCGTTCTTCAATTGGAACCTCAGCCATAGCGCAATGGTGCAAACACATTTGGATTACATCAATTCGGTGAGAAGATCCGACTCGATATTGTCGATATCGGATCGTTACTCGGTCGACTCAGTATTCACTTCATACAACTGCGAGCACATAGAGAAATTTATTTTAATGATCGATAAATCAATGATGAGCATTTCATCAGAGATCGAAAGAATGTCGGGGAATCCTTCGAAATACATGGTACCGACGAAGATAGCGTATGTTTTCGATTTGAGGCTTGTTCTCGGTAGTACGGTTACATCAGGGGCATTCAGATACTCTGGGTATATCCGGTTATGGGATCCACATAAATTGCCAGGTTGGATTGGTGCGCCGAATTCTTTAAATTGGTCGTGCACTTGACCATTTACGTGTAATTTAATTTACTAATTTATTTTCTCAAGAATGAGATGATAAATAAACTTGATAACGATTGTAAATATATACCAATATACACTATTTTGATGACTTACATGTTTTATTTCACTAATTCCAAAATAAAATATTACTTTTTTATTCACCACAAGAACATCTAAACTTAATTATTTATCAAAACATATTTCATACCTAACTAACTCTATTGTAAATGAAAATTAGGTGTAGTGGTAAGATTAGTAATATTATATATAGACAAAATAAGCTATTCTAACAAATAACCCAACCTTCACATAAGAATATAAATTTGGAGAATATCAACGTATCCTGTTTAAATTTATATCCAATTATAATTAAATTATCTCCATTTCGAAATAAGAGTTTTGTATCCACTATTCTTACAAAGAAGTTTAACATTTGATAAAACATTTATTATTAATTTCAATCGTTCATATATTATAAGAAGTATAAATAAAGTGGTAAATTTAATTGTGAGTGGAGGATGAGATTGCAGAAGGTTGTTGGTGAGCAATCTTGGCAGTTGAGAGATTACCGAGATCAACATAATTGTAATCCACATTGGTGAGTGAGGGATTCATTCAAAGGTTCCAGTCAGATAATAAAAGAAGAGTGGTTCCATTTAGAATGTATGCTATTAATGATATCAAAGTTGGGATGTCTAGGCAACAAGCATATAGGGTAAAAAAGAAAGCATTTGAACTGATCGAAGGCAACCCCGAGGATCAGTATTTAAAATTGTGATTAACCCTGGTTCTACATTTATTCTAGGGGTAGATGATGATCAAGGTTTAGTCGTTTCTACGTATGCTTTGATGCACTGAAAAAGGGGTTTTTAGAGGGATGTAAGCCGCTTGTAGGGTAGATGGCTGCTTTCTGAAGAGTGTGCATGGTGGGGTGTTGTGTCGGTAGTGGGGGTTAATCCAATTAACAATCTCTATCCAGTTTGACTATGCTATTGTTTCTACTGAAACAATTGAGACCTGGGAGTTGTTCCTTACCATACTTAAGTAGGAACTTTTCATCTCAAATCCCTCAGAATTCACCTTCATCTCCGATAAGCAAAAATGTTTAATCCATGCAAGTAGATGCGTGTTTCCCGGGGATGAGCACTGTTTTTGTGTAAGGCACTTACACAATAACATGAAAAGTGTGGAATGGAAGGGGGTAACTTTTAAGAATATGCTTTGGGCGGCCGCTCAGGCCACAACTCCGGGTGAGTGAAGGGATAAATGAAAGAATAAAAAGTTTATGATCAGGGTGCTTGGGAGTGGTTTACTGATAAGCCTCCAACACAATGGAGCAAAGAATTCTTTGGAGAAAAATTGAAGTGTGATATTCTATTAAACAACTCCTTTGGATCCTTTAATTTATACATCTTGGTGGCTAGGGATAAACCCATTATCACCCTACTTTAATGGAAGGGTTTACTTGATGACATGGTTGCAAAAGAATAGAGATAGGGCCTTGATCAACTGCAGGGGGAAGTTGTGTCCGAAGATAGAGAAAATTCTTGAAATTTGTCGAGATAGAATGTCTGATTTTGTCCCCATAAAGTGTAATCAATTCAATTATCGGATAAACAGTCTTTATGGGAGTGAACAATACACCATAAATCTGCGAAGAATGTCATATAGCTGCACGTCTTGGGATTTAACTGGGATCCCTTGTAAAGATGCTTTATATGCAATTCTGTCCCAAGATTTGAATCCCCGAAAATTATGTGGATAGGTACTACTTTGTAGATACCAATACCAAATTTTATGAGCCTTCTATCATGGGTATTAGCTATGAGAAGCTTTGGGGTGACTCACTGTACATCCCACCACTGCCCCCCAATTTTGGGAAAACTAAAAGAGGTAGACTTGTCAAAGTGAGAAAGATAGAGCCGGATAAGCCACAAAGCCGACAAAGGACAGCTCCCCAGATAAACCCAACTAGATTGAAGAGGTTAAGTTTACTTTAAGTTTATTCTTCTTAACTAATAGCAACCTCAATGCAAAAAGAAATACTACCTGACACATCACTGTCACGTCACTGCCACATCAAAAGTTCAAACCATACTTCAAATGCAACCTATTTCCCCCAATGCAACTCAGGTCCAATTAACACTATTTGAAGGTTTCACCTGAAAATCACCCTATTTATTTTCCTATCTTCAATTTAATTAAATCTTATTTACAATTTTAACTTTTAGTAATTAATTAATTAATAATTATAATTTGTAGATAAAAAATATATTATCGAATTTTAAAAAAAAATCGAAAAAAAATTAATTCGATTTTTAATATAATATTATTAAATATATTAAAATTCAAAGAGGGAAAAAATTATATAACACGAAATATTAATTAAAAAAAAAAGGAAACATGTTTTCCCTCTCTTGAAATATATCTAGGTAGAGTTATGATGCGCCCATATGTGCTCAATCAAGTTGGCCCGGAGTTGATGGTGTTTTTCCTTATCTCGAAGATCGGCTCCTCTTTGTATATATGCGTTGAAACTCCCGATTGAACCTTGGAAAAATTGAGTGTTTGTGTTATTGTCGATGTTTGGTTCGTCCGTCCAATTGATTACCGATTCCTCTTCGTCTTCAACTATCATGTTATGTAAAATAATACAGGTATACATGATTTGTTTCAACTTACTCGTGTACCAAAAATGTGTCGGGCCCTTAATTATTGTCCAACGAGCTTGCAAAACCCCAAATGCTCGCTCGGTGTCCTTCCTTGCAGCCTCTTGCATTTGCTTAAAATGACTTCTTTTCGGATCAGTAGGACATTGAAAGCTCTTGACGAAGGCTGCCCATTCTGGATATATTACATCAGTAAGATAGTACCCTCTACTATAGTGCGTATCATTTACTATGAAATTTACTTCCGGGGCTTTTCCTTGCAAAACGTCAAACATAGGTGATTGGTTGAGCACATTTATGTCATTATTTGAACCTGCAACTCCAAAGAAGGCATGCCATATCCACAAGTCCGCCAACGCGACGGCTTCAAGCATGATCGTCGGAACTCCATGATCACCTCTGGTGTATTGACCTTTCCAAACGACTGGGCAATTCTTCCATTCCCAGTGCATACAGTCGAGACTACCTAACATTCCTGGGAAACCATGTCTCTTCTCATGCATATTGATCAAACGTTGACAATCCACTGGAGTTGCTTTTCGTAAGTACCTCTTTCCATATATGTCGATTACGCAGCGACAGAAGTTAGACAAGCATTCGATGCCTGTTGTCTCTACAACTCGTAGGTACTCATCAAAGAGGTCGGCTGGACCACCATATGCCAATTGGCGAATTGTGGATGTGCATTTCTGAAGAGGGGTGAACCCTTTTCTTCCTAATGCGACTTCCCTCTGCTGAAAGTATGGATCATGTGCTTCCAAGGCATCGACTATCCGAATGAATAAGTCTCACCGCATCCGAAAACGGCGACGGAATACGTCGCAGTTATATGTTGGGATTTCACAAAAGTAATCATTGAATAGGCGGGTGTACGCTCCTTCTCGATCTCGTTGGACTTATCTTCTTCTTTGTGGAGGACTAGATGATCCTTCGACCGCATCGAGCAACAACTTCTGTTCATTAAGAATTTGCAAGAACATTATATCATCGGCATCATCAATGAGATGGTCGTACATTGCTGATCGTCTTCGTCATTGCTATTGTTGAAAGGGTTCGAAGACATTTTTCTTTCAATGTGCAAAGGTAGGAAATGAAGATGAGGGAAGCAATTGTTGTTGGGGGTGTGCTGCAAATGCGATACAAGTTCCTATTTATAGATGTAGTTTTCAACGGCTATATTTCAACGGCTATATTCCAACGGCTATATTCCATCGGCTATTTTCCAAAGGTTATTTTCCAACGGCTATATTCCAACGGCTATTGTATAAAACTAATTCAGAATATATTTGAGCATTAACAAGACATCACTTAATTAATAGAAGAACAACAAGTATAAGAAATGCAATACGGGACATGACATACAAGGAATGAAATACAAGCAATAATGACACATCGTACAACAATTAAACTATGAAAATAACTACACCCCCAACCCCATCTCTTCTTTATTTCATCGCACATTTGAAGGTGCACATGGAGTTGTTCCGGGGTCATCCTCGTGGTGTCTCTCATGATTATGTCGTAGTCTCTTTGTTTGTTGAAATCTTTTAGTTCGGCAATTTTCTAGTTGTGAAATGGCCCTATACTCTTCCATGTTGCTCTCGATCGATGACTTTATCTCTTCGTAAGCATCAGCTTTTCCCTAGCCCTTCTTCTTTGCTGCTTTCTGGCCGATCGAACGATTGCGGTCTGAATCATCATCTTCGTTGTTGTAAGATGATGTGTACGCGCCCGACGCAGAAGTCTTTGTCTTTTTTTTTTTTTACCGCGATGATCACGATTTTGCTGGTTAATCCACTTTGGACAAACACTAAGAACCCTCCACATTCCAAGAAGCCTGTTAAAGTCAATATTCTTGTTAGTAATTGACCATTGCTTCAACACATCCACTAGTATATCTGCATCGCTGCGTCCACTTGCCCAATTTTCTTTCAAAGTAATGTAAATTGCATTAAATAGAGACACATGCTTCGCTGCAGTATAATAGTGTGTCTTCATCGGGCCCCATGGTCGTTCAATGAAACCTGCGGGATGATTGTTGTTGTAATCGGCTGCGATTCTTTTCCATATCTAATCCAACTTTTAAGCATTGTCAATCGCTGAATCTTCACTTATATTAACCCAACATCGAGCTAGCTGCTCATTTTCATCTCCAGTCCATCTTAGATTGTATGTCCATTTTCTCCCCTGTGGGACGTCACCTACGCCGTCGGAACATGTATCTTCGTCAAGGTTAATATGCTGGAGCCCCACAGGAGACGAGCGTGGTGGGTATGAGGAAGCTATCTCCGAGGACCAAGTGTTGCATTCCCTGTCGGTACTCGATCCGTCTATACTTGCTCTTCTGGACGAGTACTGGGGGGACGTTGCTGCACTCTGAGGAGAAAATACATAAGGAGGATGCGACATAAAAGGATACTGGAAGCCTTCATTTAGATACATGACATAAGGAGCACCCTGGGTAGCCATGAGATTCATATGAGGATATGGATGAACTGGGAAATTTGGGGGTGGTATCACGCTGGGAAGAATAGGGAAATTTTGGGGGCTGGTGGTGGAAGTTGGTGGACGAGAATTGGAATTTTCTTCCGAATTCGAAGAATTATTGATCCAATTGCACGCCCAAAATCTTCCTGCCATTCTAGGAGTAATTTGCAAAAAAAAAATTTGAAGAAATAGTGGGAGAAAATTAGAGATGTTGGGAAAAAAATGAATATTTTTGCATGTATTTATAGGAGAAAAATTAGAGATGTTTGTTTAATTTTTGCCAACGGCCGGGAACAGTGGATTTGGCCGTTGGCAATAGTAGTGCATGTCCCCATTTTATCTCACAAAAAAGAACCACTCTTCAAATTTAATGTAATAAAAAAAATGGAAAAGGGAAATAAATGAGAAACGGTGGCAATGGCAGACAGCCATTATGGGCGCGGGCCCCACCGCGCCACGCACCCCAAGCGCGAGTGGCGGCCATGCGCCCACGCTGCTGCTCTTCTTTGCGCGAGTGGCGCGCACACCCGGCTCGCCCCCCCCCCCCCTCCCCCTCGCTACCTAAAATTCCAACAAATTAATTTCAAATACACTGTGCATTGTGAGTGCCCTAAAACCCCTTTCTCAGGACAAAGGGCAACAAAAAAGGTTATTAAATATTACTTCAAGTTTATTCTTCTTAACTAAAATTACTCCCTGCACACTTACTAAATGGGCAAAAATTTTAATATGATAGGTTACAAATCTTCAATAATTGGATTTAGTAGTAGGAATTGAAAGTCAGCATCCTCCAAATCTCTCAATCAAACTCATACATATTACGAGCAAGAGAAATTTGGAAACCAAATTACAATACATTACAAGCAAGAGAAATTTGAAAAGCCAAATTACAAGAAGTCAATGAAATTCACAAACAAGAACCACCTACTATTACATAACTCAATTAAGCACCATACCCCTTAATGGAGAAGATTGAATGGAAAGAGCAATTGAAATAGCTAGGAATAGATTAATGGCTATACAATTTTCCCCATGTTCTTATACTTCATCTTCAAGCTAAATAAATGAATTGCAACCCCCCCTCTGCAGCATAAATTCATTCAATTTTCATAATTTTCATGAAGAATTCAGTAAGAACATAATTAACAATGAGTACAAACGGGAGATATACATACATTGTAATTTATGCACCCATAAACTTGACGCCCCAATTTTCTGGTGTCTTGGAAACCCAAATCACAGCACGTAGGTCACAATCGCAGGCAGTGCATCTTGTAGAGTATCAGCCCGAAACATAGAACACTCGAGATGCGATGGAAGCTTCAGGCATTTTTGAATTTGAGATAGAAAATGAAAGGGTTCTTGGCTGCATTTTTTAGGGTTAAGCATTAGGGAGCAACTCGTTTCTTAATAGAAAGGAAGATGACGTGGTAGTTAATGTGTGTTATTTTTCTTTTTCAAAAGTAAAAGCTTAATTTCATATGTGGCAAGTCTAGTAGGCATAAAAATAGCCACATAAGCATTTTGATCGGAAAACCCCAATTTAAGGGGTCATGTGCCGGTCACATAGTCAATTCCAGCAAAAATATTCTTTTGGAGGTGCGAATTGTCCTTAAATTGGACATCGTCCGAAACATACTGATTTTTTTCTGGACAAACCCTAACATAGTGGACCAATAATAAATTTTTTTCCTATAAATGTTTGGGCCTTTACAATTCAAAATTATAAATTCCTAACTTGTTATTAATATTCTTAAAAGAAATTTTTTATTAACATAATGAGTGTTGGGAGTGTGAAACAAAATCACACATTGAATATATACTCTAATCTAATTGGACTCTTATAATATTTGTTCGTTTGGAGGTGCGAATTGTCCTTAAATTGGACATCATCCGAAACATACTGGATTTTTCTGGACAAACCCTAACATACTGGACCAATGATAAATGTTTTCCCTATAAAATGTTTGGGCCTTTGCAATTCAAAATTATAAATTCCTAACTCGTTATTAATGTTCTTAAAAGATTTTTTTTATTAACATAATGACTGTTGGGAGTGTGAAACAAAATCACACATTAAATATATACTCTAATCTAATTGGACTTTTATAATTTTTGTTGGATCATGACAGATCCCTGATCTCTATATCGATATGATTACTCTTAAACTATTTGTTGAATTCTGATAGATATTGGATCCTGACAAAACCGGCACGGATTTGTTTTAGACTTCCTTCCAAAATGCCTTACACCAATGAAGATCCATCTTTACTTATATGTCCAGGATCCTTCTCTTATGTATTCGATGTGGGATTTTGTTTGATAATCTCAACAATCCCCCTCCCCCCAAACAAAGACCATCAAGTCCCCTGTGATTTAGTGTGTGTCAAAAATGTTGTATGTTGTAGCTAGGAAGCAGTTTAGCTCAGCTGGAAAAAGAAAGAGAGAATAGAAGCTGAAGAAAGAAGTGAAAACAGAATCAGAATAAGGGAAAGGAAAAACGGTTATTTTTCTTAACTGAAGGTTACAACGGTTTTCAGTTACAGAAACCGTTGTCTATTGCTGGTTGGCAGTTTTTGGAATCAGTTTTATGAATCTGTTTTGGGTGACGGTTTTTCAGCGGTTTTCTCTCATTCTTAGCTGAGTATATACGCGTTGATGAGCAGCATAACTTCACATTGTAATTCTTAGTAGTTAAAACCAGAAACGAGAGTTTGAGAGGAATATTCATCACATTATGCAAAGTGATTGAATATTGAGTGTTTCTTGTATTGTGTAACCTCTTCTCATAGTGAATTCTTTCTGTTCTTGCCCGTGGATGTAGGCTTTAAGCCGAACCACGTAATTGCTTGAGTTCTTGTTTTTCTGATTCATTGTTGTTCGTTATTCTTTCTCAAAGAGAGAACATTAGATTGAGAGATTGAGGAGAGTGTTTTGAGTGGTTATTTGAGTAAGATTTACAACAGTGGCGCCGTCTGTGGGAAGCATCACATATTGAAGATCTAAATCTCCATTCAGAATGTCAATCTCGAAGTTTGAAGCAGAAAAGTTCAATGGCAAGAACGACTACGGGCTCTGGAAGTTGAAGGTTAAGGCATTGCTGATTCAACAGGGCCTGGGAGCTGCACTCAAGGGAGATAAAGGATTTCCTGCCTCTGTGACCCCTGATCAGAGGTTAGAAATTCAAGAAAAGGCTCATAGCCTGGTGATACTTTGTCTCTCTGATAAGGTTTTGCGCGAAGTGGCCAAAGAAACGAGTGTAGAAGCAGTTATGGAAAGATTGGACCAGATATACCTCATCAAATCCATGGCAAATAGACTGTATTTGAAGCAGAAACTGTTCTCCTTCAAGTTTATGGCAGAGAAAGGGGTGGAGGATCAGTTGGATGAGTTCAACAAAACTCTAGACGATCTGGAGGCCATAGATGTAAAGATGGAGGATGAAGACAAAGCAGTACTGCTCTTAAACTCTCTACCTCAAGCACTTGATCATCTCAGAGATGCCATGCTCTATGGGAGAGACTCAAAGATTTCTTTAGCCGAGGTTCAAGCAGCTCTAAAGGGAAAAGAACTCCAGAAGATGAAACAAGTAAAACAAGAAAGCATCCCTGAAGGCCTGAACATCAAGAAAGGCAGGTTTCAAAAGGCTTCCCAATCTGGAGACAATTCTCAGAAGAATCAAAATTCAAAGCCAAAACAGGCTGATCAGAAGGAGTCCAGGAAATGTTTCTTTTGCAAGAAACCAGGACACTTGAAGAAGAATTGTTTCGAGTGGAAGAAGAAGCAGAACCAAAAGGGTGCCTCTACTTCAAATGTTGCAGAAACAGCTGAAGAATCAAATGATGAGAATCAGGTATTGAACATAACAGACACTAAATCTATGAATGAATGGATTCTAGATTCAGGCTGTAGCTTTCACATGACACCTCACTTGGATTGGCTTGAAAATTTCAAAGAAAAGAACACTGGAACTGTCCTATTGGGGAATGATCAAGTATGTAGTGTTAAAGGTATAGGTGACCTGAAATTGAGAACTCACAATAATCAGATCATCACCTTGACTGAAGTAAGGTATATTCCCCAGTTGAAAAGGAACTTGATAAGTCTTGGCACTCTAGAAAAGAAGGGTTGCTGGTTTAAGTCTGAAAATGGTTTTCTGGATGTCATAAGGAATCAGTCAATTGTCCTACGAGGGGTAAGAAGATCAAGCCTGTACTACCTAATGGGATCAGTGATCCTTGGAGAAGCTGATGCTGTGGAAAGGAGTAGTGCAGACATATGGCATGCCAGACTTGGACATGTAAGTGATTCTGGCCTAAGACTATTGATGAAGAAAAACCTGATCAAGACAAATGATGAGGGTCATAAGAAGCTTTGTGAAGACTGCATTCTAAGTAAGAGCAAGAAACTCCCTTACCCTGAAGGGAAGAAATGCTCAAATGCCCCATTAGAATACATTCATGCTGATCTCTGGGGACCTTCAAGAACTCCAACTCTTGGAGGAGGCAGATACTTTCTGAGCATAATGGATGATTTCTCAAGAAAGCTATGGTTATATGTTCTGAAACAGAAGTCTGAAGCCTTGGAGAAATTTAAAGCCTGGTGCAAGCAGGTGGAAAATGAGAAAGATGCATGTGTGAAGTGCCTAAGGACAGACAATGGTCTTGAGTTTGTGTCTGAAGAGTTCAACAGTTTCTGCACTACCAAAGGGGATAAAACGGCATAAAACAGTCCCTGCAAATCCTCAACAAAATGGTATCATTGAGAGGATGAACAGAACCATATTGGAGAGGGTTAGAAGCATGTTATCAAGCTCAGGGTTGGATAAGAGATTCTGGGGAGAAGCAGCTTCCACAGCTGCTTATTTGATCAACAGGTGTCCTTCTAGTGCCATTGAAAACCTAACTCCTGAAGAAAAATGGTCAGGGAAGTCTCCCAGATATGAACACTTAAAGGTTTTTGGATGCAGAGCCTATGCTCACACAAAACAAGACAAGTTAGAAGCCAGGGCAATGAAATGCCTGATGCTGGGATATCCTGAGGGAACAAAAGGATACAGACTGTGGAATACAGAACCTGGAGCAGGAAAGATTATCATCAGTAGAGATGTGGTGTTCTCAGAAGAAGACATGCCACTGAAAGAAGCTCAGAAGATCAGGATTCAAGCTGATAACACAAATAAGAAGTTATCAGTTAAGGTGGAGTCTGAAAATGAAGAAGAAGACTCTGAAGAAGGATCAGATATTGAATATAATGAACACTCAAGGTTACAAGACTATCAACTGGTGAGGGATAGGGAAAGAAGGATACCCAGACCCTCAACCAGATATACTGATGAATATCTTACAGCCTATGCACTGATCTCAGCTGAAGAGATGGATAGCTTTGAACCCAGAAGCTATAAGGAAGCTATTGAGAGCAATGAAAGGACTCAGTGGATGCTTGCAATGAGGGAAGAGCTAGACTCTTTAGAGAAGAATCAAACGTGGATTCTAGTAGACAGACCAAAGAATCAAAGATTGGTCAGTTGCAAGTGGATATTCAAGAAGAAACTGGAGGTAGCTCAGACAGAATCTATCAGATTCAAAGCTAGGCTGGTTGCTAGGGGATTCACACAGAAGGAAGGTATTGACTTCAATGAAATATTCTCTCCAGTGGTAAAACATTCATCAATAAGAATCTTGCTAGCAATTGTGACTCAATATGATCTGGAACTGGAACAGTTAGATGTTAAGACAGCTTTCTTGCATGGAGATTTGAATGAAAGGATATATATGGCTCAACCAGAAGGTTTCAGTGTTCCTGGAACAGAAAACAAGGTATGTTTGCTACAAAAGTCCCTATATGGTTTGAAACAGAGTCCTAGGCAGTGGTATTTAAAGTTTAATAGCCATATGAAAAGGATTGGGTTTCAAAGGTCAAAGTATGACAGCTGTGTGTATCTGAAATTCAAAGGAAGAGAAGTTGTTGTGTTTCTACTACTGTATGTGGATGACATGTTAGTGGCTAGCAAGAGTAAAGAGGAGATTCATAATCTGAAGAGAGAGCTTCAATCTGTGTTTGACATGAAGGTGTTAGGAAATGCCAGGAGGATATTAGGGATGGACATCATCAGAAACAGAACTGGTGGAGTACTTTGGCTAAATCAGCAGAATTATATTCATAAGGTGTTGACCAGATTTAATATGCAAGAATCAAAACCAGTGTCAGTACCTCTTGGGTTACATTTTAAGCTGAGTGAAGATCAGAAGCCACAGACCAGAGAAGAAGTTAATGAAATGAAGAATATACCTTATGCCAATGCAGTAGGAAGTGTGATGTATACTATGATTTGTACAAGACCAGATGTGGCTCATGCCATATCTGTGGTCAGTAGATACATGTCTGATCCAGGTGGAGCTCATTGGAATGCACTAAAATGGTTGCTTAGATATCTGAAAGGAACTAATGATTTTGGGATCATGTTCAAGAAAGTTGAGACAGAATCTGGAAATGTGTTGTGTGGATACTGTGACTCGGATTTTGCTGCTAATTTGGACTCAAGAAAATCTCAATCCGGTTATATTTTCACTATGTTTGGAGCATCAATCAGCTGGAAGTCTATGCTGCAATCAGTAGTTGCCTTATCTACTACTGAAGCAGAGTTTATGGCCATTACTGAAGCAGTTAAAGAAGCTTGCTGGTTGAAGGGTATTCTGGAAGAGTTTGGGTTCAGACAAAAGGCAATCAAGTTGTTCAGTGACTCACAAAGTGCCTTACATTTGTCTAAGCATCAGATGTTCCATGATAGGAGCAAGCACATTGATGTGAAGTTTCATTTTGTAAGAGATATTACTGAAAAGGGAACTGTGATTTTGGAGAAAATCAGAACTGAAGATAATCCATCTGACATGCTTACTAAAGCTTTGACTACAGAGAAGTTTTATCTTTGTCTGCAGTTGGTTCAGATCTCGAGTTTGAGAAGGAGTTAACTCCTGGACAGGAGCAAAGACTGGTGAGAACAGAAGTGGTTCAATATGGTTGAGTTTGCAGGTTTTGGTTGGGTTCTACATTGTTTGACAAGGTGGAGAATGTGATTTAGTGTGTGTCAAAAATGTTGTATGTTGTAGCTAGGAAGCAGTTTAGCTCAGCTGGAAAAAGAAAGAGAGAATAGAAGCTGAAGAAAGAAGTGAAAACAGAATCAGAATAAGGGAAAGGAAAAACGGTTATTTTTCTTAACTGAAGGTTACAACGGTTTTCAGTTACAGAAACCGTTGTCTATTGCTGGTTGGCAGTTTTTGAAATCAGTTTTATGAATCTGTTTTGGGTGACGGTTTTTCAGCGGTTTTCTCTCATTCTTAGCTGAGTATATACGCGTTGATGAGCAGCATAACTTCACATTGTAATTCTTAGTAGTTAAAACCAGAAACGAGAGTTTGAGAGGAATATTCATCACATTATGCAAAGTGATTGAATATTGAGTGTTTCTTGTATTGTGTAACCTCTTCTCATAGTGAATTCTTTCCGTTCTTGCCCGTGGATGTAGGCTTTAAGCCGAACCACGTAATTGCTTGAGTTCTTGTTTTTCTGATTCATTGTTGTTCGTTATTCTTTCTCAAAGAGAGAACATTAGATTGAGAGATTGAGGAGAGTGTTTTGAGTGGTTATTTGAGTAAGATTTACAACATCCCCCTCGAACGAGAATCTCCAACAAGTTGACACCCAACATCACCAACCCTCCCCTCCGACGACAACCTCCATCGCCACTTACCAATGCTTGGACCTTCGTTCTATTCCGTGTAAGTCAACACTTATCATCACTCGAAACTCCGTTATATCTAAGTCACATTCGCCTGGTACATAAATCCCGAGGAGATCGCCTCCGCATAGTCCATAGAGCCATTACAACAAAATAGTTCTTTTGTGCAATTTTTGAGATCACTATAAGACTATTTTTAGAGACAACTAGTTGCAAAAAATAAAAAATAAAAAATAAAAAATTGAGAAGCATTTGAGACCACTTTTGTGGTCACAAATATATTATTTACGTTCGAGTTATTGAGACAACTAATTAATGACAATATGTTGCCTCTAATAATTAAATCATTTTTTGTTGTCTTAAAAGATTATTGTCAATATATGTAAATCCATAATGTATCTAGTTGACTAGCCATCACCGTGATGCCTAACATGCCTTACATGGATTTTGTAGCAATTTGTTTTGGACTTCTTTCAAAAGGCCTTATAACAATGGAGATTCATCTTTAACACAACATAAAATAATGTCCTTTTATAGATATTAAAACGATGCAGTAGGTATGAATTCTCAATAATAAAAGCCACAACTTGACAACCAAATAATTATCTGAGACATGCCTCCCATCCCTTATTCAAAGTATAAAAAAAAAAAAAAATCAATAATTAAGTGGCCAGGGGAAGGTGGAACAAAGACCAAGCCCTTGGTCAAATTGGTTTTGAATTTTGTTTTCTTTTATTTACTGTTTTCCTCCATCAATTAATAATGAACACGCTATCACGTATACATGTGTAGACAAACATAACGCGTTCAACGCCTCAACCTTTGTCAAATATCTATTCTTTAGCCTTTTTTTTTATTCTTTTCTTGTCAAAACTGTATTTTATCAAATTACAAGAGCTCCATCCATGTGGAAACCACCACTCACTACCTATCTTCATTATTTCTTTATAACAATGTATCAAGGAATGTTTGTTCCGGGAACACATACAAATAGGGCACGTTATCTATGTTTTAAAACTCTCCGTCAACCTTTAATTAGATTCTATTTAAATATTAAACGATGTTTGTATTGAAGCGGAGTAAAGTATGATGTGTAATGTAAATATTAAATCAATAGTATCATGGTGCTGAATAATGACTAAAAGAATGTTGCTAATAAATTAATTAAAAAGTAATTGAAATTAGTAGACTTATATTTTTATAGTACGAAAAGTGATATATATGTAATTGCTTGTTTATTAATGATGATTAAAAGTGTTGTTAGATTTGTAAATGGAAGTAAAGTTTAGATAGAGGGGATGAGTACATCTCCGTCTCTATTCTAGAACAAAAATTATGTTCAATGAACTCATTATTCATTTAGACGTCGATTCCCTGGGACCTAAGATTTCATAGTCTTGCATATGGTCTCAGAGATCTCCACTTGTTTGGCAATTCAGGCTAATTTTTCACCTCCAACTAAATTGATGATGATCAGCTCACTAGACTTGTTATAAATTTATATTCCTTGAATTTATCAATTTGAGATAATTTATATGTAATTTTTCAATACTTCAATAGATACGTGGTATTGTCAAAATTCTATGTAATATAGGACGAACCAAAATAGTTTCTCTTATTCCTGTTATAGCTAAAATAATTACATAGACGATAAACAGAGGAAGAATGGACGAGACAAATATGGAATATAAATGATAAAAATTGTAAAGAAATAGCAAAGGCAAAGTTGGAAAATAATATGTTAGCAGTACCCAGTCAGAGCGCGCAGAGAAACGGTCATACTTCCGACAAAGCTTATTTATCACCCATTTCTACTCACTTATATTAACTGCCAAAACCGTTTCTTCTTCCTCAATCCTTCTGCCTCATACTATAATACCCGAAATTCCACCGAAAACATTCCCTATAAACCAGTCATGAAGGCCACTGAAAATCAAGGCTTCTTCCTCAACCGCATAAGCATCCGCCGCAACCAAATCAGCTCCATAGACAACACTGATCAGTTAGACCTAGAAGACCTGGAGATCTTCCAGAAAAATGTCACCGATCGCTTCTCCTTTCTTCTCTCCTCCCCCTCCAAACCTGAAAATTTATCCGCCGCTGCCGAATCCCCCGGTGCACACGATACACACTCGCAGCCGCCGCCGCTGCTGTCCATCTCCTGGTTCCGCCATCTCCTCGACGCCTTCCTCCGCTGCGAGGCTGAATTCAAGTCCGTCCTTCTATCAGGCCGTGAGCCGGCCCAAATTACCCGGCCGCCGCTCGATCGATTGATTCCCGACTTCCTTGAACGTTCCGTTAAGGCTCTCGACGTATGTAACGCCGTCACTCAGGGCTTGGATCTCGTTAAGCAATGGCAGGAACTCGCGCAGATTGCTGTAACGGCATTGCATCAGAATCCGATCGGAGAAGGCCAGATCAGACGGGCGAGGAAAGCGTTGACGACGTTGTTAACGTCTATGGTTTTCGACGATAAGGAGAACGCCAACAACAATTACCATGGAAAATGGACGGAAAGAACAAAATCGTTCGGCCGGCGGGGACCAGCGAGTAATAAGGATCGGCCTAGCGGGAATTTCAGGTCGCTGTCGTGGTCGATGGCGAAATCGTGGTCGGCGGCGAAGCAGATTCAGAACATGTCCGGCAACCTGGTTGCGCCACGTGGCGCGGATTCAACGAGTCTGGCGATGCCGATCTATATCATGAATACGATAATTGTGTTAATGATGTGGGCCATGGTGGCGGCCGTTCCATGCCAAGAGAGGAATGGGCTATCGACCCATTTCCAAATACCAAGGAATTTGGGGTGGGCCCAACCGATAGTTGGGCTGCAGGAGAAGATAGGGGAAGCGTGGAAGAAGAAAGAGAAGAAAGGGACACCTGGATTGTTGGAGGAGCTGCAGAAGATGGAGAAGGTGTCCCGCTCCCTGGTTGAGTTTGCCGACTCTTTTGAGTTCCCGTTGGAGGGGGAGAAGGCGACGGAGCTGGCGGTGCAGGTGGCGGAGCTGGGAGAGATGTGTAGGAAGATGGAGGAGGGGCTGGGCCCCCTCCAGCAACAAGTTAGAGAAGTGTTCCATAGGATTGTGAAGAGTAGGGCAGAGATTCTTGATGTTCTTGATCAAGTTAGTAAAATGGCTGCACCAGTTCAGTATTGATGCACTTTTCAGTTGGACATTGGATATGCTTTGCTGGGTTGTACATTTTTTTTTTCCATTAGAATTTTTATTTTATTTTTTCTCATTTAATAGGATGAAATTAGCATTTAGGTACAACGTTGAAATATGAAATGAATGTGTGTTTCCAACTTTCCATTATACAAATGGAAAGTTTGGAGACTTTGACGCATTGGAGATGTCTTATGTCAGTGAATTTGTTGTTCTTCGTTGTTTAGAAAATTATCATTTTGTTGTGATGATAGTGTGAAATCGAGCCGAATTAAGTTTGATTCATTTGAAATAACTTAAGTTGCTTGAAGTCTTGAACGAACTCGCGAGGCACATTTTATTTCCTATGGTTTTTGCAATAGAATTATGTTAAGGAATTGTATTGGAGTGTATCTAAGTGTTAGTTAGTTAGTTAGTAATCAGGGTTAAATTAGTAAAACCACAACTAATAAAGTGGTTAGTATTATTCTGTTAAGAAAGTAAAGGAGTTACAACTCCTCTGTACAAGGTGTGTATATATTGACGTCTCCTATCAATAAAATAACAAGTCAGTTTCATTTCTAAAATTCAAGATGGTATCAGAGGGTCAAAATTCCTCACGGATTTACGCTCTAGAATCTTTCCTTTCAAATCTCCTTCTTCTTCTCTGCTTCTGCGAATTAATTCGCCCATCTTCTTCTTTGATTTTTTGTGAATCAATTTGCCTTTCTTCTTTGCGTTCGATCCAAATGGCGACATTATCTTCCGCTGTGTTACCTGTTCTTCCCACGATTACATTGAAGCTCGACAGAACAAATTATTCCTACTGGCGAGTTCAGATTCAGTCTGCGGTGCGTGCTCATGGTTTTGGAGGTTTCTTAACTGGTGCAGATGTTGCTCCGCTGCAATTTCTTGACGGATCTTCACAATCTTCTTCGGTTGAAGGTCAGCGTCTTCTTAATCCTCAATTTGAGCTATGGGAAAGATGTGATCGGCTTCTTCTTAGCTGGTTATTGCAGTCCATTTCTCAGTCTATGATGGGTTATGTACATCGTTGTGAAACTGCATGTGAGGTTGGGGCTGTTCTTGAGTCTTTGTTTCAAACTCAGTCAAAAGCTATGGCTATGCATCTTAGGTCTCTGTTACAGACTATGAAAAAGGGGGAAATGACTATTAATGAATATGTGCTTAAGATGCGAAGTTTTTCAGATGGTTTACATGCATCTGGTCAATCAATTTCTGAAGATGAGTTGGTTATGTATGTTCTTGCGGGTCTTGGTCCTGAATTTGAGTCAATTGTTGTGAGTTTGTCCCTTCGCACTGAGTCTTTGAATCTTCAAGAAGTGCAATATGCACTATAGACGCATGAAATGCGCATTAGGCAGTTTAATGCCTCTGCCCAGTTGGGTTTTTCTTCTGCTAATGTGGCTACTGTTAATTCATCCAAGAGAGGTGGTTTTTCTAATAATTGGAGTGGCAATAGAGGTGCTTCGCAGGGAAGAGACAGAGGTTTTGGTAATAAGCCTAAAGTTACTTGTCAAATTTGTGGTAAAAATAATCATATAGCTTCAAAATGCTTTAAGAGGTTTGATCAGGCTTATCCAGGCATTAATTTGGGATCTGCTCAAGCACAGTTGGTCACTCAAAATCGCAAGTCTACTCAGTCACAAGGTCCAAACGAACCATCTTTTGAATCTGGTAATAATCAATCTGGAGAAGTTTTCTTGGCTCAAGAACACATTCCTGATGTGAACTGGTATGTGGATAGCGGGGCTACAAAACATGTGGCTGCTGATCCATAAACTCTCAATGCTCAGCAGTCGGTTTATAAATGCCATGACACTCTGGCTGTTGGTAATGGTTCTCAACTTAATATCTCTCATATTGGATCTGCTGTTATACTTAGTTCTCATTGTGCTGATAAAAATTTAGTGTTGCAACATATATTGTGTGTGCCTGACATCACTAAACTTCATTTCTAAATTTACTGCTGATAACAATGTCTATGTTGAATTTCATCCAACTGTTTGTTTTGTAAAGGACAAGGGTACTCACAAGATTCTGCTGAGAGGTATGCTTGATCAAGGACTCTACAAGCTTGATTTGTCACATTTGTTTGCTGAAAAGACAAAGTTAGCTACTGCTGATAGGTCTTCTGTTAGGATATCAAATAGCTCTTTTATTTTTATTGTAATACTTTCAAGTCTTGTAACACAACCAACTTGACTAGCAATAAGTCTTCACATTGTATTGGTTCTGTTTCTTTAGCTGAACATACAGAATTAGATCTGTGGCATCACATGTTAGGGCATCCGTGTTTTGTTGTATTGACACAAGCTTTAAAGCTAGTTAATAAATCTACTTCTGTCAAGAACTTGAGTTTTTATGCTCCTTGTCGGCTTGGAAAGTTACATAGTGTTACTTTTCCTTCTGTTTAGACTAAGTCTACTGCTCCTTTTCAATTAATCTTATCTGATGTGTGGGGTCCTGAAGCCACACCATCTTTAGAAGGATTTAAATACTATGTAAGTTTTATGGATTATTTAAGTACATATACTTGGATATTTCCTTTACAAACTAAGAATCAAGTTTTTAATGCTTATAAACAGTTCTCTGCTATAGTTGAAAGAAAATTTCAAGCTAAAATTCAGGCTTTTCAACCTGAGTTTGGAGGGGAATTTAAACCAATTTTCTCCATGCTTAGTAAAAGGACAGGAACTAAGCTTCTCATGCTTTTAGTATATGTGGATGATATCCTGGTAACAGGTGATGATCAAGAACAAATTCAGCAAGTTATAACTGCTCTTGACAACAAATTTGGTTTAAAATCACCAGGTGATGTTCAATATTTTTTCGGCTTTGAGGTTCACAGAACAGAAAATTGCTTGGTGTTAAATCAACACAAGTATGCCATTTACTTGTTGAAAGACACCAACATGCTTAACTGTAAACCAAGTGATACTCCCTATTGTTCCAAACAGAAATTGCATCTACATGATAGTGATTTATTCGAATCACCATCCTTGTATAGGAGTGCAATTGGATCTCTGCAATATCTTACAATGACTAGACAGATTTGTCTTTTATTGTAAACAAACTGTCTCAATTTCTAAAGGCTCCCACTGTAAATCACTGGAGTGCATGTAAAAGGGTTCTCAGATACATCAAAGGCACTGTGGCCAAAGGATTAACCTTTAAACCTGCCAAGGATTTTACACTTCAGTGTTTTACAGATGCAGATTGGGCTGGTTCTGTTGATGATAGGAAATCTACAGGGGGATTTTGTGTTTTTCTGGGTTCCAACTTATTAACCTGGAGTTCCAGAAAACAAGTTGTTGCTAGAAGCTCTACTGAATCTGAGTATAGAGCTCTAGCAATAGCAACAATATATCTCATTTGGATAAAATCAGTGTTTTTTGAGCTTGGTTATACTCTAAACACACCCTCTATAAAACTAAGCATATTGAAATTGATGTTTATTTCATTAGGAAGAAAGTTCAACAGAAACAGGTGGAAGTAAGACATCTAGCTACAGAAGATCAAGTAGCAGATGTGTTCACCAAACCACTGTCAAGATGAGATATGATCAACTATGTTCGAGGTTTTGCATGACTGATCCACCTGGACTGCAACTAAAGGTGTAACAACCCTAGATTTTAAATAAATTTTCCAAGGATTTTTTTTTTTTTAATTTAATTTTCAATATTCCAACTTTATCACATCAAATCATTTACTAAATTAATCAATGAACATTAATTTCGAATAATATCTTTTCCATAGTCAACGATCCAAATAACTCAGTAAAATAACTAACTTTGTGAATATAAGTAAAAGATAATTGAAATGCGAAAGCGATTATTCTAAAAGAATTTGTTTTAATGACAATTCAAAAATAAAATTTGAGACACTAATCCATCCATTTTCCTCCGTCATCAACCTGAAAATTTAATTTCAGAAGGGGGGTGAGCTACATCCAGCTCGTGCGGTTCAGTTTGTAAAAAATAAATATAAAGACAAATAAAGTAAATTGTGCGCATAGTGTGCGTGTCTGTGTTACACGA
Source organism: Ajuga chamaepitys (assembly GCA_958295605.1). Lineage (NCBI taxonomy): Eukaryota > Viridiplantae > Streptophyta > Magnoliopsida > Lamiales > Lamiaceae > Ajuga > Ajuga chamaepitys. The sequence continues at coordinate 32,733,727 of OY282502.1, read as the reverse complement.
GTAACATTTGAAACAATTTCCATCATTCGTGACTTTCGTCAACAATTGTAACCATACATATCATCAACTGGCCAGGATATCATATTGGGGGATCATAAAATGATCACATATTCACATGTATACACAAATACAACAATCATCTTAAATATTTAAATTTAACAAACTTAGAATTGAAACCCCACCTTAAACTTGAGTGAGTGAAGAAAGTTGTCCTAAGTCTCGAATTAATAATTGCCACTTCCTACATTACCAATATTTTGGATTTAGTACATTAATATTCCAAACTAAGTGATCAATTATTTAAAAAGAACAATAATAGCAATATATATATATATATATATATATATATATGACTTTGGGGGTAGGAAATCTTAATTTTTTTGTATGACATTTAGATCTAATAAATTTTTCAGATTAGGTTGATTATAAAAAAAAAAAAAATCAATAAATAATATTTTGAAAAAAAAATTAAATTAAATTAAAAAAATGAAAGGCTTTATAATGGAAAATGAAGAAAATGAAAATGGGCCCAAATGAGAGAAAAGTGAATTGGAGACAATTCTCCTAATTTACAAGACGCACTGCGTCTTCTTTTCCCCATTTTCTTTTCCAGTTTCTTTCTTCCCTTCACCATCTTCTTCTTGGTTTTTTTTTTAAAGAAAATAATGTATGTATGCTATTCTCCAAAATCTACAGAAAATACACAGAATTTTAAAGAGGCTGATTTTTTTTTTTTCTAAGTACTGGGCTGGTAGAGAATAGAGGTGGCGGCGCAGCTCATCGGCAGCGGCGGTAGCGACAGTATGTCGCCACCCCCTCCCTATTGTCCCAGTTTTTTTTTTTTTTTTTTCAACAGAAAATAAATGAAAGAAGAAGAAAGAAATGGAATAGAAAACAGATCGGTAAGGCGAGCGGCGGTTGCGGCGGCGAAACGCCCTGTCTGCGCATACTAATTACTCTGCCCTTCCCTCATCTCTGAAAATATTTTTGCATATGTATGTGTGACAATGGAGAAATGAAGAGCACATTTCTTTTTTTTTTTTTTTTTTTTTTTTTTTACCTTTGAAATTCTGAAATTCTTTTGATTTGTGTGAGATGGAGATTATTTGTGTGTTGAATTTATAGAGGTATGAATTAGCTATTGAGAGAAAAGGCTGATCTTTTGGCTAATTTAGAGCTTGAATTGGAGCAAAACTTACTCCTTCTTCCATGAATGAAAGAAGTGAAAAGAAGGAAGAAGAAGAAGATCCGGTTAATCACGCTAATTCTGATTTCTTCTCTTTTTTTTTCTTTTTTTTTAAATATAAATATATTAGTTAAAAGATGTTTTGGGATAGTACATATATATATATATATATATATATATATATATATTTGCTTATCCAAGAGAAGTACCTCTATTTAGACCAAAATTCAATTTGGACTATAATATTTAAAATTTTGGGTTTGACCAAATTGCAATTAAAATTTTGGCTATATAAAAAAAATTGTTACCAAGACTTATAGAAATTAATTTTAATAAAGTTAAAATATTGTATAATATAAATAATCCTTATAATTTTTTATATGAATCTCTATAACCAAATTAGGCTTTCAAGACCATTACTAAATTTGGGCCTTTTATACAAAAGACTAGGATTGGGCTTATTAACTATGAGACTTAAGCCAATATAAATCGGGCTTATCTAGAATGCATGAAAAATCGATATATTAATATCTAATATGGCAATTAAAAATTCGGGGTGTAACATCCTAACCCCGTTGGAAAAAAATTCGTCCTCGAAAATTCATGACATACCGTGTGTATAGAATTTGGGATACTTAGCACGTAACTCATCCTCACGTTCCCACGTAGCGTCTTCGGGTCCATGCCGACCCCATTGTACTTTAACAAGTACAATATCTTTATTTCTAAATTTGTGCACCTTCTTGTCCAAAATTGTTTCGGGTCTTTCCTCGTAGGATAAGTCTTTGTTCACCTCGAGATTGGAATAATTAATTACGTGACTAGAATCATGCACGTACTTCCTTAACATAGATACATGAAACACATCATGTACCACTGAAAACTCCGGTGGCAAAGCAAGACGATATGTCAAATCCCCGATACGTACTAGAATTTCGAAAGGTCCTACGTATCTCGGCCTTAACTTTCCTCGTTTTCCAAAATGAACTACTCCCTTAGACGGACCGACCTTCAAAAATACCTTCTCACCAACACCAAACTCCAAATCCTTTCTACGTTTATCGGCGTAAGACTTTTGGCGATCTTGCGCCATTTTCATTCTCTCTCGAACTTTCTCCACCACTTCCACTGCTTCCTTCACCATATCCGGTCCTACTAATTTCCTTTCTCCAACATCATCCCAATACAACGGGGATCTACAATTTCTCCCATACAACGCCTAATAAGGCGGCATACCAATAGTTGACTGAAAACTATTGTTATAAGAAATTCAACTAACGGCAGATACTGCTCCCAACTGTTATGCAAATCAAGCACATAAGCTCTCAACATTTCTTCCAAAATCTGAATCGTGCTCTCAGACTGTCCGTCCGTCTGAGGATGGTAAGTTGTACTGAAACTCAAGGTCGTTCCCATAGCTTTCTGCAAACTACCCTAGAACTTCGATGTAAATCGTGGCTCCCGATCTGAGACGATAGATACTGGCACTCCGTGTAACTTCACTATCTCCTGAACATAAATTCGAGCATATTGATCTACTCGAAGTTTCATCTTGACAAGGATAAAGTGAGATGACTTTGTGAGACGGTCCACTACTACCCACACAGCATGATTTTCTCTTTCAGATCGAGGAAGTCCCACTACAAAGTCTATAGCTATGTTCTCCCATTTTCACTCCGGGATGTGAAGTGATTTAAGTAGTCCATAAGGTCGTTGATGTTCTGCCTTCACTTGCTACAAGTTAGACAACTCCTAACGAATTCAGCAACATCTTTCTTTAGACCTTCCCAGGAGTAATGTCTTTTCAAATCCTGGTACATCTTCGTTCCGCCAGGATGAGCAGTTTAAGATGTGCTGTGAACTTCTAGTAAAACCTCCTTCCTTAGTGTCGTATCCTTCGGCACACAAATTCTTCCCTCAAACAATAAAACTCCATCCACTGCCACCGAAAACTTTTCATTACTTTTGGTAATAGCGCGATCTCTGACCTTAATCAAAGCCTAATCCCGTAGCTGTACTTCTTTGATCATTTCCCTTAATGTCGGTTCACCACCAGTGATGCTAAAATAGCCTTCGTAGACTTCGGTGGTGCCAAGATCTCAAGTCGCATCTTAGAAAATTCCTTGATCAGTTGTTCCTCTTTGGTCAGAAGACATGCAACCTTCCCCCTAACCTTTCGACTCAAAGCATCGGCTACCACATTCGCCTTTCAAGGATGATAATGTATCGTGCAGTCATAGTCCTTAACAAGTTCCAACCATCGACGTTGCCTCATATTTAGCTCCTTCTGTGTGAAGATATATTTCAAACTTTTATGGTCGGGGTATATCTCACACTTACCTCCGTAGAGATAATGGCGCCAAATCTTTAAAGCATGCACCACTACAGCTAGCTCGAGGTTATGCGTGGGATAGTTCACCTCATGCTGCTTCAACTGTCTTGAAGCATAGGCCACTACTTTGCCTTATTGCATAAGAACACATCCCAACCCTTGCTTTGATGCATCACTGTATATTACGAAACCTTTCGTAGGATCCGGGATTGTCAAGACCGGTGCTGAGGTTAACTTTCGTTTTAATTCTAGAAAGCTATTCTCGCATTTCTCATTCCACACAAACTTCTCATCTTTCCTCGTCAACCGAGTTATAGGTGCAGCTATTTTCGAAAATGCCTCCATGAATCTTCGGTAATAACCTGCAAGACCCAAAAAGCTGCTAACTTCACTCACACTAGATGGCGCCTTCCAATCATTCACTGCATCTACTTTTGTCGGGTCGACCTCTATTCTTTGAGCAGTTACCACATGCCCGAGAAAGACCACTCTATCAATCCAAAATTCGCACTTACTGAACTTCGCATACAACTTCTCTTGGCGAAGTGTCTCAAGGACTAATTTCAGATGTTGTTCATGTTGCTCCTTGTCCCATGAATACACTAGTATGTCATCTATGAATACGATGACAAATTGATCCAAGAAAGGATGAAATACACAATTCATCAGGTCCATAAAGACTGTTGGCGTATTACTTAGTCCGAATGGCATAACTACAAACTTGTAGTGACCATATCGGGTTCTAAATGCCGTCTTAGGGATATCACTTTCCCTAATTTTCAACTGATGATAACCCGATCTTAGATCAATCTTAGAGAAAACTCCGGCACCCCTGAGTTGATAAAAAAGATCCTCAATCCTTGGGATTGGGTAAATATTCTTTATCGTGAGTCAGTTAAGTTCACGATAATCGATACACATCCTCATAGACCCGTCCTTCTTCTTCACAAACAAGACTGGTGCGCCCCATGGCGAGACACTGGGTCGAATAAAACCCATGTCAAGTAGTTCCTGAATTTGTACTTTCAGCTCTTGCAATTCTTTTGGTGCCATCCGATATGGAGCTTTGGGCACTGGAGCAGCTCCAGGCATCAACTCTATGGTGAACTCCACTTGTCTATCCAGAGCAATTCCAGGTAAGTCATTTGGAAGACATCTGGAAACTCGTTTACTGTTGGTACGTCAGCCACCGTCAACTTCTCAGGTGAAGCTCCCATAACATTCACCAAAAACCCTTGACACTGTCCTTTTCTTAGCACCTTCATAGCCTTCATGGCCGTGAGAAAACGGGGTGTTGACTTCAACTTAGCTCCCTGGAAGATCACCTCTTTGTCGCTTAGTGATCTCAGGGTTATCAATCTCTCGGAACACTTAATATCTACTTGATGTTTAGTTAACCAGTCCATACCCAAGATTATGTCAAAGTCATTCATGTCTAACACATATAGGCCAGCCTTAAGACTAGCGTTATGCACTTCTAAAGACATGTTCCTTATGATTGAACTAGCAATCATTTCTTTACTCGAAGGTATGCTTATTTCAAGTGGTTCAGTAGCTAAACTACTCTTTAAACTAGTCATTGCAAAAAATTTAGTGGACACGAAAGAGTGTGTGGCACCAGTATCAAAAGTACTAAGGCAGGTATATTAGCAACATTCAACATACCTGACATAGTATTAGGGTCCTTCTCAGCTTCCTTCTGCGTCACCCCGAACATCCTAGCCCTTCCTCCTGAACCTGGGTTACGCTCCCTCCTATCAGGTTCTGCTTGATTCTTTCGGCAGTTGTGTATGATATGGCCTGCTTCATGGCAACGGTAACACTTATTCTGACCTCGAAGACACTCACCCCTATGACCCTTTCCACAATTAGGGCAAGCAGGATTACTTGTTGCTGGTTTAGACCCCGATGGTCCCCCATTTCTTCCTCTTTTGTTATTATTTCCTCCCCTGTGCTCATGTCCTTTCAAGTCCTGCCCTTTTTTCTTGTTAGCATTCTCCACTGACCTCAACCTCACCTTTTCTGCTTCAACACTAGCAGATATATCTTCTTCCCTTTCAACTGCGTCTTCGTAAGTCATTCTACCAAGTCCGGCCAGATTATGACGAATATCAGCACAAAGACCATTACGAAATCTTTGTGCCTTATTTTGTGGCGTATCTACCCATTGCGGGGCAAAAAGACACATATGGTTGAACTTTTTCTCATATTCTGTCACCTTCATACCTCCTTGAGTAAGATTTAGGAACTCTATCTCCATCTTTTCTCGATAAACATGAGGGTAATACTTTTCCTTAACCATCTCTTGGAACTCAACCCAAGTTAACCCTTCTCGTTCCTCCACCGTTCTTAGCCTCCACTGGTCATTCCACTATGTTCTAGCATCCCCTTTCAACTGGAACGCAGCACATGATACCTTTTGCACGTCGGTGCAAGTCATATAGTCGAAAATGCTTTGTAGAGTAAGCAACTATTCTTCAATAGCCGCCGGACCTTCAGTCCCTTGGAATGTAGGCGGTTTGAAGTTGTTAAATTGGGAAATTATCTGAGCTTGAGTAGGTTCGTGGTGTTGTGGGGCGTTCTGAACTGCTCCTTGCAACAATGTTGTGAGGCCCACCAAAATTTGTTGTCCATCTGGCGCAACTGCCTGCGCCCCTACAACCTTGTTTAACGGGTGCATTCATGTGATTACTGTTGGTCCTTCTAGCGGCCATAATCCTGCATTCCCCAAATAGAACATCTTATAGCTTCGCAACAAACTAAAGACCATAAATGAACAAACAAAGAAGAAAAGGGAACGGATGAATAAAGAATTAAAAGAGAAACCAACAAAGAGATAGAAAGATCCAACTAAATATAAATAAACAACTTTTATATTATGAAAATTTGAAACTTAGAACAAAGGAAAATTATTGCTTCACCAAAGGAAAAGAAAAGTACAAGACACCAAAAAAAAAGAAACATCTAGTCCAAAACAATAAGATGATCCGGGCGACTCCCAGGTACGGTCCAAGCAACAATGTCACTATCACTATCACTACCCGAGTCCTCCTCCGGCTCCTCCTCCGGATCCTCCTTCTCATCTTCCGGCTCAGGTGCCGGTGGAACCCTTGGTATCACAAGGATTCTCGTCTGAATCTCCCAGAAGGCATACATTTGTAGCAACCTCCCAACAGCATATTGGAAACCATCAACCGCAACCCTATCCTCATATGGCCTATCCCTAGCCCCGTTCCAGAGTTGGTACACTGCCGCACTCGAATGATGTGGTAAATCTCGCATCAATTCCTTAATCTGTCTGTAGGGATTTGCATTTCGTCCAAAAGCGAACCACGCATTCAGTCGATCAATTAATTGGTGTGGGATGTTTCTGGGCCTATTGGGACCATTTTCCGGAGCTGCCCTAGCCCCAGAAGGCTCTCCTACCTCAAATCTCACACGTTTCCTTGGTCCCATTGCCTTTCCCGCCATTCTATACACATGGTCATGTTCGTATGTTTTAAGAAAAGAAAAGAAAAATACACGTTGATAAATTATGCACATAACTTTCATGTTTACAATTTTTCTTGAATTGTACATGTCTATATTCATACCTTGAGCCAGCGACGGAGCGTGGATGGATTGTGTAAAATTTTTTATTTTATAAAACATCATTTTTTTTTCAGATCCGTAATGCTCTGATACCAAATGTAACAACCATAGATTTTAAATAAATTTTCCAAGGATTTATTTTTTTTTTAACATTTAATTTTCAATATTCCAACTTTTCCACATCAAATCATTTACTGAATTAATCAATGAACATTAATTTCGAATAATAACTTTTCCATTGTCAACGATCCAAATAACTCAGTAAAATAACTAACTTTGTGAATATAAGTAAGCCATAATTGAAATGTGGAAGCGATTATTCTGGAAGAATTTATTTTAATGAAAATAAAAAAATAAAATTTGAGACACTAATCCATCCATTTTCCTCCGTCGGCTCCATCAACCTGAAAATTTAATTTCAAAAAGGGGGTGAGCTACATCCAGCTCGTGGGCCTCAGTTTGTCAAAAATAAATATAAAGAAAAATAAAGAAAATTGTGCGCATAGTGTGCGTGTCTGTGTTACAGGAGTAACATTTGAAACAATTTCCATCATTCTTGACTTTTGTCAACAATTGTAAACATACACATCATCAACTGGCCAGGATATCATATTGGGTGATCATAAAATGATCACATATTCACATGCATACACAAATACAACAATCATCTTAAATATTTAAATTTAAAAAACTTGGAATTTAAACCCCACCTTAAACTTGAGTGAGTGAAGAAAGTTGTCCTAAGTCTCGAATTGATAATTGCCCTTTCCTACATTACCAATATTTTGGATTTAGGACATTAATATTCCAAACTAAGTGATCAATTATTTGAAAAGAACAATAATAGCAATATAGGAAATCTTAATTTTTTTTGTATGACATTTAGATCTAATAAAATTTTCAGATTAGGTTGATTATTAAAAAAAATTATCAATAAATAATATTTTGAAAAAAAAATAAATTAAATTAAAAAAATGAAAGGCTTTATAATGAAAATGAAGAAAATGAAAATGGGCAGTAGCCCTAAATGGGCCTAAATGGGAGAAAAGTAAGTTGGAGACAATTCTCCTAATTTACAAGACGCACTACGTCTTCTTCTCGCCATTCTCTTTTCCAGTTTCTTTCTTCCCTTCACCATCTTCTTCTTCTTTTTTTTTTTTTTCTTTTTTTTTAAAGAAAATAATGTATATATGTTATTCTCCAAATTCTCTAGAAAATACACACAATTTTAAAGAGGCTGTTTTTTATTTTTTTTAAGTAATGGGCTGGCAGAGAATAGAGGTGGCAGCGCGACGGCGGCGGCGCAGCTCGTCGGCAGCGGCGGTAGCGACAGTATGTCTCCCCCCTCCTATTGTCCCATTTTTTTTTCAACAAAAAATAAATTAAAGAAGAAGAAAGAAATAGAATAGAAAACAGATCGGTAAGGCAAGCGGCGGTAGCGGCGGCGAAACACCCCGTCTGCACATACCAATTACTCTATCCTTCCCTCATCTCTGAAAATATTTGTGCATATGTATGTGTGACAATGGAGAAATGAAGAACACGTTTCCTTTTTTTTTTTTTTTTTTTTTTTTTTTTTTTTAACCTTTGAAATTCTGAAATTCTTTTGATTTGTGTGAGATGGAGATTATTTGTGTGTTGAATTTATAGAGGTATGAATTAGCTATTGAGAGAAAAGGCTGATCTTTTGGCAAATTTAAAGCTTGAATTGGAGCAAAATTTACTCCTTCTTCCATGAATGAAAGAAGTGAAAAGAAGGAAGTAGAAGAAGATCCCGTTAATCACGCTAATTCTGATTTCTTCTCTTTTGTTTTTTTTAATATAAATATATTAGTTAAAAGATGTTTTGGGCTCGTATATATATATATATATATATATATATATATATATATATATATATATTGGATTATCCATGAGAAATACCTCTATTTAGACCAAAATTCAATTTGGACTATAATATTTAAAATTTTGGGCTACACCAAATTACAATTAAAATTTTGACTATATAAAAAGAAAATGTTAACAAGACTTATAGAAATTAATTTTAATAAAGTTAAAATATTGTATAATATAAATAATCCATATAAATTTTTATGTGGATCTTTATAACCAAATTGGGCCTTCAAGACCATTACTAAATTTGGGCCTTTTATACAAAAGACTAGGATTGGGCTTATTAACTACGAGACTTAAGCCAATATAAATCGGGGTTATTTAGAATGCATGAAAAATTAATAGATTAATATCTAATATGTCAATTAAAAATTCGGGGTGTTACAAAAGGCTATGGTGTAAAGATATTTCCAGAAACCAGGAGGACAAGAACTTTGGGGTGAACAAGATCATCTATCTTACATCCTTCAGAGGCTTTCAAAACTGTCAAACTGACTCAAGACTTCCTCATGCTTGCTCATGCTTCTTCATCATAGTACTTTAATTACAGCATGCTTCTTCATTATAGTAATTTAATTACTGTTTGAATCTCGTATGTTTAAAGCTGTAATAATGTCCAAAAGAAACTAGCTAGGTTTGAAAGGGGTGTATTGGAGTGTATCTAACTAAGTGTTAGTTAGTTAGTTAGTAATCAGGGTTAGATTAGTAAAACCACAACTAATAAAGTGGTTAGTATTATTCTGTAAAGAAAGTAAAGGAGTTACAACTCCTCTGTACAAGGTGTGTATATATTGGCGTCTCCTATCAATAAAATAAGAAGTCAATTTCATTTCTAAAATTCAAGAAATTGAATATTCTAATATTAATTCATTATTTGATTTCTAAATTAGCTATAGAAAAAAAAAAGTAAGAATAATGTCTACATATAAAAAAAAATCTATTTTTTTAAAGGAAAATGTTACTCCACAGATATACTAATATTCAGCCAGCATCTTGTGGAATTTAAATAAACTTGTACATATATTGATATATATAAGCAATTGACGCATGTGTTGCACGTGGTTTATAATTTTTTTTTTTAAAATATTCCCTTTTAATATTCAAAATAGGATAATGTCACCTCGAGTACATTTCTCGCTCATATTTTTATTCTCTTGCTATTTTTTTTGTTACGGTTTCTCGCTAAAAATATTATTGATATTTTCTTTTCTTTTAAAATATACGTATTTTTTTAAGTTTCTTTCCATAGATCTTACGCCGTCAGTAATAATATATGGAATATTTTTATATTCAACTTTATTTAAGAATACACTATCTTTTGATTATATATGTGTACATACATACATAATTTTATATACCATATGAGTCTCAACTTGTTACTTACAATTAATTTTCATCTATCCTCATAAGGCTAAACCTTTAGCTAGCAATTAACACGTGCGTTGCACGTGGCTAGTAAACCTTTTTAATAAAATATTAAAACGACTTAGATATTTAATTTAAAATAAATTTAATAAAGTACATTAAATTTTGTGTATCTAGGGGTGTACAAGGTACGATATGGATCGGAGATTTAAAAGTCTCTAGATACATACTGATAGGGAAGAAGTGTACATCACCCCTGCACAGGAATCCATATAGCAAGTATGAGTCAACAACAACGCATTGGACTGAGGAACGTGAGGAACCCTTCAGCTCTGATGCTCCAGAAGCATGACAGGGTTAATTGTGACCATCCCTGCAGAGATGAGGTCCATATGCCAGCCTGCGATTAACTCAACCCTGCAGGGTTGAGGTATCGTGGTTTAACTGCCATCACATACCAACTATGAAGAAGGGGACAACTCTGAGATCCCTGCAGCTGGTCTATTGGCTCTGGATAGAATGACATAAGATGACTTTTCAGGTGCTCTAGTTGACACCACTAGAGGCAAGTGGAGCTTTGCTAACATGAATGTTACCGTTGGTAACTTAGGGACCAAGATGCGTGTTCCCCAACCCTTCGACAACAAGTACAGATAACTGTGGCAAAAGGTATAGACAACAAAGAGTTATCCTAGAAAAAACACTGTACCCTCTGACACTGCCGCCGGGTACAGAGGGACAGGTGGCCTAATACTATTGGGCAACCAAAAATGACATTTCGGCCCTTTGTCCTAATGAACAGTAAGTATAAATAGGGGGATCCATTCATTTTTAAAGGTTACACACTCTAAACTTTACTATTACATTGCTTGAGTCTCATTCTTTGGGCAGAGCACTAACTTGAGCGTCGGAGGGTTTACGCCGGGGCACCCTCCGGCTTTGTTTTGCAGATACGTGACTGTGCAACGGAGAGGAAGCTCATCCTTGTCTCGCGGATCTTTTCTGGGAATCGCTTGTAGTTATTTCTTCATACTTCAAACATTCAAACACTGTTCAGTATTGAATTTAGAACAGCCTCCATCAACTGGCCCCGTCTGTGGGAACATTGGGTATAAGGCGTGAGGCTTACCTTTGTTCCACTTAACTAAAAATCGTTTATCACCTCTGAAGGAGTTCTGAATTTTTGGGAAAATAGTAAGGGTGTTAATTTGTCATTCGCTGAATTGTTCGTAGCATGGCTGGGGATAGCACCACACGGGATTTGACAACTGCCTTCGAGAAAGAGGCGGCAGAGGGGAGTCTCCCTGGAGCTACTGTGCTCACCCCTCCAAGAAATACTCCAACTGGGGTTGCTGGTGGCACTACCCTAACCACTGAGGGCCGAAGTGGAACTACTTGCCCCCTCCGCCAGGAGGCACAACAGTGACAATGACGACGGAATACCTCAATTACTTGATAAAAATGGTTATCAACAGTGCACTGGCCAATAGAGTTGGGCTCTCAGGGCCACCACCTGGGTTCGTGCCTGTGGAGAATAGGGAGCAGGGTCAGGGTACTCCCAAGCAGCCCATCCCTGTAGAGGATGCAGCGCACACGGAAGTTAATTCGACTAGGAGGGCTCTCTCCCGCCGGGGCGGCCAGCCATGGGGGAGATTTAAGCCCCACGGCTTAAGGGGACTCCATAAGGAGGAAGATTCATGCCTCCTAGGGATGAGGTGGAGGAGATAAATGACTATGATGTGAGTTATGCGGACACTGTGAACACAGTGAACCAGCAGTTGCAGGACCTGCACAGGGAAATGGAAGAACTGCAAAGAAGTAGAGATGCGGGTACTCGCAGGTCGTTCAAAGGTGTGGGGTCTCCGTTCACTGAGGAGATTTTGGCAGACCCATTGCCTCCGAACTTCAAGACGTTGTTGTATGAATATGATGGAACTGCAGACCCACATGATCACTTACTGAGGTTTGAAAACGGGGCTCTCCTCCACCAGTACACTGACGGGGGTAAAGTGTAGGGGTTTTCTGACAACGCTGACGAAATCTGCCCAACAATGGTTTAGCCAACTGCCAGCGGGATCAGTGACCTCCTTTGCAGAATTGAGTTCTTTATTCGTGCACCAAGTTGCCAATGCTAGGAGACAAGAAAAGTCAGCCCTGACATTGATGAGTTTGAAACAAGGTTAATTTGAGAGTCTTAGGAAGTATGTGGGGGAGGTTTAATACTGCTGCATTGGAGGTGCCATCCGCCACCTCAGAGGTGAAAATTAATGCACTAGCGCAGGGATTGGTGGACGGAGACTTTTCCGGTCCTTGGTAAAATGCATGCCCCGAACTTTTGATAAACTTCTGGGAAGGGAAGACAAATACATCAACTTGGAGGAGGCTCGCAGCAGTTGTAGGTGGGAAGAAAAGGCGGTGGAGAAGAAAAGAGAGACGGTAGGTAAGGAGTTTAAGCCGGGGGAGAAGGGCCGGTCTGTTAGGAGACCTCGGTTTGAAAATTACACCCCGTTAACTCTGAGACCCTCTGAGCTGCTGGAGATAGAAACAGAGATTCCAGAGTTCAAGTACCCTACCACTGCATATACAGGCCCCAAGCACTCGAGATCAGCGACGTAATATCGATACCATAATGACTACGGCCATGAGACGGACAAATGCCGTCATCCTAAGGATATGATAGAAAAGCTCATAAAGGAAGGACATCTGGTGGAGTATGTCAAGAAGGAGAGAGATAAGGGAAGAAATTGCAAGCGCAGAGACCGTGAGGATAAAGGCAAAGAGCCTGTAGAGAAGCCTAGGGGCAGAGAGGAGTCCGGACAGAAGAAGAAATATATTCAGATGATAGTTGGAGGGCCCAAGGATGGTGATTCCCACCGTGCAAGGAAAACCTCCACATGAGAGGTGGCAAGTTCCTTCAGAGGCGAGGTCTCAGAGGTGATCACAGGGAAGGGAGTTCCTCCGTATTGAATTTGTCCCTGGCGATGCAGGGCTGACTATGAATCCCCATAACGATGCATTGGTGATTACCGCTGATATGGGAGGGGCCACGGTAGCCCGGATCTTCGTAGACACCGGGAGCTCACCTAACACCCTTTTCCGATATTGCTTTCGAAAAATGGGGTTGAACGTAAAACTAACCCCTGTAAATGCAGCCATGTACGGGTTTGTTGGAGGATCAGTGCAGTCATTAGGGCAGGTGACCTTGCAGGTGGAGCTAGGGAAGGAACCGTTGTGGCGGGTGCAGATGCTGAACTTCTTGGTGGTGGAGGCAACAAGCTCTTACAATGTCATTTTTGGAAGGCCTGTGCTGAATTGCTTTGTGGATATTATCTCTCTAACCCATATGAAGCTAAAGTTCCCGGTAGGAACCAGAGTGGGGGAGGTCAGCGGTGATCAACTTACTGCAAGGAGATGCTATGCTGATATTGTCAAAATGTCTACTCACATGATGTAGGGGGTTCCGGGTCAGCAGGGCAGAGCTCCTGAAAAGAAGATGGATGAGCCAGATCCAAAGCTGAGGCTCAAACCTGAAGAGGAACTGATGCAAGTGGAGCTGTACCCTAACGAGGTGGGCTTCACCACCCGAATTGGGACTCAGATGAATCAAGAGGTCACTGAGGCAGTGGTGCAGTGTCTTAGGAGGAATGCTGACCTGTTTGCTTTTGAACTAAGGGATATGATGGGGATCGATCCCAACATAGCTCTCCACAGAATGAACGTGGATCCACAAGCTAGGCCAGTTAAACAGAAGCTGCGAAAAATTTGGTCCAGAGAAAGACAGGGCAATAAAGGAGGAAGACGGGAAATTGTTGGAGGCAGGACACATAGTGGAGGTGCAGTTTTTGGAATGGCTTTCCAACGTTGTGATGGTATCTAAGAAGTCAGGGGCCTGGAGGATGTGTATAGATTTCAGGGATCTCAACAAGGCATGCCCTAAAGATCATTATCCTCTGCCTAAGATCGACCAATTGGTCGACTCCACGTCTGGATGTGAATTGTTGTCCCTGATGGATGCTTACCAGGGCTACCATAAAATTCAGCTCTGCCCGGAGGACATCCCTAGGGTTTGCTTTGTAGTATCATGTGGGACATATGGGTATGTAAAGATGCCCTTTGGGTTGAAGAACGCTGAGGCTACTTATCAGAGGATGGTTGATGCAGTGTTTAAGAAGCAGTTGGGTCGTAATATGGAGGCTTATGTTGATGGTAGGTTGGTCAAGAGCGTTGCAGCGGTGAACCACTCTGCACACCTGGAGGAGGTCTTTGGGATTATCCGATAATGTGGAATGAGGCTGAACCCAGCCAAGTGCTCTTTTGGGGTGCAAACAGAGAAATTCCTAGGATATATGGTGACTAGGCAGGGGATCGAGGTGAATCCCTCCAAGGTTAGGGTTGTTCGAGAAATGCAATCCCCAAGGAATGTCAATGAAATTCAAAGGTTGAACGGGTGTATTGTAGCTTTAAGGCGAATTATCTCGAAGTCGGCAGAACGAGGCCTCCCTTTCTTCAAGATATTGAGGAAGGGGTTAAAGTTTAAGTGGACTGAGGAGTGTGAGAAGGCTTTTCAGGGGTTGAAGGACCATCTCACCACTTTGCCCCTACTTACCAAACTGGTGTAGGGGGAGGTGTTGTACCTATATTTCTCAGTCGGAGAGACAGCTCTGAGTTCAGTACTCCTCAGGGAGAAGGAGTCGGTGCAACACCCTATTTATTATGTCAGGAGAATGATAAAGGGGCCAAAGGTGAGATACTCTGAGATATAAAAGTCAGCTCTGGCAGTCATGGTAGCAGCAAGAAGATTGAGGCCCTATTTTTTGTCCCATAAAGTGATCGTAAGGACGAAAACTCAGCTCTGACAAACACTCAGTCGCCCAGACCTTTCGGGGAGGATGGTGAAGTGGGTCGTGGAGTTGGGAAAATATGATGTGGAATTCGAGCCCAGGGTGGCCATCAAAGCTCAGGCTTTGGCCGACTTCATACAAGAAATAACTCGGGTTGCGAAGTTGGAACTATGGAAGATATTTGTTGACGGATCAGTTTCCGAAGCAGGTTGCAGTGCAGGGGTAGTGGTGATTTGTCCTAGTGGCGAGGAGCTTCATTTTGCGGTTAGGTTTGAGTTTCAGACCTCTAACAATGAGGCTGAATACAAAGCCTTGATCCAGAGCCTAAGGATAGCTGCAGAGCTGGAGGCACAAGGAGTAGTTGTTCATTCGGACTCACAATTGGTGGCTCAGCAGGTCCTGGGGACGTATGAGAAACGAAGTGAAAAAATGATTTAATATTCAGAACTCGTAGAAGGATGGAAGAAAAAGTTCACAGAGGCAGGGGCAATGAGTGAGCGTGTAAGGGGCAGGATCACCCTTATCATACTGGAAAGAGGGACGACGGAGATGGATGTAGCCGCTGTGGAGGAGCAAGATGATTGGAGAGCCCCCATTGTGCGCTATCTCAAGACGGGAAGGAATGAGGTAGGAGGACCGCGAAGCTCAGTGTATGCCAAATACTACCTCATAGGTGATCAGTTATACAAAAGACAATTTGCTCAGCCACATGCAAGGTGTCTGTCCAGGGAAGAAGGGAGTTATGTCCTCCGTAAGCTTCACGAGGGCTGTGCCGGCAGCCATACAGGCCCCCGATCTTTGTTAGAACAGTAATCAGAGCTGGATACTATTGGCCCACCATGATCCACGATGCAGAGGAGCTGATCCAAAGGTGTGACAGGTGCCAAAGACATGGACTACTCATCCATACCCCGGCGGAGGAGATGGGGATTATGTATTCCCCATGCCCTTTTGATAAATGGGGGATAGACATAGTTGGAAAATTTGTTGCCGCTCCAGGGAAGAAGACGTTCTTGATAGTTGCGGTGGATTACTTCACCAAATGGGTGGAGGCTGACGCGGTGGCCAAGATCGAGGAGGATAATATTCTAAGGATTTTATGGAAAAACATATGCTGCAGGTATGGCATCCCAAGAATCTTGGTTTTGGATAACGGGACCTATTTTTGTGGGTCGAAGGTGTAGAGTTGGTGTAAGGAGATGAAAATAAAGCAGCGCTTCACGTCGGTGGCCCACCCTCAAGCGAATGGGCAAGTGGAAGTCACAAACCGCACTCTGTTGGAGGGCATAAAAACCCACCTAGAAAAGGCTGGTGGAAAGTGGGCCGAGGAGTTGGATTCCATCTTGTGGTCCTATCGAACAGGCCCTAAGACCACTACAGAGGAAACTCCCTTCAATTTATCGAGCGTCCGCAGTTATCCTGGTAGAGGTTGGGATGGAAACGCACCGCATATCAAATTATGATGAAGTCCAGAATGAGATCTTAATGAGGGAAAACCTAGACATGTTGGAGGAGGTGAGAGAAAAGGTCAGACTCAGAGCTGATAAATACAAGGGGCAAGTACGTGCCGCCTACAACAAGAGTAGAGCCAAGAAGGTTTGAGGTTGGGGACCTGGTGCTGAGGAGGGCAGATGCTCTCAAGGCAACAAGGAAGTTGGATCCTAATTGGGAGGGCCCTTTTATTATTGCTAAGGTGTTGGGAGGTTGAGCAAATGATCTGCAGAATGAAGAAGGACAACCGGTGCTGAGGCCCTGGAATGTGAGAAATTTAAAGTAGTACTATGTATAGCCGAAGGCAGGACATTTTCATGTTTTAAATTAAGGATGCGAAATCCAAGTTGTAAGTTCCTTTTAATTTAATGAAAAAGGAGGGTCCAAGCTATAAGGGCCTCTCCATTGATGAAGAATCAAAACGTGTTACATAAATAGGAAAAAATCCTAAGGGGCATTGGCTTATGAGCGCCCACGTGAAAAAGCCAAGGATTTGAGAAAGAACCTCACCCTTGGCCCTAGAGGTGAGTTTTCAGGGCCTGGGGGTGACCCAGCTCTGGCTCAAAGACAAATGGATTTGATAAGGACTCTCACACAACATTTATGGGATGAATTCCCTTCAGACGCCCTGAAGAGAACTCAGGGGGGAGAACGTTGCGCGTCTCAGCGCACAGCAGTTCTGGGATGATTTCCCTTCAGAAACCTTGAAAAGAACTCGGGAGGGAGGAGGGAGAGGAGAGAACGTTGCGCGTTTCAGCGCACAATAGCTCTGGGATGAATTCCTTTCAGATGCCCTGGAGAGAACTCAGGAGAGGAGAACGCTGCGCGTTTCGGCGCACAGCAGCTCTAGGATGAATTCCCTTCAGATGCCCTAGAGAAAACTCAGAGGGGGAGGACGCTGCACGTTTCGACACATAGCAGCTCTGTGATCAATTTCCTTCAGACACCCTAAAGAGAACTTAGGAAGGAGAACGCTATGCATCTCGACGCACAACAACTTTGGGATGAATTCCCTTCAGACGTCCTGAAGAGAACTCATGGGGGGAGAAAGCAGCGCGTTTCAACGCATAACAGCTCTGGGATGAACTCCCTTCAGATGCCCTGGAGAGTACTCAGGGGGGAATGTAGTAATACAAGAAAACAGTGTATGAATTGAAGGGCAAAAAAGTCAATATTATTGAAAATAAGCAGAGTTACAAAGAGTCTAAGCTCTGACCTATTACGAAATGAAATATATATATATATATATATATATATATATATATATATGCGCTAAGGCACTCAGGGCGAATCCTCAACTTCTGAGTCCTCCTGCTCAACGTCATCCCCGTGCTGCTCGACACCCGATCCTGGTGCTGGGGTGGTCGAGGAGGATGGTAGGATTGGAGGCGGTGCAGGGCGTTGAGATGTCTCCTCCGTTGCAACGGAGAGATCAACGAAAGGTTCCTCGGCCTCTCTTAGCTTAGTTGGTGGCATTTCCTCAGTGGTTAGCATGGCGGCAGCCACGCGGATGGCGAGAATCCACCAAGGAGCAGTGGAAGGTTGAGAAGGATCACCCTTGAAGCTTTCAAGGAGTTGCAGCTTAGGAGTGATCTTTCATAAGTCAAAGGGAAGCTCCCCATCGAAGCCCTTGGCCTGGGCATCAGTGACAGCGGCAGCGAAGCCTGCACGGATGAAACCCCTCTGGAAAGGGGCCATATCGAGAATGTAAGCAGCACTATTAAGATAGACTTCAATAAGTTTCTGCTGCAGCTCCTTCAAGAAGGATTGACCTAACTTGCTGGAGAGGAGGCGGCGGCGGCATTGCTCGATTCCTTCAGCCCTGCCCTGCGACAGCGCTTTAGCCTCTTTCTCCCTGAGATCTCTCAGGGTCTCCCGATGGTGGACCTATGCGGTGGTGAGCTCGGTTTTCAGTGGTAAGGATGTTGTTGTGCCTTTGTAGCTTTGTCTGCTCTAGCTTCAGAGCTGCGAAGTCTTCCGTGAGCTTGGTTAGTTGCTCCTAGGACTTCTCAAAGTCAGCTCTGAGGTCTCTCACAGCTGAAGAGCTAGTGTAGCTTCTGTGATGACCATAGTAAGTCAGGAATTGTAGCAAGAAGAGAGAGGTGAATGCCTTGTAAAAGTAATGGATGAATAAAGAAAGGAAATTTAGAGCTGAATACCTGAACGAGGTGCTGGTCCATGATCTCGTCAATGCGCTCGTCGCTGTCAGCGCTCATGGTCGCATTGTCCTCCACCTGGGGAACTTCTTCACAAAGTTGGTCCATTGAGCCTTGGAGAGGCCTAGGAATCTCTTGGGCAGAGTCAGAGTATAATAGTCGTTCGCTGCTCTGCGAACATCCCCTTTGTTTTTGTCACGGTGCTTATCTGCGGCCTTATCAAAGCTGCTAGACTTTCCCTGGTTGGACTTCTTCGAAGAAGGGGGCTCGGCGCTGGAAGGGGTTGGCCTCTTAACCTTGTCCTTAGGAGGAATCGGAGTTCTGGTAGCAGTGGAAGAATTAATGCTTTTGGCCTTGGCAACGCTCCTTTGACTAGAACGGGCCGAAGGGGATGTCAGAGCTGCAGAAGGCAGGGTAGGGTCCTGCTCTATGATCTGTAGGGCATCAGTTTCATCCCCCTCCATCCCTGCGGAAGGTTGGTCATGAGCTGGAGCTCCACTATCGTCAGCCAACAGGAAGTTGAAATCCATACCTACACGTGAAAAATAAGTGTGTTAAAAACTAACACTAAAAGAAATTTGAGTTTTTGCGACGTCAAAATTCGTCATATAAAAGTCATATTTCGTCATCGTAAGTATTTAGTGACGAAATTTTAGCGTCACAACGGTCGTCATGGTATGTCCGTGGTATTAGGTATATGTGACAAAATTTAAATTCGTCACCAAAAGTATGACTTTTAATGACGTTTTTCCTCATCGTCGCGATATATTATAATTTATTGTGACGCATAATTTGTCACCTTTATCATCCAAAATTTGTCATCTTATATTGTATTTCGTCATTGAAAGTAAACATATAATATGACGAAAGCTATTTTTGTCATCAAAACATCAAATTTTGGTGACGGAAATCAATGAATCACCCAACTCATCAAACTTTGGTGACACTTTCACCGTCACAAATAGATTCATTATTTCGTCATGTTTAATATAAATTGTCACAAAACAGTTACTTGTAGTTACAAAAGACCTATCGTCGTTTTATAAATATCTTTAATGACAACACATTACGTCAGCAAAAACTAACAATTAGGGACAAAATTTCACCGTCACTAAATACACACAAGTGGTGACAACATGTTTTATCACAACAAAATTGCATGGAGTGACGAAAATTATATTTGTTACTAAAGACTTGGCAATACCGATGATATATTTTGTAATTGTAAAGTGACATTTAGTGACAAAAAAATTATTGTCACTAAATGAGTACAAGTGGTGACGACCGAAGTGTGTCATCATATAATTGTATAAGTAACGGTAATATAAACCGTCACCAAAAGACATAGATATAGTGACGATATATTTTGTCATTATAAAGGGACATCTGGTGACAAGATATTTTTCGTCATAATATAAGTATGTACGGTGACACACTAGTTGTCACGGATGGTTAATTTTAGTGGAAATTTTTTCAAACCGTCATCTAATAAATTCGTTTATGACGTAAAATAATTATATGCAATAATGCAATTCTTCATGAAAGTGTAATTTTGGCGACAAAAATGTAAAACATCACTAAATGGATCTTACGGGAATAACTAGATTCATAGAGAAAGTTTAGTGACACAATGTTGTTTTAGTTTATAAAATTGTAAATGCATTAAATTAAACAATGCAAAACGGGGAAAAAAAACAATAAGCAAGAATACTAAGTAGAATGAAATTATTTAGCATGCTAACGAAGATCGATACTTCCAACATAAATATCCGAAATTAATAAAATCTTTTATAACATAAAACCTACTTGCTAGTAATCATCACTTAACAAAAGAAACACAAGTGCAGAGGAGAAAAAAAAAATCTAAAATCTTATTTGCAAACTTCACTCATTCCATACTCCGAAATGCTAATGATCAAATTTTCTAATCCTTCAGCTTCTTCACCAATGCATCAACTCTGAAAAGACCAAAAGAATTGACAAAAAGAAATATATCAAATTGATTGTTCAATATCAAAAGAAATGAAAAAAAATGCTATTATTTCCGAGAGAGTTATACGCTAACCTTATACATGTTTTAGAATTGTATTCCAACACTTTTCAAATAAGCCATAAGTTTGTATACAGTTGCACTTTGTTGAGCCATCTTGTCTTTCAAATCAGTCACCTTATTTTTGAACCTAATCACTTGTGACTTGAACTCATTCACTTGAATATCAGCGAATCAGTCAAAGTGGACTAAAATTTTATACCTCTGAGAGCTTGTTGAGAGATGCTTGAGAGATGTACTTATTTTTAAGATTGTGTAATTCCCCGAACCTCCATTTCTGAACCCTACAAAATACAATTTCATCAATTTAATTTACATAGGATGGACTATTAAAAGAAAATTGGAAAAAAGTAAAATCGTGAATACAATGGGGGGAAACATTACACATTCGGAGGTACATTCATTGAATGTGCTATTAACGATATTTTACTGTGTATACGCCCTGATCATGCAGAGATGTAATCCCCTATATGAATATAGAAACACACATATATATATATATGATAAATGTGAAATAATGAAGTTGGGATGTCCAGAAATGGAAAAGTAAACTACTTTTACATAAATTAATGTTATAACTAATAATTTTACATTTTTGCAAATCACGAATTTCTCAGATAAAATATTTTGTCTTATTTTCATCAATTCTAGCTACAGTGTTCTTTAACACCTTGTATTCAAACATAAGCATTGAGTCCATAAGCGCACAAGTTCACATCAATATTTGTCGTTAAATACAACAAAAGAAGAGTTAAGGGAACCACACGAGATCTAACTACTGGACTTCATAAAATGAAGTATATAAAAAATAAAAAATTGAATTCCACATGTGTTTTTCATGATCAGTTCTGATCAAGTGCGTGATAATCCTTGATAATAATAAAATTTTAATTTAATCTAACTAATAAAGACAAAATACACAGATCTAAAGATAGGGGTTAAAGGATGATGATCACATAATCGTCTATAATGAATACAATGATAACAATGTGCAATATACCCGCAAATCTCTATGTTGCAAAAAAGCTCTTAACAGATTTAAAGATAGGGGTAGTGGGTAATCATCACATAATCGTCTACATGGAATACCATGATAAATATGTGCAATACACCCTCAAATCTCTATATTCCAACAAACCATCAAACAACAATAACTCTTAAAACTAATTATCACAACTTTTGTACTTTTGAGTTTCATGAATGTAAAAGGAACAATTAGGATTAAAACATTACCAACCGTTAGTCCTTCTCTTCGCTTTTTTTTTTTTTTTTTTTTTTTCCTTAGCAGAACATTTAATGAAGCAGAAATGGGATTAATATTCTATAACCTAATAAAAGATGATAAGGGAGACATAATCGCAATTACAATATAAAACAACCAGTATATATCAAGAGGAAAACAATTTTTTTTTTAAATCCTGCTAAATCAAATTTAAGCCGCTAAAAGAAAATACTGAAACCACGTAAAGGCTGTTAAAAATAAAAATTTCTGAAAATAAAAGAAATCCTATATGAAACATATCCACCAGAAAATAGAAGAAAAGGCGAAAAAAATATAGAAAATGTATTAATGAAAACATGACTCATCTGTAAGTAATTATTTGGATGGTGTTTGACAACCGATTGCGCAAGCTGACCATCCAAACGGATATGGATAAGGATGTAGAAACTCCAAACCTGAAAATACAATTGTATTTGTAAATTAGGGCTAATCGTTTTCCAAATCTGAAAATAAGTACGAATTTCGGATCACCCGTGCGTGGAAGGAAGTCGGGGGGAGGGGGAGGGGAAGGGGGGGTTGGGGGTGGGGGCTGGGCAGTGGGGCAGCGGGGCCGCGAGGGTGTGGGTCGGGCGGCGGCTAATCTCCATCAGTCTGTATGTGGGGCAGCTAATCTCCATTAGCCTATGCGTGAGGAAATTAGTAGGGATAGGTTAGTGGGATTAGAATCAACTAATATGGTTATTATTGTTATTATTATTATTATTATTATTATTATTATTATTATTATTATTATTATTAGTTTTGAATTGTTTTACCCTTTCCTGAAGAAGTTGTACTGTATAATACTACATTTATATGTAGATATTATGGGGCTGTTTGGTTGCACCCACTTATGAATTAGGCTCATCTATGAATTAGACCAACGAATGTCATAACAAACTAGGAAAATATATTCACTCAAACCAATTAAGCACATACTATGAATTAGACTAAATAATTATATTTATATTCTTTAACAAACTAGAATTTCCCGTCTTGTGATGCATGATTTTAAATACTCCCTCCATCCCGGCCTAATTGGCCTACCTTGGCAGGGCACGGAGACTAAGAAAAAGCAGATTTTGTGGAATCTTTGAGTTTTTCAAAGGTGGAGATTAAGGATGGAGATTTTGAGGGTGGAGATTGTGAGAGAAATTTGGCATTTATGGGCTGGTCAATTAGATTGGGACAAACAAAAACAGAAGGTAGACCAATTAGATCGGGACGGAGGGAGTATATATTTAGTTGTAAGAAAAATCAAACCCAAATAATCTAATAAAATAAGTGAATAGCTTTATTATTTGTTAAATAATAGAATAATAAATCTCCCGTCTTACGATTCAGATTTTAAATATATATTCAAGTAGTAATCAACCAACAAACAATTTTCTTTATCTTAAATTTTATATATTATATTAAAATACTCAATATCAGTATCAGATTAAGTACTAAGAAAATGAGTTGATTTTTATCTATGGCAAATAAAAAACATGAATTCAAAAGAAAAGTTAGGAGAGAGAGGGAGAGAAACAATTAATTATTTCAATTGAATCAATTAAATAAATGAAAACATTATATCTTGATGGGTCATTAATATAAATAAATATATATATAATTGAATCAATATATTGATCTTCTCGAATATAAATTTTGGGTCGGCCTAACCCAACCCAACATATAGTTAGAGCTAGTAAAATAGGCCCAACTCGATGGACTGACACAACCCGTCAAATATTTTAGACAGCTGGGCCATAGAAATGTAGAGTTGAAGTGCCACTGGGCCCAACAATCCACGTGTGCCACAGGGGTCCAAAAATCTTAGAATATAAAAGGGATAGGTTGGGCCGGGCTCGATAATTTTTTGTTCTAAGAAAATTATGGCTGGTGCGACATATAGTGTTGCCCCGATCAGATTGGATCGCCCGAAGAAATAATTCTATTATTTACCTTGAGTAATTATTAATAATAGTTAGTGGATAAGCAATAGAGATAAAAAAAAATATATATCAAAAAGAAAATGATAAAGATTTTTAAAATAGAATCAAATAAATAGAATAATTATATTTTGATGGATCATTAATATATCTATATATGTATATATATATATATATTTTAATTGAATCAAAATATTGATCTTCTCGTAATATAAAATTTCGGACCGGCCAACTTGACCCAACATATAGTTAGAGCTACCAAAATAGGTCCGACCCGATGGTCCAACACAACCCGTCCAATATTTTTAGACGATAGGACCATAGGAATGTAGACCCGAAGTGCCAGCGGGCTAAACAAGTCCCGTGTGCCACAGGGGTCCCAAAATCTTAGAATATAAAGGAGATAGGCTGGGCCGGGCTCAATCATTTTTGTTCTATGAAAATTAATGTTAGTCCGACATATAGTGTTGGCTTGATGGACTGGACCCGATCGGACCGAGTTGCTCGAATTGCCAGTATGCAAGAAATAAAAATTACTAAAAGAAATGCATCTAGCAATTGGTGTAATCAAACTCTTCAAATACCTTTATGCAAGAATTAAATAACGTAAAAATCAAAGGAAAACGAAATTTTAGTAGATTATTTGATTATTATATCTTTATTCATCAATAATTAGCTACCATACAGTTACTCAACCTATGACAAATATGTAAAAGCTTCATAAAGATAACACTAAAAAACTAAAATAAATCTCCATGCTTAGCTACTAAACTAGCCTGTTCTAATGAATTTTCAAAGGCTTCCTGATTCGAACTTTGTAAAATAAAACAACATAAAATAAGATAAAATGATTATTTTCCTAATTTATCCCAAAAATTATCATAGATGTCAATCATGCACGCACTCCTTTATACCATAATTCTTAAGGAAAAACACACATAAGAAGAATACAAGTATATAACAGTGAAAAAATAATCCAGCCCTAGAAAACAATAGCCACTTTAGCTTAGAAGTTATAATAGGTATTGGTGAAATGTAAACAATAGCCACTTTAGCCTTAGTGGGAAAAGCTTAGCTTGTTTCATTTGAGGTCTTGTGTTCGAACATCTTTGGTGATTTTTTCACTTCTTAGTTTTTCTGGGTTCGCCTCTTTAATAGAGGTTATATTTGATATTGAAAAATTATTAACCCGACTAATTAATGACGAAAAAATATCTCGTCACGTAAAATTAATGATGTAAAATATCTCGTGGTTTAGCAAGTTATTTTCCTTAATAAGTGCGCCTCTCTAATAAGTGACGAAATAGTTGATTTATAGTGACAATAGTAAAAATTATTATAATTGTAAATATTTTAGTGATGAAAATATTATTCGTCACTATAGCGCAATAAAATATTAAATTGTGACGACATACCTTACATTGTCACTAAATATAACATTTGTGACGTAATAATTTTGTTGTCTATTCTATTAATAAAAAAGGTGGTGAATTGGTACATGTCGTCACTAGATATGAACATTTATGACGGAAGAGTGTTGTTACTTAAATTTGTAAAAGATTAATGACAAAATTTAATATTGTCATCAAATTAAACTATGATGGACTATTGTTCATCGTCACCAAATTTAATTAAATACGAATTTTGTCACCTATTCATATAACTAATTAATAATGAAATAATATTTTGTAACACGAAAATAAGTATTTGTGACGATAAACATTGTCGTAAGTTAATAACTTTTTTTTTGTCTTTAAATGAAGTGGTGACAAATTGATTCACATCATCACTAAATATAAGTATTGGTGACAAAAAAAGTGTTGTCATTAATTTTTTTAAACAATTCGTGACAATAAATGGCATTGTCATGGAAGAAAACAACTGGTGACACTAAATGCCGTCACTAGTAATTTTGTAGTTGTCATCAAAACGTTTCCCTCCAAAATTTTAGTACGAAATTCTATCTCTTAAGATTATTGTGACGCATTTATGACCACTGTCATGATATATGCAAATTAGTTACGATAACAATGATTCATAATGACAAAAATAAAAATTATCACAACAATGAATATTTTTATGACGAAAATTAAAGTCGTCGCTATTAAGCAACAAAAAGTGACAAAAAATTGTGCGTCAAGAAAAAAATCGTCACAAAATGTCTGATTTCTTGTAGTGTAAGGCTCAGAGGAGAGCTGGGGATGCTCAGAGCTGATGATTATCAGGGTCAGTCGCGGGATTATCCTCATTCCCCATGAGTCCATATTTTGCTAGCACCACATTGATTCTAAGGAAGGATATTATGGGAAAGTAAGATCCCGTTCTCCTGACATAGGAGTTCAGCTTTCCATTACTTCCATGTCCTCTTCAGAGATGTAGGTGGTAGAAGGACGAGAGCTGTGAGGAGTAGAGTTTACCCATTCACAAGGAAATGGCCACCCCGCATGGCGGGGGGTAATCAGTGCCAGCGGGGTTTCCAATTCCCGTCGCAGCTTGCTGGATTTTCTACGAAGTGAGTAGGGCCACTAGGCCTAGAGTAGAAAAAAACCATTCCCCCCCTTCTTAAAGTCATGATAGGCTAGGAAGTAATTATGTGTGCACTAACCATCATTGGCCCTCATTAGGATGTAGAAGGAAATTAATATTCTCAGAGATGAGGGATTGATTTGGCAAATGGGATCTAGAGACTGTTGCACACCCCAACGATATAAGAATGGACAAGGAACCAGAGCCCTGCGTCTATGTGAGCTCTCCGGAGGGACATGGAAGGAGGGGAAAGCAATTTTGGCCGCTCGTCAGGGCTAGGAATATAAAAAAGGAAGTTACGGTGCAGGGCAGTATGATTTCTGAGAAAGGTCATGTCCTCCTTAGAGAAAGTGGAAACCTTAGATACTACGTCCCAATCTCGCCTCTAGCGGCGAAAGGGAATACTCTCCTCAAGTTCAGGGCTGGAAGGAGGATCATCTACGTTGGAATTAAGGAACTAAGGCATGAGAACTTGCCTCAACTCTAGAGGACCGCTGAAGGGAGGAGCTTTGAGCTTCTCTCCCCTCCAGCGGGCGCAGAAAGGGTCGTTTCACTACTGGAAGAACCAGAGGTAGAAGCAGAAGACTGCTCAGTGGTACGAGTCGAATGTCGCACCAAATTAAATCGTATATATATAGATGAATATATATACTAAACCTCATCCAATAACTCTAACTAGTAGAGCGATAAGTAAGGGTCGATCTCACAAGGAACGGAACTCTAATGTTATTTCGATAGGTCAAGCAATTGTAAAATTCAAATAAGAACAAAAACAAATAACGAAGGCAATAAAGGTGGGGGGTTTTTTTGTCAAACTATAAACTACCAATAACTAGCAAGAACAACTATTTAACTATGATCAACTAAACTTAGGAATCAATTAACAAAAGATGACAAGATAAGTAGATTGATTTTTGCGTTTTTAAAAGTATGATTAAAGTATTCAACCCTTGATCAGGTATCCCCTTGTTTCAAACAATCTATGTAATTAATGTCATTACTCAATTGGTTAGCTTTGAAACTCCTACTCCAAGATTGATAACAAGCTCTATCCATCTTGTTGTCTCTTAAGTATGATTAATTAAAATAAGCTCTTCAATTAATCCTACTCAACTTATCAAATCCTAAAACAAGCTCTTTAAGAATCAATAGTCGAGTGCATTACGAATTAAGACAACGGAGTAGATTCGGCATAAAACAAGTAAATTCGGTTCTAGTGGTCGAAATCTATGTTATCCCCAATAAAATGAATCTATTGTTTGCTACCCGGGAATCGGATTCATAACAATTACGGATTATAAACCCAATTCTAGAAACACACTAACAAATATCAAAATGGGCGATCAAACCACAATTCAATTCATAAGTGTGAATCAACAATCCCAAATAACATAAAAAATCCGAAAATCATAATCCAATCGATTAACAACCGTAGAAATTACATAAACATTCTCAATCCAATGTTCAACTAATGATCAAGGGCTGAAATAAGGGTGCTAGCCACCCATTACTCCTAATACAATCAGTAAATCAAATGAAATACAATAAGACATGATAAAATTATAGAAGAAACCAAGAACTTGGGTTGAGGAATGAAAAGCCTTCAATCTTCTTCCAAATGGAGTCCTTGAGGATGATGGAGGCTGAAAAATATGTTATTTAATGTCCAAAGATAGGTTAATTTCGAAAGGGAGGATATTTATATAGGGGAAGAGTTGTTACTTCAGTTTAAATCGCGTTCAGAAATTTAAAACAGGGTAAAGGATCTCGGCCGAGATGCAAGTGTGTCTCGGCTGAGACGTGAAAAAAGGGTTTTTCAACTTGTGAATCGAGGGCTGATCACGGCCGAGATGCAAATGTGTCTCGGCCGAGGTGTAAGTGTAGATGTCAATTCAATTTCATCAAGTGGACATGTCTTGTAGTAGAGATTGATAAGAATCAGGAACCGGGTTTAGGTTGGGAAGAACCGGAGTCATGACGTTTATAATAGAATTATGCAACGGTTTTGAACTGTTGCATGTGAAACCGTTGTCAAAGGCGCGTGAACCAGTTTTAAAGCAGTTGAAACAGAATTGCTTCCAGCTTCTGGAGCTTCTTGATTTGAGCTCAGTTCTTTATACACATTTGTTCCACTTGTAGAGACGAGTTGATACACGTAGTTTTCCCTCTGTAAACACTACACAATCATTAGAATTAGAAAGCTAGGGTTCTTAAGCTCAATTCGGATTGTGAATTGGGGTTTCTGGTTTTCTGGGATATTTCTTGTAATTGATTGTCCAGTGGAGTGAATTGAGGTGTATAGAGCCTCCGTGGATGTAGATCACATTGATCGAACCACGTAAAAGCTTTGTGTTCTTCATTTGGTTTCTGGTTTTGCGTTCGGTTCTTGGTTGGCTGATTTTCAGTTTGATTTTCATTCTTTTCTGGATTGAATTCATTTGTGTGTGTTGTAAGTGATTCAAAACTTAACAGTAAGAAAAGAGATTTTAGGGTTTTGATTATCTTGGCCGAGATTGGGTCTCGACCGAGATCTTGCTCTTTTGAATTTCTGGGCTTTCCCTGGAGGGTCATCTCGGCCGAGATGCAATGCCTGTCTTGGCCGAGATCTTCGTCTTCTCAAAACTTCTGGATTTCCCTGGGGAGTCATCTCGGCCGAGATTTGCATCATGTCTCGGCCAAGATCAAACTTTTAGCCCTGTCCTTTGTTGCCTCGATTGATCCACCGACTTCATGATCGTTTGATCCTCTTTTTCGATCCTTTTTCACCTAATTTTAACAAAAAAATAAACCAAACACATTATTTTTTCCAATGAGAATAATATGCACGAAGTACACGTGAAATTGCACAAAAATGACACTTAAAGCATCCTAAAGTGTGTGCACGAACACGTGTACCACTCAGCAGCCTCCTGCTCTGAATGAATACGAGAAGAAGAATCCTCAGAGGTGGGAGAAGATTTGGATGAAGACATGAGTTCTTGAAGAAAAATTTAAGAAAAAAGATGAAGAAATGAAGAATAAACGCAAAATCCAGGGGAAAAGAGATAATACATGTCTGATTTGGAAGAAAAACAAAGATCGAAAGATGAGGTAGCTTGAGATCACCGAAAATCCGTAGAAGCACTTGAATCGCCGGAATTGAACAGTGGAAGAAAGTGAATTCGTGAAATGGGGTAAAAGAGTATTTATAGGTGGGCAAAAATGCAAAAAGTAACCGCTTGCATCAGGGCTCGACACGTGTACGGTCAATGATAAAAAAACCTCAAGGGTCAGGATACGTGGACGGCTAAGATCACCCAATCGCAAATTTAAAAAATTTTGGGCGGGAAAGATTGCCGAAGAAGAGGAGGAGCCCTTCCCCCTCCCCCAACTAAGACGTCTTCGCTTCAGACATGCGAACACCTTTACTCTGAATTAGTTTCCCTAAACTATCCAGAGTAGGGGCAGGAGTTGATAGGGGAGAAGTGTACATCACCCCTGCACAGGAATCCATAGAGCAGGTATGAGTCAACGAAAATGCACTGGGCTGAGGAACGTGAGGGACCCTTCAGCTCTGATGCTCCAGAAGCACGGCAGGGCTGTGACCATCCCTGCAGAGATGAGGGTCAATATGCCAGCCTGCGAGTAACTCAACCCTGCAAGGTAGAGGTATCGTGGTTTAACTGCCATTGCGTACCAGCTCTAAAGAAAGGGACAGCTCTGAGATCCCTGCAGCTGGTCTATTGGCTCTGGACAGAAGGACATAAGTTCAGGTGCTCCAGTTGACACCATTGGAGGCAAGTGGAGCCCTGCAAAAATGAATGTTACCGTTGGTAACTTAGGGACCAAGATGTGTGTTCCCCAACCCTCCAACAACAAGCACATACAACTGTGGCAAAAGGTACAGACGACTGAGAGTTGTCCTGGAAAAAGCATTGTACCCTCTGACACCGCCGCCGGGTATAGAGGGACAGTTGGCACAATACTATTGGGCAACCCAAAATGACATTTTGGCCCTTTGCCCTAATGAAAAATAAGTATAAATAAGGGATCCATTCATTTCAAAAGGTTACAGATTCTAAACTTTACAATTACATTGCTTGAGTCTCATTCTTTGAACAGAGCACTGACTTGAGCGTCGGAGGGTTTAGGTCGGGGCACCCCCTGACTCTGTTTTGCAGATACGTGGCCGCACAAAGGAGAAGAAGCTCATCCTTGTCTCGCGGGTCTGTATTTCTTCATACTTCAAGCATTCAAACACTGTTGAGTGTTGAGTTTAGAACAACCTCTATCACATACCATACTTAGGTTATTTTAAAAATTAATATCCAAATCTAATGCGAAATATCGGGCCGGTACGACAATACGTTTAACTTTTTCTTCGAGACAGTTTGTTTCGAATTTTTTGATTCAGTTCGAATAACTGGAGATTTTTATATTTTATATAACATATTCTACTTGAACAAAATCTATTGATATCTAATTAAAATAAATAACTTATTACCTTAAATTTATTTCCGATTCGCTAACTTTTCTTTAGAATCATATAATAATTGTATATAAGGTTTCTTTACTATTTATGTTAAACTTAACTAACTATAGATTTGTGGATAATTAATTTTAATTCTTATGTAAATTAATCTTGTAGGAATATATTATTTTAAATTTATAATTTGTATTTTATTTGGTTATTCGTTTAGTATAGTTTGGTATGGTTATGTACGATTCTATACGATTTTTGGTACATAAATAGAGAAAGATCCAAATTCTTACTAAAAAACAATCGATTCAATTCAGTAATCTCCAAGCTTTGTGCACAGCCTACGAGTATCTATCTGTTTAATTCTAAATATCTAAATGTTTAACCAAACAAAAAAATAATTGAGGTATTTTTTTAAAATTGTGAGTACAATGAGGTCTGTTTGTACCTTATCCTTAGGTATTTTACCTTTTACAATCAAATAAATAAACATTTAATTTTTTTTAAATTACTTGTTCACCCTTAAATTTTAATAATACGAAGAATATATTAAACATAGCATAAAATGGATAAAATAAAAAAATATATAATTTTATAATAAATATATGTATATATATGTACAGTATTATGTATAAATAGATATAGATATAAATGTTTATTTGTTAGATACATAGATAAATAAATAGATATAGATATAGGATATAGATATAGATATAGATATAGATATAGATATCATATTTATAATTAAATAATAAACACTTAAAAATATAAATTACTTAGTTGTTCGTAGGTATTTCTTCATACTTCAAACATTCAAACACTGTTGAGGGTTGAATTTAGAATAGCCTCTATCACATACCATACTTGGGTTATTTTAAAAATTAAAATCCAAATCTAATCCGAAATATCAGGCTGGTACGACAATATGTTTAACTTTTTCTTCGGGACAGTTTGTTTCGAATTTTTTGATTCAGTTCGAATAACTGGAGATTTTGTATATTTTATATAACATATTCTACTTGAACAAAATCTATTAATATCTAATTAAAATAAATAACTTATTACCTTAAATTTATTTTCGATTCGCTAAATTTTTTTTTTAGAATTATATAATAATTGTATATAAGGTTTCTTTACTATTTATGTTAAACTTAACTAACTATAGATTTGTGGATAATTAATTTTAATTCTTATGTAAATTAATCTTATAGGAATAAATTATTTTAAATTTATAATTTGTATTTTATTTGGTTATTCATTTAGTACAGTTTGGTACGGCTATGTACGATTCTATACGATTTTTTGTACAATAAATTGAGAAATATCCAAATTCTTACTAAAAATCAATCGATTCAATTTAGTTCAGGAAAAGGTCAAATGATTGATGGATTTTTTCAGTTCGGAACTTATTTAATGCAAGTTTGAGTAATCTCCAAGCTTTGTGCACAACCTACGAGTATCCATCTGCTCAATTCCAAAAATCTAAATGTTTAACCAAACAAAAAAAATAATTGAGGTATGTGTTTAAATTTGTGAGTACAATGAGGTCTATTTGTACCTTATCCTTAGGTTTCTTACCGTTTATAATCAAATAAATAAACATTTAATTTTTTTGAATTACTTGTTCACCCTTAAATTTTAATAATACAAAGAATATATTAAACATAGCATAAAATGGACAAAATAAAAAAAAATTATAAAAAATATATGTATATATATGTACAGTATTATGTATAAATAGATATAGATATAAATGTTTATTTGTTAGATACATAGATAAATAGATATAGATATAGATATACATATTTATAATTAAATAATAAGCACTTAAAATTTTAAATTACTTAGTTACCCTTAAATTCTAAAAATACTAAGGGCATATTAGGCATAGCAAAAAATGGACGAAATAAAACATTCATACTTTTATAATAGAGTACAGATACATATATATATATATATATATATATATATATATATATATATATGTGTGTATGTACTTCGGTATTCGGTGTGTTGTATGTAACACCCATCTATTTTATAACAAAAACTTGTGTGAGGCCATCATACGTGTGACGGTCGTGTGATGAGAAAAAAAATCTCTTTTTTGTAGGAAAAATATCACTTTTATCTGTAAAAATATTACTTTAAAAAAAAAGTATCATTTTTTGTAGCAAAAGTATCCCTTTTATTTGTAAAAGTATTATTGTAGAAGAAATATCACTTTTATCTGTAAAAATATCATTTTTTTTTCTGTAAAAGTGTATTTAGTCACACGTGAGACCGTCACACACAAGAATCACAGGTACAGATGTCACGCAATTAACGCTTCTCAGCCCTTTATTTTCGCAATATTTCACGTGTCAGAAGTGCATGAATTAATTAAAAAAAAAAAAACCCCCCGCTGTTATTCCAAGCTAAAAAAACACGTGTCCACATAGAAAATTTTCTGCCAATTTTCCTTTTATTAATTACCTTTTTATTTGCATCATGGGACGTGTGTCGTCATTAAATCCTGCATGCACTCCACCACCACCTCAGGACTTGATTCATTGCATAGACCGGGTAGAGAGCGACGTGCACCTGATAGGCATTCACCCTCTAACTATTATTTATTACTTACTGAAAGTGGTGAACCTGAGAGCTTTGCACAAGCAGAACAGGTTGTTGATTGTAACACCTGGGAATTTTCGCGTATTACATATATTTATTAAAGAATTTCATGTGTTTTTAATTTTCATTTTTATATAATTGCACCGACCTGTTCCATGTGACTAATATTTTAGATTTGAGCTTTTTAGCCTAAATAAATTTATAGTGGCCCAATAATTTATTTCAAAATTCATTTCTAAAAATTTATTTATTTTTTTAAGTTATAGCATTTTTTTTAGGACCGTTTATTTAAAACTGGATAGGTTCATTCTCATGCATCATCTCATCCATTTACATTATTAACCCAATATTTGGGCTCAATCAATAAATCATGGACTCAACTTAAAATAAATTGAAGCAGATAGAATTTATGAGTACCGAAAGGTTTCATCTAATTATGTGATTGTGTGTTCATGGGTGAGGAGTGGGGAAGATCATGGGGATAATGAGGAGTGGGGGGAGATGATGGGAATAATGGAAGCGGATCTAAAAACCGCCAATGGGAGTTTTATAAATACTGGAGCCTTAGTACACCAATATTTTTACGCATATAATTTTCTTAAAATAATTTCACTACTCTTCTACTTCTTCTGCTATCCAAGAAACTCTTCTACTTCTTCTACTTATTCTACTTCTTCTGCTATCCATGAAGCTCTTCTACTTTTTTCTTCTAATGTTCCAGCCTTTCGTCGGTATTTTTTTTTAACACCAGCCCTTAAATACATATTCCAAACCACCACCGCCACAAATTTCATTGACCGCACAATCTCTCCCTCCTGCCAATAAGAAAATGTAATAATTCAGCAAAAAAGAAAAAAAAGGGGAAGAATCATCACTGCTTGATCAGGCGGGCGAAGAGTATCTCGCCGTCGTTACCTTGCCTCTGCAGTATCAATCCAGTAAAGCAAGGAGAAAATGGGAGAAGAAGGTGTGCACAATGGGTGTGTATTTGAGGATGAAGGAAAATAGCGTGTATTTTGAGGATGAAGGAAGAGAGCCACGTATAAAGAGAAGAAAGGAGGAATTTACGCCAATTTATTTCGAGGGCCTAAGATTATGAAACCCCAAATTCCTTTCCCAAAGGCTCAATACCGTAAGTTGAATCAACCATTTTCTTATTACAAATTGGGTCATGGGACCACCAAATAAATTATTATAGCCCAAATCTCTCTCAAAGCCTCAAACTCATCAGCCTTCATTATTTTATTTTCTTTTTCAAGTTTTGCATTTGTCACACCCAGGAAGCCAACAATCATCCATATCCTTTTCTTTCTTTCACGTTTTATTTTTTAAAACTTTTAACTCTAGTATTTATTTTATTTTATGTATTCTCTTTTCATTATTTGATTTAAAACTTCTTATATACATGATATTATATATATACTAAAATATTCTTCCTTGATTAATTGTAGGAGTTGGCTAGTGTGAGTACAAGCCTAGGATAACGGATTAATTTGCATGCATTCATCACCTCATTTTTAGGAGGGGGTTTATTTACAATTTATTTTAATTAATTGTATTTATAGGACTGTATATGTGTTTACTGTTATCAACATGCTACTTGGATACATGTTTCAATACAATACAATTGACATGCTACTTGGCTACATGTCTCATTACAATACAATTGGCGCGCTACCTGGCTACATGTCTCATTACAATACAATTGACATGCTACTTGGCTACATGTCTCAATCATTATAACTGTTTTACATGATGTGCCTCCTTATGTGCTTTTAATTATTATAAACAACACCTCCACGAGCTCACCCCATTATTAGGGAAGCTCACCTCATCCATTATTGAACCTCAGGTAGAAATGGAATGGGCAATTGAAGCAGAGGCGGAGCCGGAAAGCATATTGTGGTATAAAGTTATAGCTAAAACTTTATTTGGATTTAGTAATTAAGTGTACGGAATATGGTGTTTATAAGTTAGGATTACTTTATTTCAAAAGTATGGTGAAGTTTGGACTGGTAGTACGTTGTAGTTGAGATTTTATGAATTATGATATGCTAGCAGTTTAAGGTGATTTATATAATTCGTAATTATAAATGATTAGTTGATAAAGTTATTATGGTGAACTGATGTGCTAGGTTCATACATGAGAAATATTTTAATAAGTTTTTATATGTTCTATACACCTAACAAATTATTAGTGCTTTATACTAGAAAGTCAATTTTGATTGAGGACATGTCTAAGATGTGCCAAGTTTGAACAAATCATGTTTTCCGCTACCAATCACTTAATACTATTCTAAAAATCGTAAAGTTTTTCTAAAATACTTTGTATATTTTCAATATTGATTTTATTATACTTTATTTCGTAAAATATTGTGACACAACATTATAGATAATTTATGTTAAATTACTCTTTTCATAATGGATTGATTTTAAAATATAGTACTTAAGTAAATATATGAATATCTTGTCATGTTTTTAGCGCTTTATATTAAATTATTACTTGTTTTAAGTTATTTAAAAATATTAGAGATTTATGCTAGATTTCCAATTAAATTAAAATACATGTTAGGATGTGTTAGTTTAATTAGATCTTATTTATTTTCCGCTGCATTATTTGATATCACTTTTAAAATTTTCAAAGTCTCATTGAGTGAAGTATATTTTCAAAGTTGCTTATAATATACTTTATTTGGAAAAATATTAGGACATGGTAATTTTGAAATATTTTTTAAAATAGTCCTTAGTAGTGGCTTCATTGATTAAAAAACAAAAGTTTCTGAATAAATAAATTTATTACCTTAGACACTTTATAATTATTTAATAATAGTCTAGAAAATCGGGTTGTTACACTAATAGACAAAGGTGGAAAGCTGCCATGGAAGATGAGATGGCATCTCTTCGTGTGATAGGTATGGCCCAGTCACTTCGGATCGGGTTAACACTTCGGCCCACTAACCGGCCCAAGCGGCCCAGAAGTATGCATCCCAGATAATGTGGCGCAGCCCAACTGCAGCGTGTTCCGCGATCCAAGGCCCACGATTCGCTTTCAACTGCCATGCAACGGAAAATAGGCGCGATGATAGGGAATTAGTTAGGGTTTAGTAGGGAACAGTATAAATATGAGAATAGAACTCGGAATTAGGGTTCGCTCTTTTGTACTCTGAAACAGTAGTGTGTAATTGGAAAAACGATAGTGAAGAAAACACCTCGGCAGGTGTCATATTCAGCCCGTGGACGTAGATCTCCGGATCGAACCACATATATCTTGCTTGTTTTCATATTTCTTGCACTGATTTCTAACTGAATTGATTGGATACCGGCTTGCGCTTTATCAATTGGCGCCGTCTGTGGGAACGCAAGTGGTTTTTGATATTAACAGTGCATTCGATATATCATGGTGATGACTCGTCTAAATCAATCTCGCCAGGGTGATCAAGCCAATCAAGATCCACCCGTGGATCAGGTTATGCCGCCGAGGCAATCGCCGATGAGGGATACATCTCATCATCAGGGCAATCAAGGCCCAGCCATGAATCCGGACAACCAGTTCTTACCTCTGCCCCCGCAAGACATGCAAAACCCTAATCCCGCTGCCGCCCGGCCGCAGGTTAATATTCAAGTGACTCCAGAATTACTCCAGGCTTTCCTACAAGAGCATGCTCATGTCCTTCAAGACTGGGCGGCCAATCGCCTGAATCCTGATGGACTTGCCGGACACGCTACCCACCCCGCAGTGCCACCACATCGTCAGCATTCGCACGATCGACAAGACCCGGTGCACCGGGGGCGTCAGGATCGGTGACGGGAACGACCTGGTTCTCCCGAGGACCATGGGAGTTCTAATGGGTCAAGACAGCGCAACGACGAGCCTGCAGATATCGATCGCCGCCGCCCACTTAACGCGGCTAAAAGAGTTCGTTATGCCAATCCTCATATCCTAGATCTTCAAGAGTATGAGCGAGTCCAACGCAATGTCGAGCTAAACAGAATCCTGGGCCTTGATGCCAATGGAGATATCATCACACCGTTCTCTCAAGAAATCATGGCCACCTCCCTTCCCGAAGGGTTCAAAAGGCCTGCCATACCCCCTTATGACGGCACGGGGGATCCAGCCAATTTTCTTGGAGCTTTTAGGCACAACATGCTCAGCCGCGATCATACTACATCCCTTCATTACTGTAAGATTTTCCCCGAGTATCTTCAGGACGAAGTTCGGGTTTGGTTTGATTCTCTCCCTCGCAATAGCGTATCCTCTTTTAGAGAACTTGCCGAGCACTTTTGGGCGCGTTTTGAAGCACGTGCGAAGCCCATGGCCACCCTAGCCGACCTCATGAATATGGAACAACGGGATGGCGAAACCATTACCCAATTTCTTGACCGCTTTACAGCGGAGAGTCTCAAGGTAGGAAGTTGCTCAGATGATGTTATCATCAATGCATTCATGAATGGACTCCGTCCCGGACCACTCTACACCGAGCTGGTTCGTAATCCACCGGTCACAACCCGAGCACTGTTTAATACTGTATGCAGATATGCTAAGGCCGAGGAGCAGACTCGTCGGAAACGTGAGAAACATGCTAGCAAGCGGCAGTCCGACAGGGCACAGGTTGGGCCTAGCACACGACCTAGTGCTTTTTCTCGTCTGAACCCGGGGCGTTCAGAATCTCGAGGTGATATTCCACAATTCACTCCGCTGACAAAATCACGAGCTGAAATTCTTTCTGTTCACAAGAATGATTTACGGCCCTGTCCGCGGATGACTGCTCCGCCTGAGAAGAGGAACCGCGGAAAGTGGTGTGCGTACCACCGAGATCATGGGCACGAGACAGAGGAGTGCCGAGAGCTCAGCAAGGAAATTGAGGAATGTTTAAGGAAAGGTCTCTTGCGACAATATATTGCGCGGACCGATGACAAGCCTCGGACAAATCAGAATGGGGGTTCGTCTCTCATCCGCGGAGGTTATCATGATCGGGGTTTGCAGCAAAATCGGCCGCCGTGGCAGAATAATTGGTCGGGGCCTAGCAATTATGCACGGCAAGACTCTGGCAATCGCCAACAACCTCGTTTTTTGCCACCGCCTCCTCCTCCGGGAGGACCCGGAGACAATGCACCAACTCACGTAATAAACGTGATATATGGAGCCCTTCCCACGGGGGCTTCTCGAAATGCGTTGAAGGCAGAGGCACGCCGTCCTCCTCCCGAGGAGCCGCGTCATAAGCGCCTCCATCAGTCTGAAACTGTCAGTTTCACAGATAGAGACCCGGTTCCAGAGATTACACCCCATACTGACGCCATCGTCATCGATATGGTTGTAGCCAATGTTACGATAAAGCGAGTCTTCGTAGATAATGGAGCCGCAGTGAGTGTTATATTCGCTGACTGTTTCCAAAAAATGGGAATTCCTCGGGAGCAACTTCGGCCGGCCCCCGGGCCACTGCAGACTTTCACCCAGGGAGAAATTCAGCCAGAAGGCGTTATCAGTCTCCCGGCGTCTCTTGGAACTTATCCAGCGATAAAAACCATTTTCGTGGATTTTTATGTGGTTAACTCCCCGTCCCCGTACAATATGATTTTGGGTCGGGATTGGCTTACTCCCGCCAAAGCCATATGCTCCACATACCACCTCGCGCTAAAATTCCCCACTTCACATGGCGAAGTGGCTATCCAAGGTAGTCAGCGGGTTTCTAAGGAGTGCATGCACGCCGCACTCAAAAAGACAACCAAAGTTCCTCCCAAACAGCAGCTTCAGGTAGCATCATCGGCTCTTGAACCTCAGGTATGTACCTCATTGGGGGACACCACTATCCAGGTGCCGCTTGATCCGTCCAAGCCAGAACAAACTGTAACTGTCGGTGCCGTGGAGGTGCCGTGGTTACATCATGCCATCATCCAGACTTTGCGAGATTATTCCGATGTCTTCGCATGGTCCCCTTTGGATATGCCTGGGATCTCTCCTGATGTAATAACCCACAAGCTGAACATCGATCCCCGCGTTAAACCTGTACAACAAAAACAAAGGAAGTTCGCTCCGGAACGAAATGCAGCCATTCGAATCGAGGTGCAACAACTCTTGGATGCCGACATCTTGTTCGAAGTTTATTACCCTTCTTGGCTGTCCAACCCAGTGATGGTGATAAAGTCCGGCAGGGCCTGGCGAATGTGTGTCGATTTCTCCGATCTCAATAAACATTGTCCGAAGGACTGTTATCCTTTACCTTCCATCGACCAAAAGGCCGAAGCCATTACTGGGTACGTGGCACTTTGTTTCTTAGACCTGTATAAGGGATACCACCAGATCTTTATGGATCCTCAGGATGCCTTCAAGACGGCATTTATCACTGCTTTTGGGTGTTTTACTTTTAAGAAAATGCCCTTCGGGCTCAAGAACGCTGGAGCCACATATCAACGTCTCATGGACCGCGTTTTTCGCGATCAAATTGGCCGCAACGTCGAGGTTTACGTTGATGATCTGGTTATAAAAAGTACCTCCCATTCTTCATGTGTGCAAGACATTGTTGAAACGTTGCGTACTCTGCGGCGTTACAATTTGCGACTTAATCCGGCAAAATGCACTTTCGGCGTTGGTTCCAGAAAGTTTCTTGGGTATATGGTTTCACAACATGGTCTTCAGGCCAATCCGGCCAAGCTTCGGGATGTTTTAGATCTGCAACCACCGAAGACGTACAGAGACGTTCAACGCCTCACGGGTGGTTTGGCGGCCTTAAATCGCTTTTTATCTAAAGCAGCAGAGCGTCAACTCCCATTCTTCAAAATTTTGAGACAAGCGAAGTCATTTGAGTGGACTCCGGAGTGCACTGAGGCTTTCGAGGCTTTGAAGCGTCATATACAGCAACTGCCCACTTTGTCAGTTCCTCTCTCCGGAGAGCCGCTCTACATGTATTTGGCTTCCGCCGAGGAAGCTATTAGCGCCGCGCTTGTACGAGAAGTCAATGGTATTCAACATCCAGTGTATTTCGCAAGCCGAGTGCTTCACAGGGCGGAGACACGGTACTCCATGCTGGAAAAAATAGTGCTGGCTC
The DNA here is from genome assembly GCA_958295605.1 of Ajuga chamaepitys. Lineage (NCBI taxonomy): Eukaryota > Viridiplantae > Streptophyta > Magnoliopsida > Lamiales > Lamiaceae > Ajuga > Ajuga chamaepitys. Next base: position 32,692,989 of record OY282502.1, on the reverse strand, counting down.
TTGTCATGGCGGCTCGGCGTTTGCGCCCATATTTCGAAGGGCGAGAAATACGGGTTCTAACCAACCATCCCATCCGTCAAATTCTTGTCAAGCCCGAGGTGTCAGGGCGTTTCGCCAAGTGGGCTGTTGAACTAGGAGAGTATGACATTCAGTTTCTTCCTCGCCGAGCTATCAAGGGCCAAGCACTTGCAGATTTCTTGGCCGAGACCCCCGGGGATAATAATCATGAATCGTCAGCAAACAACGGTGATCACCACCCCGCTTCTCTTGAACCTACACCTCGCACCTGGCAATTATATGTGGATGGTGCTTCCACAGCTCGTGGGAGTGGTGCTGGACTGCTTCTTATTGACTCCGAGGGAGTTGAAGTTAAGTACGTCATCCGATTTAAATTTAAGGTGACCAATAATGAAGCAGAATACGAGGCAGTTCTCGCCGGACTCCGGCTCGCTCGATCCTTAGCTATCCGTCATCTTGAGCTCTTTACGGATTCCGAGATTGTATCCAATCAGATCCGGGGTACTTATGCCGCTAAGGATGAAATGATGATCAGGTATCTCGCTTTAACACTCAAACTCATGTCAACTTTTGATACGGTTGTTGTCCAAAAGGTACCACGTGCACAGAATGTTAAAGCTGACGCGCTCAGTAAATTGGCCTCCGCGGTCCACACTAATGTATCTCCGGATATTATAGTCGAAGATTTATTTCATCCGGCGATTCATGAGGCAACCGTCTCGATATTGACTGATGGTGATCCGAATTGGATGACTCCTATTATTCAATATCTCCGTGATGGAACTCTGCCTAGTGATAAGCTGCGAGCTCGGCAGATAGTCCTTAAAGCCCCCAAGTACTCCTTTCATGATGGAGTCTTGTATCGACGGTCGTACCTACAACCGAGTCTCCGGTGCCTTGCTCCTGCCGAGGCTAATCAAGTTCTTCGGGAGGTTCACGAAGGGGCCTGTGCCAGTCATATCGGCTCACGGACGTTGGCCAAGAAAGTTCTCCGATGGGGGTATTATTGGCCAACTTTGTTTAACGATGCCCACGACTTAGTGACCAAATGCAGCAAGTGTCAACTGCACTCTCGTGTGAAACACCTGCCACAAACCGAGCTTACTGGAATTCAAAGTGCGTGGCCATTTATCCAGTGGGGAATTGATATTGTTGGCCCATTTCCGGTCGCTCCGGGGGGATTGAAATTTCTTGTGGTCGCCGTGGATTACTTCACTAAGTGGGTAGAAGCAGAACCTCTTACTGCCATCACTGGTCAAAATATCTTGAAGTTCGTCTGGCGAAATATCATATGTCGTTTTGGCATACCGAGCAATATTATTTCGGATAACGGCAAATAATTTGCCAACGATCCCTTCCGGTCATGGTGCGAGGAGCTTCATATCAAACAAATTTTCACCTCGGTTGCTCACCCTCAAGCCAATGGTCAGGTTGAAGTCACTAATCGTACACTGCTTACGGGTATAAAGAAACGCCTGGATAATGCTAAAGGTCTTTGGGCCGAAAACCTTCCTCAAGTTCTATGGGCTTATCGCACGACGCCGCATACCTCTACCGGGGAGACCCCCTACAGCCTAACTTACGGCTCCAAAGCAGTTATTCCGGCGGAAATCAGCGTACCAAGCCCCCGCCTCGTCACATTGATTCCCGAGGATAATGACGAAGCTCTCCGTGCAAATTTGGATGAGCTTGAATATCGTCGTGATCAATCGTTCATCCAACAGGCCAGGTGTAAACAACGTGCAGCCCAGTATCATCACCTCCGGGTTTGAGGCACTCAATTCAATGTCGGGGACCTAGTACTTCGACTCAATTCAGCCAGCCGCAGCAAAGCTGCCCCCGAGGGGAAATTACATGCTTCTTGGGAAGGTCCTTATCGCATCGTTGCCGCACACGATTCCGGATCCTACCAGTTAGAGCATCTCGATGGAACCCCAATTCCCCGAAGCTGGCATGTTACCAACTTGAGACGCTTCTATCTGTGAATGCCAAATGACAAGTATCATCTTATCTTTATACTCATTGTACACTTCTTTTGCGTTGTTATCTCTCTTTGTATCCTTTAATTTGCTCCCGCACTCATCATTGAATAAATACTCTTTGTTTATGCATCTTGCTGTGTTCTCTTCTACGTTACGGGGACGCCCTAACGCAGTCGTATTATTATTATTCCTCTCCGGACAATTAAATCTCTCTCTCGGTCTATCTGAGGAAATTCACGTTTCGTCCCCGGACTCATAACACTCTCTCGCCTGCTTAACCGGAGAGGTGTTTACTCCCGCCTGATCCGTCCGGGGAGATTTTACTCCCGCCTGATCCGTCCGGGGAGATTTTACTCCCGCCCGACCCGTCCGGGGAGATTTAAATTGGCGCTGTCCATATCGTGTTTCCGAACACCCGTTAAAACAATTATTACTTCTGGTTAGTAACTCGTTGTTTTCCTTAACACAACTATGCACATTAAACGATTTGTTACATTTTCTCGGTTCACGCCAAAAAGTTTTTTACATAAGACTTTAAAAAAAAAAAAAAAACAAAACAACAAACAAACAAACAATTATCTACGGCCTCTGAGCCAGTATTCAGCGCTCCGGTGTTGAGGTCTACTCCTAGACCTACGCCGTGTCCTCCGGGATCTTGTCGTTCTTCGGCCTTGAGCTCTGGCTCCTTCCCCTCCTCGGGCCCCCCGATGTCGCGGACTCGTCCTCGGCGCTTGTCTGGGGATTTCGTCTTTTGTACGAGCCCGACTGCTTGGTTGCGGGGCAGACCTCGGAGTTTGGCCCCATTGCACAGGATCCCATTCCTCGGGGGCCATTACTTCAATTTCTTGGGCCAGTTCTTCGACTACCTCTTCGGCGACAACAGCGGGCTCTTCTTCGACCGTAGTCACTGGAACTGGCTCTCGAATAATAATGCCTTTGTTCTTTCCCGCTGGCTTCTTTTTACCCTTCCGGGGGGTTTTTGAAGTACCTTGGCTCCGGCTTGAACTCGCAATGTATTCCTCGGCAGAGGGCCGCCACCTGCCACGGCCTTTCAATCCTTCGTACATGTTGAGGAGTAACTCCAACACCTCTCGCTTTCTTACAAGCTCCAAGGACTCGGCTGGGCTCCTCGCCAGAAGTGCTGAAATTTCATTCTGAATCTCTACGACCCGCGCCTCAACTTCCTCAAATGTCAGTAAGCCGAACTCGGTCAATATCCGGTCATACTCCCTTTGATGGATGAGGATCGGTCCAATTCAGCAACTTTTGCCAGATACTTCAACTCCTGGTTAAAGGCTTTCTCCTCGGCCTCCTTCGCCTTTCTCTCCGCAGCGGCCGCCCGCTTTTCTAGCTTCGGCACTACTTGCAATTGCAAGTTATTCTTCTCTCCGCGGAACCACTCCAATGATTGCATGAGCTTCTTTATCGTGTCATGCAATTCCGCGGTATTCTGAACAGGCAACGGAATCAACAAGAGAGATCAATCTCAAGCATACAATCAGAGGGAACTCAGTTCAAAAATAACATTTATATTTAATAAAATCGAAGTACATTATCCATGGTCCAATACAAGGGATTTACATCAACTCCTATTATCTACTACATTAAATTTGAGGGGAACGACTGACCTCCGTCTCGATCCCCTCAGTATCCTCGGGCACCACCTCTCGCCGGCCCTCCGACGTTTCTGCCTCCTCCTCAGCGTTAACTGCAGCAGCTTCATCCGCAGCCATGGCAGCAACTTCCATCCGGGGGGGGGGGGGAGGTTCTTTGTTTCGGGGCTCGGAGACAAGCTCACCCCGGCGGAATGCCAGGAATTCCTGGTCTTGGTCCGCCTCGCAGCTCGCAATCTCCTCAGCCCTTAATATCACCTTCTTCTCCGCCAGAGCTTTTACGAGGGGCCACTTTGGGAGGTGTGTTAGAGCTTTGTAGTAGGCCTCCTCCACCCCGGCCACATCATTATAGTCATACCCGAACTCTGGACGGTATACGTCCACATTCGGGTAGACTTCTTTGATTTGCTCCAGTAACAACGATCGCGTGGCCGTGTCCCCAATAGCAACGAAGTCAGTCTGAAAGTCCAGGAATATGGTCGTCTGGAGTTATTTCTCGGCAAATGCTTTCAGCATTGCCTCTTGACCTTCGACATTGGCCGCTTCCTGGGCCTTCATTTCTGCCCGCAGCTGGGCTGTTTCTCCACGAAGGGCTCCGGCCTCCGCCTCCACCTCCACCTCGCGCAGACGCGCTACTTCAGTCTCTACCAAAACCGCTCTCTTCCGTGCTTCGGTCAGATCCTGAGTTAGCCTGTCATTGCACGCGCGAAGATCCCTTATTACCGCGGCCAACTCTTCTTTGGCCTCTATCTCATTCTTCCGGCCAAGCTCCATGATTCCCCGAGCTAACCGCAGAAGTTCCTCGGCGTCCGCGCCCTCCAACCCCAGCAGACCGGGGGCCACTTGCTCCTTCAGAATATCGCACAAGACAGAAAACAGATATCAGTACTGGTAGTACACACCTCATTTGCGTAAAAAATAACAAACAAAGGCATTTTAGATTTACCTCAACGCTTCCCCCCGTTCGGAGTCTTTTGGATGGTGCCGGAGGTGTCCCGGACGGTTCTGACCTCCTCTTCGCTCCGGGGGTTAACCCCGCAATCACAACTCGTTCCTCCGGCCCCACAGAAGGTCGTGGACTGGGTGACATCTTCCCCCGGGGAGACACCTCAGCAGCTTTTCCCTTCTGCTTCGCTGCTGCAGCCGCAGTAGAGCTTCCAGCTGGTTCCTTCCCGAAGCGTCCCACTGCACACAGAAATTCGGGTTAGTCCTGCACAAGATAACAATTTCTAAACAAATATGAGGACTCCTACCCTCCTCGGCAACCCCGGCTCCCGACTCTTGACCCTGGGTGGACTTCCCCGTTGCATTGCCCGAATAATATGGGCTTAGTCCGGCCTCCTCCAGCTCTTCCTCCGAACACAGGGTCTTGAAGGTCCCCACCGCCCGGAATATTTCCACAACCTCGGCGTCCGGGTCCCCCACCGGGGCAGTATCTAGCACTTCCTCCCGACTCCACCTTGGGAGGGCCACCCCGTTCTTCAGAAAGATGAACTTCTCTTTCCACCCCTCAACCTTACTAGGGTTTTGTACTTTGAAGCCACCTCGTGCTTGGGGACTGAAGGAGTACCACCCCTTGGACTTCCCGAAGGCTTTTAGTTGATAAAAGTACCTAAATAGCTCTACGGTTGGTTCCACCCCAGAATTCTTACACACTACGGTGAACCCGACTACTTGCCTAATCGCGTTTGGCGCTAATTGGCTCAAGGCGATGTTATAGTATCTCAGTAACTGGATAACAATGTCCCAGAGGGGGAATCTCAAACCTATTTTTAACAGATCTATATATACACCGATGTAACCCTGCGGGGGGCAACAGGCTCTATCGTTGGGATCCAGAACTATTTATTCTAAGTTAAATGGGAAGTAGAAGGAGGGGATTAGGGCTTCTATCTGCACTCGCGTCATCCGCGACGCTACAGTGGACACTTCAAAGTCCTCCTCCGTGCATTCATAGAAACCGACCATCCTAATGTTGGTTTCCATGCCGTCGGCCCTTTCTACTGTCCTAATCTCATTCCTCTCTGGAATAACATATCGAAGGGGTGGCACGTCTAACGGAGCGCTCCGAGTCCCTACTTCTTGAACAGAAGAAGAAGATGAAGAAGAAGGCATACTTACTTGGTTTACTTGGTTTGAGTTTGGAAAGTTTTTGATTTGAGATGAATCACAGGTGCACGGAATTCTCCTTTTTTCCCGCTTTCTAAAACTGGCAAATCGCAATGAAGAAGATGAAGTGTACTGTGCCATTATTCCAAATATATACTCAAAAAACCAACGGCCCTGATACGGCCTATTCAAATTCAGCGATTGAGATTTGGACGTGCTATACACGCGCTTTGCAGTTCCCAAGGCGCGTGGGGAACAGGTTCATTGGAAATCGCAGAGCGTGTCACTTCCCACCCTTCTCTCTCATGATGGCGCCGCCAGTCACATCAACTCCACTCTTGGCCAGGAAGATTTGAACAACACTCCGGTGCTCCCTTCACCCCGGCAAACTACCACACTCCGCTCCCACGGACTACGCCTCGGCGTACCTTAGGCGCGGAACAGTCTTGACCACCCAACAACACTTCGGCTCACCAGCGACCACGGCTCATCTTGCCTACAGCTCCACCCTGGTCATAACCGAAGCTCCTTCCTCGCTCCGGCTGGGGGGGGCATCTGATAGGTATGGCCTAGTCACTTCGGATCGGGTTAACACTTCGGCCCACTAACCGGCCCAAGCGGCCCAGAAGTATGCGTCCCAGATAATGTGGCGCAGCCCAACTGCAGCGTGTTCCGCGATCTAAGGCCCACGATCCGCTTTCAACTGCCATGCAACGGAAAATAGGCGCGATGATAGGGAATTAGTTAGGGTTTAGTAGGGAACAGTATAAATATGAGAATAGAACTCGGAATTAGGGTTCGCTCTTTTGTACTCTGAAACAGTAGTGTGTAATTGGAAAAACGATAGTGAAGAAAACACCTCGGCAGGTGTCATTTTCAGCCCGTGGACGTAGATCTCTGGATCGAACCACGTATATCTTGCTTGTTTTCATATTTCTTGCACTGATTTCTAACTGAATTGATTGGATACCGGATTGCGCTTTATCATCGTGTGAATGACAACTAAGTGAGATTCCCAAGGGAATGAAGGCTTTGCACAGCAAGTGGGTCTACAGAATCAAGAACGAAGTAGATGGTAGCAAACGCTATAAAGCTAGACTTGTTAGGAAAGGGTTTGAGCAACGATTTGGTATTGACTATACTGATGTATTTACTCATGTTGTGAAACTTACGTCTATTCGCATGGTGTTGAGTATGTTGCTGCAGAGAACTTGTTGTTACATCAGATGGATGTAAAGATGACATTCCTTCATGGTGATCTAGTGGAGGAATTGTATATGATACAACCAGAGGGATTCTTAGCTAAAGAAAAAAGGAAGAACTTGTGTGCAAGTTGAGAAAGAGCTTGTATGGGTTGAAGCAAGCTCTGAAGCAGTGGCACATGAAGTTATCAGAAATACCATGCCGACCATTGTTGTTACTACAAGACGTTTGACAAAAGCTTTTTTATCTTGCTATTGTATGTTGATGATATGTTTATTGCAGGAGCTGATCCAAAAGAGCTGGATAAGTTGAAGAAGTAGTTGCCTGAGCGGTTCTCCATGAAAGATCTTGGAGAAGCTAAACAGATTTTGGGTATGAGAATCGAGAGGAATAGAGCGGCTGGGAGATTTTATCTTTTGCAAGCAGATTTGTTCAGTAAGTACTGGAAAGATTCAACATGGAGAATTTGAAGCCTGTGAGTGTTCCGTTGGGAAGTCACTCTAAGCTGTCAAAGAAGGAGTCACTGAGTACTAAGGAAGAATGTGCCCAAGTGAAGAAGGTCCCCTATGCTTCGGTAATTGGCAGAATAATGTATGCTTTGGTGTGTACTAGGCTGGATATTGCGCATGTAGTGGGAGTAGTAAGCCGGTTCATGAGTGATCCGGGGAAACAATATTGGGAAGCTGCGAAGTGGGTAATGCGGTGCTTGAGAGGTACCACGAATAAAGCATTGTGCTTTGATGGGAGAAACGCCAAGTTGGTTGGTCATGTTGATGCAGACTTGATGTCAAATGATCTTGATGGAAGAAGGAGCACTACCGGGTATGTCTTTACTTATGGTAGTACAAAAATTTCTTGGACATCGAAGTTGCAGAAGGTTGTTGGTCTATCCACCACAGAGGCTGAGTACGCAACCGTGATAGAAGCAAGCAAAGAGATGGTGTGGTTGTAAAATTACTTGGATGAACTTGGGAAGAAGCATGAAAATACTTTTGTCAATGTCATTCTCCCGGACGGATACGTTCGAACCATTTCTCACAGTAGTACTGTCATTCTTTAGAAGGACATCATTCTTGCTGATATATTATATATTCACAGTGGTATTGTCATTCTTCAGAAGGACATCGTTCTTGCTGATGTATTATATATCCCATCCTTTAAGTATAATCTACTTTCCATACCGCAACACACTTGTTCTCTCCAGTTAAATTGCACATTTAAACCTACTCATTGCCACTTACAGAACCCTCGGAGTAAGGAAATTGTTGCCACAGGGGTTCTCGTTGGCAAGCTCTATATCCTCGATCCATCTAAAGCCACAACAACCTTATCCGTACCTACTTGTAATTCTTTGCTATCCAACACTTCTTTGGAAGCATGGCACCATACTCTCGGGCATGCTTCTCTTTCTGTTACACCAAACTTTTTCTTTAAAATATCTATTTACAAACACTGTTGTGGACTCAATAAAATATTGTCATACATATTTCAAAGCAAAGCATCATAGAGTTTCTTTTCCACATTCTTCTATACAAACACCCCATATTTTTTAACCATCGTGGATGACTTCACAAGAGGTACATGGGTTTACCTACTGTTGCATAAGTACCAAACCAACATTGTGCTTCAATCGTTTATAAATATGGTTCCTACTCAATTTGGGTTTTTTGTAAAAAATATTCGATCAGACAATGGCCTTGAGTTCCTCACCAAAGATTGCCAATTTTTTCTTTTATCGCATGGCATCAGTCATTAAAGGTCGTGTCCGTACACACCCTAACAAACTGGGGTGGTTGAACGAAAACATTGACATCTCCTTGAAATGGCTCATTCTCTACTTTTTCACTCATCTTTACCCCTCAAATTCTAGTCTCAATCCGTTCTCATGGTAGCATATATAATCAACAGATTACCCAAAAAGCTCCTTAACTGGAAAACTCCCTATGCGCTGTTGTATAACAAGACTCCAGATATTCACTCTCTTAAACCTTTTGGTTGTCTTATATACGTTGCTGATCTTACTCCACATAAATCAAAACTCCAATCTAGATCACATAGATGTGTCTTCATTGGTTATAAGGCTAGTGAAAAGGGATACAAATTGTATAGTCTTGACACTCACAACATTATTATGTCCGAGATGTCAAATTTTTTGCTGATATATTTCCATATTCTAATTCTCCCCACTCTGCCCCCGTAGATCCAATTACTCTTCCCCTTGTTCCTACAACCGAGGTTAATGGTCCTGTTCCTAGAGCCTCCGATTTTGTTGATTATGTCCCTCTTCCTAGTGGTCTAGAATCCTTCGCAAACACACTCAACCAGCCTAGATACAGGATTTTGTCATTAATACTACTCTACAGCCTAATCCTATCCTTATTCCAATATTCTCACACATGATGACACATATACTGCCTACTTTACCAATGTATCTTCTATTCAAGAGCCTACATCTTATACAGAACCTAGTGGGCAGCCGGGTTGGGTGGAAGTAATGAACAAAGAAATAGAAGCTCTTGAGAGGAATGATACTTGGGAACTTGTTGATTTGCCACCCAACAAGTATCCCATTGGCTGCAAATGGGTTTACAAAGTAAAGCTGCTAGCTGATGGGTCTATTGACAGATTGAAAGTCTGCTAGTAGCCAAAGGTTTCACACAAGTGCCAGGCTTGGACTATACCGAGAGTTTCTCCCCCATTACAAAGGTAGTTACTGTGAGACTTTCTATTGTTGTTGCCACAATGAGAGGATGGCCTATTCACCAATTGGATGTGAATAATGCCTTCCTCCATGGTCACTTACATGATGAGGTGTACATGACTCCTCCCCCCGGATATGATAAAGCTCTTTCGGGACAAGTCTACCATTCAAAACGAAGTTTGTATGGCTTGAAGCAAGCCTCCCGAGAACGGAACATGGAGTTTTGCGTAATAATGACACAGTTTGGATTCACTCAGTCTGTCTATGATCATTGTTTTTTTTCCTTACTTAGCAATCTGATTTTCTGGCTGCCATTGTATACGTTGATGATCTGCTAGTTACAGGCCCTAATTCAGCTCTAATTCAGACATTCAAGACCTTCTTGGAACAACAATTTACCATTAAGGATCTTGGTATCGCCAAATATTTTTTAGGGATGGAACCCGCTCGAAGCTCTGCTGGGACTTTTCTTTCTCAGAAGAAATAAATTTTAGATTTGTTACGTGATACAGGGATGACTGATTGGAAGGCTGCTCTAAAACCATTGCCTCAACGGTTGCATTTGCAAGAACATCAAGGCTCTCCTCTTGCCAACCCGGATCACTATCGCAGGCTTATTGGTCGTCTGCTTTATCTTAATTTCACAAGACCCGACTTGTCATACTCAGCTCAATAGCTCAACTAATTCATGACACAACCTCACATTGCTCACATAGAAGCTACACATCACAATCTTCGGTATCTTAAACACACTACATCCCTGGGATTATTTTATTCATCCATTCTAAAGTTTGAATTGCTTTCCTATAGCGATGCCGACTAGGCCACATGCAAGGACACCCGAAAATTTGTTACCGGTTATGTCGTATTCTTGGGGGATTCTCTCATTTCATGGAAAAGTAAAAAGCAGACCACCATGGCCAAGTCGTCTACCGAGGCCGAGTACCATGCCTTGAGTATTACTATTGGTGAACTCGAATGGATCTCTTACATGTGCCGTGATTTTCAGCTGCCTATTTCTCTACCCATTCCTCTTTTTTGCGACAACCAGGCTGCAATGCATATAGTGGCATGAACGTACCAAACACCTCGAAATTGATTGCCATGTGGTCCGAATAAGTTCAAGGAAGGGTTCATCTTGCTGCAGCACATCCCATCAAAGCTGCAACTTGCAGATTTGTTTACTAAGTTCTTTGCTTCTCCACGATTGCAGTTCCTATTGTCCAAGTTAGGCATGGTCTTGATGATCCCATGCCCAACTTGGGGGGGGAGGGGGAATTGTTGTTGTAGCAATACTAGTAATACACATAATAGATGCCATCTAGGATTAGTTGATAGCTTCTAAAAGACTAGCGGTTACCACTTTGAGAGGAGTATAAAATGATTGTAATTCCATTACATTTTCAATTGTATCAGACGATAATAAATGAAATAAGACTTTCTCTCAAGCTCAAGGGTTTCTACTTTCTACAACACATAACCCATACTTTACTGTTCCAATGTTTTAGTATGTATTTATTTACTTTTTTAATTTTATATTCTCTAGAATAGTAGCTCACACACAGTCTTATATTCCTGAGCTATTGTAGTATTCGCACATAAAGTGATAGCATTGAGCCCAAAACAAAAAGGCCTTTTAACTCGCCCATTGTTTAACAAACACACATAAGTGACTAACCTACTTATCCAAACACAAAATGATGGGCCTTGAACCCAAAATTGGAAAGGCCTCCTCACTTAGTGTAGCCTGCTAGGACCTTTCAGATACTCAAAGATTCAAGCCAACATGTTAATCAGAGTCGATCTCACAATTTTAGAACTCACAATTTTAATTCGACACAAACTCAAGGTGCTTTACGTAATTTTTATGAATTGATGGGTTAGCATGCAAAATCAACGAGTCTAGTATTAGTCCCGATTACTAACGCATTTCATACTAGAATTTCTAATCGTGCATAAAATATTTTTATTTGAAAGAAAATTTAAATCAAATAATCGAATAACATAATTTAATAACTTAATTTTTGTTAGATAAAAGAATATTAAATTATCTAATATTTAAATTTTATAAAAGAATTATTAATTTTATATTTATCTGTACGCATATCCCATGTAAATAGTTCAACTTACAATGAGTGGAATTTAACGTGTGCACATGTGTTGATCCGCTAATTCTTTTTTTGTTCTTTATAGAAAAATTAAATATTGTCTTTGAATCTAGAAACAAAAAGATAATTAATTTTACTATTTCTGAATAGTTGCAATATTGTAAGAAAGTTACATATATGAATTTGTCCATAAAAATATAGTTTTGAAAGGTTATAAAAGATTAACCCATATTTTAAAACGAGTAGTTAATAAGTATCTATAGAAAAATATTCTTAATATATATTTTTGTATCTTAGACCCAATCAAATAATTCAACTATTACTACATAAATAAATCTAACCTAAATAATTGACAAACAACAATTTTTTAATAGGATAACTCATCTTAAAATATGCAATGTAGATGTCACATAAAAAGGTCATGAAAAATATTAATTTGATATATACTACATTAAAAATAGAAAGCGAACCAAAATTATTTGCCTTTTAACTTATTTTATTTTATATAAAATGAATCAATCAAAAGTTGTTATATATAATTTTTTACACAATAAATTACCAATAGAATTTAATTTTGGAACTAATTTTGTGAATATTTTATCGTATCATACAAATTTTTACCATATATATATAAATTTCTTTTTATCACATTTATAATTTAAACTTAATATTTTTAAAAGATAAAATGAGCAGAAATATATCTAATTTAATTTCTTCTACGGTGGATTCTCATTTAGTAAGATTCCTGTTTTATAAGTCTAACCAAACATCTGTTAAGGTAACCTCCCCCTGCAAGAAACTAAGATTTTTTTATTTATTTTTCTTACTAAAATTGATGTGGCGCGCATGATGATCATCAGCACTAAGCACCCTTATCCAAGAAAGAAATCGACATCAATAATTGGCACTAACTTACAAAACATTTTCTGCCTTGACAACATTAGTATATATTTTTGTCTGGATTGTCAATTTGCATTGATGTGGTCGTGTATTTCGTAAATAACTAATAATCAATGCTTTTTTGTCCTTAAGTCCATCTAAATTTGCTGAAGGAATTTGTGGGTATATAGGTCATCCACCATTTTTAATAATCAATGGTATTTGGTCCATATTATGTCATTTTTCTTTTCTCTTTTTTTGATGAAGATACTGTCATTTTTCAAGTCCATCATGTCTAAATGCTTTTCTGTCATTATTGTATGAGCTCAACTAAAAGTGACACTCAACTGCAGCCAACACTATTTAATTACTTGATCGAGTTGTCAAGAAATATTAATATAGAAACTGCCACCACCAACAAATACATCCATCTTGTCCTCCATAAAAACCTTCTACATGCACCACCTGTTTGGTTATCTATTACTATAGTTAGAGTAAATTGAAATTAGAAGTTAATCTTATCTGTTTTTTCGTCCTTGATTTATGGTGGTGGCACTGGTGAATTGTGAACAAATTAGTTAATATGTAACGTTTACTTAGAAGCCCGTCTAATAGTGGTAGACATAATACAATCAAATGTAAAATATGTGATGTATGAGAGAAAAGTTTAAATGTCACATTGCAATAAAAAATTGGGCTAAATGAGCAATTTTTTTCTAATTTATTTTGTATGTTCTTTTTACTTTTACTTTTTCTTAATTAACCCTCACCACAACAAAGAAAGTCTTTTGGTATATTATTTGAGACCATAATTGGTGTCTTTAATAATTAGTATACGTTGAGAATAGTCACTAATTGAGCTACACTTTCAGCTCAACAAATGAGGCATGATGAAGCAGGTGTTTAGGTGAAAGTTGCATGGGAGTGTTAGTTAAGATAGCTTCATTAAATGAATATGTCTTCATTCGATTAAGCAACTTGTGTTGGTGTTAGTTAGGATGGTTGGGAGTTATTCCAGTATATCTCAAGATTGTATTTCTTTATCTTGTATCAGATACACAACGCTTACACACAAGAGAGAAATAATGAGGGATAGTGAGGCAGTTGAGCCTCAAAGAGAGAAGAAAGTGTGAAGAGTTGTTGTGAGATCATCCAAGTAGCAAGGATTCTTAGATGTTGATCTAGGTGTGTATTCGTGTCTTGGCTATTGTAACATCTCAAGAAAAGTAGTGGAATTCACCTCCTGTGGATGTAGGCTCGATTATAGCCGAACCACGTACTTCGTGTCTTAAAAGTGGTTGAATAATTATCTTTCGTTTATGTGTTTTCTGTATTGATAACTGCAACAACTGGCGTCATCCCCGGGAAACAACAATTTGTCACCACCATGTCCACTACAAGATTCAACATGGAGAAATTCTCCGGCAACAACGAGTACAATCTTTGAAAGATCAAAATGGTTAACTCAGTAGGGGTTGGCAGGTGCTCTCAAGGGAAAAAAATGACTCCAATAAAAATTAGATGATGTATAGAACAAGAAGTCATGGAGAAGGCTCATAGCACAATCATCTTATATATGTTTAACCGATAAGGTTTTAAGAGAAGTTGCAAAAGAAAAGACCGCAACCGATGTGTGGGTAAAACTGGACAGTTTGTATATGACAAAGTCCATGGCAAATAGATTGTACACAGAGCAGAGATTGTACTCGTTTTGTTTTGCAGAAGATAAAAACGCCGAGGATCAGTTGGATGAGTTTAACAAACTCCTTGATGATTTAGAAAGTATTGATGTAAAACTGGGACATGAAGATAAGTCGATCATGCTTCTCAATGCATTGTTGAAGTCATTCGAGCATCTCAAAGATGCTATACTCTATGGAAGATAATTTGTAATTATAGAGGCAGAAGCCCAGACAACATTAAAAGTAAATGAAATGCAAAACTGAATGCGGGAAAGGAAAATACAGGAGGTGAAGGGCTGAATATAAGAAAGGGAAAGCCATTCAAAGCCAAGAAACAACATCTGAATGATTCAGTGAAAAAGAATCCTCAAAATGAAGGCAAAGAACTGTGAAGGCAAGTAGACAAGAAAGTGTCACCAATGCAATAAGCCAGGGCACCTAAAAGGGATTGTTATTGTTATGAGTGGAAAAGGAAGCAAGCTTGGAAGGTACAAGTGCCAAATTTTGCAGAGATGATAGAGGTTGAAGACGAGGCTGAGATTCTGAAAATAAGGGATCAGAAAGTGGAAAATGCATGGATACTTGACTCAGGGTTTAGCTTCCACATGAGCTAAGAATGAATGATGGTTAATGCAAGATATATTCTCCAACTCAAGAGAAACTTGATTAGGCTAGGAACTTTAGAAGCAAATAGTTGTAGTTTCAAGAGTCAAGAAGGTTATCTCCATGTGATAAAAGAGGGGAATGTTGTTATGAAAGGGATTAAATTATCAAGCCTATACTGTAGAAACTGTAGTAGGGGAATGTAAACTCTCACTACCGATAATTTAAGTGAAAATGGATTGAACACTCTCTTGAACAAGAAACTCATCACAAACAATGTGAATGTTAAGGTTGATACATGTGAGAAATGTATTTTGGGAAAAATTAAGAATGCTCCTTTCTAGCTGGTAAGAAATGCTCCAAATCACCCCTTGATTATGCTCATTCTAACTTGTGAGGTCCCTCAAGAGTGAATTTCGCGGGAGGAGGAAGATACTTTCTGGATATCATTGATGATTACTCAAGGAAATTATGGATTTATGTTAGGAAATCTATGTTTAGTTTTGATGATGACAAAACCTCATGTAAGGTAGGAATTAGTGCCCCCAGAAATTCTATAAATCTTGTAATAGATAGGGCTAGTTCTACTTAGGCAGAAATCGCAACAATATACAACAAGCAGCACAAGGTTACTACGAGCAACAAATCCTAAATCGTAGCCAGGAATAAAGACTGCAGTGAGCACGCATCATGGTTGCTTATGCCCATCCAGCATGCAACATTGCTTGCAGTAGGGAAGGTACACCCAACAAGCAAGCATGCATCTTATCCACAAGTGCAAAAGCCAAATTCAAAGTCAGCGATATTCAAATTCAAAATATAGCTAGTGGAGACAAGGTTTAAACCTTGTACTTCCTAACCAATTACATGGAGACACGTAGCTGGTCGAAAAGAAAAAGGTTCACTAGACACTGAAACAAAGCCGCAACCACTCTGACCAACTACCTGCAAAGAAATGACAAACGGCTCGTTGTACGAGTAGCATTAAATATCAACGGGATGATTTATCTTTCTTCAACCATAAGAAATTCCAACTGCTACAAATATAAGGAGATGAAGGACAAAGAGAGGCAACCAAACTACTCAAATTCAAGCAATGAATTCGCATTAAGCACTCGAGAATTCTTATCCAAGCTTCAACGCATACACTCTAATATTCAACCAGTTTTTGTGCAAAGTATACCAGAGCAACATAGCAAGCATCAAGCACGCAAGTGAAGAACCAAAAGTTGCATTACGTTTCAAGGCAAGCTAGCTCTCAAGCTCTCTTTGGTCCTAATCCTTCTCTAAACCAAGAAGCTCGCCCACATCTATACTGCATTTCAAGTTAAGAGGCAGCTACCAGAAGTTGAAGAAGAACTTTAATTTAATCAATCTCACGAAAGGTTTTTGAAACGAGGAGTCTTCGTTTAAATAAGGGATTTAAAGTAGACTTGTGTTATGAGGAACGTGTTGTACAATAGAGCAGTAGCCTTCTGAGCATAGGTGAAAACTATTGTAAGGAGCTAAGTTGGACTTAGACTTCGACGTAGCTAAGTTATAACCATGAGTAAACATCTTAGTGAATTTTCCCACTGTATGAGGGAAGAGTAGATGTAGAAGGATTACCCTCACTTTTGAACCACCATAAACTTTTGTGTCTATTTTCATATTGCTTTTACCTATCATTGCTAGGCATAATACTTATCTATTGCATAGATTTGTAAGAAAACTTATTTGAATATTCCACTGCACATAAACCTCCCTTAGCACTGTTTACTATAAGATACTTGTGTCAAGTCTGCTTCGTACCTACTGCCTAATGCAAGCTTACTAGCTTTGCTGCAAGAACTAATTTCTTGCAGTAAGCAACATACTCGTGCTAAAGTATTTAAAAAAAGAAGAAAACAAGTTAGAAGCTTATTCAACCCCATCTAAACCTCTACTACTTGGGACCAACAAGTTGTATGAGACCGATAGGTTTCACACACTAATCATTTTTGGTAGCTTAACCAGATCCAACCATTTTTCTAGCCAAAGAGCATATTTTTAAAAGCAAAATATTTTTGAGTCAAAAGCCATAGCAATGGAAACCTCTTCAACTAAAGCTCCAATGTTTTCTTTTGATGATTATGAGGGCTGGGCTATCAAGATGCAAGCACACTTGGCCCCCATGGATGATGAGATGTGGACTGTCATCACTGAAGGTACATGACCGCACTGTCGCGATGCGGTAAAATTAGTTAAACCTAGCTACCCTTCTAGCTCGTAGAAGTGGTAAGTAGGGTCGATCCCACAGGGAGCAGGAAGACTATTAGTGTTTTAAATAAATCCTAATACTTAGCAATTTATGAATATTTATATATTTAAAAGTAATGGGGGTTTTTTAGTTGATTTTCAATTAACTAACAAACTAAAATAGAAATTAAACAATTACTTGTAAAAAAAAGTTCTACTTATGAATTAACGAATCCTAGCCCTTAATCTTATCTCCCCCTAGTTATTACTACCCTGTGATAGATGTAATTATTAACCAATTTTATCCTTAAAACTCCTACCCCGAGATTAGCAACAAGCTCTGCTAACCTCGTTATCCCTTATGTTTAACTAACCAAAACAAGCTCTTTGGTTAGTCTATCCAGTTGAGTGACCTCAGAATAAGCTCTCTGGATCTCATTAACCGAATGCCTAGAGTACTGGGATAACGGGATAGACACGGTGTGGACCTCGTAAGCTCGGACCCATTCAGACCGAGCTATATACTACCCTAATGATATCACTCGCTATTTGCTACTAATTGGCTATAGGTTCGTAACAATTACGGATTACGATTATAACCTAGCGTTACTTATGCAATAATAATCCTAGGTGATCAATCTAGCACATAAACACATAAGCATTGAAGGATAAGTAAATAGTATAACAACGTTTCAAAGTATTCAATCGATTAACAATCACCGTAAATATCACAAAATAATAACAACTAGGGTTCGACTCGATTAAGGACTGAAATAACCTACTAGCCGCTCATGGCGGTGACAATAGACATAATTCTAATGAAAATCATAAAACTAAAATAAATTAGAAAGATGAAACCGAGAATGCCAAATCTTGATTGCTCGTCCCCTTCGAACTGCTCCAAAATCCCAATTCTAACTCTCCCTTGATGTCTAGAGCCTTAAGATATTTATAGGAGTACATGTCTAGGATAAAGAGGGAAAAAAAAACTAATTGGAATAGGAAAATAAGTCAAAAACTCGTTTTTGAGCTTGTGGGCCAAGTAATGGGCCGACACTGCATTACTTTTCCAACTTCAAAGATATTTTTGAGGGTCTTCTGGTCATTTTTGGGTTTTTCTTTGTTCACACAAAGTTGTAGCTCTTTGAATCAGCTTTCCAACGCCACCAATTTTACCTCAATCGGAGTTGTAGATCTCAAAATATGGTCAAAATACTAGAGGTGTATCAAGCTGTCAGAAAATTCGAGAGGCTTTTGGCCGCTGCCGCGCACGTAGGCCGCGACCGCGGAGATTTTCCAGCGCTTTTCAGCCTTTCTAGGCCACTTTTGACACGGCCGTGCATCTAGGGCCCGGCCGCGACTAGCCTTTTCGTACTTGGCTCAATTTTCTTCCATTTTGGACTTTCCGGGACTCGTTTCTTCACCCAATCCTTAGTCGAATGCAATTATTTGGCCTTAAATCACCTGAATATCTCTAAAACAAGTCCACAAACATCAAATAGCACAATAATACGAATATAGGCCAATCACGATCGATTATGTATACAAATATCATTAAACGGACACTTAAATCAACCTAAAATGCACGCATAAACACGTGTATCAAAATCCCCCAAACTTAAACCTTTGTTCGTCCCGAACAAATCTAAACCAAACAATCAATAAAGACACGGGTTTAAGGCACTTGAAGTGGCAAGTATGAGTTTCTGAAAAGTTTTTTTCAAAAGCACAACAGCATGATGTAAACGAGCATATTTGACAGAGCAACTTCAACTACTTTCAACACTTAAGATTTTCAACAATTGATCCTCACCGGGAATGTGTATCACTCGTCTCTCAAGTGTTTAAGGTATGCAAAGTATTCCACTCACACTGACTTATATGCAACGACCACCATATACTTGCCAATTATTTAAGTTGGATCTAGTACTCGACATGCGTGACAAAGAATAAAAAAGGTCTTTAATTCGATTGTAATGTAGGCTTAGGTAGGGTGGGATAAATTTTGGGTGAAAGTGACTAACAAGTGGACTAACCGAGTTATTCCTAACTCAACCACCCCTCAAAACAATCACTCACACCTCACTCTCCAAATTTCAGTAAATCACTCTAAGGAATGACTTCTTCTCCCCACGAAAGTTCTTTTACAGCCAAGTGCTTTTCTTCTCACTATTTTTTTTCTCTCTTTTGGGTAGCACATGTTTTTGGGACTACCCGAATTTCTTCTCTCTTTTTTTGTTTTTTTTTTTTCACTAAGCACATTTCTTACTCCCCTCCTCAACTCATGTTTCATGTGTACTCGACCCATTTCTTCCTTACTTTTGCATTGTACAAATCAAAGAATCTAAAATTTTAGCACATAGGAGGGTAAACCTTGTTGATTTTTCTATCACCAATTCCCTTTTCATCTTTTATTTTATCCCCTTTTTCAGCCCATAATAATCCCGAATAACATCCCCAACTACCTCTCCTTTCGCCTCCCTCTTAACTAGATTAGTCCAATAAGGTCAAAGGCCAATTTGAAAGATATTCGGCTAACAAATAACAGGCTCACGGCTTAAACGGGCTAACTAAAGGAATTTTTTTTCAAAATTTTGGTAAAAAGGATAATTATTATGAGGCTCTGAAATAGGCTAAAATAAAAAAAATGCCTAAGATCATGTTCTAAGCCACAACACATACCGACTTATTCACGACACAGATGCAAGGCAAGTTCTAGAGTCTATTTGCACATAAACAATGAAAATCACACCGAAGGAATTCATACAAATTACTCCATGAATGGGAGTACAATTATAGGCTTCAAATTCTCACAAGGTAATTTATGATCAATGTTTCAATTCAAAGCTCAATTTCATCTCCATTACTCGTCATGCTCTATCATGTGCTAGTTTAAAACAAGTTTTCACAAGAATTCATCATTAACTCATTGCCAACTTATTATCACCTTAATGTGTATATTTTCTTTCCTCAACAACATATTCCGGTTTCTTTTCCTGTCCTAGACTCGATCTAGACTCAACAAAACAGCAAAGTACACAACAACTAAACATGACCCAACTTGAAACGACAGTGGCTCACAGGCCCGACGATCAACCAAGTAATTGACTCACAGACCAAACAATTTAATCATTACACCAGACTAGTAGCTAGCATAAAGTAAAGCTAAGAATCAAAAGCGGTCAAGTCGTCCCACTTACACCCCCTCCCCCAAACTTGGTTGAAAACTAAAGTTTGTGGGGGAAAAGTGTGCTACGGCTTGGTGCTTACTTACAGTGCTACTGAAGTGGTGATTGGAAGTTATGCATGCTCCAATATTTGGCTATCGCGCCCCACCAGATGTCATGTTTTCCCCACCATACTCCATTGCTATGCTGATTTTTTGTCATGTTAGTTCCTACATACTAATTAAAAACGATAAGAAACACATCAAATTGGAAATAACAATAAAATATATTAAAAAAAAAATACGATAAAAGTCGGGTTGCCTCCCGGCAAGTGCCTTTGTTTTACGTCGTCGGCCCGACTTAAGACTTCCCTTTTAGAAAATACACCAAGGAGGTTTACAGGTTGGTCTTGATGATTGTGACTCCTCAGCTACAATATGAGTTTTCACTCTGACTCGTTTTCTTCTCTGGTGTCCAATTGAAGCCATGTTCAAATTATACTCGCACTTTAATTCCTTTTCACAGACTGCATGTAACACATATGGCAGGGTACTGGATGATCCAGTGTGCATCTTCAATACGTCTGTCAACACACTGTCTGATGGCACATTGGATGACACAATGAGCATCTCGCATCCAATGTGCGTCTGTTCAGCCTGACTTTCGATGCCCTCTTCATTTTGCAACACTTGCACGGGTTTTTCATCCTCTCTAGGATGTTCTTCGCTTCTCAAAATCACGGCATTTTCATTCATCAGATTTTCCTCTGGTTGGGATGCCAATTTCTCTCTTTCTTGGCTTTCTAACCTGCTTACCACGGTAACCAATTGATTCATTTGAGTCTCAAGATTCTTCATTCTTGACCGTGTCTCTTCCTGAAATTGTAGAGTGTTAGAAATCAAGATTTTCATCATATCTTCCAACGCCATATTGGAATTTTGTTTCGCCATGACATCAAAAGAAATAATAACAATCCTGCAGAAAGTAGCAATTCGACAAGCACATAAGATGACCCAAAGATTACGAACCGTAATGATAAAAACTAATACTGATTAACAAAAGAAAATACGTAACTAAAATAGAAGAAAATAAGGTTGACACTAGAAACACAATTAATCTTGCACTGCTCCCCGGCAACGGCGCCAAAATTTGACCGCACTATCGCGATGCGGTAAAATTGGTTAAACCTAGCTACCCTTCTAGCTCGTAGAAGTGGTAAGTAGGGTCGATCCCACAGGGAGCAGGAAGATTATTAGTTTTTTAAATAAATACTAATACTTAGCAATTTATGAATATTTATATATAAAAAAGTAATGGGGTTTTTTTAGTTGATTTTCAATTAACTAACAAACTAAAATAGAAATTAAACAATTACTTGTAAAAAAAGTTCTACTTATGAATTAACGAATCTCAGCCCTTAATCTTATCTCCCCCTAGTTATTACTACCCTGTGATAGATGTAATTATTAACCAATTTTATCCTTAAAACTCCTACCCCGAGATTAGCAACAAGCTCTGCTAACCTCGTTATCCCTTATGTTTAACTAACCAAAACAAGCTCTTTGCTTAGTCTATCCAGTTGAGTGACCTCAGAATAAGCTCTCTGGATCTCATTAATTGGATGCCTAGAGTACTAGGATAATGGGATAGACACGGTGTGGACCTCGTAAGCTCGGACCCATTTAGACCGAGCTATATACTACCCTAACGATATCACTCGCTATTTGCTACTAATTGGCTATAGGTTCGTAACAATTACGGATTACGATTATAACCTAGCGTTACTTATGCAATTATAATCTTAGGTGATCAATCTAGCACATAAACACATAAGCATTGAAGGATAAATAAATAGTATAACAACGTTTCAAAGTATTCAATCGATTAACAATCACCGTAAATATCACAAAATAATAACAACTAGGGTTCGACTCGATTAAGGACTGAAATAACCTACTAGCCGCTCATGGCGGTGACAATAGACATAATTCTAATGAAAATCATAAAACTAAAATAAATTAGAAAGATGAAACCGAGAATGCCGAATCTTGATTGCTCGTCCCCTTCGAAGTGCTCCAAAATCCCAATTCCAACTCTCCCTTGATGTCTAGAGCCTTAAGATATTTATAGGAGTACATGTCTAGGATAAAGAGGGAAAAAAACCTAATTGGAATAGGAAAATAAGTCAAAAACTCGTTTTTGAGCTTGTGGGCCAAGTAATGGGCCGACACTGCATTGCTTTTCCAACTTCAAAGATATTTTTGAGGGTCTTCTATTCATTTTTGGGTTTTTCCTCTTTCACACAAAGTTGTAGCTCTTTGAATCAGCTTTCCAACTCCACCAATGTTACCTCAATCGGAGTTGTAGATCTCAAAATATGGTCAAAATACTAGAGGTGTATCAAGCTGTCAGAAAATTCGAGAGGCTTTTGGCCACGGCCGCGCACGTAGGCCGCGACCGCGGAGAGTTTCCAGCGCTTTTTAGCCTTTCTAGGCCACTTTTGACGCGGCCGTGCATCTAGGTCGCGGCCGCGACTAGCCTTTTCGTACTTGGCTCGATTTTCTTTCGTTTTGGACTTTCCGGGACTCGTTTCTTCACCCATCCTTAGTCGAATGCAATTATTTGGCCTTAAATCACTTGAATATCTCTAAAACAAGTCCTCAAACATCAAATAGCACAATAATACGAATATAGGCCAATCACGATCGATTATGCATACAAATATCATTAAACGGACACTTAAATCGACCTAAAATGCACGTATAAACACGTGTATCAGTACACCAAAGATCATGAAGGTCAACACTGCTGCAAGAGTGGAAGGACAATCTGACTTGGACACTGTTGCAAGAGTGGAAGGTCAACACTAGTGCAAGATTGAAAAGGCACATATTGAATAGACTGTTGATGATAGGGAAAAGTCTAACTTGGACAATCTAGCAAAAAATGTACTTTTGCTACATTGGACAATGAACCTTTACTAAATTCAAGGCGTGCAAAGCTGCCAAGGAGATATGGGATTTGCTGGAGAAAATCTGTGTTGGCTCAGCTCTACTTCGAGAGAACAGGGTCTCTACTACAACCTGAACTTTGAGCTCTTCAAGGAGAACCTTGGAAAGTCTCTAAATGATTTAGACACAAGATACATAGCTATCCTACATGAGTTGGTGTCTGCTGGAAAGGTTTACTCTCAGAAGGAGATAAACACCGAGCTTCTATGAGGTCTCACATCGGATAGGGATGTAAAGACTATTCCGATGTTTCAAAGAAGCTAGGTAAGAAGAGCATTCACGAACTCTTCTCCGACCTCAAATCCTTTGAATACGATGTTTATTAGAGAAGGAGAAAAGAAGAAGAGAATGTTGTTTTAACCGAAGCCCTAGTAGCAAGCAGCCCCTCACAACAACTCCAAATGGTCCCAATAACCACCATCGTGCCCAAGCAGTAACTTCACATTGTTGCTGAGGAGGAGCAAGCACCCGAAGAGATGGATTTACCCATGAAACGCTTACACGTTTTATGATAAAACATCCAAAGGGAAGTTCATCCAAGCCTCAATATGCCAAGCCCTCAGAACCCCCAAGATATGCAAAGAAGCAGGAGATCTTTTCTACAACTACAGGAACACTGGTCACGTTGTTACAGAATGCCTATATCCCGAAGTGCACAATCACCTGGAGGACGTTCACAAGCAAAGACGGGATAGAATGATGCAGGAGAAAGCACATCAAATGCTCTCTTGAGTGGAGCAGAGGCCATCAAAGTTGTTCCAATGTCTTCAAGAGAACTAACAATGTATGAGGACTCAAATTTCAACAGTGATTCTTAATATTCTGAAAATCAAACACTTGTTTGTTTATGTCAAAATAGATTGACAATCATGCAGAGGTAGATCCTCCTAGTACCTATTCAAGAGCTGAAGGCTGAGAATTTACAGCTTCTTGGAGAGAACGCGGTGCTCACAGTTGAAGTTGAAAAACTTATAGCTGAAGAAATTAAGTGCTATTATCTTCAAGAGGAAGTAAGTAAGCTAAAGATGTCACTCACGAATCAGGCCAAGAAGGAACAAGAACTGATGTTCACCATCATGTCTTTCAGTAAGTCATTTAGAAATCTGGATGAGATACAGGATGTTCAGAGCAATCTATCTGACGTGACAGGGATAAGATTCTTTGACACAGTTTCTAACTATCAAGCAACTAGTACTTCCACTAATGTTCCAGTAGGCAGTACGTTTGAGAAACTTATGCTCCCAAATAATGTAAAGGTAAGTCTAGAAGGATGGAAAATATCCCTACTAGGAAACTTAGATAGGAATCAAGTTGTTAACCTGACAAGAGGAAGTCAACTGATGTAAGCACACCAGCCACTGATGTAGTAGGAAGCAACAACATGCAACAACTTTGGCTACTGGATGCAGTAACTCTCTACGGCACCCCAGGAGCAACTAGCAAAAGACTAGGATCGATGCTCAGAGGCTTTCGCATAGTGCAAGGAAGAATAGTCGCAGTTCACTCCATCCTAGGAAACAACCTACTCTTAGTAGTACACTGGAAAAAGGGAAACCTTCCAAGATGTACACAAAGCAAGTTGGCCCAGAAGACAACTTATTGCTCAAAGGTTCACTAGTCAATGGGTTGCAAGAAAGACTAATTCCCAAGGACCCATTAAGAAATAGGTACCTAAACCTACTAGACATAGCAATATCCGGTACATTAGCGGGTGTGCTAGACATATATGATAGGAAACAAGAAGTCTCTATGGGATTCAAAGACAAATAAGGACCCAAGGTGGTGTTTGAAGACAATGCCAAAGGAATCACCGAAAGTGTAGGAACTTTCTCTAAAGGCATAGTTAGCATAGCGGATGTCTACTTCGTCGAGGGCTTACTGTATAATCTACTGAGCATAAGCCAATTCTGTAACAAGGGACATTCTGTGGAGTTCACTCAAAGGAAGTGCTTGACAAGAGATGTCAAGTCCAACCAAATAAAACTCACGGGCACTAGAAAGGGTAACATCTATCTAGCTAACTAGGAGACTACTGGAGGATAGCTTTCTTGCTTTATAGGTAAAAGCACTCATGATTTCAGTTGGCTATGGCACAAGAGGATGAGTTATTTAAACTTTAAGACTATCAACAAGTTGGCGCGCAAAGGGTTAGTAAGAGGAACACCAAACGTAGCATACAGAAAGGAGAGTGTGTGATGCATGTTTGAAAGATAAGTCTATCAAGAAGTCTTTCAAAGGCAAGCCGGTAACGTCATCATAAACTTCTGGACATGCTGCATATGGACCTCTTCAGACTAATTGAACCAGTAAGTTTAAGTGGGATGAAGTACTCACTAGTAGTAATGGATGACTTCTTAAGTTACACTTGGACTGTGTTCCTAGCCAAGAAATCTGATACTCAAAAGAAGCTCCCAGACCTATGAAGCGAATTCAGAATGAGAAAGGCCTCAAGATTGTCTAGATCATATCAGATCGAGGTACTGAATACACTAACAAGTTCATAGAGATATTCTGCACCAGTAATGAAATTCATCATGAGTATTCAACTACAAAAACTCCTCAGCAAAATTGTGTAGCAAAAGGAGAAACAAAACATTGAAAGAAGTTACTAGAACCATGATTGCTGAAGCACACCTACATGCTACTCGCAGAACAAATGTCTTATCAACAAAGATCTAAATAAGACACCATACGAGTTGTGGACTATAAAACACTCAACATCTCATATTTCCATATCTTTGGTTGTAGATGTTCTATGTTGAACAATGGGAAAGAACATCTAAATGCTTTTGACGCTAAATCTGATGGAGGAGTATTTGTGAGATACTCCTCAGTAAGCAAATCATTTACGATGTTCAAAAAAAGAACACTTGTGGTGGAAGACTCACCACATGTTATCTTTGATGAACCCTACTGTAACCCAGAAGGAATAGAAGGGATTACATCAACGGTAGAAGAGATCAGATTGGAAAAGAATAAGGAACATGTTCCTTATGTGGAGATCCAGCAACCAACTCTAATTGACAAAGAGTCTACTGTAGAGGAGGAAGTAGTCGCTGAAGGTATTGTGAATCCTACAACAGAAACCATTGTACACAAACCTATAGCACATCAAGGAGCTCAGCAAGTAACTCAACAAGTTGTAGTTAATCAATTCTTGGAACGAGGCAGGGGATGGTTAAGGGATCATCCATCCACCCTGGTCATAGGAAGAATAAATGATGGATTAAGGACAATGATATTTGCACCTTACAAAGTCATGTTCTCTTCCTTCGTATCTCAAATAGAACCAAGTACCATTGACAAAGCTCTAAATGATCCTAATTGGGTTCAAGCATGCAGGAGAAGCTTAATGGGTTTGAGAGAAATGAAGTACAGAACTAGGTTCCTAGACCTACTCATCAAGGTGTAACTGGGACCACATGGGTTAAAAAAAAAGCTAGATGAGTCAGGTTTGTGACCAGGAACAAAGCAAGGTTAGTTGCGAAGGGCTACTGTCAGAAGGATGACATAGATTTTGACAAAACATTTTCCCCTATAACCAAACTTGAAGCACTCAGAATATTTCTGGCCTTTGCTGCACACCGTAACTTCATTATATATCAGATGGACATGAAGGGTGCACTCCTGAATGGACTTCTAGCTGAAGAAGTCTATGTTGAACAACCGCTAAGTTTTGATGATTCAACTGGAGATAAAGTCTACAAGCTAAAGAAGGCACTGTATGGTGTTAAGCAAGCACCTCGAGCTTGGTATGATAATCTCTCGTGGTATCTAGTTCAAAGCGGATTCCAGAAAAGGTGTTGTGGACAGAACCTTTTTTTTTTTTTATCTAATATGGGAATAGTATATTGTTAGTCCAAATTTATATTGATGACATTAGTTTTGGGTCAACTGACAAAGAACTAAGCAAGACCTATGGAAGAAGTTCTCACAGCTGATGCAAAGCAAGTTTGAGATAAACATGATCGGAGAGTTAAAGTTCTTTCTTGGACTCCGAGTAAGACAGTTGAATGATGGCATCTTCATAAGCCAAGTGAAGTACACAAATGAGTTGATCAAGAAGTTTGGGAAACACAACTAAACTTCAGTAGGAGTTCCAATGAGCACTTCAACAAGGCTTGACAAGGATGAAGATGGAAAGAATGTTGATGTTACACGGTACAGAAGACTTATTGGCTCACTTATGTATCTTACAACAAGCAGAACTGACATCTTGTTTGTTGTAGGAGTTTGTGCACGATACCAACCAACACCCAAGGAGTCTCACCTCCAGGCCGTAAAGAGAATCCTGAGGTATCTCTGGGGCACAGTTGGAGTAGGACTATGGTACCCAAGGGATCGTGGAATCGAATTAAAAAGATACTCGGATTCTGACTTTGCAGGATGTAAGATTGACTGCAAAATCCCATTTTTTTTTTCAATTTCTTGGAAATATACTTGTTTCATGGTTTGGCAAGAAGTAACAATCTATCGCATCATCTTTTGCAGAAGCAAAGTACATCGCTGCTAGAAGTTGCTGTGCAAAAATACTGTGGATGCAACAACAACTAAAGAACTATGGGATACTTAAGAGATAAACTCCTATAATGTGTGATAACGCTAGTGCGGTTGCTATCACACGCAATCCAGTTTTTCATTCAAGGACCAAGCATATAGAGGTAAGACATCATTTCATTCGCGATCATGTTGAAAGAAAATATGTCAAGCTTGAAAAGATTCAAACAGACATATAGTTAGCTGATATATTCACTAAGCCTTTGTGTGAATCATGTTCCAATATGCATCAGATGAACTAGGGATGGTACTTATGTAGGAGAAGCATTGTAGGCAAAGTTTGTTACTTTGGGAAGCATAAAAAGATACTTTGAAACAGTTAATTGAAAGGTTACTGTAACCCTACTGGAGTAAGGGGGAATGTTTTAAGTATGGAATGGTTATACGTTGCCTACAGCTAGGAAGGATGTTGTAAGTAGAATGTCAGTAATAGTGCATGGTGATTCACGAAAATGTCTACAACAAGATACGAAGTAAGAAAAAACTCAGTAAGCTGAAATACGGTGATTGGTGAAGCTTACTACAAGTAACCTTACTGAGACACAAGTTGTAAGCATTTAATGTCTACTGCATTTAAAGCTGCTGCACTAATTGCTACAACATTAATTTCCTCATAACATTTAGGCCACTGAACCTTAAAGACTTTTCCAGTTTTTAAAGCGGGAAACATTCCTATCTAGTCCCATCAAATATTTCCCCGCATTTAATGCGCACATCATTTACTGCGCCGTAACAGTTACCTTTCGCAAAAATAATTATTGTGATTTGTATTCGACTAATGCACCCATTAAATCTCAGCCACTAATATAAATTCATTTTCCTATCAATGAATTTGAACCGTTCAAATCACATGGGTTTCTTGCCAAGTGAACCAAGAGTCGTTCCCGATTATCTAATGTGACAAGATATATATCCATACATGGAAAAAAGGGAAAACCTTTCGATCACTGCATTTTGTCAAGAAACCATAAATGCTCTTTACAAACTTAGAATTTTAAAATCTTCTTCTCCAAAAAGCTTCAATGGCATCTACGAAATCCAATCCAACCAAGAAGAATCCCTACTTTATTGAAGCGAGACTTGCCACTCTCGACTATCTTTGAGTACGGATAGTAGAGAGAAATCAACAATCTCAGTTGCTCAAGATAATTTGACGAAAAATTATCTTCGAGTCATCTGACCTTCTTTCTTGGTGCCCATACACCAAGATATTCGAAAAAGATGGTGGAGCAGTTTTTCTCAGCTGCTAAGGTCACTCGCAACTGTACAGGTGTACCAACCACCATTACATGCACTGTGGCAAAGAGTACGGTTGCGATGGGGCTAAAGATCTACAAAATGTCGAAGAGTGGGTTAACTCTGATGGGGCTAAAGATCTATGATGGAGATCTACTGCTCGAGTGCTGGAAGGTTTTTACAGGTGACCAACAAGCAGTATATGTGCATGAATCCTATGCCAAGGTCACTTTTCTCCCAGATTCAAGTTTCTGCACGATATATCCGGCTGCAGTATAGAGTGCAAGACTAGAAATTATGATAAGTGTACCAGACCCTGATTCTGGCTGATGAACTGACCACTGTTTCTCTTCATCTGTCTAGTGGAGGTGATCACGAATATAAAGCGACACAAGTGCTATGGAATCATCATCAACTATGTTCTATATAGTCTCCATATTGGGATTACCGAAGGTATAGGACTTGCTAAGGAAAGTGGATTGGTGGTGCAAGGGAAGTTACCAAGCGCAGGGAGGAGTCACCCACGTGTCTACTGCACCCGTAGGCAAGTTGAAAAATGGTGGATTTCAAGCCCCCTGCTACAAAGAAGAGATCTCAATGATCAAAACCTGCAAAAGAATAAATCATTTCTTCTACGGCCGCGAATGAAAAGGAAGAAGAAGAGAGTAGTGCTGAGGAACAACCTCTATAGACAAAGCGAAGGAGGTTGATAAGATCCAACGTCAAGCAAAGCACTGTCAGGAAACTCTATGATGAGCCTGAAGCGACTGCCTCACCACCACAATCATCATCTCTTGATCATGAGTGGGAACCCATATTGCAAGAACAAGAGCACACAACTCTTAGTTCGTATGCCGTTCTCTCTATCCCACCTCTTAGCCAGAACCTACCCCTTACTACTTCTGCAAACCAAGAAGTTCTAGTAGATAACCTTACTAGCTGACCGTTTCACATGTCATGGGCAGGGGAGGAACCTTGTGTGAAAATGGATGAACAGGAAGCAACATGTGATGGAGAAAGACTTGCTGCCCAACAAAATGTTGCCCCTTCCAAGAAAAAAGAAGAAGACAAGCTCATATAGGAGCTGCTGGAGAAGGAAACAAAAAGATATCATAGATGGAGATCCAATAGGGTAAGGTTGTACCCTGATATCTTGAAATGGAAATTTTGGGTGAGGAAGAAGAATGGGTCACCGATTGGGCACAATGTGACCGCACTGTCGCGATGCGGTAAAATTAATTAAACCTAGCTACCCTTCTAGCTCGTAGAAGTGGTAAGTAGGGTCGATCCCACAGGGAGCAGGAAGACTCTTAGTGTTTAAGTAAATCCTAATACTAGCAACATATATAAATATATAAATAATGGGGGTTTATGAATTGATGTACGTTAACTAAGGAACTAAAAACAGAATTTAAGCAAATTAACTATGACTTGTTCTACTTATAAAATAACGAATCCCAGCCCTTAATCTTATCTCCCCCTAGTTATTACTACCCTGTGATAGATGCAATTATTAACCAATTTTATCCTTAAAACTCCTACCCCGAGGTTAGCAACAAGCTCTGCTAACCTCGTTATCCCTTATGTTTAACTAACCAAAACAAGCTCTTTGGTTAATCTATCCAGTTGAGTGACCTCAGAATAAGCTCTCTGGATCTCATTAACCGGACGCCTAGCGAACTAAGATAACGAGATAGACACGGTGTGGACCTCGTAAGCTCGGACCCATTCAGACCGAGCTATATACTACCCTAGCGATATCACTCACTATTCGCTACTAAGTGTACAGGCGCCAGGAAGTACACAATGTGGGATTTATGAAGTGGTGGAAGATGTAGAAACTACTTCTAAGCAGCAGGAACTGAAGCAAGCGAGGAATAATTTCACATACCTAGTAACCTTGCTGATGTTACTCCACCTACTGCTCAAGATCAAGTTCATGTTGTTGATGAGGTGATTATTCTTGATGACAGACCAGACTCACAGACAGTTGAACAACATGAAGATGAAAAACTGTTGGACTACACTAGCAGTCCTTCCAAAAGCAATGCAGATGAGGTAGATGACTATCTGCTGGAAAGTGAGTACATAGATTTGAAGTACACTTCTCATGTTATTGCGGGACCAAGCGATAACGTGTCACCAACTCAAGAAGAAATGGCAAAAAGGATGAAGGCCCTATCAGCAGAACTAGAGGCAGAATAAGAATTAGTTAAGGAGCAAGCAGATGCTACCTGTACTGTTGCAGGATCAGCAGCCGATGTAGTGGCTCAGCCAATGGAAGTCAACGAGATTTGACCAAGGAGTCAGCTAATGAAGTTTGTACTGACGCAAACGTTTCCAATGAAGCTGAGGCTCAAGGCAAATAAGATGCTTGAGTAGAAACTGAGTTGCCTACTCTAGCTACTTACTAGCACACAGGACCAACTGAAGGGAACTGCAGCTAGCTCTAAGAAGACATAGGCATGAAAAGGCCACTACTGATGGTGAGCCTAATGGAGATCTCATGCAGCCACCACAAAAGCTACAAGTGAAAGTTCTAGTGTGGAAGAAATTCGGAGACCACCAGCTCCAATTCTAGGAATCCCCACAGAAAGTTCTAAAGAAGATGAAGTAGAAATTCAAGAGAGAAACTCTCCCGAGGAATTTCGCTCACAGAAGCGGCTCAAGCAGCTTACTACAACAGCAAAGTCAACAATAGAAAGACAGAAGAGACGAGCAACAAAGTCTCTTGAGCATGACAATGAAGTCCTTGTGGGCATTAGGCAATCCCATGTGGACATGAATCTACCAAACAATGATGCTCTACAGGAAATGTTGGAAATATTTGATCGCAGCCTCTCAACAATCGAGTTCTCGGTACAACATTTGTTAAAGGCAATGAGCAATGACGCTTTTGGAATTCTCAAGGCTCTTGGATCAGTTTGTGAAGTTGTATCCTTAGTTCCAAAGACCATGAGAGACCTCAAATTTCAGTTCATGGATGGAGCAAGAGCTGAAAGAGAATGGATGGAGGAACTTATCAAGAAGTCCCACAACTTCTACACTAGACAAATTATTGGCCTCGCATCTAAAATGCATGATAGATTCAAAACTCAGACAGATAGTCTGGTTCTTTTTAAGGAAGAACTCTCCCTCCTTCGGCAGGATAAGGCCGATGATAGAAAAATATTGTCCAATATCCAAAGCATTCTTGAATTACACACTGGATACAATATTGATGATGTCAAAAAGGGGGAAGAAGGTGAAATCAAGACTTGCTAAATAACAACAGAGGCACGAACAAGAGTTTTTTGTTGCTGAACAAAGGAGGCAGGAGCAAAAAACCAAAGGCGACAATGCAAGAATTGAGAGATCGCCAACATGAAGAATTTGAAAGATCTTTGAAAGAGTCAGAGGCAAGGGTACATAATATCCTTGAAAAGGATAATATTTAACTCCACGAGATCTATCTTTCTACATGTGTGCTTCCTGATCAACCTGTTCGCAGAAAGCAACCTGCCACCTCAAGAGAAAAAGAACAGGAAAATGCTGCTCCAAAATTATCAATCCTTTCAAAGTATGGAGACTGGCTGCGAAATCAGTCCACAGACGAGCAACTAGATGAGCTTCGTAATTTTCAGATTTCAAATGAACTGAAAGAGATCCTACTGAAGAGTAAATTGATAAGTGGAGGTTGGGTGAAATTCTCAGATACTTCAAATACCTACTGAATGATGGAAATTCAGGGACGTTCTAGGTTCCTCTAGAGACAAGCTGAAGGTCTATGAAGAACAATTAAACAGAGGAGTAATTCCATTCCAGATTGAGCTTAAAGACTTAAAGTGGGATAAATACAAGATTTTCCCTTCTGTTGAATGGTGGTAAATGGAAGATCTTACTCCTCAGGTACAACTCTAATACATGAATTTTGAACGGATCATGTGTACAAAATGATGGAGGTTCTCTGAGAATGATCCTACCAGATCTAGAAGGACTAGGGATCTGAGAGCAGAAGATAGAGCAAGGCACAGACGCAAAAAGTATGCCAAGCAGCATTTCACAACATTATTGAAAGAAGGATAGAAGGTGATTGTATGCTGGGTAAATTCTTATTTATCTATGATCTGGATATAAGATTGTTTTGATTTGGAAGGTGCTTACTATAACAATAACAGATAGGCATATTTGATGAAAACAGTTATCTTTTTTGCCAAATGATTACAGCTCGTAATCTTACATCATGAATGTTGCATACTTAGTACCTTTTGATGAATGATTGTTTATTCATAACAATTTGTTGTTTATGCGACTTTAAGTATTCTATTTACTTAGAGTTTTGACATAAATAAGAAGGGGAAAATTGTTAGAAAATTTATGTTTAGTTTTGATGATGGAAAAGACTCCTATAAGGTAGGAACTAGTGCCCCCAAAATTTTTGTAAATCTTATAATAGATAGGGCTAGTTCTACTTAGGCAGAAGTCGCAGCAAGCAAGTAGCAAGCAACACAAGGTTACTATGAGCAACGGATCCTGAATCGCAGCAAGGAATAGAGACTGTAGTGAGCACGCAGCATGGTTGCTTATGCCCATCCAACATACAACATTGTTTGCAGTATGAAAGGTACACCTAGCAAGCAAGTAGGCGTCTTGTCCACAAGTGTGAAAGTCAAAGTCAAAGTTAGGGATATTCAAATTCAAAATATAGTCAGTGGAGACAAGGTTTAAACTTTGTACGGACTAACCAATTACGTGGGGACATATAGCCTGACAAAAAGCAAAAGGTTCGTTGGACACTGACACAAAGCCGCAACCACTCTGACCAACTCCCTACGAAGAAAGGACAAACGACTCTTTACCATACGAGTAGCATCAAAGTTTACCGAATAGAAGGAGATGAAGGACAAAGAGAGGCAACCAAACTACTGAAATTTAAGCAATTACTTCGCATTAAGCACTCGAGCATTTTTATCCAAGCTTCAATACATACCCTCTAATATTCAACCAGTGTTTATGCAAAGTATACCGGAGCAACACAGCAAGCAGCAAGCACGCAAATGAGGAACCAGAAGCTGCATATACTGTAAGTGCAGTCAGTAGATACATGGCAAATCCAGGGAAAAGGTATTGGGAAGCTCTTAAGTGGGTGTTGAGGTACTTAAAAAGGTCTGTTGAGTGTGGACTGTTATTTTAAAGGAATGGAGATCATAAACAAGAGATTCTGAAGGTTTTATAGATTTTGATTATGTTACTAATTGTGATACAAGGAAATCTCAAACTGGTTATATCTTCACATTGAATGGATCTGATGTTAGTGGGAGATCCATGCTGCAATATGTGGTGGCTCTATCTACGACAAAGGCTGAGTACATGGCCTTGAGAGAGGCAATGAAAGAAGTCATGGCTTAGAGGGATTCTGAGTGAATTTGGTATTAATCAAGAGGTTGTGTAGATATTTTGTGACTCCCAAAGTGCTCTTCATTTAGCTAAACATCAAGTGTTCCATGAGAGGTCCAAGAACATTGATGTGATACATCACTTTGTAAGGGATGTGGTTGAGAAGGGAGCTATGGAGGTGGTCAAGATTGGAACTGATCATAATGCGGCTGATATGCCAACTAAGACATTGGCTGTCTAAAAATTCAGGTACTATCTTAAGCTGGTAAATGTTACTTTGTTTTAAAAGGTGACATTGAGCCCTGTAGTGGGGAAGACATGGAGGGAGTTTGTCATGCTTTCTGGAAGGCTTCCTTAGTAACCAAGGTGGAGATTGTTGAGAATATATGGTCACTGATTTAGCCACACTTTCAGCTCAACGAATGAGGCAGGATGAACCAGGTTTTTAGCACGTGATATGCATGCTACATGGGAGTGTTAGTTAAGACAATTAGCTTCATTAAATAAATCTATTTCATTCGGTTTAGCAGTTTGTGTTGTTGTTAGTTAGAATGGCTGGGAGTTATTCCGGTATATCTCAAGATTGTATTTCTTTCTCTTGTATCACATACACATCACTTTCTCAGCACAATAGATAGAAAGAGAGCGAGATAGTGAGGCAGTTGAGCCATTAAGAGAGAAGAAAGTGTGAGGAGTTGATGTGAGATCATCCAAGTGTAGCAATGATTCTTAGATGTTGATCTAGGTGTCTTTTCTTGTCTTTGTTGTTGTAAAACCTCAAGAAAAGTAGTGGAATTCACCTCATATGGACGTAGGCTCGATTATAGCCGAACCATGTAAATTGTATCTTCAAAGTGTTTGATCAAATGTCTTTCGTTTGTGTGTGTTTTCTGTGTTGATAACTACAATAATATAAGTGATGACTTGTCGTTATAAAACATTTTAGAGTCCAACTTCGGTGCAACCATTGCACCGGTACAACCATCTGCTTTCGACCGTTTGATCTTATGAAATTCCATCCTGATCATTGATTTATTTAAAAGTACTAAAACGGAAAAAGGTTGAACTAAAATTCACTTATTATTCTTCCCAATAAAGAATCACAATTTCCCATACATCTTTTTTAAAATCATCTTGTGCTTTGTGTCATTATTTATTTTATCCTTTCTTTGATTGGCTAATATAGGTGGCCCAAAAATAAAGTTCCCAATTGCATTTCTTGGAGTTTGAGAAAGCAATCTATTGCATTTTGATTGGGCATCAATAGTTAATTGCCTCTATTTTTAGTTAAATTGCTTTCTAGATATTATACCCAAATAATCAAATGGATCTAGTATCTGTCTTTTATGATTTTGTAAATAATGAATCATTATTGCTAAATTATTAGTTAATGACATATTAACTTTCTAATATGTTTTGACACCGCCAATATTTTCCCTTTCATCATACCCAGCCTAAATCAACGAAGTCAATGTACATCTACTCAAAGAAGCCTAACATTGTACCTTCATCTTCATGTTTGTACCTTATAGCTGAACATTCGGACTACCATTGAAATTTCCATCCTAGAATAGATTCAGACACACAGGAAATTGCTTGGAAACACTGAAAACTTTCTTTATGGCTTGAAAATTATTTCTTTACCAAGAGAAAGATAGTTGTTGGTCGCTAATAAAGAAAAAGGAAGAAACTGAACAAAGCTTATAGTCTAAATGCCTAAACAAGTGAATCACTTTATTTAATATAAAAGTCTTCCATTTTTTAGCTATATCTCATTCATTATCATATTCCTTTGTACTAATTAAATTGTGTTGTAACATAATAAATAAATCTAGAAATTCGTAGATAGTTGATCTGATCAGTTGAGTCAGGTCAAGTAGGGGATTTTTTGTTGACTCGATAAGTTAATTGGATCCAACAATGGATAATTATTGAGCAAATTAACCAAAATTGGACAAATAGTTGATATTTGTTGATGATATTTGTTGACTCGATAAGCTAATCGGGTGCAACATTAGAATTTATTTTATGCGATTAGCCAAATCAGGTCAGATAGTTGTCATTTGTTGATTCCATAAGCCAATCGGGTCCAATATTAGATACTTGTTGAGCAGATTAACCAAATCAGGTCGAATATTTGATACATATTGACTCGATAAGTGAATCGGTTCCAATAGTGGATGCTTGTTGCATCAATATTTCAAGAGCGGTCAATTAGTGGGTACTTCTTGATCTGAGTAGCGGAATTTGGTCAAATAGGGGATGCTTGTTGACTCGATAAGTTAGTCGGTTCCAATAGTGGATGCGTTTTAAGACGATTAAGCGAGTTGGGTCCACTAGTGGATATTTGTTAACTCGATAATTTAATCGGGTACAATAGTTGATGCTTGTTGAGCCAATATTTTGAGGCAGATCAATTAGTGGGTATTTGTTGATCAAAGTAGCCAAATCGGGTCAAAAAGGGGATGCTTGTAGACTTGATAAATTGTTCGGTTCCAATAGTGGATGCTTCTTGAGTCGATTAGTCGAATGTGGTCGAATAGTGGATACTTGTTGACTCGATGAGTTAATTGGTCCAATAGTGGATTGTTGTTGAGTGGAATAACCGAAACATTTCAAATAGTGGTCACTTGTTGGCTCAATAAGCCAATCGGGTTTGATATTTGAACTTTTTTAAGTCGATAATCTCCTACACGGTTTAATTAGTGACTGATAGTTGATCTGATTAGCCGAACCAGGTCAAGTAGTGAATACTTGTTGAATTGATAAGTTAATCAGTTCCAATAAGTGTTCTAAAAGAAACTAGGCTAGGCTAGTCATGCGGCAAACTAGGGTCTAGCACCTAATTAGGGGGGAGGGGAGGGGCTAGGTGGGGTTAATCGAGTTCAAACGGGGTTATGCAGGGAGAAATTGAGAAAATATAGTCGTCCAATGATCGTCTAGTGCCTAGACGGGGTATAGAAGGAGCTAGACAGGGATTTTTAGAACAGAGGTTCTAATGTTGGATGTTTATTGATTCGATTAAACGAATCAGGTCAAATAGTGATGACACGTTGACTCGTGATACACTATTTTATACCCTAGTATTCCACAAGTGTATGGTTCTAAAGTAGTTAGTGGTAGACAAGGTTGATCCACAGAGACTGTATTATGTGAGCTTAGTACCCTAATTGTAAACCTCTACTCTATCTAGACTTTCGAATAAAAAGATGGATTTTGTATTTTCTAAACCTAAAAACTAATTAACTAACGAAGAATTGCTTGGAAAACAAGTAATCAAAGATATGGTAAACTCATATGGATAAAGTTGTATCCTAGAGCATAGATTTCAATATGAACTCCTATGTAAGATTAACCTAAAAATCTAGACTTTTAAACCAATAATGTTATTTATTAGGCGCTACTCTAAATTAACCCTCCTCTGAATTCGGTAGATCAATTAAGGATAGACACCCTCTCGAGTTGACCAAACCTAAAAGACTCCCAAGGGTCCCCTAAGCTAATGCCTACGCAAGTCCTCACTCCTCTCGGGCGATTATTGGGACCTACACCATATGCTCGAAGCGGAATTGCTAAGCAAATATAATTACTAAGTTGGCCAGATACAGATAAAATCAAAACATATTTATTCACAATCTACTTTCTAACCCTAGAATACAATATGTGTTAAGCTATTCATAATCAAAGTTGAAAACCAAATACATCTATAGATAGACATGTTTGGAATAATTAACTAAAGAAAAGGAATAGAAAAACCCAAATCTTGTCTCCAATTTTCACCTTATCACGTCCTTGATCTTCGATCTAGTCTCCAAGTTCTTCTCCGATGAATATTGTGTGTCAATTTTGGACCTAGAAACATCTTTTTTATAATTGGGGATGATTTTGGATGATCATGGGTAAAAAATCAAAGCCTTCTAGAATAAGGAATCATAAATCGATTGAAACTATCACGGCCGCTGCTACCTATTGCGGTCGTGTTGGCTTCACAGCTTAGAATGCATTTACTATGAAGCTTTTGTCAATACCGCTACCCTTAGTGACGCGGTCGCGTTGGGCTATCAACTCGGCCGAGTTGCTTTCGCCTCGGACGAGTTAGTGCTCACTGCTTTCTTCGTAGTTTTTTCTTCAACTTGGCCTCAGAGTTGCCAAATAGCCTCGATAGTCTACTCGTTTTGTCCAAACATCAATTCCTCTTTATTTCTTCCGAGTTTCTTGCACATCTTTCGTCTGGACTTTGTCCAGACGACTTTTTAGCATATTTATACATGATTATCACTAAAACAATCATAAACACGTCAAATGACACAAAATAACAAATACAACCAATTCCCGACCAAATATGCATGCAAATGATAAAAAAACTAGACATCTAAATCGACCTAAATGCTTGCATACACAACGTGTATCAACTCGATAAGCCAATTAGGTCTAATATTAAAATTTCGTTGAGCCGATAACCCTATATGGGTCAATTAGTGGCTACTAGTTGATCTGATTAGCCGAATTAGGTCAAATAGTGGATATTTATTGACTCGATAACTTAATCGGGTAAAATAGGAGATGCTTGTTGAGCCAATATTTCGAGATGGATCAATTAATGGGCACTTGTTGATTCGAGTTGTCGAATCGGGTCAACAAGGGGATGCTTGTTGACTCGACAAGTCAATCGGTCCCAAAAGTGGATGCTTATTGAGCCGATTAGCCGAATCGAGTCAAATGGTGGTGACTTGTTGACCTGATTAGCTAACCGGGTATGATATTGGAATTTTGGTGAGACAATAACCCTACATTAGTCAATTAGGTTCTACTATGTTGATCAAATTAATCAAATCGAGTCAAATAGTGGATAATTGTTAACTCGATAAGTTAATCGGGTATAATAGCGGATGCTTGTTGAGCTAATATTTTGAGATGGGTCAATAAGTGGGTACTTGTTGATCCGAGTAGTCGAATCGGGTCAAGTAGTGAATGCCCCTTGATAGTTGATCTGATTAGTCGAATCAGGTCAAGTATTGGATACTTGTTGAATCGATAAGTTAATCAGTCCCAATAGTGGATGATTGTTGAGCCAATTAGCCAAATGGGATCAAATAGTGATTACATATTGACTCGATAAGCCAATCGGGTCTAATATTAGAATTTCGTTGAGCTGATAACCTACACACGTTAATTAGTCGCTACTAATTTATCCGATTAGCCGAATTGGGTCAAATAATGGATATTGGTTGACTCTATAAATTAAGCGGATACGATAGTGAATGCTTGTTAATCTGAGTACCCTAATCGGGTCAAGTAATGGGTGTCTCTTGATAGTTGATTCGATTAGTCGAATCGGGTCAAGTATTAGATATTTGTTGAATCGATAAGTTAATCGGTTCAAATAGTATATGCTTGTTGATTTCATTAGCCGAATCGGGTAAAATAATGGTGACT
The DNA here is from genome assembly GCA_958295605.1 of Ajuga chamaepitys. NCBI lineage: Eukaryota > Viridiplantae > Streptophyta > Magnoliopsida > Lamiales > Lamiaceae > Ajuga > Ajuga chamaepitys. Next base: position 32,653,091 of record OY282502.1, on the reverse strand, counting down.
TATTGACCCGATAAGCCAATCGGGTCAAGTACTGAAATTTCGTTAATTGGATAACCCTACATGGGTTAATTAATGGCTACTAGTTGATCCAATTAGCCGAATCGGGTAAAAAAATGGATACTTATTGACTCGATAAGTTAATCGTGTACAGTAACAGATGTTTGTTGAGCCAATATTTTGAGGCGGGTCAATAAGTGGGTACTTGTTGATCCGAGTAGACAAATTGGGTCAAGTAGCGAAGGCCTCTTGATAGTTGATCCGATTAGCCAAATTGGGTCAAGTAGTGGATATTTGTTGAATCGATAAGTTAATCGATTTCAATAGTGTACTTGTTAATTTCATTAGCCGAATCGGGTCAAATAGTGGTGGCTTGTTAACCCATTAAGCCAATCGGATCAAATATTGGAATTTTGTTGAGCCGATAACCCTACACGGGTTAATTGGTGGCTATTAATTGATCTGATTACCCGAATCAAGTCAAATAGTGGATACTTGTTGACTCGATAAGTTAATCGAGTACTATGGATGCTTGTGGAGCTAATACTTCGAGACCAGTCACTTAGTGGGTACTTGTTGATCCGAGTAGTCGAATTTGGTCAAGTTGTGGATGCCTCTTGATAGTTGATCTGATTACCCAAATCGGGTCAAGTAGTAGATATACTTGTTGAATCAATAAGTTAATCGGTTCCAAAAGGGGATGCTTGAGCGAATTAACTCAAACAGGTCAAACAGTGGATACTTGTTGACTCGATAAGTCAATCGGGCCCAATATTAGAATTTCGTTGTGCCGATAACCCTACACGGGTTAATTAGTGGATACTAGTTGATTGGATTAGACGAATTGGGTCAAATAATCGATTGTTGACTCAAAAGGTTATCAGGTACAATAATGAATCGTTGAGCCAGTATTTCGAGACAAGTAAATAAGTGGGTACTTGTTGATTCGAGTAGCCGAATCGAGTCAAATATCGGGTGCCTCTTGATAATTGAGTCGATTAGGTTCATCGGTTCCAAATATTGGTTACTTGTTGACTCTATAAGTTAATCGGTTCCAATTGTGGATGCTTGTTGAGCAGATTAGCCGAACTGGATAAAATAACTAAGGGCACAAAGTAAAAAGATGATTTTGAAAGTTGTGTTCTCAACAGAGTAATCTTCCCTTTTTATACCCAACAGAATTAACTACCCTCGCCAAATGACAGCGTTCCATATTAACAGAAACTTCAAATATTAGTCATGTAAATTACAGAAATACCCTTTCTGTTATCATGACACATAATACATCATAATTAAGTGATTACTTAAAAAGGTGAACGTTGGATTCAATTATGAATTGCAAATCCAAGTGATGGAGGTCAAACCATTTTGATTGCACTAAGTCATAATATTATAGCATGCAGAGGTAGCTGTGTTTAGGTTTAGACGTACGGAGAGATTCTTGTCCATCATACTATTATTTCGCAAGTTGGACTTATTAATCATAATCTGCTCATCACCTCCTTCATACCAACAAAAATATTGCATCGACGCTGTTATAACGTAATATTACATAAGATGCAGATTCGGAAAAGTGACAGATTTTATAAAATAATTTCTGCTTTTCTAAATCAATATTATATTAGTAAAGAACTAATCCTTCCAAGTACGTCTCTTCGTTTATATCTATGAATTTATTATTATGGTAAGAGAAAGATTTTCTAATTAACGCCTTTTAAAAAAATAAACAAGAAAAAATATGAGGCTAGTCTTTGCCGACCTGTCATTATCAATATACAATTATAATAGTTTAATACAAACCGTGTTAAAATGTGGTAGCGTTCTTGATTGTAGATGTTCATGAGACATTTGTAATAGCCAAAATACATTTTGTTTCCTTTAAATAACTTATATTTTAAAAAGTTTTTAAATGAACAAGAGTTTGAAGACATAATACTTAGTCTCAAAGTTGTCAAACTCGAGATTTTAAGTAAAATCGGTGGAGTGTCTGTAAAATCGGATCGTAAAATAGAATCGTAAAATCGTAAGATACTACTAATTATACAAAATAACCATATATATATCTATATAAATTATTCTATATATATTTTAATTACAACAAGTTTTGAATCGATATCTTGTATAAAAAATACATATATTATTTACACAATTTATCGAAAAGGAAAAAAATATACGATATGAAGAAATGTTTTAGGCATCATGGTTTATATATACATTTAGTACCGCATTCCTAAATTATAATTCTGAATACTTTAATTTTAAGACAAAACCAAAAAATAACCTTAGTGAAACTAAGTATTACATAAAAAAAAAAAAAAAAAAAAAATTTATGAAGCTTATATTTTAATTTAGAACTTGATTAGGGAAAAAAAAAAGATTTTGAGCAAAAGTGGCTCTCTTTGTATACAGTTTGTTCTCGAAAAGTCTTAAAATCACAATTTTAAGTTGGTATAAATTCTACAATTCGTATTGTATGTTTGTTTAATTGGTAAAATATAATAAAAAGTAATATGTTATAAAACTCTTAAACTCGTATACAAAATCGTAAAATCGTAAACTCGTAAAATCGCATGAGCAAACTCGAGAGTTTACTCCGATTTCATCAGATCTCGATTTTATCACGAGTTAACTCGTTTAGGAAGAAATAACTCGTAAACTCGTAGAATCGTAAGAGTCAACTCGAGATTTTGACAACATTGCTTAGTCTAGCTACCTAAAACGGAAAGATTTATTAGAAAATTTGGAAGCACTCGTTAGAGAATTTAAAAGCATTTTGTTTAATGATTATGTTTTATGCTCAAGTGTAGATATCTGCTCTGACATTTTTTTCTTAACTCTTTTTCTTTTGTGTGGTATTATTCGTTTATTATGTGAATGCACATTAAGCATAAATGTGCTACTTATTTAAATTTAAATTTGTATTTTAATAATCAACTATTATAGAAATTGCAGCAATAACTTTACTGTACTACAAACAAATATATATATATATATATATATATATATATATATATAGGTATCCATGGGCTTATTGACTCAGTCAGGGTTATTAGGCTATTATATATTATCTTGTCGGGTTCAAGTTGTTAATTTCAACTTAATAAGCTTATTGGGCGGATTCAAGCGAACCCTTATAAGTTCGGGCCTTATTAGGCTGATTCAATAACGATTCAATTAGCACAATTTGGCCCTCCTATATTAAATAAAGGGAAAATTATTAAAAATGCTCCTTAAGTTACAAAAAATTGATAAAAATGCTCCGTCATATGCTACTACCAGTTACTTAGCCGGTGACGGGTTGACATGGCATTAAGTTTTGAGGAAAATTGGTAAAAATGCCCCTTAAGTTTGTCATAATTAAGAAAATATCTTTTAAGTTTGACACTTTTAAATACTGTCCCATAAGTTACAAAAAAATTTGATAAAAATGCCCCATCACCGGCTATTACCTATTACCCAGCCGGTGACAGGTTGACCTGACATTAAATGTTTTTTAAAGCTGATGTGATTTTTTTTATATGATATGGTATTGTTTCATTTATCTTCTTATAGATTTAGATTACAAAATATACTAAAAAAATCTAATAGAAATAAATGTACATTTAAATATGAATATTATAAAAATAATAGTAACTTATTTTTATAAAAAAATTAAAAAAAATTAAAAAATCAAAATCTTATTTACAAAATATGATAAAATCCAACAAAATATAAAAAATTTACAATAACCACCGTCATGCCTCCCAAACCCTATCGTCTTCTTTCTCAAATTGTCGTCGCCGCCTCCGAAACCACTGCCTATTTCTGTACCCAACTCAAATTAGCCAACTACTTTATTAGTCATTGCAAATCCTCCAAATCGAAACGGAAGTAAGCCTCAAGCCCCAAATTAGAACGAATAAGGCTGCTGGCAGACCACCATGGTTGTCGGCATTCAAAATAAAATGGGCGGATGGCGACGGATGGTAATTCGAATGGCCGGACCACCATGGTTTCATATCAGCCTTGGATCTGGTCATTTGAAGGCTAAGGTAGGAAATTGGATGTCAACAATTGCCTTTAATCAAAAGTCGAAAGGACAAATGTGCGTACGGTGGCGGTGGCACAAGGTTGGCCGGAGGGTTGGAGATCTGCGATGGTGGAGGATGTGGTCTTTTTAACAACAAGAAAGAACTAAAAAGTTGTTTAAAAAAACTTAATTTGACCTTTTTAGATCTGCGGTGATGAGGTCCTCTTTTTTAGATTTGTTTAATCTTAAACTTTGTATATCAATAGTTAATTTTTATCATCCTAATTTATAATTTAAAAGAAAATAATAATAACAAAGACAAAAGAAAAAGAAAAAAAATATTAATGCCACATAATATAAAGAACCACAACAACTTATAAAAAAAATTAGTGCCACGTCAGTCTGTTACCGGCTGGGTAACATATATTAGCTGGTGACGGGGCATTTTTGTAACTTAGGGGCATTTTTAAAAAGTGTCAAACTTAAAGAACATTCTCTTAATTATGGGAAATTTAAGGGGCATTTTTACCAATTTTTCCAAAAAAAATAATGCTACGTCAGCCCGTCACGAACTGGGTAATAGGTAGTAGTCGATGATAGAATACTTTATCAGAGGCCATTATTAAAAAGTGTCAAAGTTAAAAAGCATTTTCTTAATTATGATAAACTTAAGGAGCAATTTTACAAATTTTTCCTTAAATAAAATTAACATTGTACATTTGGCTAGAAGGAAATCTAGCAATACAATCTTTTGTTTGCTAGAAGTGTGCATCACTTATTCATTAAATACATGGATGGGTAGAAAGTAAATTGAGTTTGGACTAATTTTGGCCCCTCGGTTGGTTTTAGGGAGACTATGTCAAATTTTAATTCAGGACGGTGCCTCCCCTCCCCCTTAGACTCGTGTTTTCATAATATATAAAGAAAGAGAAAAGCTATTCGGCTTTCTCTGTTTCTCATCGCTAATATTATCTCTCTCTCCCTTCCAAGAACTGATCAACTAATTCCAGATGACCAAGGTCAAATTTTACTTCTCTTTACTTGTACTCCTCCTTGCACAAATATTTTTCTTCTAATTCTTAACTTACATGGATATTTATTTATCAAGGTTTACTTCATCACAGTTTATGACTCTGCTTCTCTACTTCACTAATAGACTTCTACATATAATCTCAAAATTATTTTGTTTTTTTGTTTTTTGACTGTTCAATGGATCTTCTTCTTCCTCCAGAAAGTGGTCGTAAAATTACATATTCATGATGAGAAAGAGAAGCAGAAAGCCATGAAAGCAGTTTCTAGCCTCTCAGGTAATTGTCTAATTTTCCTCTTTTTTCTGATATAATAAATTTGACATGTATTTATGAATTTTCTCCTACATAATTCTACTATGTTTTCTGTTTCATCACTCCATTGCTGCCGCGTGAAAATACTGGTCAGTTTAGATGGAAACTATGAATTACATCCTCAAAGAAGAAATGACATAGTATTTATATTTTGTAGGTATTGAGTCCCTTGCGATGGACATGAAAGAGAAGAAATTAACAGTAGTAGGGGACGTTGATCCAGTTCAAGTGGTGAGCAAATTGAGAAAATCATGGCACACAGAAATTCTAACTGTTGGGCCCGCAAAAGAGCCCGAAAAGAAGAAGGACGACGACAAAAAAGATGACAAAAAAGACGATAAAAAAGATGACAAGAACAAAACTGAAGACAAGATCAAGAAAGAATACGAACAAGTTGCTGAACTTTTCAAACACCACAACAATTACAATCCTTATTACACACACCCACAGCACTACCGTGTCTACAGTGCTGAGGACAATCCAAATTCCTGTGTTATTTCTTAACTATTTCAAATATTCAATGATTGTGATTTGTGAATACTTCTCATTAATTTTTGATGAATTTTGAAGTATTTTCCAAGAACACATTGATGATGGATGGATGTGTGTTTTATGTAAATAGTGGCTGCAGAGGGGCAATAAATTTTAAATTCTTGTGATTTTGTGTTTCCTATAAAAATGTAAGAAATCTTTTGGTTTCTCCTATTGCATGGTGGTCTTTTGATTACACTGGTATGTCATAGATGCTTGTTAAATTGAGAATCAAACCAACTTACATTTCTTTTGATTGAAGAAGCAATATATACAGAATGAGTTAGCTGGAGGTTTTACCTCCCTTAGCTTAACTCTTAACTAACAACTCTAACCACCCTTCCTAATTATAGTTAGGCCATGACTAACTATGGTTTACAGTTAACTAACTAACATTGGTTGAACATATTCCAATACACCTCTTTCAAACCTCACTAGATTTGCTACAAGTTCTTTTTCTCCAAAACACTTAATACAACCACGAAGCAATGACTTGGAAGCTTGATTAACTGGCTTAGAATCTTGTAGTGGTGAAATGATAAACTCAATTCTTTAGAAGCAAAAATGATCACTTGCAACTTGAAGGATGAACTCTGCCTTTGACTTGAAAGATGAACTCTGCCTTTGAAATGAAGTGATGAACATGTTCAACCCTAGAAATTGTTTCCACGTGGGTTCTGCAAGGTGCTTTCACTACTAGAAATTTGGTTTTTAGTATCAGAAATTTTGTGTTGAAAAAAAATTCTGATACTAAATACAGATAATAGTATCGGTTTTTAAATATCCGATACCAAGCTCATTAGGCCTAAATCTTTTGCATCGAAAATAAAATATTCCGTTACAAATTACCTTTGGTATCGATCTTATTTTTCTGCAAAAAATTTACAGCGTCGAAAAAATTAATTATTGATACTAAAAGTTTTTAGTATTAACTATTTTTCCGATACTAAATATTTTACTCCCAAATTATTTCTGAGTAGCACCCCAAATTTTCAAAAATACATTTGGTATGTGTTGGTGCTTTATAAGGAATGATTTTGTTGGCAGATCTTCATAATATTTCTTCTTGTCAACCTTGGCATAAACACACCAATCTACTCTTTATCTAAACCTACCAAACACAACATACTCAAAAAATGGTATTTTTCTATTAATGCCATAAGATTAAAAAATTCCCTATGTTAACAATGTTTATCATGCACAAGAATAGAAAATTGATCACCTTTACTCCCATTACTCAACCCACTCCCCCTTATCAACTGGCCTTTAATTTTTCAGTATAAAGTACTACTATACACCCCATAAAACGAACCCATTTTCAGAAACATTTTTTATCCCCAATTTCAAAGTAAGTGTGTCGTTGTTGGTTAAATTAAATAGAAGAAGTAGTAATTTATATATGATTGAATAAGTTATATTAACAAATAAAAGACTTCATATAAATGATAATTTATAGTTTTTAGAAGGTTAAACTTCACTTAAAAAAAGTTCTTTCGTATAATATTTTTTACACAATAATTGTGGCCACAAATAATAAGTTAGTCACAAATCTCTCTACAACTTATTTAAGACTACTTTTAGAGACAACTGGTTGTTGCAAAAAATGTTTGAGACGCATTTGAGACCACTTTTGTGGTTAAAAATATATTATTTGTGTCCGAGTTATGAGACACAATAAAATTGTGACAATACTCATAAGTTGTGACAAATAATCATTATTTGAGACCACTTCACTTAAGTTGTGACAAATATTCATTATTCGAGACCTCTAAAACATCATTTTTTTTTTTTTTTTTTTTGTAGTGCTTTCGTCAAATTGATTAAAAATAACATATTGTACATCCGTAAAATATAACTTTTTTCCTTGGACGGAGAGAGTATGTTTTAGATTGTCTGAAAAGTAGTATTTTTCAAATTAAAAGCAGTATTTTTTCTTGGAAATATATTTATTTCCGTTGAGAACATATTGTGTATAACAACACTTTCTTATAACTAGTCAAATTAAAATTAGTATGTTTTAGATAAACATAATACTTTTAGGATAATATATTAGTTAAATATCATGAAAAAGGAAAAAGAAATAGACTTTTAAAAATATATATGTTTTAGGAGAAAAATATTTGGTTCTGGTACAATAAAATAGATCTTTTGCATAACAGTTTTTTAAATCAAAATTATGATGATTAATGATAAATTATTTGAGAATATGGTGTATGGATGGTACAGTAGTTTACGTACGAAGTAGCTATCTTTTCCTCTCAGAAGTGGTAGCTGTCATGGAACGCTAATTTTCACAATATTACTCCTATTTTGACTTGTACATAGTTTTTATTTCCAATTTGCCTATTTACCCCCACTATGATGCTAAGAAAAACTTATCAATATAGACATTTTTGTATTGGTGCCATAATAAATAACGCTCATCTGTAGCAATCATATTCATTATTCATACCAAACACGTATTTTTTTAAAATGATTATTATAACACAACTGATGTCAGCAGTAGGACATTGCCAATGAGGGACTCTAGAAAAACAGCGACCTACAAAACCAACTCTTTTAATTTGTGAAACTAAATCTTAGAAAAGTTTAAATTAAAATAAGTAAATAAACACTAAGAAGCTATTCTATGTTTGATATTTCTACAAACCCTTCTAAAATTATAATTTGCAATTACCCAATTAAATTCATGCTCATTTATTTTTGACAAAACCGAGTAACGGTTACACAAATCACATTCTATGTGTATTAAAATAAGTAAAATTTTCAATATTAGTCTTGTAACTTGGAGCGGTTTCGGAAAAAAATCATTTAACTTAGCTAATTTCAATTTTAATCATGCGCATATCCACACATATCCAATTTAAGAATATTTTTCGCTGCAATCCACTTAATTTACTCACCGAATTTTCTGACGTGCGGCGCATACGTCCTCTCAATTTTGAGGTTTCTAGTCAGATTTTAGATGTGGCAATACTAAGATATGTGGCACGCCAAAAAACATAAAAAAATAAAAACCAAAACCACTAAATTCAAGCCATCAAAGTAAAGGAGGTGGAGGAAATGTATATATCGGCATTGTCTTCTTTCTTACCTCCTGTAGAATTTCTCTGCAAACTCTAGCTCGTGAAAAGAAAACAACAAGAAGAAGCTCCCTTCTTCTTCGTTCGAGCATGGCTTCAAGAATGTCTCAGAAGTTATATATCCTTCTTCTTCTTCATTACTTTCCTATGTCGACGTCGTTCTTGCTAAAAGCTTCAAGAAAAGGAGATTATTTGTGGTTCAATTTCGAAGCAATGGGTCCATTGAAGATCTAGGTTTAGGTTTGGGAATTAGGGTTTTGATCTCTTTAGAATTTTGGGTTATGGCTATTTGTCTCTCTATGATGTGCATATATTTATTCCATATTTTATATTAATATTTTTATATTTTTGGATGATTATTATTCCTTATTGATCTTAATTAATTATCTTTGATGTAGGAGAATAATAATTGGACCTAGAGCAAAATTAGGGTTAAATTGATATTTTGGGCTGAAAAGTGAAGAAGTGGGCCAAGATAGTGAGAGGATGGGCTTGGAAAGTCTTCAATTTTATGGAAGAAGCCCATCAAGAGCTTTATTTAATTTAGAATTATTTTCTTTATGTAATTATCTCGATATTATTTAGATATTCCGTTTAGAGATAAGATTTGATTAGGAGTATGAAATAATTTTATTAGCGTAAGATTTAAGAGAGGCGCGCACCAATCAGTACCAAGAATTCCAATACGCACTCTTTCTCTCCTCTCCCCATAATTCAGTGCCACTTTTCTATTTTTCTTCTAGTTTTTCATTTTTTCTTCTCTACGCTTCGTGTTGAAGACCTTGGATTCCACTGTCGGTAATTAAGGTTATTTTTTGGTTCAAGGGTTGAAATATATTCTTCTAGTTTTTCATTTTTTCTTCTCTATGCTCTGTGTTGAAGACCTTCTTCTCTATGCTCTGTGTTGAAGACCTTGGATTCCACGTCGTTAATTAAGGTTATTTTTTGGTTCAGGGATTAACTATTTCAATTAGGTTATTGTGAGGCAGTGTGATTTAATTGTTCTTGTTAATTCAAGTATTTGTAGATTCAAGTTTAATTGTTCTTGTTAATTCAAGTATTTGTAGATTCAAGTTTATTTATAGAGGAATTGTCTATGATATTGAATTGACAACTCAATTGATTATTGAATTTCTTACTGCTATCCATGAATTTATAATCCATAACTGTCATAGAAGATTGGACCATAGTAGCCATAAGTTGAATTTATCGTGCTATCATAATTAATTTAACCTAATTGAATCTACAAGCTAATTATTGATAGTTGCAGCTATCTCAACTCACAACTACAAAAAAGTTAAAAGACTACTGTCAAAAACCGTAGTTAAAGGAGTATAGTGACCGTGGTAGTAGATACCGTAGTCGTAGACCTATCACCAATAACTACGGTTAATGAACCGTAGTAGTTAGTTATAAAGACTACGGTTGTCAACCGTTGTCGTTCTACTACATCTACGACTACGGTATGTACGACCACGGTTGGGAACTTTCTTTGACTACGATTTGAACCGTAGTAATTTATACTAACGACTACGGTTGAAAACCATAGTAGTAGATTTAACATCTACGACTACAGTATGTATAACAACGGTTGGTGACTTTCTTTGACAACGGTCTGAACTGTAGTTATTAAAGCGGTTGATAACCGCTGTTATGATCTATATTTTTTTAATATTTAATAATTGATATATACATAGTTAATAATTTAAAATTAATAATCATACATATAATAAACAAAAACTGGACAATAAAAAAAATTGCTCCAAATTTTTTTCTCAATATCAATAGAAGTATACTTCTTCAAAGTGTTTAAAAAACAAAAATAAACTAAAAAAAAAAATACTACAAAATGTTAAAGATCTAAATTAGCTCATTTATCTATAGTCACAACCTTACAAGTTAAGGCTGCAGTTGATTTCGTCCTGCATTGATCCCTTGAATGGATACACAAAAATATATAAAACTCCCCCTTAAAAAGTTGATACTCATATCCTAAATACAAAACATATGATAAAATAAACAAGTTGAGTTGCTTTAGCTATGTTATCCAAGTCAGTTCCTCATTTGAAGCATTGTAGGATGTTTCTCTGGACCAAATGCGAATAATATATCCTGTATTCATAGATAAGATAAATCTCATTATTGGGTGTTAAGAAAAAGCAAATTATTAGATGCCATAAGAAAGCAGATATAGAATAATTTACGTATAAATTTTTTAGCACTAGGTGATCATTTATGCACATGTTAAAGCAATCAAATTCCTAAAGGGTGTGTTGTGAGCATAACCACTGAAATAGCATTTCAACTACCAAATGAATGATTTCCTATATTTCCCTCACAGCTAATGTCATCAAATTTATTAACTTGCAGAAAGGCACATCAACATTTTAGAATCAACAGACTTCACATGAAAATTTTCACGTTCTAACTTGCATGTCCATGTATATAGTAATGAAGCAATACAGAGACTTGGATGTAGAAAAATATGCTTAACATCCATAATCAATGCCCAGCTAGCTAAGAATGTTCCAACAATGGTGAGGTTAGGCACTATAGAAAACAAGTTTTGGGTAATACAAATACAACAAAGATATCCAAGCTATTGGCTTATCTCTCTTTCTTGCCTCAATGTAGTCCGTACCAGAAAGCTTGTAATTTAAAGTTGAAAACAAGTTTGAGTATCAAACTAAAACTGGCCTCTTGATAAAGAATAATCTTAAAGCCAAATAAATTCATAAGCTGAGAACAAAATCTTCTTCCTAAAACGATCATCAAGTACCATACAAATAGGAAAGACAAGATGGGGCATCTCAATACTAATAAAGCAGATAAATATAAGTCACTCAGCCATGATAGCAAATTACAACATACGATGCAGGCAGCTGGATTAGTTCGACAGTTCATAAGTTATATGCAAAGATTATATAGTATCATTCATTACACTTTCAAGGATAGAAAAAGCTATAAAGGGGAGGGAGAAGAATGTGGGAAAAAAAAAACGAAGAACCAAGCAAGATATCAGGCTGATGGCACTCCCAAACCTCCAAACTAGCTTGATCATTGAAGTATTATTAGCCATTACCTTGTCCAGAGTCTGGGTATTAAGGACATAGGCTGGAGGAGCAACATTCTTAATTTTTATAGGGCAATCCTTGTTGCCAGCAGCTTCAGCTTTACACATTGTTGCCTGGAAATTTCATCACAAATCAGTATTCGCATCTTGAAGTAAGATACCAGATTCTCTAAGAAAAAAAAATCAGATGAGTAATTGAAATATTACAACCTATATGTGCAAAACACCATCAAACTGAATCAGGACAACATGAATAAATAGATATCATGCCATGTTCAAGACCCACCCTGGTGAAATGTAAATGTGAAATAAAGACTTACACATCAAGCCTTAATAATTAATTAGCAAAACTGGAGTGCAACAATGAGATTTTAATAATTAATTGGCAAAACTTCAAAGTACAATAACGGACCAATTCACATTTCCATTTAAACATAAACTGCATATGATTCATTCAAATGGAAATGCAAAAAATGGCACGTTAAAGTGACGAGAGGATAATACCAGAAAACATAACAGACAACTAGAGATGGGCAGAACTGTTAGAAGCGCTTTCTAAAAAAACCGGCCGAGGCACGGCAGCCGTGTAAGTAAATCCTGCTCCCATCTCTGCACCATAGCACTATACAACATTTCCTCTTTTTTTTAGGGAAGTAGCAATAGAGTGGAAAAAAAAATGTGGCAGTTCAATGAGATCGTACCTATGCGGCGATGAATTTAATTCGATTCTTGCAGTAGCGGACTCAGCAGAACCTGATTTAGCTTCTTTTACTAGCAATAGGGCTACAAAAATAAGCACAAATGGGGGAGAAATTAGTTCAACTTATGCAGAGAAGATACAACTAAAGCTCTGAAGCTACCGTCATTTAGCCCCTGCATAGAGACGAAAACAAAAAGAAAAAATGGAAGTCGGCTTGGCTCTAAGCAGTTGGCATTCTTACTACTTGAGCTAACCCACTACATCGTGATGGGATTTCAAGATTAACATGAGAATGATTAGCCCACTCTGATCTTAACTGCAAATACTGTTACGGAGAGCAGTAATTATCACACAAGTTGAATTGTGAAATACTGAAAACAGCGCTCTTGACCATCTGCCTGAATCTAAAAAACAAATGGATATTTAGGGAGTAAGGATGAGATTAATGAGTTCATGAGGCTACTGCATAAACTTCAAAGAAAAATCCATTTTAAATTATTTTAACTTGGTTCAGCAAATTTAGATGCCCATACAAAAGGAGATGTCAGCCTATCAAATATAAACTAGTTACACTAGTTTATTTAAACTTCGGAGTTCACTGGAAAACTTCAAATTTATAAAATACAGATTGAAAATCTGAACCAGGCTCAAGTTCTTCTTTAGTTTAACATTTCTAAATTCTCTTCCAAGTACCATGGAAGCAATCAGTAGTGATTGAACCTGCTGCCTTTGCAAATTTATGACGACTCTGGTAGCATCCCTACGAGCCTCCGCAAAAACATTCCTCCATCATTAAAATACAAACAGCAAAGTCGTACCTGTTACAATTGCATCCATATGTATTGTAGATTAGTAAGTGACTAAGTACCTGGTATATTCACTGCATGCAAGCACACAACAACCTCAGTTAGCTCATCTCAAAGTTCCGTTTGGGAAGACAGAGAATGAGGAATCACATAGTGTCATGCTTCAATTTTTTTTTTAAAATCATGCATCAGGTATCCTAACGTAACATCAGGCATCAAATTGAATGAATAAACAATTGACACTTGATAAGAATTTCTTAGGTTCCAAAGAGTAAAACTCATAAACATAAGTTACTAGAGAGATTACCTGAAGATTCTTGATTCTTAAAACAATTGCATCAACTGAGTCTCAACACCAAAGGCGAAAATCAGTCCAAACTTGATCATTCTACTGCGTACAATGTGCAGCTTCTTTGGAGGCTCTCCGACCAAGTCGGTTCGCAGTTGCAATGTTCCATTTCAGCTTCAAAGAAAAAAGTGCACAATTTGCAGTGATCAGAGACAGTGTGTCGGTATTTTATCTGCCGCGATGGCGCTGCCAGAATGGCCGGCGACAATTCCCCCTTTTTCTCCGACGAACTTTAGAGAAATGAAATTAGGGTTGTTTCCTTCAACCCTTCAAGTAAGAGTTCAAACTCAATTGGTGAATCAATGAATTTAAACGATAAATCAGTTTATAAATCCCGCGGAATGCAATTAGGGTACGGAGGAAGAACAAATTAACTAAATAATTCAAGGGTAGCAAATTCAATCTGCATTCAATTAGCTTCAGAAACGACGATAAATTGCTATTATCAACCTATAACTACACATATATTTGTTAAATTACTCGACATAGTGGCTAATTGAGCATTTCAATTTGGTGTATAACATCATGAATCATATCAAATTCCAAAAAAGAAGAAATCTGAAACATGATAAAAGCAGATATTAGTGAATAAGTTGCACACCACGATGGATCCTATGCGCTTGAAATTCACCGGAAATCTTCACCCCTTGGGCCGAAATTCACTTCAATGACGATTGAATTCAGCGTATGCTGATGGTTTTGGCGGCTCAGCTTCTTCTTATGAACCTGCTTAACATAAGCTCCAAGAGAGGCCAAATTGAACGAAGTTCTCTCACGGCTTACAATGTTTAGCTCAGCCCACACTCTATCTCGCGGTGTTGAATTTAAGATTCAGGCTCCAGCAGTAATGGATGGTCAATTTGCAATGTTGATTTTAAGATCTGATGCTCCTGTAGTCCTATAGAAGCCCCCAATGACGAAACCTGCGAGCTGCGAAATGAAATTAGGGCTTTCGTCCTTTCTTATGCAACTCCCTTCTTCATATATATTGACAACGCCCTTTTAACAACGGACGTACTGACTGTTGTCTTTAAGCGAAAAATAAGTATTCGACTACGGTTAAACGACAACGATTTTTTGAAACCGTAGTCTTTTAGCGAAAAATAGGTATTCGACTACGGTTAAACCACAACGGTTTTGCGAACCGTAGTCTTTTAGCGAAAATAGATATTCGATTACGGTTAAACCACAACGGTTTTACGAACCGTAGTCTTTTAGCGAAAAATAAGTATTCGACTACGATTAAACCACAACGGTTTTGCGAAACCGTAGTCTTTTAGCGAAAAAAAAATGTAAAACACTACGGTTTGTACAATAACCACGGTTGAACGTTAAAAGACTACGGTTATTGTGTAAAACCGTTGTCTTTTGGGCGTAGTGATTAACAGTTTTTGTTGTAGTGACTATTAGTATAAGATTTAGTTGTTTTCATAAATCGTAATGCTATCATTAAGGTGGTATGGAACGCTATCGTGCCCACCTCATTAATGACAAGTATTGACCGGTTGTTGGGACTGGTTAATTAATTTAGAAAAACACAAGATTTATTATGGTTGTACTAATAAATCTTTGGTTAAACTATTTGAATTGCAAGAAAATATATTTGTGAGCCTATGATCAATAATATAATTGACCGTCACTACCTTTGGATCAGAGTCAGGTAGTATTTAATTCATCTTTATATTTTAATTATCTTGTTTGCATGTTTTATATTTTAGAAGTCTTAATTTAGAATTAGACAGAATCAATTCAAAACCCTCCTTTATTAGTTTATTTTATATCAAAAGAAATTAATCCCCGTTCTCAGTGGATTCGGTCATATTCATCATTATACTCGTTATTTTGAAAGTAGGTAATTTAATTTGGCAATTTGACACCCATCACTCTATTTTGATATTTGAAAGATGACCAGGTTTAGTTTTTTAGTTGTTTTCATTTTCATTATATTTTAATTGTGATTAATGTTAAATTTTAATTGATATTTGCTATTTATCCTAGTCGCCATTTCAACATAATATGTAGATTATTAAAATTGATGCCACATCATATTAAATGTATTAAATGTAAAATCTTGGCCGAAAACCCCCAAATTTAGAGGGCATTTGCGCTGCACATGAAAAAATTCGATGAGTTAAGTGGATTCTGGCAAAAAATATCCTCAAAATGTGTTAACATGTAAAACTAAAATTAAAATTAGCTGACTTACAATTTTTTTTTTTCTAGAATCGTTTTAAGTTATAGGACTAATATTAAATATTTTCGTTTAAATTAATGATTCACCATCTATATCCAAAATGTAGCGCTATTTAGAAAATAAAACATCTCTTTTCAAAAGAGAATAAGATGAGTGCGGTTGTGAGACACAAGACGCTTTCTTTCTTTTAAGTACAATTTGCAACTTGGTATTATAAATTGCGGGATATTAATCCAAAAATATAATTGGCATTATATCAATGTATTTTAAGGGTAAAAGAGTAATTGTATTTCTTAACCCACCCCACCCACCACCGATTATGAGTTGGCTATTGTTCGACAACTTGGATTTTTCCCTTTTCTATTTTAATTAATTTTTTTATCCCATAGTTTTGTTTAAAATTTCAAAGGCAAATCTAGAAGAGTTGATGTTCACTATTCAATAACATATGGACTAAAATAATGTTAAAGTCTACCACTACATGGATTACACGCAATAGCCTTCTATAAAATTAAAGGGCTCATCCGATCAAAACCAAAAACAATACAAGGGTCAACATCATTAAGATGTCAAAAATAACTCTCATATGTTAGAGTAAACGACCTTTAATTTTTTATTTTATTTTTAAGGATAAATTTGGGAGAAAATACGGCACCTAGTATGCTTCCAACTTTGACTGATAATTGGTATTTATAAGTATTGTGTTTTCTGTTAAATGATTCTATAGTCTTATAATGGATCAAATTATATATTTCATTTTTTGTAATCCATTATAATTAAAAGTATATACATCGTGAATCGTGAACCTTTGAATTCATTAATTATTAACTTGTAACATGTGAAACATTCACCGTGAACCTTGTATTATATGTAAGAGATTTTGTCCACGTGTTATCAAATTAAGTTATTGAAACACTTTAGATATTTTTATGATTTAAATAAGAGTAGGTCTTGGGTGCACCCAACACACAATAAGCTTATTGTGCACTTCCCAGTTTAATTTGGAAATTAGATATATATCAAGGGTTGCGTTTGGAAAAATAATAATGCTCGTGGCACAGCAGTCAAAGCTTGGTGCGCGTGCACTGAGGTCTCGTGTTCAAGCCTCAAGCAGCGCGCCCAGGTTTTTTAATTTTTTTCTTTAGATTTAGCACATTATATATATATATATATATATATATATATATATATACATACATACATATATATTAAGACATGTTTGATATTATATAATAGGTGATGGCTTGGTGGTAAAGGTGTATGTTGCCCTCTAAAGGGCGTGGGTTCGAAATCTCATTGTGCATCTTTTTCTTTTCCATTTTTTTCTATATATGTGCATGTATTATTATTAATATTAATACCTTGCGTGGCGTTTTATGTAACAACATAAGGTGGTGGCCAAGTAGATAAATGTCTTTTTGCGCGTGTAGTGGTCCAAGTTCGAGTCTTGTTAAACACTTTTTATATTATTTTAACAACGTAATATATTATTAAAATATATATAAATATATATATATATTATTAAAAAAAATAACGTATACTATTAGGCAACATAATATATACTATTACGCAATATAACATACTATTAAACAACGTAATATATTATTAAAAAATTATACATGTAATTATAATACATACTATTACGCAATATAACATATACTATTAAACAACATAAAAAGAGGTAAAACAGCGGGAGAACAGGATTCAAACCCTGCCCTCCTCAGCACCTCAAAGCGCGCATGCGCGGAGCCAACCGCTGGGCCACATGCGGTTGTTGTGTAGTTTATCCAAACAAAACCCTTATATATATCTTTAATTTCAAATTAAATAGGGGATTGTACAATAGACCTATTGTGTGTTGGGTGCACACAAGTTTTTGCCTTTAAATAAATAATGTTTCAGATAAATTTTGGTCAATGTATATCTGATAAGATAAGTTTTTCACGTTGATAGACCGTAATGGATAACAATCTTAATCTACTATCTACTCCTATTATAAAAGTGTGATAATTTCTTACAAATTTTGGTTCTCCTATTATATCCTTAATAAGTTATAATTTTAAGATAAATTTAGTAATCTTATGTAATTCAACTAATAATATCTTAAACCTAGATATTTTTCTTTTTAGTAAAATACATTACATTTTTTTCTTTTTAATCAGTTTTATATCTTATGATATCTCATATATTTCTTCTCTTTTACATGATCAAATTATTTTATAATTGTAGGAAATGGAGAAACATTGAACAGTTATTATGTTTTTCCTTTTATTCTATTTTAGTTTTTATGTAGTATCAATATTTCTTTTCTCTTTCATTATTTAGGTATGGAATGTCAGAAAGACAATTAAGTATGTTGTTCCTGTGGTGAATAAAAAGTATGATTTCTTTTAGTATTATTAAAATAAAACATATAATCAAGCCGAAACAATGTATATTAAAGTTCAAACTCTTACTAATTTTGTTTCTCCTCATTCTAAAGAAACAGAAAAAAATGTACTTTGTTTTTGTTTGCTTTTTAAGGTTTTGCAACTACAATATGTATATATTTATTTCACTAATTATAATAGAAAATTATTAAGAAAATGATATACTGTATCATATATGATATTTAATTTACCACTTTATGTAAAATTCTTATAAAAAATCTTAAAACTATAGTACTAAAGTTATCAAAAAATAATTAATAAATACAAGCAAGTTGTTTAGATATGGAATGTCTGAAAACCAATTAAGTCAGTGAATGAGAAGTACGGTTTCTTTCTAAATTTTTAAAATAAAACATATAAATAAAACTTGGAACAATGCACATTAAAGTTTAGAGCCCTTACTAATTTTATTTCTCATCTTATTCTTGAGGGACAAAAAAGATTTATTTATTTTTTTAATTTTTCAACTATAATATCTATATACTTATTTCACTAATTATATATATAATAGAAAAATATTAATAAAGCAGTTATAACCTATCATATATGAGATTTAATTTACCACTTTATATAAAATTCTTATAATATGAACCACTGACATTAATAATAAATATTTTATCAAAATTTATAGTAAATTAAACCTATAATAAATTAATAGGACATTGATATTCTAATGTTTAACTTCTTTGTTATAATAATAGATACAAGACTTTTATTTTGAAATGGAGATACTTTGATTATAATGGATATATATTGTAATATGATTTTCAAATTGACACTTTTATATTCTTCAAATATATATTATTGCATGAAGATTGTGTTCTTTGTTAATATTATTTATTTTATCTATATAAATACTAGCAGTATCCCCGTGCGATGCACGGTTTGTAAATATAAATGAATAAATAATAAGAATTTTATATGTTTATATAATTTTAATATAATAAACTATTGCAATCAATATATAATAAGAGATGAAAAGTTATACGTTAATGAAAGAAGAATCAATGAAAAGTATTAAAAATTAAAATATATAAATTTGAGTAAGTTACAAAATATTCATATTTGTTTTTCTTATATGTATGAATATCTCTAGGATCCATGCATGGAGGTCATGTTGATCATATTGTACAAATGATGAGTGTATATATGTATATTTATAATTTTATGATAAACGTTTATATTTGTCCAAAATATCTAAATTTTGTATTTTATCAAACATAATGTTCAAGAAATTTTCAAAAGCTTTTAGTGAGTACCAATAGCACTACATTCTAATTTTATTAACTTTTATTCGTATCACAAACACACTAATAATTAACCCTCATAATCAACCGACAAATAATTATTTGTCTTTAATTTAATTTATTTATAAAATATGGTGTCAAACTATAGATCGATAATAGATGATTAATTTAATTTATTATAAAGAAAAAAATCACATTAGAAATGAAAAAAAAAAATTATTTCAAAAAATTATATTATTCTTTTGAAGAAAAATAAATGTTGAAATTATAAACAGAAATTATAAAATATTTACTAAATAATTCAATTTTTATATTTTTTATGTGATTAAAAAATAATTAAAAAAGGAAGCAGAATTCAAATTAAGCTATTTCCAAATAAAATGCTTTATATCAAAAATAATATTTTCAAATGAAATGCTTCATACCAAAAATAATGGTTATACCAAAAATAGTGTTTTCCAGAAATGGCGAAGGGATTTGGGCGGGAAAAATTTTAGATTACTATTTTAAGTGGATTTTGTTATTATATAGATATAGATTATAAATCTTATCACTACTCCTAATTTTTATTTACAACAGAATTATTCAGATATAAAGTACATTTGAAAAAAGTAAGTTCATATATTCTTGTGGTGAAAAAAAAAAAAAAAAATTTGTTATTGGATTAGCAAAATAAAACTTATAATTAATCAAAATAGTGTATGTTGATATTCAGTGCCCTTATCAAGTTTATTTTCCCATCTCATTCTTGAGAAAGTAAAATCATTAGATAAACATTTCAAGAAAGTTGATTCAAAATAGTACGATAAAAGGAACAAAAATATTTTACTCAATAATATCTTCAAATTCAATACTTGAGAAGAAAAATGTTCTAATTACCACTATCTTTTAAAGTTTCTACATCATAATTTTATTTTGGTTAAAGTCAATTAAGGGTAAGGATTGTAAGCAATCAACAATATTAACAAAATTTCATATAATAGAAAGTAATTATAAATAATATCCTAATGTTGTGTTTTATTTTTTCGGTGTAACAATTTTGAGTTGTTCAACACATGTTTTATTAATAATATGTGACATATTTCTCTAGAAAAATAAACATTTATGAATTATTTTATTTTTAACATGTGTATCATGTTATATTTCGATATAACTCATTAAAATCATCTGAGAAATATTTTGGTTAGGTAACTTTTTCATAATAATTTAATTATTATTTTTACTAAAGAAAATAAGTATAATATTATATCTAATATTATTATCAATTTACATAATTAATTTAATAAATTATAGTAATCGTGACATGCATGTTACGTAAAGTATTTTCAATGATTAGTTTTTTAAATTACGGGAAAAAAATTAATAGATAAATTTTTATGATGATCTTAATTTTTCTTCGTGTAAAAATAAATAACACAATTCAAAATACAAATAGAATATTTAAACTTAAGACAACTTTCATATGGTATTAGTGTAGTTCATGTTTATAAGTTTATTTGGCAAAAAGACAAAGTTGGATAGCTCAAGTGGCAGAGCATCTACTACCTAGGCCTTTGGTCTTGGGTTCGAGTCACCGTGGGGGGAGGGGAGGGTTTTTTCTTTGTTCTTAGA
Organism: Ajuga chamaepitys; assembly: GCA_958295605.1. Lineage (NCBI taxonomy): Eukaryota > Viridiplantae > Streptophyta > Magnoliopsida > Lamiales > Lamiaceae > Ajuga > Ajuga chamaepitys. Next base: position 32,631,719 of record OY282502.1, on the reverse strand, counting down.
GTAGGAGAAAATTTTTTAAAAAAATTTTATTTGGCAAAAAATTATGTTCATTTTTTCCCATGAAAAATGTAATAAAAACTTGAAATTTAAATTCAGTTTTATTCCTAATTTTTTTAACTTCAAATATCTAGAAGTAGAATAAGTAAGATTATTAGTTGTTAAGATTTATTATAGACAATAGTAATAAAATCAAACATATGGCAACAAATCTCTCATGTATAAACTCTAAGTGGGAAAATAAGATGCATGTAACCATTGGATGTTTCTATCTTTATTATATTCTTTTCTTTTATTTCTACTACTCTTTTTTGCAACAGACACACGATAATATATAATAGTGAAAATACATAAAAAATGATAAAATGATTTAGCTGGTTTTGATAATTTATTACGATATTCTTAACACATCAAAGATCTACATAATAATTCTATATTGAATATATAAAAAATAATAAAAATAATAATAAAATAAGAGAGAGAGAGAGAGAGAGAGAGAGAGAGAGAAAAAACCCTTAAAATTATCTTCCCTATTTTTTTTCCCTAAATGTATTATAACTCTGATTTTGACTATTTGGTATTTCTTTTGGGATTTAAATTTGATTAAATCTAGCATGTTGCAAATATATAAATTACTTGATTGATTGGAGTTACATAGGTATCAATAATTTATACAATCAACTATTATTACATTATATCATGCTTCAATTCTTAATAAATAATACTCCCTCCGTCCCGGCTTATCTTGCACAGGGGGGGTCGGCACGGATATTAAGAAAAGTTGCTTTTTGGTTGTTTGTTGACTTTTCAAAGGTGAATTAAAGGTAGAGATTGATAGTGGAGATTTTGAGGGTGGAGATTATATTATAACTTTCCTTTTTTAGGCTGTGCAAGACAAGGTGGGACGGCCATTTAAGGAAAGTGTGCAAGATAAGGTGGGACGGAGGGAGTATTAGAGTTAGTAAAAGCTGGAAAATTAGGGTGATCATAAGTTAAAAAAGTTACCATGTCAATTGAAATTAATAAACTGTCCTGATACACGACGACGAGTTGCTTTTAATAGAACGAGACAAAGTATTACTTCGTTCTAATTTGTTTTTCACCATAATTATAATAAAAAAATATCGACAACGTGTGGTGCACATGTTTGTTCTAGTTGCATTAAAATTCTAATTCTAGCAGGTTTTGGTCCTCTCTCTCCACCTATAAAAGAAAATAGAGTTACATTATTTCTATCATCGAATTGATGACATTTGATGTTCTATTTTTTTTTATAGAAAAAGGTCATGAGGGAGAAATTCAATTTTTCCATCAATCAATTTATTTCATCAAGGAATCAATCAATGGAGAATCAAGAAATCAATCAAGGTTAGTGCCATAATTTTATATCTAAATGGAATGTGAAAATCATGTAGTTCTAAGATCCTTGTTAATTGTATAATCTTGATTATATATACGTGATTAAACTTACATGTAGTATCAGAGCATGGTTATAGAATTCATGATTTTTGTGATTTGAGTCCATTATCGACGGCAAAATAGAATCTCATGAAATTGTCGATAAAGTTGAATGATATTTTAAAGTAGCATATGTGCCATTTTAGTTAACAATCTGCTATCAATTTGTAATTAGACAATAACACAAACACGTGGTGTGCGTTGTGTGCGGATGAAATCGATCAACAATCAAAAGAGTAAAGAACACCGATTTACATGGTTCGGTCGAAGACCTACATCCACGGGAGAACAACATATCACTAGAGATCAACCAACATCAAGAAATTACAAGATCACACTACTAAGAACTCCCAAGAACTCAAATAGCTCTATTGTTCTTCACCTATCCTGTTTTTTCTCTCTCTGTTTTGCTTACTAAATCATTGAGAGTTAAATCTCTCAATGTCCACCGATATATGTGTTACAAGAAGAGTATTAGAGATAACTAATTAACTACTACACGATTCACTAAAATAACCATCTAACTAACCCAAGAATTAGCTGCCAAAAAAATAAAAAAAACAAGCATGCATGCAGTTCATGCATGTGCTTGTCTCACGTGACCTTTGCTTCTAAAATCACACCTCAATTCTTTTTGGCTTGTTAAGACTGAATTATGCAGCTAACACTCTTCACACTGCTCCACCTTGGCTGAAAAATGAAGTTGATAACCCCTCAGAGTGAAAATCCTCCTAAATCAGTATCTCTCTAAGCAAACAATAACAATTCTCAACAAACAACAACTTAGATTAAGTCTAAACAAAGTATGAATTTGTCACTCGGTAATGATTTTGTGAGCATTTCTGCTGAATTTTCATGTGTGCTTACTTTCAAAACCTCTACATCTCCTTTTTCCACTATATCTCCGACAAAGTGAAGTCTAACATCTATATGCTTCGACTACTCATGGAAAACTTGATGCCTTGCCAAACATAAGGCACTTTGTTAATCACACATGACTTTAACAGTCTTCTGTTAAAACCCAAATTCTACAATAATCCCCTTCAACCAAATTTTTTCTTTTATAGCCTCAGCTAATGCCATATATTCAGCTTCAGTAGTGGATAATGCAACCACTAAATGAAGCACTGACCTCCAACTAACAGCTGCTCCAAACAAAGTGAAAAAATAACCAGACTGGGACTTTCTTGTATCTACATTTGCTATAAACTCTGAATCCACATACCCGCTTAGAACTTCTATACGGTTCTAATTCCTCTTGAATAAAATTCCAAATGAAGAAACACCCCTTAATTACCTCAATGTCCACTTAAATGCCTCCCAATGTGCTTTGTCAGGGTCTGCCATAAATCTGCTCTCAACACTTATAGCATGAGCAATGTCTGGCCTAGTACATACCAGGTGTACATAATACTCCCAACTACATTCGCATATGGGATTCTGTTCATCTCTCTTCTTTCCTACTCATTTGTAGGCTTCTGCATTTTTGAAAGTCTAAAATGCTACCCCATTGGAACTGACACTGATCTTGCCTCATGCATATTGAATTTTCTCAGGATTTTATCAACATAACTCTTCTTCTGTAGCCACAACATACCATTCTTTTTATCCTTTACAATGTCCATACCCAAAATTCTTCTTGTTTTTCCCATTTCCTTCTCTCAAACTCATCATGCAATATGTTTTTTAGAGCTTGTATCTCCTTATGACTCTTGTTAGCCACCAACATGTCATCAACACACAACAACAAGTATATTACAACAATTTCTCTAACCTTCTTAAAATATACACTGTTATCATACCTTAATTTCAGAAAACCAATTTTCTTCATGTAAGTATCAAATTTTATATACCACTGCCTAGAGCTTTGCTTCAACCCATATAGGGATTTCTTGAGCAAACATGCCCTATCCTCATTATCTGGCTATATAAAACCTTCAGGTTGAACCATGTATATTGTTTCTTTTAGATCTCCATGCAAGAAAGTCATCTTAACATATAATTACTCAAGCTCTAAGTCTAAATGTGCAACTAATGCTAAAAGAATTCTGATAGAGCAGTGCTTAACCACAGGGGAGAAAACTTCAATATAATCAAAAACCTTCTTTCTATGTAAATCCCCTAGCTACTAATCTGGTGTTATACCTCACTCTTTCTGAATCTAATACTTCAACCTTTCTCTTGAATATCCTAATCAATTTCTGGTGAGTAGGTTTGTTCAGAAGAATCCATGTATGATTCCTCTATAGGGAATCCATCTCTTCTTTCGTGGCAGACATCCATTGATCCTTGTCAACACCACTTGTTGCCTTGGTGAAATTTCTTGGTTCATGAAATTCCAGATCCTCAACTGCATTCAGTGCATATGATGTAAGGTACTCTCCACCATATCTAGTATATGGTTTTATCATTCTTCTCTCCCTGTCTCTTACAAGCTGATATCCATTGGATTCATATTCTTCTACCAAATCCTCACCATCAACCGATATACCATCTGGAAAATATTTAATTTTTATCCTTTTCATCCTTGTAAAACTCCACCTTGATTTGAGATCTATCTAAACTGATCTCAGTCACTATACTTTGCTTGAATGGCATCTTATCCTCAAAGAACTCCACATCTCTGCTTACAATGATCTTGTTCATGGCTGGTTCTATGCACCAGAGTCTATACACTTTCACTCCCATTTTATACCCCAACATGACACATCTAAGATCTCTAGCATCTAACTTATCCTGCTTGATGTGGGCATAAGCCATACAACCAAAAATTCTGAGATGAGAATATCTAGGAGGGTGTCCTGTCCATCTCTCATCAGGAGTCACAAAATTGTTTGCAGCTGAAGGGCTTTTGTTTAAAAGATATGTTGTTACTGTTGTAGCAGCTTCCCCTGCCCCCCCCCCCCCCCCCCCCCCCCCCCCCGTCCCCCCCAAAAAAAAAAAAAAATCTCTTTTGCATTCTTAAGCTGAGTAACATGCATCTGACCTTCTCTAAGATGGTCATGTTCATTCTTTCTGCCACTCCATTTTACTATGGATTGGCAGGAACAGTTTTATGCCTTTTTATCCCCTTTCCATTGCAAAAACTTTGAAACTCATCTGATAGGAATTCTAACCCGTTGTTTGTCCTTAATCACTTTAAAGTTGATGATTTCTCCACTTCTACCTCCTTGCACCATTCTTTGAATTTATCAAAAGCCTCATATTTTCCCTTTAGGGTGTATATCCACAGCTTCTTTGAATAGTCATCTATAATGCTCATGATATACTTGACTCTACCTAAATATAATATCCTAGATGGTCGCCATAAATCCAAGTGAACATAATCCAGAGGCGCTTTTGAAAAGTATTTTCCAACAGAAAACGGTTTCTTCTTGCTTTTGCCTAGTATGCAATCTTCACATGGTTCTATTTTGAACTTGTTGTGATTCTGTAGGAGGTTTTGCTTTAGTAACTCATTCAGGCTAGTTTCACTCATGTGGCCAAGCCTTTTGTGACACCAAAGGCAGTCATCTCTTGCAACAGATCTTGATTCACCTACTACTGTATGAGCTAACAAGTAGTATAAGCTAGATTTCTTCATCCCTTTCATAGCAACTTTAGAATCTTTGTAAACATAGAGATAGCAATTATTTGATCTGAAGTTACACCCTCTGCTCTCAAGAGTTCCAAGACTTATCAAATTCCTCTTTAACTGAGGAATATGTCTCACATTTGACAAAATTTTAGTTGAACCATCATGTATTCTAATTCTTATATTTCTAATTCTAACTAAATAACATACCTGATCATTACCCAACATACTCATCCCATCTTGTGTTCATTGTAGCTTTCCAACCAGTCCTTATGTGGACATGAAAGCTACATCCTGAATCCAGAATCTAACTGTCCTGTGCCTTTATATCTGTGATATTTAACACATCAGCTTCGTCCTCTCCTTCAACCAGATATGCTATGTGATTTTTCTTGTCTTTCTCTGCTTGTTTTCTTTTCGATTTGAAACAATCCTTTTTCAGATGCTCAGGTAGTTTGTAGTGATGGAACTTCTTGTCTCCTTCCCTTCAAACATCTTTGGCTTTGCTTGAGGCTGTTTCTTGGTTTGATCCTGTGTTTGCTATTTCTTGAACTTAAAATTCTTGCCTTTCTTGACATTCAAACGCTCTGCTGGAGCATCTTGTTTGGATTCATTCAGACATTGTGTTTCTTCTACCCTGATGGTAATTTCCACATCAGAAAATGTAATGGTGGTTCCCTTATATACAACATAGAATCTTTGACATGCTCATCAGACTTGGGAAGTGCATTGAGGAGGATTATTACCTTATCATCGTCATCCATCTTTACATCTATATTCTCCAAATCGTCAAGAAACTTATTGAATTCATCAACTGATCATCTACGCTCCTTTCTTCAGATAATCTATGCGAATACAATCTCTGTTTCAAATATAACCTGTTGGCAAGTGATTTTCTCATGTACCACGTTTCTAACTTGGCCCAAACCTATGCAGCTGTCTTCTCTTTCGCAACTTCTCAAAGAACTTTATCAGAGAGACATAAAATGATGGCGCTATGTGCTTTTTCCATCAATCATTGCTTCTAAGAATCATCAAACTTCTCTAGTAGGCCTTTGATTCCCTTTAACGCTCCAGCCAAGCCCTGTTGCACCAATAGGGCCTTCATCTTTATCCACCAAAGCCCGAAATCATTTCTTCTGGTGAACTTCTCAGTCTGAAACTTAGTAGATGCCATGGCAGTGGTGTACTTCCCATAGACGCCACCAATTTGTTATCAATTTGTAACTAGACAATAACACATACACGTGGTATGCGTTGTATGCGGATAAAATCAATCAATAATCAAAACAGTAGAGAACACTAGTTTACGTGGTTCGGTCAAAGACCTACATCCACGGGAGAACAACCAATCACTAGAGATCAACCAACAACAAGAAATTACAATATCACACTACTATGAACTTCCAAGAACTCAACTAGGTCTATTGTTCTTCACCTATCCTGTTTTTCTCTTTCTCTATTTTGCCTACCAAATCACTGAGAGTTAAATCTCTCAATGTCCACCAATATGTGTGTTACAAGATGAGTAGAAAATATAACTAATTAACTGCTACATGATTCACTGAAATAACCATCTAACTAAACAAGAAATAGCTGCCAAAACAAGTCAGAAAAATAAGCATGCATGCAGTTCATGCATGTGCTTGTCTCACGTGATCTTTGCTTCTAAAAACACACCTCAATTTCTTTTGGCTTGTTAGGATTGAATTATGCAGCTAACACTTTTCACATAAACACATAAATAGATTTTGGTTTCATCATATCAGCAGCAAAGACATGAATACGCGGAATTCCATTAAATTATCTTTACAGCTATACTTGCATTTTTATGTAATGTATACGTGTGATTTATTATGATGAAACAATATGGATAATTAAGAATCAGACTTCCTATAGTTTGGGTTTTTTTTATTTATCTTGATATGTTTAGAGTACTCATAATTTGATGTCATGCTCTCCACATATGATGCTGCTACAGTAAACTTAATTCCTTGTAATCACATATTATGATTTTGAGAAGTTGCTAATTAATAATTATGACTTGTATTTTGTGGTAATTTGTGATTTGATGTATGTGAGATTATGTTAGATCTCAAATTAAAATTAGGGAAAATTGGTTTAAATGCCCCTTTGTTTCCAATAATTAGTTATATGTCATTTATGTTTTTGTATTTTTTAAAATACCCTTTATATTGTAAAAAACTGTTTAAAATTGACGTGGCAGGTTACTTGATGATGTGGATCCTTTTTTTACCTTCTTTTTACCATAATACAATAAATAGGTAAAACGAAAAAGAAAATGACATGTCATGATATTTTATTGAATGATTTCGGGTCTGGCAAGACTTGCTTCAAGAAGAAAGCTTCACATTCTTCCTTACTTTTCTGCAATGGCCGATCCAAAATGTAGTTCATTCTCACATCAAGTTCTTCTTCACAATAAGCTTTTGACACTCCTGCCCCACCTGTATACTATAGTCTAACCTCAACGTCAGCTCAAACAAGTTTCCAAGCTTGCACACTGGCTCGGGTACACTCCCGTACAACTTGTTATCTGCTAGATACAAGTACTGAATCTATTCCAGGCACCCAAAAGAGTGCGGAATTGGTCTTGTTAGCTTGTTCGTGCTGGCGTCGAAGAAGGTGGCACTTTTAAGCAGCTCAATATGGTAGGGGAGGCAGCTGGAGAGCTGGTTGTTGAGGAGGAGTATTTCATGCAGTATGTTTGAAGCTTGGAATTGGCCTATGCTTTTAGGGATTGTACCGTTGAATCTATTGTTGGCTAGGTTACATAGAGTGCCGAAATTTTTCTTAGAGTTTCTAGTAGGGTTCTAGTGAACTGGTTGTTGTTGAGGTAGAGGACATCGAGGTTGAGTGTATTTGTGTATGTGTGAGTGTTAGTTAGTGCGCATGTGTGTGTACTGTTGTATGTGAAATAGAGGTAATGGAGAAGAAGGGGTAGGAACCAGTTCACTTTCGGTGTTAAAGAAGAGTGATAAATATTTTGTTGCCATGACATGTCATTTTGTTTTTCTTCTTTTTACCCATTTATTGTATCTGGTCAAAAGCAGGTAAAAAATGGATCTACATTATCAAGTAACTTTCCAGGTCACCATTAACCTGCTGATTTACAGGCTGCAGCTAGTTTCAAGGTATTTTAAATATTTTTTTATAATATAAAGGGCATTTTTAAAAATGCCAAAACATAATTGACATATAATGAATTAGTGGAAACATACGTGGCATTTAAACCAATTTTCACTTATAATTATGATAGGATATTTCTTGTATTTATTAATGATTATTATATGATATATTTATTTGATGCTAGTCTATTAATCACCAAAGTGATCTAATCAGAAAGTCTAATAACTTTCAAATCATATAATGAATATTCAATTATCAATGTATCCAGTTGCGATTAAAATATTTAGCCGTAATTGATGATTAGTATTATATGATTTAAATTTATATGATGTTGGTCTTTTAATCACCAAAATGGTCTGACCAGAAAGTTTAATAAATTTTAAATTATATGATGAATATTTAACTATCCATAAGAATGAGATGCTTGAGATTTTACTGATGTTTTTAAATAATGGATAATCAAAAGTCATAATTATAAGACATTAGCAATCACCTAAAGGCGGATCACTAGTCCTTATAAATTATGAATATAATATGATAATTGATATATTATGTTGACTCTTTTGCACATCTAAAGATGACAAAAGAGTTCAGTAAGTGCATTCAATTTTGTACAACTATTGTAAATTTTACAAGCATCAGTATAATTATGATTTTATTAGTTGTATCGCCCAAAGGAGAAATTCAATGTACATTTATCGAGTATTGATCTTGAATTTGTGTTTAAGTTAATCAAAGCATTAATATTAATTATTATATATTCTTACAATGCCTGGGGAAGTTGAATAGCTCATGTGGCAGAGTATCCATTACCTAGACCTTTGGTCCTGGTTTCGAGTCACGTTGGGGGGAATGGGGGGTTTCTTTGTTCTTAGATTAGGAGAAAAAATTTATATATTCTTACAATGCCTATTCATGTTGCTCTTCATTCGCATGCTAGATTTATTGAAATGGTTAATAGGCTAAACTATTATTATTAGTGTGAGCAAGTTCAGTTTCACCTAGTGTTTGGATCTTGATTATTCACTCCAACTCTACAAGCCTGCTATTATTGACAAAAGCAGTGATGCCGAAAAATATGCACATGATGCTTGGTCAAGATAAGACAGACTAACCTAATGTTTATGCGAATGAGTGTAGCAAAAAAATCAAGTCAACTATACCTTAACCTGAAAGTGTTAAGGAATTAATCAAAATTGTGAAAGAATATTCCAAAAATGTTTATAAGTATCTCACTGGGACACTAATGTATATTTTAACCACCATAAAGTTTGATGGTTCTCATAACAAACATGACTATGTATTGGGATAATAGATATTGAAGCAAGACTTCAGTCATTGGGGATGAAAGTGGATGATAATTTCCTTGTACAGTTTATCATAAACTCACAACCCCTGAGTATGGAACATTCCAAATGAACTATACTGCCATGAAAGATATATGGAACATGATTGAACTTCTCGGAATGTTAGCTCAGGAGGACCAAGGCTTAAGATTCAGGGTCTCATTCTGCTCATCTCACAATGGATCAAGGAGATGGATGGAAGCTAAAAAGAAAGTAAAGGGCAAGCAACGACTCTATAAAATTAATGAGTTATGTGTCCAAATCCTGAAAAAAAAAAAAAAAAAAAAAAGAAACATGACATTCCTAAGTGTACGTTTCAAAAGAAGTCAAAATACTTTAAAAAAAGGATTGTTAGAAACGTAAAGAATGGTTCAAAAATAAAGGTATTCTGAATGTTGAAGTAAGTTTCGAATCAAACTTAATCATTGTTTCTTATAATACTTAATGGCTTGATTCCGCATTAAAATGTTGGAACTAAACATGGCTTAGTGTATCAAAGTTCTGCCTACTTATGGTATAAACATATGGGGCACCTCTCCAGAGAATGATTATGAAAGTTGGTAAATAATGAGATCCTTCAAGTTTTAAGTTTTACCGATTTTGATATTTGTGTGAATTGTATTCAAAGAAAACAAACAAACACAGAAGGAAGTGAGCCACAAGTAGAACACAACTCTTGAAATAATAAACAATGATATTTATGGGCCTATTGATGTTACTTCTTTCGAAAATGAAATATATTTTATCACCTTGGTTATTATTATTCAAGTTATGGTTATGTCTATCTATTAGAAGAAAAATCTCATTCAATGAATCCATCGAAATTGTTTATTAAAGAGGTTGAAAGAATTAGATAGAAAAGTAAAAATCATTAGGTCTGATAGAGGTGATGAGTATTAAGAAAAATAGTGATGAATTAGGGCAATTTCCAGACTCATTTGCTAAATTCCTTGACAAGTGTGGCATGTGCCCAATACACTATGCCCTGTACAAAATAATAAAATAGTGTAACATAAAGGCGCAATCGTACTCTTATGGATATGGTTAGCAGTATGTTAAGTAATTCCTCTTTACCCACGATGTGTGCACTAAAATTGTCATGTAATCGGAAATAGGGTTCCTAGTAAAGCAGTTCCTAAAATGTTTTTTGAATTATGCACTGGTAGATAAACCTAGTTTAAGGCACAAACCTCTTTGGGGTTGCCCGACAAAGATTAGAATTTTATAATCCACAAAAAATAAAAAAAGATTAAAAAAAAAGGAAACTGGACTAAAGAACAATAAGTGGATTCTTCATTGGTTATCCAGAAAAGTTTAAAGGGTACAGATTTTACTATGCTAATCAAAGTCAAGGTTCATTAAAAATGATGAAATCAGTGGGAGTGTTGGACCATGAATAATGTATAATGAAGAAGTAAGATGGAGATTTCTCTACCTAAACCTTCACCTCAAGGTGTTGTTCCTACATTTGTTGAACCATCAAAAAACTTAGAAGAACAACATATAAATGAATAAATTCACAATAAAAAACATATTATTGATAAACCCACAATAGATGAACCACAACGATAAATAGTAAGAAAGTTTGTAAGGCCAAGATAATCTGCTATCTTTGATGATTATGTGGTTTATCTACACGGGTTATAAGTTGACATTGAAATTGATGATGTTCCAGTTTCTTTTTCATATGACATGAAAAGTAATAATTATATTATGTGGTTGATGTTACGAAAGAGTGAAATTAATGACTCATAATGAAGTATGTGATCTTATAGAATTGCTAGAAGGATGTAAAAGAGTTGGGCGTAAATGGGTCTTCAAGATTACCCACAACTTAAATGGCAACATCGAAAGGCATAAAGCTAGACTAATTGCCGAATGTTACACTCACAATAAAGGCATTGCCTTTATAGAGATATTTTCGCCAGTGTCTCAGAATGACTCATTAAGAATTATTTTAGCTCTAGTGGCTCATTACGATTTAAAGCTAGACCAAATGAATGTTAAAATTGCTTTTTTGGATGGAAATTTTGTGGAAGAAATCTATATGAATCAACCTGAGGGCTTCTACATTCTGTTATAAAAATCTCCGACTAACTCCGATTAATCCCTGCCTAAGAGCTAGGCTCTAATTAGCCGCCTATGTTTAATTCCATATTCCTCCCCACCTAGCCATGTCTACACCTTGATTAGTCCCGCCTAGATCCTGACTAGTTGCTAGGCCCCAGTCCACCGCCTAACTAGCGCCTAGCAATTTCTACAACATTGTTTCCATAATGAGGAAAATGAACGTACGATGGTAAACTCAAGAAATCAATATATGAGATTAAGCAAACTTCTTGCTAATGGTATCTTATGTTCAATGTTACCAATACTTCTATTGGATTTAAGGAAAATACTATGGTCGGTGTATATATCCAAAATTCAATGGGAGTAAGCTTATTATTCTAATCATGTGTGTTGATGACATCTTGCTTGCAACGAATGATCTTGGTTTATTATTTTGAAACTAAGAAACTCCTCTATGAGAGTAAGGTAGCTTATGTAACTGAAATAAAAATATTTCATGATAAATCACAAGGAGTGTTGGGATTGTCTCAGAAAGGATATATCAAAAGGTTCTAGAGAGAACTATGATGGAAAAATGCTAATCAAGCATTGTTCCAATTAAGAAGGGAGATAAATTCAACCTTATGCAATGTCCAAATAATTAATTACAACGTGTACAAATAATAGAACTTCTTTATGCATTAAGTATTGGTAGCTTGATGTATGCACAAACTTGTACGAGGCCAGAATGCTGGACATTTACTAAAGCAATCCAAGAATGGACCACTAGAAAGCTGAAAGAAAGTACTAGGCACTTACAAGGAACGAAATATCACATGCTTACTTATTGAAAATATGATCATCTAGAGATGATTGGATATTCAGATTCAGATTATGCCAAATGTGTTGATACTCAAAAGTCTACATTTGGCTACTTGTTCCTATTAGCAAGAAGAGCAATCTCATGAAAGAGTGTGAAAAGATCTATAATTGTTGCATACACTAGGAAAATTGAATCTGTGGCATGATGTAAGGCTACAATTCAAGGTAATTAGTTAAAATTTTATTTCAGGACTCGATTAACGTGACAATATTGCCAAGCCGCTGAAATTTTATTGTGATAATTCTGCAGCAATTTTCATCACTAAAAAGACAAGTATTCCAAAGGTGTCAAACATATGGAATTAAACTATCTTGTCATAAAAAAATAGTTTAAAAAACAAAAGATGTCAATTGAGAATATTAACACCAATCTCAGGATTGTGGATCCGTTGAATAAAGGATTGCCTCTAAAGACATCGATTGGACATGTCGAATTAACGGGCATTGTTAGGAAATTTATGTTTAGTTTTGATGATGACAAATTCTTAATATAAGGTAGGAACTAGTGCCCCCATGATTTTCGTAATCATTGTAATAGATAAGGGTTATTACTACTTAGGCTAAGTCACAACAAGCACGCAGAAAAAAACATCAAGGCTACATGCAGCAAGCATGTCCAAGGACGTAGTAAGGAAAGAGAAACTGTAGCGAGCGTGTAGTAAGGTTTCTTATGCTACTCCAGCATAGAGTATTGCTTGCAACAAAGAAGACCTAGCCAGCAAGCAAGTGAGAGTCATGTTAAAAAATATAGTCAATAGAGACAAGTTCAAATCTTGTACCGACTATCCAACCACATGGAGACACGTTACCTGACTAAAAGCAAAAAAGCAACACCGGACACTAACACCAAGCCGCAACCACTCTAACCTAATCTCTACAGAAAGGACAAACAACTCTAAAGTCATTCGAGGAGTATTAAATGTCAACGAGAATATTTTATCACACTTACAACGGGAAGATATCCCAACTGCTATAAATAGAAGGAGATGGAGGATGAAGCAAAGGCTACCGAATTATTGAGCAACTGAAATTACTTCACACCATGGACTCAAGCATTCTTATTTAAAGTTTCAAAGTATACAACACTCTGATATTCTTTCAAGTGTTTGTGCCAAGTATATAAGAGCAAATAGCAAGCAAACATCTAAGCATGCACGTGAAGATTCAAGTTGCTTTCAGATTCTCAAGTCAAGCTAGCTCTCAAGCTTTAACTCAGTCCTAATCCTTCTCAAACAAGGAAGGTTGCCCACACTCAACTAATACTCAAGTTTAGAGGCAACTACCAGAAGTTGAAGAAAAAAAATTCATTAAACCAATCTCACGAGCAGTTTTTGAATGGGAAGTCTTCGTTTGAATCCGAGATTCAAAGTAGAAAGGTGTTTAGAGGAACGTGTGTATAGTAGAGGAGTAGCCTTTCGAGGATATGCAATAATTACGTAAGGAGCTAAGTTGGACTTAGACTTTGGCATACCCAAGTTTCTACTGTGTGAACAACTTAATGAATTTACCCTGTGAACTTGTCCCGAAAAGCGTGCTAAATCGTTACAATTAGAACACCTTTCTCAAACTGCAAGTGTACGACTTGTGATAGTGGTAGTATAAAAGATAGTCGAACCATAGAGAGGATATTCTCGTGGAGCACACCGAAGATCTATCGATTAGTAAATTTAGGCTAAGTGGAAAATTAGAGCTTGATTAATTAATTCCTAAAACTATTAAGGGTGCAATCATGATTTAAGAAATACTCTCAATTAAAAGCGGGTTTCGAGAGGTAAGGTTTCATCTATTTCCTAGAAATTATGCCTTGTGATTACCAATTAAATGAGAGGTTGTGTTGGAAGGTTTCCAATTTGGGAATCCAAACGGGTAACAAGAGGGAGTTTTACCAAATTAACTAACTATCACCTAATTTACTCCAATCTCAATCATTATGGACAATGATAGAATTACTAGACCTAAAGGTGAGTAAATTATGAAAATAATATAGTTAATCCTCAAAATCCTACCCCAAGAGGATCTAGCCTAGGGAGCGAAGCCCTAAAACATCCTACAAGATCAATACACACGATTCGGGTCTCCCTTCGTCCCTCATGGGCCTTCAGGGAGAACCAGTATATTTTCGATTAGCTGTTCCTAGAATATAATCCATACAATTCTATAGTATTAATTCCAAACACAAATAATCCCCACAATTTAATCAACAATCAACAAGAATCATACATTCTAGGGTTAGGCTTCTCCCAACCCTAGAAACCTAAACTAACTACTCACAAGCCATGAATATATCAACAAGAGCACAATAAATACATAGACTAAGCATTAAATGGGATGGGGATGAGTGTAATAAATGAAATGCAATAAATGAGAAGATAGAGAATGAGAAAGCTTAGTCTAGTATGATTTCTCCAATTTGGAAATGTTATTGGCACCTTTGCCAAGAAGTGGAGGTCTGGGGTTAAGGCGATGATTGATAAAAGCCCTAAGAGCGTAGTTTGGGAGTCTCCAAATGATGATTGGGTCAAACTTAATTCTGATGAAGCATCTAAGAGCAATCATGTTCAGGGGGGAGAGGGGTTGGGGGTAATATTAGAGATAATAGGCTCATTTTTTCGCTGGTTCTTTTCTTACGTAGAGTATTGTAATAATATTGTTGCTGAGATTTCAGCTGTGGTGGAAGGGATCAAATATTGTATTGAGAAAATATGGGTAGAAGTATATGCTTTGCCTATTGTCTTCATTTTGCAGCAAAAGTATCCGGGAAATTGGAGATACCGAAATCTAATTTGTGAGTTTGAAAGATTAAGAAGGTAGGGTGAGATATTCTTATCTCACATCCATAGAGAAGGTAACAAGATGTCTGACTTTTTTGCCAATGAAGTTGTTCGAAGAAAACCGAAGATGAAGTTCCAAGATATTGATACTTGTAAATGTATTAAAGGCTTTGTTTGTATAGATACATTAGGCCTTTCTAATTTCAGGTTCTAATGAAAAAGTTTTTTTAGATAGTAGTTATGTTATGTAAGACCGTTTTGTTCCCTTGTGAGTGGTTAATATATAGGTTGGGAATCATCCTAAAATTCCCCCATCTACGATGGTTGTAGAGAGAAAAGTTGTAGCTGGACAAATGAGATGCAAAAATTGAAAGTTTTTTTTTTTTTTAATTTTGTTCCTTCTACTCTTTATTTGTAATAGACACGAGATAATATATAGTAGTGAAAATATATAAAAAAAATTATAAAATAATTTAGATGGTTTTATTTAATTTATTACGATATTCTCAACACATAAAGATCTATAGAGTAATCCTATATTGAATATCAAACAAGGGAAAAATGTTAAAATCATCTTTCTTATTGTTTTCCCTCTCCGATTTTGACTATTTCATATTTCTTTTATGATTTAAATTTGATTAATTCCAGTATGATGCAAATATTATCTTTTACTTGATTGATTGGGGGTTACATAGTATAAGAAATATTTTTAGATATTTTATTCACATAGTACAAGAGGTATTTGTACAAGTACAACAGAGCTAGGTTAGTTATACGTAGATTATGTGGGGGCACAAAGGTATACAAAATATAAAAGTAATTAATCAAATGCAAATACTCCTAATAGCCTCCCTCAAGATGGGGCACTATTAGTGACACCAATCTTGTTCATTAGAGAGGAAAGTTGAGCTCCAGATAGGAGCTTGGTGGGAGCGTCAGCCAGTTGATCGAAAGATGAAACATGAGAGACCCGAAGCTAAGAATATTTGACAAGATCACGAACAAAGTGGTAGTCAATCGCTATATATTTATCTGAGAGTGAAAAATAGGCAACCAAATGTTGCTTGCGTGAGCTCCAAGTAATGTGATTGGCACTAAGAAAGATAATATATGCACTAGTGGAGGTACGATCATCACAACCCCCAGCCCAATTAGCATCAATGAGGTAGTGAAGTGATAGTGGGGAGTCACGATGAAGAGTATTACCGAGGTGACTCTTTAGATTTGGTATGTGTGAACCCTAAGGATGTTAAGAACTTGTGAAGAGCATTATACCAAGTACACGGAGCTTGCTTCAGACCATAGATGGATTTGTGTAATTTGCACACATAGGAAGGATAGATTTTATCTGAGAAACCAGGTGGTTGAGACATGTACACCTCATCTGTAAGAGTTCCATGAAGAAAAGCGTTGTTCACATCAAACTGGCAAAGTGGCCAGTCCTGAGAGACAAAAAGGCTCAGGACAAGCCAAACAGTAGGAGGCTTGACCACGGGACTAAAGGTTTATGAGAAATCAACACCAGGGCGTTGGTGAAACCCTTTGACCACAAGTCGAGCCTTGAACATTATCAATAGTACCATCAGGCTTCAGTTTGACTCGGAACATCCACTTACACCTAACCACATTCTGAGAATATTTCAGAGGAACTAAGTCACACGATTTTTAAGAATCGTGGTGAATTCTGATGACATAGCATCTTTCCAACGAATATCTGCTAAAGCCTGAGAGGTAGTAGTGGGTTCAATATCAGAAGTAAGAGAGGCGATGAGACGATACCTCTGATTGGGTTTGGTGATGTTGTTCTTGGATCATGTGGTCATAGGGTCCCGAGCCTCAACAAGAGCTAGTGATGGATCAGTTCAGGGGGATGGAGCAGGAGGTCGCAGTGGAGGAGGGGCAAGCTAAACAGGGGGTGGAGGAGGAAGCTGTGAGAGTAAGGGCAGTTTGGGAGTTAGTGGTTTGGGTGGAGCTGTTATATTAGGAAAAATAAACTTATGTTCAACAAAATCGACATTACAAGAGGCCTAGAGTCGGTTTAGCGGCGGGTCAAGACAGATCTATCACTATTTTTGTGAGTGGAGTAGGTCCGTAACCAGGGATAGCAAAGACAACCGAACACCCAAAGCTTAGATATATTCAGAGGATTTTGGAAGAGTTTTTCAAAGGATGATATCATAGAGAGGTCGATTTTAGATAGACGATTTCTGATGTAAGTGGTTGTAGACATGGTGTAGGGCCAGTAGGAAGTCAGCATGGATGCTTGATGAAGGAGAGCAAGACCAGTGTCAATATATGACGATGTCGATAATCTGAACAACCATTATGTTTGGGTGTATGGGGTGGTGTGGTGAGATGAGTGATACCATTAGAAGTAAGAAACGAGTGACAGAAGAGCAATGAGTTGCCCCCCATTGACTGTATATAAGGTCGTAATCCTCATTTTCAGAAAGTTTTCAACTAGAGCTTTGTATGCAATAAAAGTAGGTAAGACATCTGACTTCTATTTCACAGATACAACCACACAGACTTAGTGAAATGATAAACAAATATAACATAATATTTGAAACCATCTACTGATAAAATAGTTGATGTCTAAAACGGAAGTCTGTAACTCATAATGCACTTGCAATAATCACATGAAAATTTTTAAAAGTTTTAAGAATGGGTAATTGGAACACCATTTGGTAGAGTCACCATGCTCACCACAGAGCTAACATTTACCTATATACGGACGCGGGCTAGATTCTGTCTAGGAAGCTGCCGATGATGACAGTGCGGGACGATTGGAGAAGCCAGCTTGCGTGCAAAGTTTCACTCATCCAGCAAAAAAGGGCTGGCCACGGTGGGGGTATAGAATGTCGTGGCCAGTTGTGCTAATTGAGAAGGGCTCGAGTGGCTGATTGCTCCTCGGTGCTGAGCAGCTTTTCGTGGAGTTTATCAAAGAGAATAGGTGTCTCCCGAGCATGGATTGCATTGGCCGATTCGTTATAAGAATCATCAAGGCTGTTAAGAACTTGTAGGGCCAACTTCTCATTATCAGTAGTCACACCAAGAAGGGAGCGTTCATCAACAACTCCCTTACTTTCAAGCATAAAATCAGTAATAAATCTAGAGCCTTTGACTGGGTTGTGCAAGCAATTTTTCTAAGCAAGAATATGACCATGAGAGGCGCCTTACCATATGTTTTGGCAAGGATATCCCAAGTTGATTTCGAGGATATAGCATTGGTGATGAAGGGGATGAGAGACGGGGTGAGAGGATCGAGAATGGTAGTCAGAATAAGTTGATCCTGACGGACCCAGTAACTGTTGTCAAGATTAGGTTTTGCAATGCCATTGTGGGAGCAGGGCACACTTAGAGCCATTGAGACAGCCCATCAAGTCATAGCCTATGAGTAGCGTGCGGAATTGAAAGGACCACGTGCCATGAGCTTGAACGGGGCTTGAGCAACAATGTTGAAGGTAATAGGACACGCTGATTCTGCCATGGTGCAGAGATGAAAAGTTGCGTGAATGATGTCATAAAGATCGGATGGGAACAAAGGAGGATTTTGTGGCATTATCCTGATATGCTCCAGATACTATATAAGAAATATTTTTAGATATTTTATTCACATCGTACAAGAGGTATATGTACAAGTACAATAGGGGCTACACTAGTTATACCTAGGCAATGTGGGACACAAAGGTATACAAAATATACGAAGAATTAATCAAATACAAATACTCCTAATACATAGGTATCGATAATTCATACGACCAACTTATTGTTACATTATTTCATGCTTCAATTCTCATTAAGTAATATTATAGTTACTAAAAAAATGAGATAATTAGGATTGTAATAAGTTACAAATAATTATTAAG
This sequence comes from Ajuga chamaepitys, assembly GCA_958295605.1. Classification (NCBI taxonomy): domain Eukaryota; kingdom Viridiplantae; phylum Streptophyta; class Magnoliopsida; order Lamiales; family Lamiaceae; genus Ajuga; species Ajuga chamaepitys. The sequence goes on along the minus strand of OY282502.1, from coordinate 32,612,623 downwards.
TCATTTGAAATTAATCAACCGTCATGATAAACAACTACATGTTGCTTTTAATAGAACGACGCAAAGTATTACTTCGTTCTAGCTAATTTTTTTTTTTTTTTGCAATAATTATAATAGAACGACTACATTGTGCACGTGCTTGTATCTAGTTGATTTAAGTTTCTAACTTTCTATCAATTCTTAGAATGTTTAAGTGAGGTTGAGATTTTGGGGTTCCTGTATTTGTGTTATTCTCTGGGTTGACAAAAATCCTCAGGTGAGGCTTTAGAGAAAAACAAAACAAGCATAACAAAATTTAAGGGAAAAAAAAAAAAAAAAGAAACAAAAGGTGCAGTTAGAACTTAAATTTAGTTATGGTGGTTTTATCTAACTCTTGTTAAAAAATTAAGTTTGAAAAATAAAATTTATCAATTAATTAAGACCTATAAGGGGATGTTTGGACTATGATCGGCATATTCAGATGGGGAATGCGTCTATCCAAAAGATATTTTTTTATTGGGATGGAGTGGAGTAAGATGTGTACTGTAGATGTCAAATCAATAGGTTGATGGATGATGATTTATGTTATTATATTGTAAGAAATAATAGTTATTGATTAAAAAGTTGTTGGGTCTGAAGAGTATAATACTATATTGTAAAAGGCGGTATAGATAATAATTAGTTGATTGTATAATAAATGAAAAGGTAATTAGGATTTGTAAAAGTAAATAGGGCTTTTTTCAATTTGGATGGAGGATGTGTTCCATCTGGATGGACCACACCCTTCTACATTCCATAAGAAACATACCCTAAATGGCCTCCTTGGTGATACACCCGGAGCTATGCTCCAAGTGCTTGTTATGCAGCCACGTGTCTCCGTATGGCCTACACTCCAGTTCTTTCTTTCCCTTCACTTTTCATTACTATTATTTTTATTTTCATTCTGTAAGTAGCATCCCTCGTCCCCAACTGGCTCACCCCCACTTAACAATTAATATATTTATATAAAATTTCATGACTATATATTTATAAAAAAATTGTATGGATATATTAATATTAATGTTTTTAACCAGATTATAATATAAAAATATTATTATAAATTTTATATGAGTAGTGTATATATATTTTCGAATATTCATTTTAAATTATATAATTATGAAATATGTAAAGTAATATATATTTTAAAATTTAATAAAATATGAAATATGCACTTAATATCAAATAATTTATCGAAAAGTAATTACTTTACTATTAAAATATAAAAAATCTGATAATAATTAGTTTTCTTGATATATAATACATTTGGTCCGAAAAATGTTACTTTAGACTTTGTTTGAAACATTAAGGATGATTGGACTAGACAAATATATCCCTACACAATCTATCTTTTTCACCACAAATATCTAATTTTCCTTTTATTAAACCTTTCATCACTCATAATTTTACCCTATCTCTCCAATTATACAATAATTGTTGGATATATAATATATATATGCTAGTATGTCCACCCGTGCGATGCACGGGTCAGAATTTGTTATAAATATTTTTTATAATCTTTGTTACATGCTAGTTGTTCATCCATGTGACACATGTGATATAATAATATTTACTAAATTAATAAAATACATGATAATAATATAAAATATAATGTATCGAGGAAAAACAAACTTTCACTTTTAAAAAAAGTGAACAAACAAACTGAAGAAATACTCATCCATATAAAACTTTTAGACTAAAGGTAGTATGCAAATTTTACAATCGTAGAATTTGGTTTCAGTGACATAAAAAGGCAAAAAGAAAGTTGAAGACAATATTATCTTTTATCTTTTATTTTCTACCAAGTTTTGGCGTAGCATCCAAATAGAATACCGATACAATTCAGTACAAATCATCGAAGAAGGCTTAGGCGGTGTTTGCAAAAGCTTATTTTAAGCACTTGTGCATTTTTAACTTAAAAATAAATAAATTTGTGTGTTTTTAAATACCTGCTTCTGCTTTAACAGTAGTTTAAAATAAATTATTTCAAGTAAAAACTGAAAGCAGATCATCACATATATTTTCTACTTATACATACAACTTCTATTTAAAATTACTTTTTTTTTTTTCAAACAATACTTCTACTTTTCTGTATAAATCACTTATTGCGAACACTCTATTTTTTTTTTAAAGCAATTTTTCCATAATTTCTAGATTTAATTAATTATTTTAAAGTAGAAGCAATCGCAAACAGTCTCTTAGTTATGAAGCAACTGGGTTGCAGAGGATACAAACAGAATACTGAACAACCTTACCTTTTAACTTCAACAATGTAAAAACGATACAAAAAATATTGAACCATTTAATAATGTAAAACTTTTATATTGACAATGAAAGCCAACTACTAAAGTATACTTCACATAAAAGTTGCACAACAAATAAAATAAAGAAACTAAAGTCTTCTTAACATAAAAGTAGTGCGCCAAAAAAAAAAAAAAAAAAAACAGAAGAAAAGAAATAATTAGAGACTATAAAATGTAACTTCCACAACCAAAACATTTGAATCAATAAATTGAAACGTGCATCTAGCTCATAACTAAAGAGCTTCCAGAAACTTGGTGCATCCTTCCTCCATTAATTTTTATTACCTTCATTCTTCAATCTCAAAATTCATTTTTTTGTTGTTGATCCAAATAGTTACCAATCTCTCACGATCCTCATAGTTTTGCATATGCATTTTCTAAACAAAAATCAGATATGAGCCGTCGTCTAATCCTACACTTAAGAAAATAAAGACATATTAGTGCATTATCAAACTCTATAAAGTAGTGCATGTCATTACTAAAGACTTTTACTCTATAAACATTTAAATACCAATAAACATCATAATTTGAGCAGATTTGGCTAGAGTAAGACCAGAAATTATAAATCGTATGCAGAATAAAAAATCATGAACAATATAGAGTTCTAAGCATGATAAGAATCAAATTTTCAAATATTTGAAGATGCGTATCTTCATTTTTTCCCACAAAACTTAAATGAACTTGTACATCAGTAATGGAAAATACATGTAGCACAAAATCAATCCTCAAACCCACAGCAGACCTCTACTAACAGTACATAAATAATTTTTTGCCAAAATATATAACTGAGAGTTGTTTATCAGAAGGATGTGTCTAGAAAAATAATCAACAATCATGTCGATCAACATAAACACTATATAAGGTTCATACATAATAAAAATATATAACATATTTCATTTTAGTTCCATGTGACTTCATATAACGAACGACTGATCTTTACTGAACAAACATAGCTTGTAACTTGTGATTCTACAATTATTAAAACAATGAAATTTCATCTTCTAAACTCATATTAAAGATTAAATAGAAGTCACCTGGTACACTCCAAGTTTGTTGAATCGGTGTCTCAATTGGCCTTTTAATCTCAATTTTCATTAATAGAGCTCACGTTCATCAACAGTAACACAAAGTTAGAAAAGGAAACAGAGCATAAAAAGGAGAATTTTATTCCGCAGACCAAAAAAGTTGAAATCTCTCTCATAAAGGAGCAAAACAATGTAACATCAAACCAATGAATCACAGTAATATGACCATTTTCATTTTCTTGGCCTACTGAATTCTCGTTGTAGAGAGAGATAGAGGCAGACCTTTAAGACTTAAAAGCAATTAAAGAACAATAACTGAAAAGATAAGGACAATATCTCACTTTAATAGGATAATAATCAGATAGCTCCTCTTGAAGATTTTGATTTTCTCTTGTGTAAGCTACCAACCGATTCGTTAAATTCTCGGTTTCCTGCTCCAATGCACAGATAATTTGGGAAAAATCAAGATTTCCATCATTTCTATAAAGAAATTAGCATTCATGCTTCATCAATAACTGTAAAAGATCAGCACATAGATGTGGTATTATCTTAAGCAACCAAACTCAAATTTTAACATATTCCCACCTCTAAAAATGCAATCGAGTTGCCACTCCAAGATAGGCAGGCCCATATTGCATACACAATTTTTCAATATCTTTCTAGAGCTCTCTTAGTTCTGCAATATGAGCAAACGTTAGGCCAAGAGCAGATACCAATAAAATGGAAGGGCCAAGCATAAACTAAGTAATTAAGGTTGCATAGACCCATAGCAATGATGATGAAAGTTAAAAAAGTATTGTAGTTCAACCAAGTTCTCCCTTTCCAAGCTTGATTAGCAGAGAATAAATGTCAAAGTATGTGATTCTAGCAAAATACTCTACGTCTAGGTTGGAAAACATCATCATGATTCCTATTTCTACTATTTGACTCGCCATAATTTGTTCCATCTCCAAAAAAATGAAATTTATACGATTGGTTAATCAATCAAACACCAGACTAACTAATCATTCCTAATGCCGATCACTCACACTGTAATTCATAAACAGTGCATATGCAAAAGATCATTTGGACGAAGTAGAGAAGTTCTAAAATCAAGCATTAAAAGCCATGTATCGGTCGAGCTCATGAACATGAACAACAACGATTCACTGTCTGTTAAACTTTGATCCATAACTGTAAAATAGAAATTCACATGGATTGTGTTCAAATTGCAAATAACTTCAAATAGACAAAAAATAATATCTTTCAATATATATACTATAGAAACATCGCCTCGATAGTACGAAACAACTATATTAAGTAGGAAAATGACTTCACACTAATTAAAAAAGAAAAATGTAGCAGCAAGATACAGGAAAAAGAAAAATAAAACACTCACACTTAATTGCAAAAATTGCTCATTGTAAATTCTTGCTTTGGGTTCTATAGGAAATCGATGGAGAGAGGTAGATGGTTGATGCAAAGTGTCAGAATTTTGAAGCAAATCAGGAATGGATGTTGAGAAACAGTTTCTCACCATGGAACCGCATCTCCGTTATTCTTGAAAGCACGTATGCAACAAGTTTTTGGTATTCTTCTTTTTATTAAATAAAACATAACCTTTTCTCCTTTGCGATTGCCCAGCTGTTTTCCTTCACCTTGATCAATTTTTTCTTTTCTAAAAAAAAGAAATAGATCGAATTTTAATGTGAAGACACGTAGAGGTGATCGAGTTTTTTGAGTTTTTAGGCACCCTTAGGGATTAGATCAAGCCTCTATTGCCGGAAATTGAAATAAATGGAAAAAAAAATTATACGAACAATAGAAAAAGAGATGAAGAAACTAACTGAAAATCGAGGGTTTGCAATCTTGGAAGACTTGTTTATACGAACAATATTGTTATAGAAGACTTGTTTAAGATCTAGGAACTGCAATCTTCTACATTGTGAAACTTTGATGGGTTGAAGAAACTGCCTCTATTTTGGACGATTTGGGTTTGCGAGGAGAAATTGGAGAAACCCTTTAGCGATGGTGAGAGTTGAACACAGTAAGAATTTCTTAAAAAGACGGTTTTTACAGAAAATAAAAGTCTTGATGATACATTGACACATGTTTTTTTAAGCAATGCATTCTGGTGATGACACGTACATAACGTTAATACCGGATCGCTCTTCCTTTAGTATTAAAGGGGGATATGTAATATATATATATATATATATATATAATACTTCCTTTTATTAAATCTTTCATCACTCATAATCTTACCCCATCTCTCCAATTATGCAATAATTATTGGATATGTGATAAATATATATTTATATTTATATAATATTATAACATAGTTACATAAATATAAAAAAGTGTAAATCATATTATTGTTTTTTTGGATTTTAAATGAAACATGTAAAATAATATCATTCTTCTTGATATAAAATATCAAGAAATTTAATCTCTCCTGCCCAAAAAAAGAGTCAATTTAGAGACGATAATTTTGTTCAAACAATATCATTTTAACAAACATAATCTTCCAATGTTACCCTAACATATCCACAATTATGGTATAATTGAAGAGAGATGGTAAAACTATAAGTAATGAATGGTTTAATGAAAGAAAAATTAGATATTTGTGGTGAAAGGGATTTTAATTGTGTACGGATATATTTGAATATTCCAATCATCCTTAATTTTTCAAAAAAGTCTAAAGTAACTTTTTATTGGACTAGATGGAGTATATTCCAAGAAAACTAATTATTATTAGGTTTTTTAATAGTTTAATAATAAATTAATTACTTTTCAATAATAAGCTTTTTTACTATTAAATATAAATTATTTGATGATAAGTGCATATTTCATAATTTATTGAATTTTAAAATATATATTTTATTTTACTTATTTCAAAATTATATCATTTAAAATTAATATTTATGAATATATATAGCTACTAAAATAAAATTTATATTTATATTTGGATACTATAATCATATTTTTATATTAATAATCAGGTTAAGAACATTAATGTTAATATATCAATACAGTTATATATAAATATATATAATTGTGAAAGTTTATATAAACATATTAATTGTTGGGTGGGGGTGGGCTGGTGGGGGGTGGGGGTAGGCATGTACAAAATAAAAAAATAATAAGTAATGAGAGAGAGAGAATAGTCAGTGAAGGAAAAGAAAGGGCTGTAGCGTGTCCCATAAGGCGACACATGGCGGAGTAACAAGGACTCGGAGCTATGCTCCGGTTGTAGCGTCTCTTTTCCGGAAACTTGCAATTCTCAACATTTATTTATTATATTATATGCAATTATTTTACTTTTTAGTTATTCTTAGTTTCATTTTTTTTCTCTGGTGCATGTGAAATTATTATTTATATTTAGGTTAAATATTTAAATCAACTTGTACTATTCAGATTTTTACACTCCAGTGCCTTAACCTTTTTTTTTCACTGGTTGCAACCTGAACTATACGATTTCGATAAGTTTCAACCTGCATCGATTTTTTCCGACCAAATCTGGCGCACGTGACCCTCACATGCGAAATTGGGGCTTTTTTTAATATTTTATTGATTTCTGGGACAATTTTGTAAAAAAAAAAAAAAAAACACAAGGACCTAAGGTTAATAAAAACAAAAGATGATATTTTTACCCATTTATATATTTTCACCCTCCTTCCTCAAACATGCATTCTAGAAATTGCATAATAGACAAGAAGATGACCAAATTGCAGAAAACCAAAACGTGATAATAACAAATATAGTAAAGAATTTGTAGAGTACTGAAGCAATAGGTGGACTAAGACCTCCAGTGGTCACATAAACCAAGTTTTCTTCAGCAAAAAAAGAACGTTGAGATTGTTTTAGTTCCTTTCTCTCTCTAGATATCACTGGGAATGGAAACGAGAGAAACAACGTGACAATATCCCAAGGAACAACTTAATATACGCCTTGATTTGTTACTTTCTCTCTCTTGCAGTTCTCTCTTTCTCTCTCTCTCTCTCTCTCTCTCTATAATGTGTGTATATTGGTTTTCACACAACGTGGTTTCATTGTCTCATTTTCCACTACACATGAGATTTCGACACTCATGGCGAGAAAACTATAAAAATGGAAGTAAACTTACCATAATCGGGTGTCGGTTGATCTTCGCGAAGCTTCAACCGCTTCACGTCTCTTACAGCTTGTACCATTAAAGGGATTGCAAGCTAAAGACGACGACGAGTGGCTGAAGGGTTGGAAATCAAATTAGGATTAGGGTTTTCAAACCAGCACCGATTGTTTTCGCGAATGAGAGGGTAAATATTTCCTTTGACTTTTTTTTTATAGAGAGAGGGCTGAAATTAGGGTAAAATATTCATCTTTTAGTTTTGTTAAGTTTAGATCCTTGTGTTTGATTTTATTTTTTTACAAAATTGTCATAAATTAATAAGAAAAGCACCAATTTCGCATGTGAGGGTCACGTGCATGAAATTTGACCGGAAAAAATCGACGGGATTGTAACTTATTGAAATCATATACTTTAGGTTGCAATCGGCGGGGATTGCAACTTATCGAAATCGATCATGTACTTTAAAGTTAAGGTACTGAAGTATAAAAACTCGAATAGTACAGGTTGATTAATTTAAATATTTAACCCGTTAGTTTTTTCTCATTTAAAAAAGTAATAGTGCAAGACGTTGAATATGATTTTAGGTTTGTAGGACTCTAAGTGAGGTAAAAAATCGTTTGTTCCATTTTTAGGTGTTCCACATAAAATAAATTGTTATTTTTAACTTTTTTTGATAATTTGGTTCAGGATTTATAGTTCAATTTCATGGGATCATAATTACTGGTCCACGGGTTTGTGAGTTCTTAATTAGGATATAACTAGGTTTAAGGTTTCTAATTAGGCTATATTATTATTTCATGATTCACATACTCATGATTGATGAATTCATATGTTTAAGGTGTAAGTTTAATCGCGCATACACAATCGAGATTATACAATTAATATGGATCTTAGAAGTTAGAACTACATGATTTTCCATTCCATTGAGATATAAAATTAGGGCACTAACATTGATTGATTTCTTTATTTCTTGATTCTCCATTGATTGATTTTCTTGATGAAATAAATTGATTGATGAATGAAATCGGTTTCTCCCTCTTGACCTTTCTTTTAATGCATAGCACTGAAGGTCATCAATTCGGTGACAAAACTTATCCGAAACATTATTATTTAAACCATAAATATATCTAAAATATCACAAATGACTTAATTTAATGGCACGTGGGCCACAAAATTCTTACATTCTCCCACTTGACCAAAGTGACGAAACTAATCTTCCATGATTTAAATAATTACATAATTTGTGCAACATAAAGATATGCTTCTTGTTCATTTATGAGACCATAATATCAATATCAAGTGTACACTAAAATGAGTCGTGGCTCGTGGTTCCACATCATTAACTTGATATAGTTCCTTCCATGTACAACAATGTTAATTTTACACTTAATATGGCTCATAATTTCAACAATGGTCCACATTTACGTCTCGATTAGAGACTAAATCCAATCAAACTTTATGTCAACATTCATGTTTACATTAATGACAAAACATGATACCATTCAGTTTTTGAAACAACACATACGAGAGTTCAAAGTGTTAATTGCACACTATAAGTCATTATGACATTCAAGAATGCATGTTTGTCCCGAGTGGTAGAGGTTTAGAAGGGGAGCGGGGTGTGAATAAACCTCTAACTCGAATTTTCTTTTTCAAATACTTTGAGCGGTAGTTTGCTTCTTACTATGAGGAACTTGTTATTGCAGCAAAACTGATACAATAAGCTAACTACAGGTAGTAGGCACGAAGCACACTAGTTTTAGATTACTTAAAGTAAGCAATGTTCAAGTAGATTTTTTTGCAGCAGAGTATTGCAAATCCGTTTTCTTACAAATCAATGTAGTATGTGAGTAGTATGCCAAAGACAGTAAGTAAAACACAATATAAAAATAGACACAAAGATTATTGTGGTTCGAAGGTGGGGGTAATCCTTCTACGTCTATTCTTCCCTCACGCAGGGTGATGAACGTAAAAATTACTATTTTTCTTGTACTTTTCACGTTCATATTTTGTGAAGAATTACGTGTAATTGTTGTGTTTATGTGCGATTTCATGTTTTATTATGTTTCCAGGTTGATTTTCCTTTTTAATATGATTTGATGCGCTTTTGGGTGTTTTTGAGTCGTATTTTGAAGTTTAGGAAACTCGGAAGAATTTAGAAGATCGTCCGTATCCATTTTTATACTATGGCCTGCATCCTAAGGCCCAAACAGGTCCAAAATGGGTCGGGATCAGGCCCAAATAAAAGACCATCGAGCCACGAGAAATTTTGTGAAGAAGTCGAGGCAAGAGAATGGATAGAAAAGCCCCAAATTGAAGAATTGAAGAAGACAAGGGCAATCACGCATGACTCGTGTTCCAGCCTATAAATCGAGGCCCAAATAAACCTAAATCAGACCCAACAAGAGCTCAAATCGAAGTTCGTTGAGTCACGAACAAAAGTCATGAGAGGTTGGGTCAAGAAAATGAGAGGAAGAGGTCCGAAACAACGACGGAAGACGGAGGTACAAAATAGGACCACGAACAACAACCGGAGTCACAACCGGACCGGCTGCCGGACCGGTAGCTGGTCCAGTAGCGAACCCAATTTTCAGCCGCCAGCCCAACTGGCCCGGCTGCCGAACCGGTAGTGGTCCCGGCGGTTCGTGGCCGGCTCTTCTATTTCGTGCAGTCTTTGTTTTTTGTGCATAACTTCTTCGTCTGAGCTTTGATTTGAGTGATTCAAGTTGTCACGTGTAGTCAAGACAAAGGTCTACAACTTTTCTGTTTGGACTGTGAGCTAATTCCGAGCCGATTCTTCCCAGAATTTGCATGAAGATCAAGCGAGTGCACGAAGGGGGGTTCGACCAACAACTTACAATCCCTTGTGTTTTAGATTGCTTTTCCTTACTTATAGGGACCTTTTTAGCAGATTTTTCACTCTTGTATGTATGGGGAGTGGGTGTGTATAAATACCCCCTCCCCCTTTTATTTCAAACAACTTGTAAACCCATTTCCAATTTTCAGATTTTTGCTAGTCTAATTACTCTCTGTCTAAAACTTTCCCCTACTTTTCTCTCTAGAACTAGGGTTCTTCATTCTCTTCTAGAATTCACTTAGGGTTCTTGAAGACTTGAAGGATTATTGGGCTTTTCAGATATTGTAGGCGAAAATCCAATTACGAACAAGGATTGAAGTTCAACTAATCAACTACAAACTAGTAAAGGCAACACAATTCTATCATGGTCCTGGCTACGAAGCCTTTGAAACCATTTGCCCAAAAGCTGAAGTAAAATGAGGCTACTAGAAATTTCAAACTGAAAAAATGAAGCAAAGAAATACCTGTTTAGATATTGGACAATTAACATATAGATGTTCTTCTGTTTCAAATGTAGCACAACACAAAGAACACATAGACACAACCACAAACCCTCTCTTAATAGGGTTGCTATCAAGAGAAAGAAATTTGTTAGTCAACCTCCAAATAAAGATGGCATGGTATTCAAAGTGGATTTGGGCCACATCATTGATCTCCAAATCCCAATGGGATTTTCTTTATCTCAATGAATTCCATGCAGAATATTTTGAAAAAGTGTCATTTGAAGTTAATTTTCAAACATGTATATCAAGAAAATCAGAATTAAAGTGAGTCTCAAGGATACTTTTAATGACATGGAATAGACGGAGAAACAGAAGATATTTCCTATTCATTATTGCACCAGAAATTTCTACACATTGATTAGTGTCGAAAATATTAGCATATTAACAAAGAGGGCCATGTTCATACCAAACATCAAACGAGAAGGAGATGTTTTCATTCCCTAACCTCAAAAAATGTTCTGTTCTTCAAACTCTTTCACATCTAACATCTTTTTTTCCAAAAGTGGGAATGATTGTAACCTATATCAGCCACAAATGGGTAGATTTTAGTAAGGTATCTTTCTCTAAGAAATTCCCCACCCCCCCCCCCCCCCCCCCCCATTGTCTGTCACTTGATCTCAGTTTCAACCAAGCCTGAATAGTAAAAACTTTGTCCATTATACCCAAATCTCTCACCCCCATACCACCTTCCTCAATAGGAAATTAAATCCTATCCAAACAGTGGATTTTTCTCTTGTCAACCCTGATCCCCATAAGAATTCCTTGAAAATTTTGTTAATTTTGCTAACAACCGATTTAGGAGGCCCAAGAACCCTAAGGGTATCTATTGGAATAGAAGCAAGAACATTTTTGATGAGCTAAAGCCTACCCACAAAGCTCAGAAGGAGCTTATCCCATGCAGCTAGCCTACCCATAATTTTCTCCACCGCCTATTGGAATAATTCACATTTCACCCTTCCCTTAAACAAAGGGACCCCCAATTACTTGAAGGGGGCCCCTTCTTCCCTCACTCACCAATTTTTTTTTACAAAAAAATCCTTTTCATATATGTTTTGACACTAGATCTAAAGATAACCGAGGACTTGGTGAAATTAATTTTTTGTCCTATAGCCTTTTCGAAGTCTTTTAGAAAATCCAACATCTCTTTGAATGAATTGATATCATAAGAACAAAAGATGATGGTATCATTAGCAAAAGAAAGAGAAGGAATATTCATCCCCTTTTTATTATACTTAAGCTTAGGATAAGAATAAAAAAGATTATTAAGACAGAACACTAGAAAAGATGGCAAACAAGCTTGGGGTAAGGGGTCTCCTTGCCTCAATCCCCTAGAAGATTTAAAAACCCATAAGGAGACCCATTTACGAGAATGGAAAACCAAGGTTGCTCAATATTGGTGGATATGTACTTGATGAACAAATCAGGAAAGCCAAGTATATACAGAATCATATATAAAAGCTCCCTATTCCACCTTATCATAAGCAATAACTACATCTAGCTTTAAAACCATTTTACCATCTTTACACTTGTTGTTTATATCATGGACCAGCTCTTGGGTAAGGATTGTATTGTCAGCAGTTTTCCTAGTAGGGACAAAACCACTTTAAACTTTAGGGACAATTGTAGAATGAGAGTCAACCTACTATTAATCAGCTTGTTCAAGATTTTGTTAATCACATTACACAGACTTATAAGTCTATAGTCAGTCCAAGTTTGAGGTTTGTCAACTTTGAAAATCAATGTGATTGTTATGCAAGAGAAACTTCTAGGCATAGGCTGCCGCAGGAGAAACTCAGCACAACCACTCACAAGATCCTCCTTAATAATCTCCTAGCATGTTGGAAGAATAGTACATAAAAGCCATCAGGCCCTGCCATACTATTCTTCTCCATGCTAAAGACCACATATTTCACTTCCTCAATAGTAGGAGGAGAGCAAAGATTAAAAACCTCATCCTTATTAATCCTAAGGATCATGGAATCAAACAATTCATTTTGTAAGTTACAGCCTTCTGAAGAAAATATGTTCTTGAATAATCGCATGCAAAAGATCAAACTAACTCATAATTGGAAGCAAACTAACCATCAATTTTTATTTCAGAAATATGACTCTTAAATCTCTTTTTCTTGACCAACGCATGAAAATAGGTTGTGTTCTTTTCACCTTCCTTAAGCCATTTACAAGTTGCTTTCTGTTTCTGGAATGCTTCCTCAATGGCAATAGCAAGTGTAAAGTTAGCTTGCTGGAGAGTGAGATTAGCATCAGTACGATCACTGGGATAAGACTCCTCCTGCCTAATCAAAGCTTGCTCAAACACTCCAACTTTATCAAATATGTTTCCAAACAGTTCTTCAACCTGAACAATTTGCACTTAGAATTTATGTATGATAGATTTGTTGAAATAAGTATTGTTGTCTATAATAAACTTTAATATTACTTATTTTATTCTAGATATTCGAAGTTAAAACAATTTAGGCATAGAACTTAATTGAAATTTTAAGTTTATAATGTTGTTCGTAGAAACAAATAAACATTATTTTTTGCCAAATGGTCTTATAAACACGAGCTACACTAATATCATATGAAAGTTATCTTAACTATTAAATATTCTATTTTTTTTTAAATTATGTTATTTATTTTTACATGAAGATAAGTTAAGATCATCATAAAAATTTGGTATTGGGTTTTTCAGGAAATTAACAAACTAATCATTTAAAATAATTTAAGTAATATGCATGTCATGATTAATATATTTTATTAATGAAATTATGTAAATTGTCAATAATAGATATAATATTATACTTATTTTGTTTTAGTAAAATTAATAATTAAATGCTTATGAAAAAGTTACCTAACTAAAATATTTGTTAGATGATTTTGATGAGTTATATCGAAATATAACATAATACACTCGCTAAAAATGTAATAAATCACGAATGTTTATTTTTTTAGTGAAATAAGTCACATCTTGTTAATAAAACATGTCTCGAATAACTTTAAGTTGCTACACCAACAAAAAACAAAAACACTATGATATTATTTATAAGTATGATATTAGGTTAACAAAAAACAAAAACACTTATTTAGCTTTCACCAAAATAAAATTGCGATGTAGAACATAGATGAAAAGTATTGGAAATAAACATCTTCTAAAGTATTGAATCTGAAGATATTATTGTAATTTTAGTAAAATAATTTTGTTATTTTTATCTCACTGTTTTGAATCACTTTTGGAAATGTAGATCTAATGATAAGACTTTGAAATATTATATACACATAAAACCTATTATTATTATTATTATTATTATTATTATTATTATTATTATTATTATTATTATTATTATTATTATTATTATTATTATTATTATTATTATTATTATTATTATTATTATTATTATTATTATTTATTATTATTATTGTTGTTGTTGTTGTTGTTGTTGTTGTTGTTGTTGTTGTTGTTGTTATTATTGTCATAATAAAGACGTCGGTCTTGACATAATAATATAATACAGACAATATAAAATTATGGATTTTTAAATTATGTATAGTTTATATCCAATAATAAATAAAGCTTCGCAAAAACTTATATGTGACTGTCACACGGCCGTCACACGATGTGACGGGAAAAAAGTATTATTTTTTGTAGTAAAAGTATCACTTTTATTTGTAAAAGCATTACTTTTTTTTTAAAAAAAAGGGGTATCACTTTTATCGAAAAATATCACTGTAACAAAAGTATCACTTTTATCTGTAAAATTATCGCGTTTTCCTATAAAAGTATCAATTTTTCTTGTAAAAGTATATTCCGTTACACGTGAGACCGTCACACACAAGGCTCGCTCATAAAGTTTATTACTTCTTCCCTCCCAAATAAAAATTGTGTATATATATGTTATTATAACAAAGAAATCAAACGTCAGAATACCTAAATTTTATTAAACTATTATTGCATGTTTAATTTACTATCGATTTTAATCAAATATTTACTTCATTGTTGAGTCATTTATATATTATAAGAATCTTTCATAAAATAGTCAACTAAAAAATCATATATATGACATTATAGCTTTCTTGTCTATATATTTTGTTGTAATTTGTGGAATGCGTATATAGATAATATAGTTGCAAAAACTTAAATGAAACAATACATTTTTACTTTCTCAAGAATGAGATGAGAAATAAACGTGATAAATGCTCTGAACACCAATATACATTATTTTGATTAATTATATGTTTTATTTTGCTAATTAAAATAAAATATTACTTTTTTATTCACCATTAGAACATCTAAACTTAATTTTTTTTCTACCATATTTCATACCTAAGTAACTCTCTTGTAAATGAAAATTAGGTATAGTGATAAGATTTATAATATTATATATAGATAAAAATACATTATTCTAACAAGGAACACAACTTTCAAGTAAGAATATAAATTTGGATTATATAAAAGTATAAATTAGAAAATCATGTTATAATTTAGATCAAGTTATAGTTAAAGTATCTCTATTTCGGAATAAGCGTCTTGTATCCACTATTATACCAAAGAAGTTAAACTTTAGATATACCAAAAGTCCTATTAAACTATTATAGATTTAATTTACTATGAATTTTGATCAGACATTTATTATTACTAGATGTTCGCCCGTGCAATGCACGGGATAAAATATTCTATTTCATTAATAATATGTGATTAAATTCTAATATTGCTACCAATCATTAGAAAACATATATATGTCATTATACATTTTACTATATTTTATGTATTAAAATTAAGTAAATATTAACATTTATTTTTTTTATATAAGCAATATGAATTTTAAACCCAATTTCACAAAAAAAGTGAAATAAGTTATTTGAACTTTTGTAGTATACCTTTTGTAGTATACCATATATTTTTTTTCTAATATGAAATGAATAATTGGAGACAAATACACATAGGATGTATTTGCTTAAGGTTGGGAAGTGCTGAGCCAAACTTGGCTGAGAGAGTTAATGAGTGTGCTTTATTGAAATTTGGTCTCCTAAATCTACTGAGAGAAATTATAAGCAAACATACCCATAATTTTTTTCTAACATACAGTTTTTGTACAATTGACCAATGTAAATCCAACAAATTTATTATATCTAATATGGATGTCTATTTGAATATCGTGAAATAATGATTAATTTGATATATTTTTTATCAAGAATTAAGCTGATATGAAAAGTTATAAACATTCAAAATTTTAAGTTAAAAAAAAAAAAGAATTGAAGAGAGAATTTTATTGATTGGTATGTCCAATTCTTTTTTTTCCTTTTAAAAATAAAAATAAAAACAAACTCCTACAGTCTGTATGATTGACACGTGTTTTTCCTGATAGAGGACTTATAGAGATGACATGTGTGTTCCTCTTACTGTAATAGTAAAGAGGATTTTTTTTACAATTTTTGTTAATAATTTTTTTATAGAAATAACCACATATTAAAAAATATTATAATGAAACAATATTATAAATTTAAAAATTGGATTATTTTTTTATTATAAAATTAAAATTTAAATACTTGTGGCTAAAACCCATAAAAATAATTTAATTATGTACATATTACAAAACTAAGCAAATAATTCAATACTACAAAAAATTATAGTTCATATTTTAGATCTAATATTTTGTTCTTCAGTAATTGGTTTTTATATATTTAATATGGGTGTCAAACTAAAGATCCTAGCAAGATGATTAATTTGATATATTTATTTGTCGAATATAGATTAGGAACGAAAAAGTTATGTGCAATTTAAATTATAGTTGGAAATATCAAAAAAAAAAAAAGATGAGAAAGGGAAGTTGATTGGTGTCTTTTTTTTTTAATATTATTATTATTATTATTATTATTATTATTATTATTATTATTATTATTATTATTATTATTATTATTATTATTATTATTATTATTATTATTATTATTATTTATTATTATTTTTTTTTTAAGGCCTAGAATTAAGGTGTTGAAGACACATCACCCTAAACTATCCTACTTTTATATTAAGTAGGGATTGTTAACCGTTCATATATTATAAGAACTTTATATAAAGTGGTAATTAAATCTCATATATGATAGACTATATATATAGAGTTGTCTTGTCAATAGTTTTTTATTATATATAGTTACTTACTTAGTGAAATAAAGTATATAGATATTATAGATGCAAAACTAAAAAACGCAACAAATCTTTTTTACGAGAATGAGATGAGAAATAAAATCAGCAAGATCTCTAAACTTTAACATACATTGTTCTAAATTTTAATTATATGATTTATTTTACAAATCCCGAAAGAAATCATATTTTTCATTCACTTACGTAATTGGTTTTTGGACATTCCATACCTAAACAACTTTCTTGTATTATTTTATTACCGTTTGAAATCTTCAGTATTATACTTTTGATTCTTTTAATAAGAATTTTACAGAAAGTGATAAATTAAATCATATATGATAGGCCATAGTCATCTTCTTAATACGTTTCTATTATAACTAGTGAAATGAGTATATAGGCACTGTAGTTGTAAAACTTTAAAAAGTAAACGAAAACAAGATACTTTTTTCTCTAGAATGAGGAGAAATAAAATTAGTAAAGATTTTGAACTTTAATATACATTGTTTTGATTCTTTAGATTTTTATTCTACTAATACTAAAAAATCATATTTTTTATTCACCCCAAGAACACCTAATTTTATTGGTTTTCTGACATTCCATACCTAAACGATAAAAGAGAAAAAAATATTTGATATATTATAAAAAGTACAACAGACTGAAAGGAAAAATATAATAACTAATCAATCTTTCTCCGTTTTCGACAATTATAAAATAATTTGATCATAAAAGAGAGAAGAAATATATGAGATATCATAAATAATGAAACATAATAAAAGGAAAAATATATTGTATATTTAAAAAGAAGAAAAATATAATGCCTTACGACTATCTAATTTTAAGTTATATTATAAGCTAAATTAAATATCCTATAAAATGGAATAGAAACTTGCATAAAATAATAGATGGATTTAAACTGTAAAAGGACTCTTACCAAACAAATATAACTTAAAAAATAAGATAACTAAATTAACCTTAAAAATTGAACTTATTAATGATTATAATAGGCAAATCAAATTTGTAAGAAACTACACACACTTTTATAATGCTAGAAACAAGCATGTGCGTCACACATGAGAAGTATTTTTAAATTATAATTATTGCAAAAGATTAATTAGAACGAAGTACATGTAGTCATTTATCACGGCAGATTATTACTTTCAGATGACTTCATAACTATTTGTAACTTATGACCATCCTATTTTTTCCTACTTTTACTAACTCTAATATTACTTATTGATAACCGAAGCATGATATAATGTAACAATAGTTAGTCTTATAAATTATCGGTACCTATGTTACCCCAATCAATAAAGTAAAATATATATTTGAATCATGCTAGAATTAATCAAGTTAAAGTCCGAAAAGAAATATAAAATAGTCGAAATCATAGTGAAAATACATTTCGGGGTAAAATATAGGAAATATGATTTTATGGTTTTTCTCTTATTTGATATTTCATGTGGAATTATTCTATAGATCTTTGATGTGTTGAGAATATCATAATAAATTATCTAAAACTAGCTAAATTATTTTATCACTTTATTATGTATTTTTACGATCGTACTATCGAGGCACGTCAAATTAAATTACCTTATCTACCTCTACTAACTAGTAGCAGTGGCAAGTAAGGGTCGAATACCACAAGGAGCGGATGGATTAATTATACTTCTAATTTTGATAACTAAGCAAGCAAAAAAGAATTAGGGGGGAGTTTGATTGGATTTAATCTACTAACTTAACTAATCAAATAAACTATTAATAACTAAAGAAATCTTGTAAACAAATAAGCAAATAATAACTCGACTTAAATCAATACAAAAAAGAATACTAGTTCTCAGTTCAGTATCCTCCTACTTGTGTGCGAATTAATTAACTAATTATACCTGATTATCTATTCAACAACTCTCTAACCCTAGACCGAAAACAAGCTCTGTCGGCTCGAATTATCCCTTAATCTTAGTTAACTCAAGCTCTTTAGTTAACCCTATTTAATTGAACAGCCTAGAATAAGCTCTTTAGGTTTAATTCAATAAATGCATTAAGTTCTAGGATAATAGATTAGACTAGACTACGAATACATAAGCTCGATTTAGATGGCCTAGACTTGTATTACACCTAACGAAACAATCGTTATTTGCTACTTATGATTATAAAACTACAACAATTATGGATTACAATTCTATAATCTAGGGGTAGACAAATAAATAAACTAATTCGACGGGACCTATCAAATCAAGAAATCGAAATATCATAAATCATACGATCAAGTAATACAAATAAAGCGTTGGATATAAATCAAAATATAAGTACGGATCAATCAACATAAAAATACGAGAAAGGTTCAACATCCCCTTCGAACTGGTATAAAATAGTTTAGCTACACATAATCAAATTATTGTTTAAAATCTCAGAATAATAAAACAAGAAAATAAATTAAAACGAACTAAAAAATTGAAAGCCAAATGGAATTGAAGACTATGTCTTCGAACATATTTTCTTCTCTCCCAGTTAGTACTCCACGTTGCCCTAATTATTTGAATGATGTCCAACGGCATTAAGATCACCTCTATTTATTCAAGTAGGGAAAACCTTCTGGGCCTTTTTGACAAATCAACCCATCTTCCCTGCATGGCCCATTGTTGTCGGCCCACTCAATAGTCAGCACTGCTAATAAAATATTAGGCCTACTTTCTTCATTCACTTAAGAATTTCTAGTCAACACCACTCTTCATGGGCCACTCAATCTCCTTTAGCCTTTTCTATTTAGTCACGCTCTTCTCGAGCTTTTTGGTCGACATTGGATCAGTCAATGTCGGCCAATGAATCCAATGTGCTGGTTTATTTCCTCTCTCGAGTTCAATATCTTCACTTGTTCATCGCTCGGCCCAAACTCATTCCATAAACTCTAAAATTGCTCCAAATCCACTACAATTTAACATAAAAATACAACTTGGAGTATTTGAATTTAATGTGCAGATAAGTAGAAAAATAATGGTGCATAATAAATAAAATGCAATAAAATCACATTCCTATCAGTATAAATAATGCACAATTTTCTATTTATCAAATCCCCCAAAACTTGAACCATTGTTTGTGCTCAAGAAATTTAGCACAAAAACAATCTTGGGAAAACAAACAAGGTTATCTCTCGCTTGGACACCTCACCAAACACACTTGGCAGAAAGAGGCACAACTTTCTTTTAAAGCACACAAAAATTCCGGACTGAAATCAAACTCCCCACTAAACTTTATTGGTGAAAAGGGCATCGCACTCCAAATTTCCCGCAAATGAACCACAACTTTTTGTCAAGTATGCTTCGGTTCTTTTTTTTTTTTTTCTTTTATTATTATTATTATTATTATTATTATTATTATTATTATTATTATTATTATTATTATTATTATTATTATTATTATTATTATTATTATTATTATTATAAAATATATACTAACAAGAAAAGAAACTAGTCGAACCATTGGATTAGACTTCGTATCGAGGGCCACCCTCTTTTATTCTCCAATTTTATTTTTTTTTCCTTGGGTGAGGTCGGCAACTCCACACCACTCGTAGGTTAGTCCGGCACGTTACTTATGCATGTATTTAGGTCGATTTAGGATCATATTTTATATCATTTACGTGCATATTTGACCGGCATTTATTTATATTAATAACATTTGGGTCATTCGATGTGTTTCGACTTGTTTTAAGGTATTTTGAGCTTTTTCAGGATTAAAGGTTGTGATTTACAACTACCGGACGAGGAAACAAGTTGGAAAAGAGTGAAAACCGGCCCAAAAGAGTGAAAACCGTCGAAGAACCGGTCCAAATCGGTCCGAACCGGCCTGAACCGGTCCAGTAGCAAAACAATGCAAGAACCGACACGGCCGCGTCATACTTGTAACACGGCCGTGTCAAAAGTGGCCTGCAATGCGCTGTTGGTTCTGGAATAGAACCACGGCCGTGTCACAAAGCAACACGGCCGTGTCAAATTGTTGCTGGAAAAGGGAAATTTGCATAGCAACAAAAGGGTTTTTCTGCGAAGATTTCTTATTTTTAATAAGATTTTGATCCTATCTTCCCCAAGATTCGTCCCCAACTTTCTGGTGGACTGTGGGGGCAGGTAGGAGGGCGACCCCTGGTAGTCTCGGGAGGATAGCCACTTGGTCGTACCAATCATCAATATTGTCTTGGGTGGACTATAAGGGGGGAGGAGGGACCTTTGGTAGTTACGAGTATAGCCAATGAGTGATATTTTGGGGAGGTTTGTGCTAGCGACGGGAGCCAATTCCCATCAAATATGATTTCTTTTTAGGAAAAGATTGAAAGAAATGGTTTTATAACTTGTATCTCATTATTGCATCTCAAACACGACACACCGTTTGTTGTAATTGTGCACTATTCATGCATGATTTCTGCTTACTGAGCTTTAGCTCACGTAGTTCTTGCACTGTAGGTGAGTTTGACTACGCGTGAGCTCGTGGACTGATTTGGCATATTGTTGGAGCTTCTGCAAGTTTTCGAGCCCCGTGTATATGAATGACGACCTGAGGGGCTAAACCGTGGACTCACTGAGCTTTTGCTGGTGGTATAACAATCATTTTGGGCATGTTTAAGTTGATGAACTTTAATATATATATTATGGTAAATATGTTGTTGAATGAAGAGTGATACTGCTATGTTTGACTTGGATCTGTGCGAATACATGTTGGTGAGATTTTAATATCAAGGACGTATTTTAGATTGTTAATTTTGAAAAAAAAAAAATACAGGTTTTGTAAGGTTAAATTTAGTGTAAAATTAGTTTAAAAGGCTTGGTGTGACACATTATCTACTTCTACTAACTAGTAGCAGTGGCAAGTAAGGGTCGAATCCTATCTACCTCTACTAACTAGTAGCAGTGGCAATTAAGGGTCGAATCCCACAAGGAACGGATAAATTAATTATGCTTCTAATATTAATTTCTATGCGAGCAAAAATAAATTAGGGCGGAATTTGATTGGATCTACTGACTTAACTAATCAAATAAACAATTAATAACTAAAGAAATCAAGTAATCAAATAAGCAAATCATAACTCGACTTAAATCAATATCAAATGAGTTAGTTCTCAATTCAGTATTCCCCTACTCGTATGTGAATTGACCTACTAATTATACCTGATTATCTATCTCACAACTCTCTAACTCTAGACCGACAATAAGCTCTGTCTGTCCGAATTATCCCTTAATCTTAGTTAACTAAAATAAGCTATTTAGTTAACCTTATTTAATTGAACAGCCTAGAATAAGCTCCCTAGATTTAATGCAGTAAATTCATTAAGTTGTAGGATAATAAATTAGAATAGACTCCAAATACACAAGCTCAATTTGGATGACCTAGACTTGTATTACCCCTAACGAATCAATCGTTATTTGCTACTTATGATTATAACACTACAACAATTACGGATTACAATTCTATCATCTAGCGGTAGACAAATCAATAACCTAATTTGATGGGGCCTATCAAATCAAGAAATTGAAATATCATAAATCATATGATCAAGTAATACAAATAAATCGTTGGATAGTAAATATAACTACAGGTCAATTAACTTAAAAACACGAGTGAAATTCAAAATTCCCTTCGAACTGCTATATAATAGTTTAGCAACACATAAGCAAACTATTGTCTAAAATCTCATAATAATAACACAAGAAAATAAATTAAAGCGAACTAAAATTGAAAGGCAAACGAAATTGAAGACTATGTCTTCGAACTTGTTTTCTTCTCTCCCAGTTAGTACGCTACGCTAACCTAATTACTTGAATGATGTCCAGCCTCATTCAATTTGTTGGATTTGTATACTGAAAGCAAGACCTTTTATATACAAAGTTTCCAGTTATTCACTATTAATCTCCTATCTGATTCTGTTTACACTAATCACCATATATGTCCCTATATCTGTCTCTATAAGTAGATCATATGGTGTGTTGTAGATCACATAAGATCATATGATTAGTTAAACTTAAGATATGAAATATATATATCACAGCTACAACTTGAGGACGAGTTGTTGGTATAGGCTGCAGTATCAAGTAGGAATAGTTTATCTTGACTATTTACTTGTCTTTACGTATTGATAGGATCACGGTGAGATATCTTCTTCTGTCTGGCCTTAGTGAAGAACAAGAGATCTGGGCGACTTATTGTAATCTAAACCCTAAATAAGATTACAGTTATGTGTGAATGTATGTGTGTCACTGTGATTTACTATGGGTGACAGTTAAGTGCTAACCCTTTATACTCTGTATCATGGGTGACAACAACATGCATATGATAACTGGTAATTTTTGTTTAGGTTACCGTATCCGTTTAGGATGATGATATCCCCTTAAGGAGCTCAAGGTTTATTGTATTAAACCCTGCAGGTTGATTAGTTCAGGTACAATAATGAAATTGAGTGGTGCTACTTAAAGAATTAATAAGCAATTAATTAATTTAATCTGTCAGAGGCTTTAATTAATTAATGGATATTTGATATCTTAAATACGGGGATTAATTAAGTCTAATTCAAGCCCCGACTCAATTCGGGAATAAAGGGGTAAGTCAGTATTAATTCTTTAGTGGAATGAATTAATATTTATGAATTAATTATATTCTGGGCTGAAAATAGAAGAATTAATTCATAGTTAGGCTAATCTTTATTTCTTGTATTTGAACCTTAGACTGGCCCATCAGGCTCCTAGTCCAGTAGGGAATTAAACTACCAGGCCAAGCCCACACTCGGTTATTATCTATTAAATACATAACTCTCAGTCTATGAAAAATAATTGACACACGTAAAACATCATAGTGCAGAGAGGAGAGAGTGAGAGGGTGGCGGCGGCAGTGTTGGTTCCCACACTTGGGATTTCTCAAAGTTCGTCGTCCATCCGGCGTTGAGGATCGAGAAGGGATACAGTCCAGAAGGTCAATCCTGGAGTCTAACATCGAATCATTGTGCACATGATTCTCAGGTCAACTCTAAAACACCTATGTATTGTATTTAAATTGATATATGCATGTTTAGGATTAATCAATGTGTATATTCAATTATCACATCCAAGAAAGTCCTATGGAAATTCGGTAATTCCTACACAATTCACCTCTATTTATTCAAGTAGGGAAAAACCTTCTGGTCCTTGTCAACAAATCATCTCCCATCTTCTCTTCATGGCCCATTGTTGTCGGCCCACTCAATAATCACCTTTGCTAATTAAATATCAGGCCCACTTTCTTCATTCACTTAACAATCTGTTATGGGCCAAAAGTCAACACCACTCTTCATGGGCCATTCAATCTCCTTTGACCTTTTCTGTTTAGACACTCTATTCTTGAGTTTTTGGGTCAACATTGGATCGGCCAATATTGGCCCATGAATCCAATGTGCTGGCTTGTTTCCTCTTCTCGAGCCCAGTATTTGTACTTGTTCATCGCTCAACCCAAACTCATTCCATAAACTCCAAAATTGCTCCAAATCCACTAAAATTTAACATAAAAATACAACTTGGAGTATTTGTATTTAATATGCAGATAAGTAGAAAAATAACGGTGCATAGTAAATAAAATGCAATAAAATCACATTCCTATCAATCTAAATAATGCTCATTTTTCTACTTATCAAATCTCCCCAAACATAAATAGCTTGTCTAGGGGAAACAAACAAGCTTATTCCTTGCTCAGACACCTCACCCATCACACTTGGTAGGAAGAAGCACAAACTTTCTTTTAAAGCAAAAAAAAAAAAAAAAAAAAAAAAAAAAAGAAATTCGGACTGAAATCAAACTCCCCACTAAACTTTATTGATGAAAAGGGCATCTCAGTTTGAACTTCAAGCAAATGAACCACAATTTTTTTTCAAGCATGCTTCGGGTTTTTTTTTTTTCTTTTTCTTTTTTTTTTATTATTATAAATATATAACATATATACAAATGAAACAAGAGACTAGTCGGACTATTGGATTAGACTTCGTATCGAGTACCATCTCCTTTTATTCTCCAAATTTTTCTTTTTGTTTTTATCCTTTGGGTGAGATCGGCAGATCCACACCACTCGTAGGTTAGTCCGTGTGCTACTATCGATTTGAAATTTTTTCAATTTTTTTTACACTTCGACCCCTACGAGCAGGCAATTGATTCAGCCCCTCATCATCTTTTCTCTCATATTTTTTTTCAACTAAACACCATAACCCGAACATAATTATTTTTCATCCTTATGGGGTGGTATCCACAACTACTCAATCTTTTACCAATACAAACCCAGCTTATTGGAGACATAAAATAAAACAACAAAAATTTAACATACGAATCATACTTGACAAACAGACTTAATCGAGAATAATATCAGACACAATGTTATCCTTCCACACAGTTTCGAGGTTATTCAATTTCAACAAATTTAATCAGAATTCATCAATTAAATAAACCGACTTCTTCTACTAAAGCGACATACACCAATAAGCCAACAACACTCTGTCATCATCGCGAGTTCCTACCCTTTTTTTTCTTTTTTTTTTTTTTTTTTTTTTTTTTGAAGTAATGTAAACATGCAAAAAATAAATGAGATCCTAAAATGTAATATGTTTGAAAATATGACATAAAATGCAATAATGCAAACAACAGGCAACGACTTTACGTGTAATTAATCCCCCCAAACTTAATTTTCAATCCTCTCGCACAAGCATATAAACATAAGTAAAAACAGGATTGCAGTAAAGTAGTAGTAGAAGATCACCGGGCAATTGGAGGACTAGTGCTGCATTTTTTTTATCTTTTCTAATTAAGTTGAGTCACCTCAAGTCTTCTCTAACCCTCTGTACCCCGATGACAACTTTTCCTGAAATTTACATTAGAAAGAAACTATGCAAAACGAATTATACTATTACGAAAAGAAAAGAAATGAAGTACCGAAAGAAAAAAAGAATGAAGTATGGGCTGCCTCTAATATAGCGTATTTTTTAATTTCGTTGGCACGGCCTACAACTTCCCTTTAGCGACTGTACCAAGGTTGTTTCCATCTTCGCTCCAACTAATTTAAGCACTTTCCTTCTCTATGCTCCTCCCTTTCATCTTTATCATGCCTCAAATCTGAGGAAAAAGTTCAATTTATTCCTTCACCTCATCTCAAAATTTTCCTCGACGAGAGGGTCAATGACACAAATATCAAAAATAGAAATTGAATCATCAGGGGATCTCATAGCATCATAATATTGAATTTAATGACTTGACCGTCGAATTCCATAGTGAGAGTGCCCTCTTGTATGTCTATCTTTGTTTGGGAGGTGTTCAAGAATGGCCTCCCTAAAAAAATAGGCATGGAACCCGATAGACCGCCATTCATATCCAACACATAAAAATCAACAGGGAAAACAAGTTCATTTATTTGCACAAGCACATCCGCAATCACCCAATCGGGGTTATGCATTACTACAACCAGCTAACTGAATAACTACACATGTTTCCCTTAATGGGTAGAGATTTAAAGAAGCATAAACAGATTGTGGCATTACAGTAATCAAAGCTCCTAAATCTAACATGGCCCGTTTAGTTTGACTATTTTCGATTTGATAAGGGACAACAAACGTACCTGGATCCTTAATCTTAGGTGGTAACTTCTTTTGGAAGATGACTGACACATTTTCTCCCATACGAACTTTCTCGGTGCCTTTCAACTTCCGCTTATTAGTACCCAACTCCTTTAGGAATTTAGTACAATTGTCTATAATAAATTTTAACAACTAATAATCTTACTCATTTATATTTCTAGATATTTGAAGTTAAAAGAATTAGATATAAAACTAAATTTAAAGTTCAAGTTTTTATAATTTTTTCCTCAGAAAAATGAACATTAGTTTTTTTTCCAGATGATCTTATAAACATGAGCTACACTAATATCATATGAAAATTATCTTAAGTATTAATTATTCTATTTTTGTTTTGAATTATGTTATTTATTTTTACATGAAGATAAGTTAATATCATCATAAAAATTTAGGTATTGGTTTTTAGCAATATTAATTATTTAAAATACTTTAAATAATATGCATGTCATGATTAATATATTTTATTAATGAAATTATGTAAATTGATAATATTATTAAATATAATATTTATACTTATTTTCTTTAGTATAATTAATAATTAAATGTTTATAGAAAAGTTACCTAACCAAAATATTTGTCAGATGATTTTGATGAGTTATATGGAAATATAACATGATATACTGACACACTATTTTCTAACTCTAGTATTACAGCAAGTGAACAGTGCAACTATAGCTAGTAGTGAGCAAGATCGATCCGACAGAGAATGTTTACTATATACATTTTAATACCCTAATTGTAATAGATCAACCATATCTAGACTCTCGAATAAGGTGATTGTGATTGATTAGTAACTAAAGTGCAGAAAGCAATAAATAAAGTAAATAGATGCTCAAAAGAAGCAGGCAAGTAATCACAAAGGATTGAATCAGATAAAATATCGTATTCTAGGGTCCGATTTCAGTTACAATCTCCTATGTATGATCATCTTATTATTCTAGACCTTTAAAACGAGCGACACTACTCTAGCTAGCCCTCCTCTCGAACAACGCTAACGTGTTGATCATGTATACTACCCTCTCGAGCTAACTATCACACATGCAATTCCAAAGAGAACTTAAACCAATGTTTACACAGATATATCACTCCTCTCGGATGACTACTGATAACTATACTATACGATGTATGCCTATTAACAGCCCTCACCTCTTGGACATCGAGTTATTAAGCAAGTAGAATATAATGAAGTGATCAGATTGATAAATTCATAAAATAAGAACAAGCATATAAGATAAACATAAAAAACGAAGTCTAGGATAAATAAAATAAATCAAAACATAGTTGGTTGCAACCTACTTTCTAGCCCTAGAACACAAATGTGTTTAGCTACTCATATTAATAATTAAAACAAAAGAACACTCATAGAAAAACATTCTGAAGTAATAAAAATAAACAACAAAACTAGGAACCATGTTGACTCTTGATCCTCTTTGCTTCGCATTTCTCGCTCTTCAATTCACGCTTCCAAGGTGAATTTTATGATATGAGATAATGTTTTTTGGACTTGAAGAGGCTCTATTTATAATTAGGTAAGGATTAGGCTTAAACCGGGCAAAAAAATAGCTTAAAACACGTCAACCGACAAAACAACCCAGCCGAATTTTGGCCGATCTAATAATGTTGTACCCGACCGGATTGAATCTTGATCGGCCGGTCTAAGCCGGATCCGATTATATAATTTCTACGCATGTTTTTGCCTGGGCAGTTTAACTCTGCCCTGCCAAACCAGTCATTATGGTTGATTTCTAGTGTTTTTTCAACATGTGATCGGGTTGGGCCACCTAGGCTCGCCCCGTCCATCTTATTCCTTCATAGTCTTTTCATTTTTACCCCTAAATGGCTCGTTCTTTTCTCCCAGACCTCATTCCAATACATTATTTGTCCTAAAACACAAGATTTTCACTACCAAACAAGCAAACACATCATATTGCTCAAAATATCAAATATAAATCAACTAAATTTGTATGCAAACAATACCATAATACTCGTATAAATTGACCTAAATGAATTCATACAGTACGTCTATCATACACATGCTAAAAGTGTAATAAATCACTAAGATTTGTCTTTTATAGAGAATAAGTCGCATATCATTATTAAAACAGATCTCGAATAACTCTAAATTGTTACACGGATAAAAGAAAACACAACATTATAATATTCTTCTTAATTACTTTCTATTATATTCAAAAGTATTCAGTTAATATTGTTGATTGCTAACTACACTTAGTACCTATTTGACTTTAACCAAACTAAAATTGTGATGTAGAACATTTATGAAAATTGTAGTAATTTACAGCATTCTTCTTCTCAATTATTGAATTTGAGAATATAATTGTAATTTTAGTAAAATAATTGCGTTCCTTTCATCTTATTATTTTGAATCACTGTTTTAAAATTTCATATCTAATGATAAGAGTTTGTAATATGTACATGGATAAAACCTATTATTATAATAACGAAGCCGGACTAGACATAATAATATAAATATGAACAATATAAAATTATGGATTTGTAAATCATGTATAGCTTATATGTAATAATGAATAAAGTTAGTTACTCATTCCCTCCCAAAATAAGAGTCTTGTATCTGTTATAATAACAAAGAAGTCAGACATTACTTTATTTAAATTATGTTAAACAATTATTGCATGTTTAATTTACTATAAATTTTGATCAAATATTTACTTTATTGTTGAGTCGTTTGTATATTATAATTTTGTTTTACATAAAATGGTCAATAAAATTTTTTATATATAGCATTATGGCTTTCTTGTCAATATTTTTTGTTTTTGGAATGCGTATATAGATATTATAGTTGCAAAATATAAATGAAAATTTAGTGTAGTGAAAAAGATTTATAATATTATATATAGGTAAAATACATTATTCTAACAAGGAACACAATCTTCAAGTATAAATTTGGAGAATATAAAAGTATAAATGTGAAAATCATGTTATGATATATATCCAGTTATATTAAAGTGTCTTCATTCCAAAATAAGAGGCTTGTATCCACTATTATACCAAAGAAGTTAAACTTTAGAATATCAAAGTTCTAATAAACACTTACAGGTTTGATTTACTATAAATTTTGATAAAACATTTGTTATGAATGTTAGTCGTTCATATGTCATAAGAATTTCATATAAAGTCGTAAATAGAATCTCATATATGATAGACTATATCTGCATTGCCTACACTTTTTTTTTATCATATATAGTTACTGAAATAAGTATGTAGATATCACAGTTGAAAACTTAAAAAAATCTTTTTTTCTCGAGAATGAGATGAGAAATAATGTGAGTAAGGACTCTAAACTTTAATATACATTGTTCCAATTTTTAATCAGACGTCTATTTTACAAATCCTAAAAGAAACCATACTTTTTATTCACTGCTTAATCGGTTTTAGACATTCCATACCAAAATAACTTTGTTGTGTTTTAATTATAGTTTGATAACTTTGGTATTATAGTTTTGAGGTTTTTTTATAAGAATTTTACATGAAGTGGTAAACTATATCTCATATATGAAAGACTATAGTCGTCTTCTTAATATTTTTCTATTATAATTAGTGAAATAAATATATAGATACTTTACTTGCAAACCTTTAAAAGCAAACAAATACAAACATATTTTTGTTCTCGATAATAAGAGAAATAAAATAATAAGAGTTTTGAACTTTAATATACATTGTTTCAATTTTTAATTATATGTTTTTTTAACTAATATTAAATGAATCATACTTTTTATTCATCCCAAGAACACCTAACTGAATTGGTTTTCTGCATTTCTACCTAAACAATAAAAGAGAAAATAAACATTTGATATATTATAAAAATAAAACAGATTAAAAGGAAAAATATAATAACCGGACAATTATTCTCCGTTTTCTACAATTATAAAATAATTTGATCACAAAAGTGAAGATATATATGAGGTATCATAAAAATACAACTGAATAAAAAGAAAAAAAAAACTAATTCATTTTACTAATAAAGAAGAAAAATATAATGTCTTATTAATATACTACTCACACTTTTATAATAGTAGTACATTATCAGTTACAACTATTAATAAGCTAAAAAACATTTTACATACTAATTGCAAATTAAATAAGAAAACAAATGGTGTATTTATTTAAGGTTAGGAAGTGCTGAGTTATAATTACCTAAGGAAATTAATAAGTTTACTTATTTTGAATTGGATCACCTTAATAAACTAGGGAAAACCTCAAACAAACACACCCAAAATTTATCCTCAATGAACTGGGAGAAACCCCAAACAACCACACACAAAGTCTCGTCCATATAAATTGTGTAAGAAACTAATACGTTGGGAAAGGTAGTACTTGAATGAGTAGAGTTTTAGTAAAATTAATATATACACCCATAAATACTACAAGATAAAAGTAACCAATGTATTGATTTTGAAATCTTCAACAATATGTTGTGCTCCTTGTGTTTTACAGAACCGAAGGCCTGGCAGAGAGCCATGAATTTTAATTATATTTTTATCTTAGTCTTTCTAAATCTTATGGCAAATTCTCATAGTTGAATCATTTTTTTCCTCATAAGCAACAACTGCAATACAATCATACTTGCTGAAATCAAATCGATAGATCATCAAATAGACTTGATACAAGAAAAAAAATGATTTTTTAACATATTTGAGATGACAAAAGTCGTTTTAAATGCATCTTAGATTTAAACTATATTTTTGTTTCATGATTCACAGATTCATCATTGATGAATTCATATATTTATGTATAGTAGTTTTTTTTTATCCATTTAAACTAAACATTCATATCTTGGGATTGATTTCATTTAGTCGGCACATGGTGATCACGTAATCAACAACTTGCATGTAAGGATGGCAATGGGACAGATTGGGACGGGTACTTGAATACTCATGCCCGCTCTATCCTTCGAACGGGGCGGGTCGGGACGACCCGCTGCGGATCACAGGTCGGGATAGGTCGACCCATTATTTTTTAAAAATAAATAAAATTTAGTTACTATAATTTAAAATAAATGTTGACTTAACACATTCTATACAAATATTATTTCAAAGAGTCATCGTAAACTATAAAAAAAATAGTAAATGCTTAAATTACATTTATAATCCTATTTTGTAATATTTATTTATGTGTCTAAACTTAATTAATAATTTTTACATTGCATATTGTCTGTTATTTGGTATTATTTGATACATTTATTATTATAAATATTGCATGATTATCAAATATCATATATTAAATTGATTCATTTATGTGAATGACACCACATATATATATGTACATATTACTAGGGGGCAGGGCGGGGAATGACGGGGCGAGGGCATGACCCATGCCCGCCGCGCCCCGCCACGGATCACAGGACGGGGCGATCCATATGCCTCGGATCAAGGCAGGTCAGGACGGACCAGGTCGAAATTGTCATCCCTACTTACATGGATGAAAGCAAAACAATTTTAATTGTTTTGCATGCGAGTGAATCAGCTAAGGGGGAGTTGTTGTATGTTTATATAGTTTTCATTCTTTTACAATCTCAGTTAGTTATCATCTATTATTTCTTGTTGCTTGTGATCATTAAGTGAAGAAACAATAGGGTAGAGAGAGAACATAGAGAATTGCGAGTTTGATAGTAAGAGAGATAGTCAGATGAGTTGTTATCTTCTCTAGAGGAACTTTTCTTTGCTTGCTTGTAACTCTGTAATCTATAGCATAATAGTGAAGAACACACCATTTTCTTTTCTCGTGGATGTAGGTTGATTGAGCCGAATCACGTATATCTTGTGTACTTTAACTTTCCAGCTCATATATGTGTGTGTTTCTTGGTTGTTCTCAATCTCTAAAGTTAACAAGTTGTGTCGTCTGTGGGAAGATATACGCATCTAAAGTATTTGATCAATTGTCAATTTATTTTTATTTTCTCCTCTAAGGCTGATTGATCAAGATGGCGGCAACTAAGTTTGATACAGGAAAAAATTCTGGGAATATGACTTTGCTCTCTGGAAAATTAAAGTGAAGGCGTTGTTCGTTCAGCAAGGCCTTGCAGGGGCATTGAAGGGTGTAAAGAGATTATCTAAGAAGCTCTCTGATGCAAAAAAGGATGATATACTTGAGAAGGCTCACAGCGCGATCATTCTTTGCTTGATAGCCAAAGAATTGAGGGAAGTTGCGAAGGAGAAAACATCTGGAGAAGTTTCGGCCAAACTTGATAGTCTCTACATGACCAAGTCTCTTGCAAACAGGTTATATATTAAACAAAATATCTACTCTTACCAGTTTTTCTGAAGATAAAGCAATAGATGATTAGTTGGATGATTTCAACAAGTAACTGGACGATTTGGAAAACATTGTAGCAAAAATGGATGATAAAGATAAGGAAACCATCCTTTTGAATACATTGCCAAAGTCTTATGAGCTCAAGGATGCCATGCTCTATAGAAGAGAGAATTCGATCTCATTGAGTGAGGTACAAAATGCCCTGAAGGCTAAAGAGTTGTAAAAGGCAGTTGAAGGAAAACAAGTCCCATCAGCAGAAGGCCTGAACATAAGAAAAGGAAGATTCACAAAGTTCAAGAAACCAACCTTTCAAGATAGTGTTCATAAGAACCAAGCATCCAAACCCAAGTTTACAGAGGGAAAGGAAACAAGGAAGTGTCACCATTGCAAAAGGCTAGGCATCTCAAAAAGACTGTTCAAATGAAAAACGAAACAAGCCAGTAAAGAACAAAAGAAGAATACTCTGCATCTATCAAGAGAGCAGAATGAAGAAAAATATTCTAAATGTAATTGATAAGGGTGTTAAAGGTTCTTGGAATTTAGACTCTGATTGTAGTTTTCATATGAGTCCACACAAGGAGTGGTTTGATGATTACCAAGAAAAGGAGATGGGCTCTATTATGCTTGAAAATGACCAGGTAGTGGTTGTGAAAGAAGTAGGGAATATTAGGCCGAGAATGCATGATGGTAATGTAAGAATCCTATTTGATGTAAGATACATTCCTCTGTAAAAAACGAACCATATGTATGTGATGAAAGGCTCAAATGTAGTAATGAGAGGTGTTAGAAGGAAAAGCTTGTAATAACATATTGCAGATACTCTAGTGGGAGAATCTGCAACAGTATAAGCAGATAAGTCTATGATATGACATACAAGACTTGCCCACATCAATGAGAGTGGTCTGAATGCACTGCAGAAACAAGAACTGGTGGATAAACTCAAGGGGCAAAAGCTGGTAAGCTCCAAATGGATTTACAAGAAGAAAGTTGAAGCTGGAGACTCAGACAAGATAAGGTATAAGGCAAGGTTGGTAGCAAGGGGTTTTACTCAGAGGGAAGGTATTGATTTTAATGAAGTTTTCTCTCCTGTAGTAAAGCACTGTTCAATCAGACTACTTTTGTCAAAAGTAACACAAGAGGATATGGAGTTACAACAGCTGGATGTAAAATAGCTTTCTTACATGGAGACCTATTTGAGAACATTTATATGAAGCAGCCTGAGGGGTTTGTGATTCCAGGAAATGAAGAGAATGTATGTTTTCTCAAGAAGTCATTATATGGATTGAAGCAAAGTCCAAGGCAGTGGAATAAGAAGTTCAATGAGTTTATGTTAAAAGCTGGTTTTGTTAGGAGTTTGTGATAGTTGTGTTTATTTTGATAAAAGTTTAAGTGCTAATCCTGTATACCTGTTACTATATGTGGATGACATGCTCATTGCAAGCAAGAGCTCACATAAAGTACATCAGCTTAAGCAGAAGTTGAGTTCTGAATTTGACATGAAGGACTTAGGGGATGCCAAGAAGATTTTGGGAATGAGTATAATCAGAGACAGAGCTGCTGGAAGTTTATGGTTGTCTCAGAAGCATTATCTTCAGAAAGTGGTGGAGAGGTTTCAAATGCATGAGGCTAAGACACTGAGCATTCCAGTAAGCCAACAACTCAGATTATCAAAGGAGCAAAGTCCTAAGACAGCAGAAGAAGTGAAATACATGAAGAATGTGCCCTATGCTAGTGGAGTTGGAAGTCTAATGTATGGGATGATATGCAGCAGACCAGACTTAGCATACTGTGTGTCTTTGGTCAGCAGATATATGTCAAATCCATGGAAAGCTCACTGGGAGGCTTTGAAGCAGGTTTTGAGGTATCTAAAGGGAACAGTCAATCTGGGTTTGAAGTTTCAGAAGCAGGCAAACATGTTTATTCCTTTGGAAGGTCTTGCAGATGCTAATTTTGCTGGTAATGTTGATACAAGGAAGTCAGTCACAGGATATGTTTTCACATTATATGGTACTGCAGTTAGCTGGAGAAGTGTGCAATAATCAGTGGTGGCTTTATCAACTACAGAAGCTGAATACATGGCTTTGACAGAGGCAATTAAGGAAGCTGTGTGGTTAAAAGGTATTCTGAAGGATCTGGGGATAAAGCAGGATTGTGTTACTGTATATTGTGACAATCAGAGTACATTACATCTAGTGAAACATCAAGCTTTCCATGAAAGATCCAAGCACATAGATGTAAGGTTTCATTTTGCAAGAGATGTGATTGATGCAGGATCTGTAGAGGTTAGGAAGGTCCATACAAGTGACAATGCTGCTGATTTCCTAACCAAAGCAGTTCCTGGGAGTAAGGTAGTTCATTGCTCAAGCCTAATTAGGCTTGAACGATGTGATTAAAGGATGGAGAGCAAGGCAGGTTGAGGTGATGATATACACTTGAGTTCATTGAGGTGGAGATTTGTAGATGTTAGTTCAATATCATCAAGTGTTCATGAAATGTAGTAGAGGTTTTGAGGATTGCAGAACCGAGTTTGGAATGCAGAGAACCGGGTCAGAGAACCGGGTTTTAACCAGTTCAGTAAAAGAGGTTAGAATGGGAACCGGGTTCAAGGTTGTTATAACTGCCGTTTGCAACAGTTTTAAAACCGTTGCATGAGAAACCGTTGTAGAAAGCCCGCGACAGGAGTTTTGAGTTCTTGAGTCAAAATTGGTTACAACTTCCTCAACTCCCTGATTCGAGCTCCTGCATTTAAATACATTGTAAACACTTGAAGTTGCGAGATGATTAACGTGTCTTTCCCTCTATAAACATTACTCAATCAAGAGAATTAGAATGCTAGGGTTTTATGCTCAATTCAAGCTGTGAATTGGGGTTTTCTGGTTTTTCTGGATATTTCTTGTAATTGATTGATTAGTGGAGTGAATTGAGGTGTATAGAACCTCTGTGGATGTAGATCACGTAGATCGAACCACGTAAAACCTGTGTTCATCAATTTTTTCTTTTACTATTCTTGGTTCGGTTGCAAGTAACCGAATTCTTGGTTATTTTTCATTCAATACTGGTTTGTGTGTTGTTTGTGAGTGAGAGTGACTTGATCATAACAACAAGTCACATATTAAGGTGGAGCTAGAAGATGATAATTCTGGGAACAACTCAGGTGTCTTGGATGAAAATGAAAACACTTGGGATCAAGACAGCAACATTGGGGGTATCAATTAGTTTCAAGACATAGAAAGGAGGGTCATTAAACCATCTACAAGGTATGATGAAGAGTATCACATGGCATATGCCCTGAGTATAACTAAGGAGACTGAATGCCAAGAACCTAGGAATTTTGCTGAGGCAGTGAATAATAAGGAAATGGATCAGTGAATCCTAGCTATAAGTGAAGAACTGGATTCTCTAGAAAAGAAC
Organism: Ajuga chamaepitys; assembly: GCA_958295605.1. Classification (NCBI taxonomy): domain Eukaryota; kingdom Viridiplantae; phylum Streptophyta; class Magnoliopsida; order Lamiales; family Lamiaceae; genus Ajuga; species Ajuga chamaepitys. The sequence continues at coordinate 32,576,370 of OY282502.1, read as the reverse complement.
CATACCTGGTGGTACATGTATTTCGTGCATGCACTTTAGGGCACTTTTAGTGTCATTTTAGTGTCAATAATGTGCATAATCACGTGTATTTAGTATTTTTATACTCTCATGGGAAAAATAATGCGTTTGTGCTGTTTTTGTGTCAAGACAAGTGAAAAAAAGGGTCGAAAAAGAACATCAATAGAGCGCGGAGTCGAGGGATCGATCGAGGCAACAAAAATAAAGGCTAGCTGAAGATCTCGGCCGAGACAAGATGAAAATCTCGGCCGAGATGAGTCTCCAGGGCATTCATGAAGAATTGAACAAATTGAAGATCTCGGCCGAGGTACACAATGCATCTCGGCGGAGATATGTTGCCAAAGAATTTCAAGACTTTTCAAAGGACCAAGATCTCGGCCAAGATGCAGTCGAATCTCGGCCGAGATGAGTCAAGCCCTAGCCAGCCCCATTTTCCCCTTTTTACGTCTCAGCCGAGATGAAGTTGAATCTCGGCCGAGATCAGCTTTCGACCCACCGATCTTGAAAACCCTTTTTCACGTCTCGGCCGAGACACATTCCGTCTCGGTCGAGATTCACTACCCTGTTTTGAAATCCTGAATACATTTTTGCCTATTTTTTACTAGCACTTTCTCTCCTTATATATATATCATCCCATTCGAATTTAACCTAACTTTTGATACCTTTTTTATACTTGGAAAGCACTATTCAGCCACCAAGGAAGGAAGATTGGACAAGAGATTGAAGGATCATCTTCTCCAATTGACATCTGTGGATTCATCCATATCAGTATCATGTTTCTATATTTTTCTACTTATTTCCTTATTGTATTAGTTAATATGGGTGGCTAACACCCTTTAGTTCATCCTTGATCATTGTGGAACCTTGAGTCGAAGACATTGATGTGATTATGCTGTTAATGTTACCGAGATTATTGTGTATTCAAGTGTTTTGTGTTATTTGTTGTTATTGAGTAATTGATTATTGGATGGATCACCCTTTAAGGGATTTGTAAATGTGTTGCTAGAATAGGAAATTACTATCCGTAATTGTAGGATTTCCAATTCCCGTGTGGCAAACAATAGATTTATTTATTGGTGATAACACAAAGTTCAACCACTAAAACCGAGCTTGCGCATTTTATGTTGAATTTATCTCGTTGTCCTAGTGTTTAATGCATTTGGTTATTGAATCTGAGAGAGCTTGTTCGAGGATTCAATTAAATTGAATAGGGTTAGTCGAAGAGCTTATTTTGATTAACTAAGATTAAGGGACAACAAGGCTATTAGAGCTTGTTAATAGCCTTGGGATAAGGGCTTGAATCACAATTTAATCGGGCATTAACAATAGTTGCATAAATCGTCCAAGACCAAGGGGAAGCATGATCAAGGGTGGATTCTTTTATTACTTGAAAACCAAAACCGAAAAAAATCTCTTCTATTGTCTTTGATTATTTGTTTCTTTGAATTTGAACGTTAAAATCTTTTAATTTCGTTTAGTTGCTTTTATTTGTTACTAGTAGATTGTTAGACCTTAATCAATTCCCCCCATCTTTATTGCTTTCTTAAGTATTTATTTCTTGCATATTTAATTATAAATTGCTTGACATCGGAATCAAAACTGTTCGGTCGTTCCCTGTGGGATCAACCCTTATTTACCATTCTACTAGTAGGATAGTTGATAAGGTTTAGTGTATTCTTTATACACAATTAATTTGGTAACGCGATGCACGACAATCGCGCTACCAAATTTTGGCGTCGTTGCTGGGGAATGGTGATAGAATAGTGTTTATTTGTTGATCAAGCATTATGATTAATTATATATATAGTTATCTTCATGTTTAGATTAGTAATTTCATAATCTCACTTTGTTTCCTTATTTTTGTTTACTTATAGTGAATGTTCTTGCGTTCGCAAGGAGAAAAAAGATTTTTTATTTGAACCTGATATTGTGGAACGTGAACAAGAATTGAGAAGGAGAGCTCGAGATTTGGAGCAAGTCTAAGAAGGAATCGAAGTATTGAATTTAGGGGGTGAAGAGATCATTAACTTGGAAGAAATGGCTGAGGATCAAGGTCAAGAAAGAACAATGAAGGAGTTGGCTAACACAAGGGTTGCTCAAGAACCCTTGTGCATCACCTTCCCAGCTATAGGAAACGATACTGCTTTCGAGTTGAAATCAGGACTCATCCACCTACTACCTTCCTTTCATGGGATGTCCGGAGAGGACCCTCATAAACACCTTAAAGAGTTTCATGTGGTTTGTTCAAGTATGAAGCCATCGAGGGTGACGGAAGAACAGATCAAACTTCGAGCATTTCCGTTTTCACTGAAGGATCTTGCTAGGGATTGGTTATACTACCTGCCATCTGAATCAATCACCACTTGGGAGCATATGGAAACCCAATTCCTTGAAAAGTATTTCCCAGCTTCTCGAGCCACCAACATTCGAAAAGAAATCAGTGGAGTGAGGCAAATGCAGGGGGAAACACTGTATGAGTACTGGGAACGATTTAAGAGGCTTGTAGGAAGTTGCCCTCCACATCAAATCACTCCACAGTTGCTAATCTAGTACTGGTACAAGGGATTATGTCTGACTGGTCGAAATATGATAGACTCGGCGAGCGGAGGGGTTCAATCCCACAAGACACCATCCGAGGCCCGAGCATTGATCTCCAAGATGGCCGCTAACACTCAGCAGTTCGGTTGTAGAGAGCCGTTGAGAAGAGTCAAGGATGTGATCGATTCAACTGTGGAAGAAAGATTGGACCAACTCACCGACTTGGTGAAGAAAGTGATCTCGGGTGGCACTCCTACTCCAAAGCCTTGCAGAATATGTCAAGTAACCGAGCACTCCACTGACACTTGCCCTATTCTCGGAGAAGAGATGGAGGTCTATGCCAATGCGGTTCACAACTTCAATCCTAACTCATCCGGGAGGAAGTATGATCCTTATTCACAATCATACAACCCGGGTTGGAGGGACCATCCGAATTTCAAATATGGCAATCAGAATCCAAGCATGAGTCAACAAGGTGTTCACAGTGGGCAAAACCGATCCCCTTTTCCTAGGGGAATATTCCAGCAAAGACAGCCACCCGAGCAGGTACCCTGTGATCCATCTCTTTCTGACATAGTGAAAAGTCTAGCCACCAGTACACTCCAATTGCAGAAGGAATCAAGTTCCAGGTTTCAGAATATCGAGTATTAAGTCAGTCATAGCATCAGCGGTATCTCGATTAGAAAATGCCCAAGGAGGAAGACTACCGGCTCAACCGGAAGTCAACCCGAAAAATGTGAGTGCCATTGTTGTTATGAATGAGGAGTTAATTGGAGAGCCTAAAAAGCCCGGGTACACTTCACAAGGAAAGACTGAGGAAGTGGATGATAGTCTGAGGAAAGAAGAGACATCAACTCCCCATGTGGCTGAAATCAAAATTCGGACACCTAAGTGGAAGATTGCCAAGGAGTTGCGAAAACAAAAGGAGGCATTAGTTGCATGCTTCCCCAACCACCTATTGCCTTTTCCTACCATGAAATACTCTCCACGACATAATCTCGGCCGAGATTCTTAGAAGTCCAAAATCAATCCTGAAATTTCACCACTTTCGTTTCCGAGTCAAATGAAGAGGATTTCAGACAAAAATAGAGAAAAAGAGACAATGGAAGTATTCAGGAAGGTTGAAATCAGTATCCCCTTGGTGGAGGCCGTAAAACAGATTCCTCGATATGCCAAGTTCCTCAAGGAATTGTGTACTAACAAAAGGAAGCTCAAGGGGAATGAAAGAGAGATCATGGGGGAAAATGTCTCTGCCATTTTTCAGAAAAAGCTCCCACAGAAATGCAAAGACCCCGGTATGTTTGCTATTCCTTGCAAAATAAATAACCACCGAGTTGAACATGCTATGCTAGACCTAGGAGCATCAATCAATGTTATGCCTCGTTCAATATTTCACTCTTTAAATATGGGGCCACTCAAGGAAACAGGGGTCGTCATTCAACTAGCCGACCGAAGCACTTCGTATCCCGATGGGGTGATCGAGAACGTGCTTGTTGAAGTTGACGAAGTCGTGTTTCCCGCTGATTTCTATGTTTTGGACATGCAAAGCGATCCGTCAATTCCTACACCGCTCTTGTTAGGAAGACCATTTCTAAATACTGCCCAAACTAAGATCGATGTTCATGAGGGCACCCTCACGATGGAATTTGATGGTCAAATTGTCAATTTCAATATCTTTGATGCAATGCGGTTCCCGGAAGATGTTCATTCCCGTATTTTCCATTGATGTTCTTGATCCGCTTGTGGAAGAGGTTTCTGAGTTGTCATATAGGGATCCAATGGAAGTTGCACTTACCACTCATCTAGAGGAGGGAGAAGAAGAGGTTTGGCAAACTAATGAGACATTGGTGGAAATAGTGGCACAAATGCATACACCTAAGTCATCCCACCCAAAATATCCGCAAAAGTTCATCCCAATTCCGGATACACACAAGAAGATGTTACCTTCTACGATGGACGCCCCGACTCTTGAGCTCAAATCTCTTCCTGACCACTTGAAGTATGTTTACCTAGGAGCGAATGAGACACTACCGGTGATCATCTCATCCAAGTTGTCTCCAAGCCAAGAAGCATCCTTGATTGAGGTCCTTGGAGAACAAAAGGGAGCGATCGGTTGGACTATTGCTGACATCAAGGGCATTAGTCCATCCCTATGCATGCATCGGATATTGCTTGAGGAGGACGCCAAACCTAGCCGGGAGCTTCAACGACGACTCAACCCGCCAATGATGGAGGTCGTCAAGAAAGAAATAATCAAATTGTGGGAAGTGGGGATCATCTACCCCATATCCGACAGTAAGTTCGTGAGCCCGACCCAGGTGGTCCCGAAGAAGTCTGGAGTGACAGTGATAGAAGGAAATGATGGTGAGATGATGCCTACACGCCTACAGACAGGTTGGAGGGTCTGCATGGACTACAGGAAGTTGAACTCAGTAACAAGGAAAGATCACTTCCCTCTACCCTTCATCGATCAGATGCTCGAAAGGCTAGCAGGACATCCTTTCTACTATTTCTTGGACGGATTCTCGGGGTACTTTCAAGTGCCAATAGCACCCGAAGACCAAGAAAAGACAACTTTCACATGCCCGTTCGGAACATTCGCGTGGAGGCGCATGCCCTGCGTGGAGGCGCATGCCCTTTGGACTATGCTACGCCCCTGCGACATTTCAAAGATGCATGGTTAGTATCTTTTCCGAGTTTATTGGTCATTTCATAGAAGTTTTCATGGACGACTTTAGCGTCCACGGTACATCTTTTGAAAATTGTCTTGATAACTTGGTAAAAATCTTGCAACGATGCATTGAGAAAAATTTTGTGTTAAATTGGGAGAAATGCCACTTCATGGTGGAACAAGGAATTGTGCTTGGCCATGTAGTTTCTAGTAAGGGAATAGAAGTAGACAAAGAAAAAATTGATGTTATTTCTTCTCTCCCTTACCCCGCAAATGTGCGGGAAGTGCGTTCTTTTTTGGGCCATGCAGGATTTTACATGAGGTTTATCAAAGATTTTTCGAAAATAGCTGCTCCTTTGTGCCGGTTGCTACAAAAAGATGTGGATTGTGATGTGAGCAGGGAATGCAAGTTGGCATTTGATGAGTTGAAGAAGAGACTGATTACTCTTCCGATTATTCAACCGCCAGATTGGGAATTGCCTTTTGAGCTAATGTGCGATGCTAGTGAACAAGCTTTGGGGGCAATTTTGGGACAGAAAAGAGGAAAGGTGACCCATGTCATCTACTATGCCTCACGTACTTTGGATTCAGCTCAGATGAATTATACTACCACAGAAAAGGAGCTGCTAGCTGTTGTGTTTGCATTAGAGAAGTTTCGGTCTTACCTTGTTGGGACAAGGATTATCGTATATACCGACCACGCAGCATTGAGGCACCGCATGGCTAAAAAGGAGGCGAAGCCTAGGCTTATTCGCTGGATATTACTTCTCCAGGAATTTGTCCTAGAGATCAAGGATAAGAAAGGGTCATAAAATGGTGTTGCAGATCATCTCAGCAGAATAACCCAACAAGAAACGAACTTGCCTCTCCAGGAAAGCTTTTCGGACGAGCAACTACTAGCAATGACAGGCAAGAAGGTTCCTTGGTATGCCAACATGGTGAATTATTTGGTGTCCAAGAGGTTTCCTATTGGGATGAGTAAACCTCATAGGGACAGGTTGAAGAGTGAGTTGAAGCATTTTGTTTGGGATGATCCATACCTTAGGAAATATGGTTCAGATCAAGTAATCAGGAGATGCATCCCCGAAGATGAAGTGCAATCGGTACTGAATTTTTGCCACTCATATGCTTGTGGAGGCCACTTCGGGCCGAAGAGGACGGCATACAAAGTTCTTGAGAGTGGACTATTTTGGCCCACCATATTTAGAGATGCCCTTGCTTTTTGCAAGTCATGTGACAATTGCCAAAAGACGGGCAATGTCTCCCAAAGAAATCAAATGCCCCAAAACCCGATTGTAGTTTGTGAAATTTTTTATGTTTGGGGTATGGACTTCATGGGACCGTTCCCTTTGTCTTACGGGAATTTGAACATTTTGCTTGCCGTTGACTATGTGTCCAAGTGGGTGGAGGCGAAAGCAACCCGAACCAATGACTCTAAAGTTGTGGCCGAGTTCGTCCAATCCAACATTTTCGCTCGGTTTGGGATACCAAAAGCCATTATAAGTGATAGAGGCACACACTTTTGCAATCGAACAATCGACGCATTGCTGAAGAAATATGTTGTATTGCACAAGGTTTCGACGCCTTATCATCCAAAAACCAATGGGCAAGCCGAAACTTCGAATCGGGAAATCAAGTCGATATTGGAGAAGACCGTTCAACCGAATCGCAAGGACTGGAGTTTGAGGCTCAATGATGCATTATGGGCGTATAGGACCGCCTATAAAACTCCAATTGGTATGTCTCCCTTTTGACTTATTTATGGAAAGCAATGCCATCTCCCGGTTGAACTTGAACATAGAGCCTATTGGGCTATTCGGAGATGCAACAACCTCGATGAAGCCGGTGCACACCGAAAGCTCCAATTTCAAGAGCTTGAAGAAATTCGAAATGAAGCCTTTGAAAACGCCATGATCTACAAGGAGAAAACGAAGGCTTTTCATGACTCGAGAATTACCCGGAAAACGTTTGTGGTTGGGAAGAAAGTGCGATTATATCATTCCCGGTTGAAGTTATTTCCGGGAAAGCTCCATTCAAGGTGGGTAGGACCCTTCGTTGTCACTAAGGTGTTCGATCATGGTGCCATCGAGATTGAAAGTGGTAAAACTGGTAAAATTTTCAAAGTTAACGGGCATCTTCTCAAGCTTTATCTAGAGCATTGTCAAGAAAGTTCCGGTGAAGAAGAACGAGTAGAAGACCCACCACTGAGCTGAAAGAGCTTCCGTCGAGCCAACGACGTTAAACAAAGGCGCTTGTCGGGAGGCAACCCGGCGATTACTCGTTTTCTCGTATTTTAAATTCATAGTTTAGTAGCTTTACTATTATTTCAATATTTTGAATTGTATTGTTAAAATGTGTGTAGGTACCAAACAAGCAAATCAAGACAAGACATGGTGTGGAATGGGGGTGAAGAACACAAAAAATGTGGAAATTGCAGGGGAGGACAATCGTGGCCGAGACGCAGAAGAAATCTCGGCCGAGACGTCATGCGGGTGAAAAGGGAAATCTTCCCTGGAGACATATCTCGGCTGAGAAACATGAATCATCTCGGCCGAGATTCAGCAGGGTCAAAAATGGAGTAAATTTGCTGGAAGAGAATCTCGGCCGAGACACTACAACATCTCGGCCGAGACGAATTTGTATGGAATTTGAGCTAAATTCGCTAGAAGATAATCTCGGCCGAGACACACATTCATCTCGGCCGAGATTCACTTGTCCAAAAAGGGGATAAAAGTGCTGGGACATTATCTCGGCCGAGATCCTAAAGCATCTCGGCCGAGATCCACTACCGAGTCAAATGATCCTGAAAGTGAAGACCGGATCTCGGTCAAGACACTAAGCCCAGATTCGAATCTCGGCCGAGACGCAGCACAGGTATAAATACACCTGTGCACAGAATTAGGTCAGTTCTTCCCCAAATTCGCGATATTCACACACACGCACACTCTCAAAAATCACCCTTGCACTCTCTTTCCACCTATCAAATTCACACCACACCCACTCCTCTCCGAAAAATTTTGGATTTGGAGCAGACTTGAGGTCAAGTCAAAAAGGGCGCGAACAATCCAAATTCAAATTTTCTCGATTAAACTCGATGGATAAGTACGGCTATCTCACTCTTTTGATCTATTATTGCGTATTATTGAATCCATTGTTGCGATTGGGGGTTTATTTTATGTTTATTTGCATTTTCATTGAAATTGGTTATACATACAACTAGTTGTATTGATTTTTTGTCAATTGATATGTGTTTATGCATTTGAATGATAGAATTGACATGATAGCTCGTATAATTGCTTGATGATTGAGTGGGTAGATTGTTGAGTAAAGATTTGTGAGTTTTGGAAAAGATAAATTCATTGTGCCAAATCATCGAACATGTGATATGCGTTAAATTGTTGTGCCTAAGTTAGCCAATTTCGGCTATTTTATCTAGTTTTTAAGTCCAATTGTTGATATTATCGTAATGTATAACCTCATTTGAGTGTGAATTGGTTGTCGTTGCATGGTTGATACACTTTGACTTGTTTTTGTTGGATATATAGTCGGATTCAAGTAAACTTTGGCATCTCCTACTTGAACTTTAACTCGTTGTATTGCCACTAGTTTTAATGATTGAGTGTGTTGATTTTAGGTACCCATGGCACCTCCAAAAAATCCAAAAGGCAACACTCAAGAAGGCACTTCTGGCAGAAGGGTCACAAAAAAAATCAGAAAAAGCTAAGCTAAGGGCAAAGAGAAAGTTGTTGAGCCTACTCCGGAGGTTCCCACGCTGGAAATTCCATCGACTACCACCGATAAATCCAGGAAACCCATTAACTTCGACATAGTGTTGGAAACAGAGGATCAGAGAAAACGATTTGACAAGTTGATGAAGAGGGGGTGTCAGCTACCCGCTATGGTGATCCCAAGATCTTGGACGCCATGGGAATCCGGCAAAACGTTCTGGAACTGTAAGACAAAGCAGGTCTAGCCCAGTGTCTAGCCCCCCACCCGACTTTCCTCAAATTTGTGCTCGAGTTTTTCAGCACACTCGAAATCGAGAAGGAGGTTCTTTCCTACTCAACTTCGATTCACCACTTCAAATTCCAACTGCTAAACGAAGAAAAGATACTGAGCCACAACAATCTGAAACGCATTTATGGCTTCAAGACTCCAGCCGTCGGTGATAGACATTTGTTGAAAGAGTTTAACGTGCAACAATTCTGGGGGCAAATCACTGCCGCCCCTGGAATAGTTGCACCTCAAGCATACGACCCAAGGAGCTCCAGGCTGACCTCCACTAGAAGCGCAGTCGTGAAGTATCTACAGAAGTTGTTGAGCTCCACCATATGTGGAAGGAAAGAAATCAGTTCCCCCCGGTTGTACGAGATGGAGATCCTCTGGGCCATTGTGGATAGGAAGTTGAGGAACTTCCAGCAGGACCTGATATCAAGCTTTCAGAAGATAGTAAAAGAATTGAGGACAGAAAGGAAAAGAGAGACAAAGATGCCCGACCTGATCTATTGTGGGGCTTTGATAACCCCTATACTTGAGCATTACAATGTAACCCTCCCGAAATACACACCCATCACCGCTGATTACTATTTAGACTGGGAGGAGATGGAGAATATGCGTATTGCCATGCTCGGGTATAAAGAAGGAATATCGGGTCCGGCTGTCCCTTATGTTCTCCAAAATGAGGGACCTTACCTCCGCCTACCCAACCCCGAACTGACATACATCAGAGACTTGGGAAGCAAGCTGAACTTGGAATTGAGCTCCGAGGCACACATCAATGCATCTTTGGAGCCAAATTGTGAAGAATTAACCAAGTTCAAAAGAGCTAAAACGCCACGTCCGGTGACATGGGTTCGGAGTATGGGAGTTGAGGGAGAAGGCAGTAGCCAGCCAGAGCAACCATCAAGGAAGATATCATCCACAGTCGTGCTGTCTCAATCCGAGTTCCAGGAACGGCAAGAGGGGCTGATGGCGGGTATGGGGGATGAAATCAAGGGCATAAGAGCCGAGTTGGTGGACATGCGGACATCCATTGGGGCTGAATTGAGAGGGATCAAAGAGACGATACACGAAAATCAGATAAAGCTCCTCGATCTCTTCAAGTCCATCAAGGGCTGCTTCACCGGCTCGAACCCCCGACCTTCTCGCTCTCTGTAAGTAGAGTACCGAAAAGCCTTACCTCTTTGTCCCAAACTTAGTTGAAAAACTAAGTTTGGGGGAAAACAAAGAGGTAAGACAATTTCGGCCGCTCAAAACACCCTACCCCTCGTTATTTTCCTTTACTATCTTTACTATTGGCCTATGAGCCACTTGGTATGATGTGTTTGACGGATTCAATGTGATGTCATGTGTGCCAATACTGATTTGTATTTTAATTGCCTTTTTGATATGTGACTATTTTGATTGTTGATAATGTTGCCGGCCTGTGAGCCAATTGTCATCTTCTATTAGGCTTGGTTTAGGTGATATTATTGCATATGCATTTGGATGCTTTGGGTTTTTGATAATTATTGGGTGCCTTTAAGTCAATTTGCATTTTCTTTTTTTTTATAGGAGTAGGATTCTTAATAGATTAGTTCATTAGTTAATGGCTGCGAATAATGATGCATAAAATGGTTAAGTTCGACGAGCACCAAATTGTACTCCTCTTTTTCCACAAACTTAGTTTGAAACTAAGTTTGGGGAGGGGGTGGGATTCGTACAAATTGGCAGCTCGAGAAAGCAATTGGATGAATTTAGGAAGGAAAAATGTGGCATTGATTAATGATGAAAAATTTTGTCAAATATTTTTGAAAGAAGCACATGGTAGAGCATGATAGACTTTTTGAAACAAAATTGAACTTACACTCAAAACCTTTGATCAAAATTGCAGCCGAGTGAGTTTTTGAGCCTTAGAAGATACTTCCATCTTTGGAGTAATTTAAACTTTCTTTCAGTGTGAAATTCATTGAATGCATTTAGTTGTCTCTAGAACTTGCCTTGATTCTCTATTTTGAATGATTCGGTGTGTGACATTGAAAATGATCTTAGGCAATTCTTGACTTAAGCCTATTCCAAAAGATCGAAAATTTGCCTCTAGTTAACCTCTTGAGCTTTTAGCCTCTTGTTTGACAGCCCAACTCTACAAGCCAAGTACCTTTCGATTTAGCCTTTGACCTTAATTGGACTATTTGAGTATGAGGGAGGCGGTTGGAAGGTAGTCGGGTAAATTTGGGATTGAAAGGGGTAATCTATGGGGAATATTGGAGGGTGAAAGGAATTGAAACAATAGGCAAAGAATCGAGAATACTAGTTCTCTCCAATTTTTGTTTATATTTGTTAAAAAAAAAAAAAAAAAAAAAAAAAAAAAAAAAAAAAAGTCGAAAATCGAAAAAGTCGAAAAATCAGAAAAACAAAAGAAAATGTTAGTTGTATATACTTAATTTTTCCTTTTGAATTGGAGAGACTAGTAATGTAAATGCCTATTAATAGATGTTCTCAAAGTTGTAAAAAATTCAAAAGAAAATACACTCCAAGGGAGAATTGAGAAAGCATTTAGGTTGTGGACCTTGTGGTAAGGAGAAGAAATCAATTTTTGGGATTGGTTTACTAAGGAAGTAAAGAGTGAGGTTGAGTGACCATTGTTTGAGGGGAAGATGGGTAGTGCACGACTCATCTAGTCCGTTTTATAGTCACTTATACCAGAAATATTCCCACCTTACCCCAAGCCAACATTGCAACCTGTTAAAGACCTTTTTTATTCTTTGTCACACATGTCGGGTATACATCGAAGTTTAGATGATTGGCAAGCCTATGGTAGGCATTTTATGCATTTCAATGTGAGCATATACACTACCCTTTTGATACACTTGAGAGTCGAGAGTTACACTCACCATGTGAGGATCTTAAGTTGAGAGTGTTATGTCTCGAGAGTAGTGGATCTAGTCTATTACACATGCTCGCTTTTATCATGATCTCTTACTCTTTTTCATGAAAATTCTGAAATCAAATGCCACTAAACTCTGCCCTAAACACGTGTCCTTTTGTCTTTCTCTTTATTGTTCGGGACGAACAAGTTTTAAGTTTGGGGAGATTTGGTACACGTGTTCCGTGCACGCACTTTAGGGCACTTTTAGTGTCATTTTAGTGTCAATAATGTGCATAATCACGTGTATTTAGTGCTTTTATACTCTCATGGGCAAAATAATGCGTTTGTGCTATTTTTGTGTCAAGACAGGTGAAAAAAAGGGTCGAAAAAGAATATCAACAGACCGCGGAGTCGAGGGATCGATCGAGGTAACAAAAAGAAAGGCTAGCTAAAGATCTCGGCTGAGACAGGATGAAAATCTCAGCCGAGATGAGTCTCCAGGGCATTCATGAAGAATTGAACAAACTGAAGATCTCGGCCGAGACACACAACGCATCTCGGCCGAGATATGTTGCCAGAGAATTTCAAGGCTTTTCAAAGGACAAGGATCTCGGCCGAGATGCAGTCCAATTTCGGCCGAGATGAGTCAAGCCCTAGCCAGCCCCATTTTCCCCTTTTCACGTCTCGGCCGAGATGAAGTGGAATCCCGGCCGAGATCAGCCTTCGACCCACCAATCTTGAAAATCCTTTTTCACGTCTCGGCCGGGACACACTTCCGTCTCGGCCGAGATTTGCTACCCTATTTTGAAATCCTGAATACGTTTTTGCCTATTTTTTACTAGCACTTTCTCTCCTTATATATATATATCATCCCATTCGAATTTAACCTAACTGTTGATACCTTTTCTATACTTGGAAAGCACTATTCAGCCACCAAGGAAGGAAGATTGGACAAGAGATTGAAGGATCATCTTCTCCAATTGACATCTTTGGATTCATCCATATCAGTATCATGTTTCTTTATTTTTCTACTTATTTCCTTATTGTATTAGTTAACATGGGTGGCTAACACCCTTTAGTTCATCCTTGATCATTGTGGAACCTTGAGTCGAAGAAATTGATGTGATTATTGCGGTTAATGTTACCGAGATTGTTGTGTATTCAAGTGTTTTGTGTTATTTGCTGTTATTGAGTCACATTTATGAATTGATTATTGGATGGATCACCCTTTAAGGGATTTGTAAATGTGTTGCTAGAATAGGAAATTACTATCCGTAATTGTAGGATTTTCGATTTTCGTGTGGCAAACAATAGATTTATTTATTGGTGATAACACAAAGTTCAACCACTAAAACCGAGCTTGCGAGTTTTATGTTAAATTTATCTCGTTGTCCTAGTGCTTAATGCATTTGGTTATTGAATCTAAGAGAGCTTGTTCGAGGATTCAATTAAATTGAATAGGGTTAGTCGAAGAGCTTATTTTGATTAACTAAGATTAAGGGACAACAAGACTATTAGAGCTTGTTAATAGCCTTGGGATAAGGGCTTGAATCACAATTTAATCGGGCATTAACAATAGTTGCATAAATCGTCCAAGACCAAGGGGAAGCATGATCAAGGGTGGATTCTTTTATTACTTGAAAACCAAAATCGAAAAAAATCTCTTCTATTATCTTTGATTATTTGTTTCTTTGAATTTGAACATTAAAAGCTTTTAATTTCGTTTAGTTGCTTTTATTTGTTACTAGTAGATTGTTAGACCTTAATCAATCCCCCCCCCCCTCCCCCATCTTTATTACTTTCTTAAGTATTTATTTCTTGCATACTTAATTATAAATTGCTTGACATCGGAATCAAAACTGTTCGGCCGTTCCCTGTGGGATCGACCCTTATTTACCATTCTACTAGTAGGATAGTTGATAAGGTTTAGTGTATTCTTTATACACAATTAATTTGGTAACGCGACGCACGACAATCGTGCTACCACCTGGGTGTTAGTTGATAAACCAACTCATCAGAAACCTGTGAGTTGTAAGTGGATTTTCAAGAGGAAATTTGAGGTGTCTGAAACAGAAAGGGTAATGTTTAAAGCCAGATAAGTGGCCATAGGCTTCACATAGAAGGAAGATATTGATTACAATGAGGTGTTCTCCACTGTTGCAAAGCGTTGTTCCATAAGAATTCTACTAGCTTTGGTAACTCAAATGGATCTGAACCTGGAACAATTGGATGTGAAGACAATATCCCTTTGGGAACTTGAAGGAGACCATTTAAATGACATAGCCTGAGGGTCATATCCTGCCAGGCGATGAGCACAAAGTATGTCTGCTGAAAAAGTCCCTCTGTGGACTTAAACAAAGTTCAAGGCAATAGTACATCAAGTTTGATAACCATATGAAACTAATTGGGTTTGAGAATTCCAGGTATGATAGTTGTGTTTACGTTAAAAGAACTAAAAGGGATATTGATGTCTATTTGCTGCTATATGTAGATGATATGTTTATAGCAAGCAGCAACACAACAGAGATACAAGAGGTGAAGAAAGAACTGCAAGTTGCTCTTGAGATGAAGGTGTAAGGAAATGCAAGAAGGATATTGGGAATGGATATTATCAGAAACAAAAAGGATGGTGTCCTGTGGCTTCTACAAGAAGAATATGTTATGAAGGTGTTAAGGAGATTTAATATTCATGAATCTAGAAGAGTAATAGTTCCATCGTCCCAACATTTCAAGCTATCAAAATCTCAAAAGCCTACAACAGAAGAAGAGGTGCAGGATATCACTACAAGAAAGAGATTATAGACAACGGTTTTTAGTCGTTGTGTATGACATAATCGAAGTGTTGTTGAATCCAGTGTTGTAAAAGACAACGGTTTTTAACCGTTGTATTTCCAATAAAAGACAACAGTTATGCGTTTTATAACCATTATTTTTGCAAACAACGATGCATCAATTTATAACCGTTGTCTTTTAGCTATACAACAACGTTCTGACAACGGTTTAAGACGTTGTCTTTCTCTTTATATACAATGCCCAAAACCGTTGTCTTCTCTTGTAACAACAACGGTTATAAACCGATGTTTATCATAGTAGTAAAATACAATAGTGGATTTAATAACACCTAAATTTAATGAAAGACAACACTTTAATCCGTTGTCTTTTACAGTCAGAGACATCGAGTTATTTCCATTGTCTATTTACCTTTTTAAGACAATTTTCACCTTTAGACAACGGTTTATATCTGTTATATTTAAATTTAGAGAATAAAGTGTGTGTTGTCCTTCAAAATTTTATATAGAATTTTACACTTTTGGTCCCACAGGACACGCAACTGTTTCAAAATGGTCTCAGCCCTTGCACATTTGACCCCATTGGATTCAAACATTGCAAGTTCAGTCCCAAACGTCAATTTTTTGCATAAATGGTCCCAAAATTTTGGCAAAAGTGGTCCCAAATTTTTTTAGCCATTAGTGTGACGTCATAAATTCAAGATTTTTGCAATTTTGGATCCACTGGACACATTTTATTGCGTTTTGGTCCCCAACTCTCTCACTTTTGACCCCATTAAACTTACAAAATATTTAAAAACTATAAAATAATTTAAAAAATCAGAAATTATTTTCTAAATTGTAAATAATTTTGTATGTTTCATAAATTACCTTAAACTCTTTTAAGAAAATTAGTTTCTTCCTAAAACTACTTCCGACATTTCATAGATGCTTTTACATATCTTAACTGAACTCTTTTAGATTTCAAACTATTTTTTTTTTTTTTTATTATTTATCAATCTATCTTTCGATTAGGGAGAAAACTCTCACGTTAACGATATGTTGCGGGGTATTCATTAAAAAACTAAGTTGTCTACAAATGCTATTAATTATTTGTGACATACGCACGTTAATAATCAATTGCTCCCGGGGCACAAATATAACCCGTTTTATTTGAATTATTGTTATGTAAATTTTTCAAATTCTAGAACAATGCATAACATTTTAGTGACTTATAAAAGAATTATACAAATAGGATTGATAAATCTGTAAATTATTTTGAAATCTAATTTTTTTTTTTTAAAAAAAAAAATGTAAAAGTATCTATGAAATGTCGGAAGTATTTTTTTAAAAATTAAGTGAATTTTCTTAAAAGAATTTAAAGTAACTTATGAAACATATAAAAAAATAATTTAGAACTCAGAAAATATTTTTTAAGAAAATCTAATTTTATAAAATAAGTAGACATTTTTAATTTAGAAATTTAAAATTTTGAAACCCTTTTAAGATAATTTAAATTTTTCAATCTTTATAATTTTAGAAATATTTCAATTTTTAGATTTTTTTTATATAAGTTTATGATTTTTAAATATTTTTTTAATCTGCTCGCCGGAATTCTTCGCACGAGTAGAGTATTAAATATTACACACAGTAGAATCCAAATTAGAAATTTATGAAACATACAAAATTATTTAGAATTTAGAAATTATTTTTTTAAGAAAATCTAATTTTATAAAATAAGTAGATTTTTTATTTAATTCAAAAAATTAAAATTTTAAGACAATTTAAAATTTTCATTTTTTAAAATTTTATAAAAATTTATTTTTTGAAAACTAATTTTTCTAAATTTAATATTTTCAGTTGCTTTATGATATTTTAAATAAATTTTATAATTAAATTTTATTTTTATTTTTACATTAATTTCTGATTTTTTAAATTATTTTATAGTTTTTAAATATTTTGTAAGTTTAATGGGGTCGATAATGAGAAGGTTGGAAGCAAAACTGCAAAAATCTTGAAGTTATAACGTCACACTAATGGATGAAAAATTTTGGGACCACTTTTGCCAAATTTTTGGGATCATTTATGCAAAAAATTGACGTTTGAGATTGAACTTGCAACGTTTGAATCCAATGGGGTCAAAAGTGTCAGGGTTAGGACCATTTTGAAACAGGTGCGTGTCCTGTGGGATCAAAAGTGCAAAATTCTCAAATTTTATACATTGTATTATTTGTTGTTCCTTAACGACAGTGTTTTACATTAAGCAAAATAAACTAATCTAACTTTATTTTTTTGTACAATTACAACATTACAAGCAATAATTAAGAAAAACTAACACATATCTTAAAGAAACTTATAAAATCAAATCCATAAACAATTGAACCAAAATACTGTATCCATAATAATAATTAGAAATTCAATACCATCTTAAAATTGAAATTGTGCATTACAAATTCGGATTTGACAAATTGGTAAAAGTTAAATAAAATGCTAGCCATAAACCACTTGCAACTTTGACTTGAAAAGAATGAGAGCGCTAACAAGAAAAGAGCAAAAAATATGAAAGAATATTAGCTCTAACCCTTATCATAAACCTCAACTGTTTTTTGGTCTTTTTAGACTCAAGTGTCTTCTTCCTCTCTCTACCATGTTGCTTTTCATTTTTTGTTTCCCCTGTTTCCTGTAGGAAACTAGCTCATGGCACTTGGATGCACATTCCCGAAGTAATTTATCGTGAGTAATGAAATCATGTTCATCATGAGTCCCTGCAAAAAATCAGGAGAGATCGTAACGCTCTGATCTCTCCAACAACAGATATTAATGTCAGTCAATAGATGTTGACAGGCATATGAAGAAGCTTTTTATGTTCTGATGTCCAAATTCATATGCAGAAACATAGAATTCATAGGCTTAATGTAGTTAAACCATCAAGCAAGTGAACACAAACTCATTTATACAAATTACCAGTGCTAGGTATGATATCTAAGTAAGATAGATGCAAAAAAGAGCAACACAATATCTGTAACATCATTTTACGATTGCTTAATTAATTCCTAAGTCAAATGGGCTTCAATGTGTTACGATTGCTTAAAGTTCTAAATAGTTTCAGCATTACAGATTACCCAAATAAAAATATCGTCTGAACTCTCAACTCGAGATCAATATCTAACAGAATTTCGGGGCCTATCTATATGGTTATATTTACAAGGGATTTGCAAAAACACCCAATCCAACATCAAGTAGAATGTTGGGCATGAAATTTGTTGTCGCACATGATATCAAACTAGATAAATAATCCATATGCTACAAAACATTATCAGAATGATAGTATTTTAACCTGTCCATTCCTTAATTGTGTTAAGCACCTGACTGAAGAATTTGTAAAGCTTCTAAATACCTATCGCTGAAGCATATCTCAGACCAATCAAAAGAGATGAAACTAGCCCACATCAAGGAAATAAAAAATAAACAAATACGTCGGCAGAGCTTGCACTATATATACAAGCATAAGAACCACCAACAAACAGAAACAAAAACCTAGAAATGTCATAGAAATTATTTTTTCCTATAATATATAGATGGACTTTAACATACATACCTTGCACCAAAAGATTTAACATTGTTGAGCACCATAGTAGTTGCATTCCTCTACAACATTCTTAATCTTTTCAAAGTTCTGAAATAAGAGAACAATTTACTCTTCATCAGTCTTGTCCAGCTTACCTCAGATTGATCAATCCAGTCTTGAAAGCTACAAGATTCATACAGTAGCAAATTATGTTGCAGAAAAACATGTGAATTGAACTATTACTGGCCTAAAATAATTCCCAAATAAACCTTTAGGTTTTTAACTTTTAACTAAGCTATGATTATTCTAGGTTCATATCACAACTTAGGCAACGATAAGTTTTAGAGGAAAAGATCTAAAACGTTCATATATGAGTAATAGAGGCAAATCTCCATTAAAAATTTTAGATCCCTGAAAGAGGCAAAAGGAATTCATAGGCGCAAATATCTATATCAAAGCTATTCTACAGAAAATATGATGCAAATAGGTGTGCACTTGCAAATAATGTCCCATTCTACCTCTATCACATATTGCTCCTCTCTTAGTGTGAATCACGTTTTTGCACAGCAAATTTTCAGCAACCCTTCAACAAGAACTGGACAAAACTCATGTACGATATTTAAGTTATTAATTAATTAAGAGATCAAATGTTGCCTATATAAATTACGTCTCCTACATGTTTAATCGACCTACATTTCGGAGCTTGACATTCTTTTCATGATAAAGAAGAAAGAAGTGTGTTAATTCCCAAAAAAATAATAAAGGTGTCAGCTACATAATCATATCTCAATATCATATTTGGCCAAAAGACATGGTCCCTTGATATTACATATATCATGCGCTTCTTATAGTATCATTACAAGTATTTTCGGCTAATAAATGTATGAAAGTTTCTTAGGCAACTTAGGATAAGCAAATTTCTGTCACGAACAACTTGGTGCATAAGAATTCTACTGCTAAAGAAACATTAAATTAATGAATTAACATAACAGGTACAAACCTATATCCCAGGGACGTGCAAAAGCCAAAATCAGGCAGAACATTTACTAAGTTTCCGAACTTCCAAAATACTATGGTCCCATTAGGATTCTTAGTTGATCATAACGTCTTTAGTGGCTTTACTTACACACACATACACATATATATATATAGACAAAATATATAGATATATATAGAAAAATAAGAGGCCACTATTGGCAACTGCATAGTGGCTTCTAGAATTGGAATCCAACAAATTGTAATAGATAGCCACACTTAGCAGTAGCCATGAATAATTGAGAGCATGAGTGTTATAGTGCAGCCAATAAATAGAATAACAAAACCCAGCTTTAAGGTCACTGTGGAATGCTCAAATATTAGCTCTTATAGAAGCATTTCAAATTCAATGTTAGTAACTGAGCCGGAATGAAAGTTAATAGTATGCCATTCAAAACAAGGAACATTGCATTTTTAAAGCATATAACAACAGCTCTGGAATGAACTTTCTACCAAATTAGCATTCCATAGCAGAAAGTTGCTTTCATTCAATGCCACATAGACTAGTCGGTTGACGAAGAAATTTTTGTAGTTCAGCACATAAGCAGTACTACATCAAAGAAAGCTATGTTTTACCTTCTCCTGCTGTAATAAGGGAGAGTGTGTGGGCTAGGGATAATACGACTTCCTCCTTCAATCCTTCAATGAAGGTTTCCTTCAGGCAAACCACATGCTGATATTACCATCAAAGGCGTCGTCTCACATGCTGATTTGGTGCATAGGTTCGTATAAAACCCATCTGCCCTGTAGGCGCAAATTGAGTTGTCGGAGTAGTCACTTCAACATCAACAACCTGAAAATTAACACACTAAAAAATTTCAGACATAGGAAAAGAAAACGATAGAATTGATCCTCGGAGAATTTATTCATGTCTTAATTAGTAAAAGAAGTTGTAAACAAGAAATTAACAAGAGAAACCAAGTAATATTAAGCTAACTCTGAATCAAACCCGCTGAGATCGTAATTTAGAGTGTCAAAGAAATATTCAATGAAAAATACACCAATGTCTCAAGATTATTGCAAAAGACAATAAACTGTCTAATATCCAACAACTCCGCTTGTACCCTACTTGTGCAAAAGAATCAATTTCTTAATGAAGCTTAGATCAACCAAAACTCTCCTGTTACAGAAGTTCCATATGTGCAAATCAGAATAATAGCCCAGTTATTGAGTAATATCATGTCATTGAGATAACTATTACGGGAAGTTATGAGTAAAGTAATATCACCTTCATAATATCACCCACTCTGAAATAAACAATCAGCTATACTGACTTAAATTTACACTAAAAAAATTATCTATTGACTGACCAAGAACGAATACTGTGTAATCAATTGAAAAATCCCTAAGGCATATCCACATAAAAAATAGATATGTACATGTATCTGTAGACAAAATGCAATGAAATTCAGAAACTTACTTTTAGTCAATTGGTATGGTAGCTACTTTCAGGTTCGACATTTATCCTTGGAAGGGAGGTGGTGAGGACGACGAGGGTAGGCAGGATGAGGGCGGGGCCGAGGGGAAACGGTGGGGCGCTGAGGACCCCCGACGTCGACGGCGACAGTTGGGCGACAAGGGTGTTATCGAGCCACTCCTGCGCGATGTGAACCTCGCACTCGACCGAGCAAGCCTCAATCTCCTCGAGCCGGTGTGAAGCTGGATCGATTAAACCCTTGTTGGCCAAAGCCTTGAGTAGGGTGTGACCCGAGAGCCCGGTACGTCATGCTTGTTGCCGTCCACCCGATTATGGAGAACGGACGCGCAGCGGGGGCGGCGGAGGTAGCGGATGAGCGGGTGATTATGGTGTGGGATGAGAGGGAGAGTGAGCGGCTTGCTAATTTGGACATCGAGCTTCTGGAGGGCTGAGAAACCTGAGATCCCCATTATTGCTTCTAAAGGTTTGAACTGGAGAATTGGGGAAATTTTCAGTAACATTTTTTAGTTAAAAAGACGGAAAAGTATACAAAATAATGCTAAACTTTTAAATGAATTCCGGGTCGTATAATACATGATCTTAAATATTTTTATCTGAAGAAAAAACTAAAATTAAATAATCGAATAATATAAATAATGTTTCGACAGAATAATTCTATAAAAAATAGTTTAAATATGGAGTATGATACACCTCAAAATCTTGAGTTATTAAACAAATGGACAATTCCAAAAATTGATCCTAAAGTAATTTATAAATTAGGAACTTTTGAAAAACTTGGTTTTAAACAAGTTGTTAAAACAACTGAAGAATCTATTTCTATTAATAATGAGGAGGTAATTATAAAATTACTCTCAGAAAAAGATATTTTACCCTATAAAAAAGAATATAAATTTTTACATATTGGTTTAGTGCAAATTGCTTTTAAACCTTTAACCTTAGAAGGACTACCAGAAAGCTTTATTGCAGCTTTAAGAGATGGTAGAAATTTAAATTGGAAAAAGTCTTTAATGGGAATAATTCAATCTAGTCTGGCACATGGTCCAGTCTATTTTGATGTTTATCCAAATTTACAATTATCTTTAACTGATATAAATATTCTTGATGCCTTGACATTAAATGTTAAAATTCATGGTTATGATTATTCTTTAGGATCTGAAGTAATATGTATTTGTTACAGAATATATTTTAAACCTTTATTTACTTTGAATCCTCATTGTAAAATAAAGGATAAGCCTGTTAATGAAACAATTTTAATTGAGACAAATTTCAATAGATCTAATATTATGACAAGAAGATCTATTAAATGGGAAGAAATTGTGTTTCCAGAAAATTGGATTATTGAAAAAGCTGTGAAACCACAGCCAACTATTTCTTCAAAATTATTGCAGTTTGATAATTTTATAAAAGAAAAATCTCAATCTTTAAAATCATCCTCTATGAGATCTTATATTTCTCCTATTGATTACACTGTAGAAACTCCTTCAAGGGCTTCTACTTCTCTAATAAGAGAAAATTTGAGGAATAATGATGATATTATATCTGAGGAAGATAGAATAAATGAATTGCATATTGGCAAAGATAATATTGTTAAAAGTGTCAATAGTAGACACATGGAGACAATGTCTGAAATGAGTTTTCCTTGATTTATGGATTTTAAAGTTCAAAAAATTGATTTTAGCCCTGGTTCAGAAGCCAGAAAAATTATTAGTGAAGAATTCAGACTTCCCAAATGGGAACCATTTAGAAATTGGTTTTTTGAAAATTTTAATAAAATGGAAAAACAAATTATACAAGAAAATTTTTATAAAAAATGTGAAGAGACAAATACTTTAATTTTATTTGTTCCATGGTTTATGTCTACTTATGTAGATCAATATATTTCTGTCTTAGAAAGAAATTATAGATTAATGAATGGACAGATCATTAATAATGGTTTTCCTCCTCAAGAACCTTTTCAAATAGAAAAAGATAATAATATATGTAATTTCCTTGCTTTTTCAAAATTATTTGAAAATGATGTTTTACAAGTAACTTGTAGTCATATAAATTTATTAATTAAACAAAATAATTATGTGAATTTATTTATTAATGTTTTAGGAGAGCATATACTTTCACTTCATAATAAGGTTGATAATGTAATTTCTTTAATAAATAATAAAAAAGATAAAATGATTTCAAAAATTGATTTTGAAAAAGAGTTGATTGCTACTCCTAGTATACAACTTCCACCAGAGATAAAAGATTTTAAATTAGAATCTTTGACAGAATTAGAAAAACTATTAGAAGAAAATTTTTCAAAATTATCCTTAAATACTTTAGAAAATAATTTTCAAAAAGATTTTGAATATAGATCTGATTATAAACAGATTATTAATGATCAGATCAACAAAATTGAAAAGTGGGCTGATAAGACTAATCAACGATTTTATTATTATAGGAGACCAACTCCTATGGATGTTCTTAATGAAGAACAAGAATATATTTTGAATAATAGCTATAGTGGGAGAAATATTTATGAATGGAATATTGATGGTTATACTGAAAAACAAATTTATAATACTGTTCATAGAATTCTTATGTATTCTACAGTTTGTAAGAATAATGGTAATACCGATAAAAATATTGCAAAAATGATTATTGCAGGATTTACTGGCCAACTTAAAGGTTGGTGGGATCATTATTTAACCCAAGAAAATAGAGATTATATTCTCAACAATATAAAACAAGAAAATAATATTTCAGTTGAAAATGCGGTTTATACTTTAATTATTAATATTATAGAACATTTTACTGGCAGATATTCTGATAATAGTGAACATATTCGTACACTATTACAAAATCTGAGGTGTAAAACGCTTACAGATTTTAGATGGTATAAAGATACATTTTTAAGTAGAGTGATGGAACTCCCTGAGAGTAATAGCTCTCATTGGAAATCAAAATTTATTGATGGATTACCTTATTTATTTGCTGAAAGAGTGAGAAATAATTTAAGAGGAAATAATGTTCATGTTCCATATGATAGTTTTACTTATGGTAAATTAATTGGTACTTGTATTCAAGAAGGTTTAAATCTATGTAATGAAATAAAATTAAATAGACAAATAAAAAGACAAAATTTGTCTGAGAAAAAACAATTATGTCAATTTTGTGAACAATTTGCAATGGACATGCCTAGTACTAGTAAAACTAGTAAGAATAAAAATAAATATGATAAACATGATTTCCTTAAATATAGGAGAAGAAAAAAGGCTTCTAAAAGAAAAATAGAAAGACACGCTAATAGAAAGCAAGAAAGGGATGAAAGGAAAAGACAAAGAAATAAATTAATTATATGCCATAAATGCCAAAAGGTTGGTCATTATGCAAAAAATTGCTGGGTTAAAAAGAAGATTAATAATCTTCAAATTGATGATAATATCAAGGATATGATATCCAAAATATTGTTAAAATCAGATGATTCAGAATCAGAATCAGTCGCAGAATCTGAATTAAATTCAGAAATGTCATAAATATCTGATATTGAAAATCTTAAAGCTTTAGATCAAGAATCAGTAATATCTGATTCAGAATTATCAGATACTAATGAATGCAAATGTCAGGATAATAAGCCTGATGAAACAGATGAGATTTATAGACTTTTATCTCAAATGAAAAATTTGGAGATAAATGTCTTAGATCACAATAATATTATGGATTTATTAAAATTAATAAAAGATCCTAATTTGAGATCTTCAATAATAGATCAAGTGGGTAATATCCCAAGCTCATCCAGTGATACTGGAAATAAACAAGAAAATAATAATTCTATATATGTTTCAGATGAACCTTATCTTATGAGCAAGGTTTATCAAATGCTTAAAGAAAAACAGAAGGATAAAACTCCTACTTCTTTAGGTGATTTAAATATTGAAATTGATAATCTTAAAAAAGAAATTAAATTTCTTAAACAAAATAATAATGTTTTGGAAAAAAGAATTGATAAATTAGAAGGAAAAAATGAAATAATTATATTTGATAATAATGATGAAAGTTTTCTTAATAATATTGAAATGTTTATTTCACAAAAATGGTATGTAAAGATTACTCTCTTAATTGATGATTTTTATTCAAAAGAATTTATTGCACTCATTGATAGTGGTGCAGATTTAAATGTTTTACAAGAAGGATTAATTCCTACTAGATATTTCCAAAAAACAACGCATTCTTTATCCCATGCAGGTGGGCAAAAACTTGATATTAGTTTTAAATTACCAAAAGCTTATGTTTGTATTGATAAAAAATGTATTTCTACAAGTTTTTTACTTGTAAAAAACATTTCTAACCAAGTTATACTTGGATCCCCCTTTATAAATAAAATTTATCCTTTTACCAAAGTAGATAATAATGGTATTATTGGCACATATGAAAATGAGTCTATAATACTAAATTTTATTACTAAACCTTTTACAAAAATATTACATAATATTTATGATAATATCAAAGCAAAAGAAAATCAGTTAAATTTCTTAAAACAAGAAATTAATATTTTATCTATAGAAGATAGTTTGAAAAATCCTAAATTACAGGAAAAGATTAAGATAATTCATCATCAAATGTGTATAGACATTTGTAATGATCTTCCAAATGCTTTTTGGAATAGGAAAAAACATATTGTTTCACTTCCTTATGAAGATGATTTTACAGAGAATAAAATTCCTACTAAAGCTAGACCTTGTCAAATGAATTCTGAATATTTAGAAATATGTAAAAATGAGATTAAATCTCTTTTAGAAAAAAATATCATTAAGCGATCTGAATCAGCTTGGTCTTGCACGGCTTTTTATGTTAATAAACATTCTGAACAAGAAAGAGGAGTACCTAGACCAGTTATAAATTATAAACCTCTTAATAAGGTTTTAAAATGGATTAGACATCCAATTCCAAACAAGAAGGATCTTCTTGATAGACTTTATAATGCTGTTATATTTTCAAAATTTGATTTAAAATCTGGATTTTGGCAGATTCAAATTAATCCTGCTGATAGGTATAAAACTGCCTTTAATGTTCCTTTTGGACATTATGAGTGGAATGTTATGCCATTTGGATTAAAAAATGCTCCTTCTGAATTTCAGAAAATAATGAATGATATTTTTACTCCTTATAGTGAGTTTATAATTGTATATATTGATGATATTTTAGTATTTTCAAAAAATATTGAAATACATTTTAAACATTTAAATATATTTAAAAAATTTAGTAATTCAAAATGGATTAGTTATTTCTAAACCGAAAATGATACTTTTCCAAACAAAAATAAAATTTCTAGGACATTTCATTGAAAAAGGTAATATTATACCTATTAATAGAAGTATTGAATTTACTTCAAAATTTCCTGATGAAATTACTGACAAAACTCAGTTGCAAAGATTTTTAGGGAGTTTAAATTATATCTCTCCTTACTATAAAAATCTTGTAGAAGATACTGCTATTTTATATGATAGATTAAAGAAAAACCCTATCCCATGGAATAATAAGCACACAGATGCTGTTAGAAAAATAAAAAATAAGGTTAAATACTTACCTTGTTTATCATTAGCAAATCCCAAGTGGGAAAAAATTATTGAAACAGATGCCTCAGATATTGGTTTTGGAGGTATTTTAAAACAAATTGATCCTATTGATAAAAAAGATTATTTGATAAGATTCCATTCTGGTAAATGGAATAATAGTCAAAAGAATTACGCCACTATAGCCAAAGAAATTTTAGCTATAGTCAAATGTGTTTTAAAATTTCAAGATGATTTATATAATCAGAAATTTATTATTAAAACTGATTGTAAAGCAGCCAAATTTATGTTTAATAAAGATTTTAAACATGATGTTTCCAAGCAAATGTTTGCTAGGTGGCAAGCTCATTTAGCCCCGTTTGATTTTGATATTGTATATAAAAAGGAGAAGAAAATTCTCTTCCTGATTATTTGACTCGAGAATTTTTGACATAAAATTTTCAGGTATGTATTCTCGAGGAAGAGGATCTTTCCCTTATAGGGGAAGAGGCGGAAGAGGCCAAAATATTGTTTTGGCTCAACATGGCAAGCAGAAATTAATCTCTGCTAATATTGCGAATATTTCGCAAGAGATGACATATCAAGAGTATCTTCAATGGAAGAAAGATCAAGATAATAAAACTTCTCAAAATGAAGAAAGTGCTAATAGTACTTCTCCAGTCACATATGCTAATATAGTAGAGACTGATGAGAAAAATCCTAATAAGGATTTCATTAAAAAAGAAAAAGAAAAAATGATTTTTATAATCAGTAATACTGATTTAAAATGGGAGAATGATCCATGGAAGATCTTAGAAAGATATCTTTCTAATCAAGGATCACCTTATGAGGTTTATAAATCTCGAAATTATTATGAAAATTTACTTATAAATAATGCATGTGAAATAACTCACATGACTAGTGGAAATAAAGAAGAAGTTTATAACTTCTCAAAAATTATTATTAAACAATTAATTACAGTTGAAGAATGGGGAATTTCTCCATCTAGAGAAAAATCTTTCTCTTTCAATAACATTACAGTAAAATATAATTATTGGGATTATATCCAAGCTTTTGAAAAAATATTCTTTTACAATAATGAAAAAATAAAGCATACTTGGTTGATTAAAGTATGTGATAAAGTTTATAACTCTGAAATACCAAATTGGTTTAAGAAATGGTGGAAAATATTTGGACCAACGGAAGAAATTCTTCCAGAATTGTTAATTGAAGATTTTAATAATTGGAAATATGTGAGTCCTACATTGGAAAATATCACTAATAGTGATAAATTTTGTACATGGGAAGCTCCCATGCATTTCTTTATTGAATTTTCAATCCCATGGATTTTCAAATGGGATATTAAGGTAGGTTATACCGATCAAATTCCTTGCCTAAAAAGAATCTTTTATACAAGATTTTGGGAAAAAATGATAAAATTAGATCCCAGTACAAAAGCCTTATTTGGTGCTGATACTTTGGATAAAATCCAAAAGACTATAAAGGCTTATAGCCAAGAGAAAAAGAAAAATAAAGAAATAGCCACTAGAAATAATATTTCTAGAAAATTGATGAGAAATGTGGATAAATTATCCAAAGAAGAAATAGTTGAGTTATATCTCAATCAGATGAAAAAAGAATTATTAAATGATTTAGATGAAGAAGAAGAGATGATTTCTGTACAAAGTGATACTTCATCAAAAGGAATGTCCCTGACTATGCAAGATGCACAAGACCCATGTGAAGATATTCTTTCTGAAGAACAAATGGTAAAATTTTTCCAAGAATTGGAGAAAAAAGGAGAATCGTCCTCAAAATGAAGAATTGAAGAAATGAAGAATTGAAATGACAGAAAAGTAGACAAAAATAGTATATATGTCACTGTCAAACAATATATGTCACTGTCAAACAGTATTAAACAGTAAATCTACTGTTCATAAACAGTAAATCCACTGTTTTTACTTTTTAATACTTGTTTGAAGTCCGGAGACTACTTCTATATAAGGAGGTCTCATTCTTAGTAGAAAGTAGGACTTCTTCTATCAGTTTCTTTCTCTCTCTTGTAATCACTTGTAATATATTCAGAGGAAATAAAATCAAATCATTTCTGTATTGGGAAGGCTCACTAAGCATTGTAAGTACTTTAAATTATAGTTCTTTTAAATAATTTATAGAATTTATTTCGTTAAAGGATGAGCCTTATAGGCTAAATCCTCAGTTTTAAATTATGTCTGAACTAGATAAAGTTGTTCATTCTATGACTTAATATTATAATGTACTTAAGTACATAACTATGTGATATAAACTCTTGAATCAATAAGTTAGGTTGAATCTGAGAGGTTGATTGATTATCTGGCCTATAATAAATAAGTCAGGAATCTGTTTGAACCCATGGTGTGCCCGCTTTTGCCGATGGAATGGCGTTTAGGGTGTTTGGGTGTCATTTGATTTCCTGAATATTTGTTATGGTTGACGGATTTTCAATTTGTAATATATTCCTAAGCTCAGATTTGTAATAAGATTCGTCTTCCTGACAACAAGATTCAAGATTGAGTATCATATGGTGTGTGTGCCTGGGTCACAATAAATTGTCTGATAATTTTTAATTTCATAAATAAAAATTATTTAATTTAAACCGTTGTTTTCACTCATATCCAATGTACACTCTTATTCAATGTAAATAGTTCAATTCACAATAGGGTGGATCCTAACGTGAGCACATGTAATGTTCATCTGTCATTTCTTTTTTTTACTTCATAAAAAAAACCAAATATTATATATGAATCTAGAAGCTGGAAGATAATTAATTTTACTATTTCTAAATAGTTGCAATATTGTAGGAATATTACATATATGGATTTGTTCATAAAATAAAAAAATTTGTCACTAAATCTATTGGCATATTTTCAAAGAAAAAATTTACCGACCAAATTATATTTGTCAGTAGAATCTCCTCACTAAATCAGTTGTTATATTATCGCATAGAAAATTAGCACATTGTTTACTACTAATTATTAAAAGAAAAAAGTCAGTCACTAATATTTGTTTATGTTTATATTTTTATCTATTAATTTTCAATTGTTATGTAAATATGCAGAGTAAATTTTAGATTATATAAATATTTGTATTCGCATTGATAAATTTTTTAAGAATTTTTATGATATTTATATTTTTAATTTTTAAATATTTTTAATCGATTTTTGTTAGTTTTAACGAAATTTAACAATGGGTGACAACATCAATTTGAAAAATATTTAAGAACTCATAATACAATAATTAAAAGCACTACTCTTTTATTTTTTCCTACTAAATCAATTATGTCAAAAGTTCATTCCCTTCGATATAAAACTCAGTTTATCGATTTCGATACGGTACTAATCTTTACCAATATCGTACCGAATTTTTGATATACCAAATTTTGGTATAATAAAGGTAAACTTTCAGCATACCAAAAAAAATTGGTACAGTGACGGTGTAGATGATTCGGTACGGTATACCATATCGGACCACCCCTAAGTTCAATAAGTTTGAAGTCTTAAAAAAATGAGGATATATATTTTTTTTTTTACTTCAGAGAAAAAACTACACGCATATAATTATATGGGGATGGAACCATAAATTTCAATTTAATGGGTGATGTGGATTTTTTAAATGATAATAAAATATTAATGTCAATGTTAATTAAATAAGATACTAAAAGAAACTTCCTCTGTTACCTCAAAAAAAGAAAATGATACTTCCTTTATGGAAAAGGGTGAATGTTTATAACTTAATAAAGTGTTTGGATAAAATGGCATAAAAGAGCTTATAAGCTTGCAAAGATGCAATTCTCAATAAAGTTCATTGTTCGAAACTTCAAATCGAGCTTATAACTTAATAAAGTGTTTGAATAAAAGGGAATAAAAGAGCTTATAAGCTTGCAAAGATGCAATTCTCAAGAGTTTATAACTTAATGAAGTGTTTGGATAAAAGAGTGTAGTACTTGAAATTTAAGTGTAATATTTTCTCATGGAAAAGGGTGAATGTTTCGACTAAGAACGATATTTCTTGTAGTGGATAATGGTGTATAATGCACTTAATCCAAATTGATTTCATAAAATATACATCTTTTATGGATGGGGCGACAAGAAATGAATAGGGAAGGGTTCAACTTTTCAATTTTTAATCTCTTCCTTTTGAAATAATTTACTAGTAATGAATAATAATTAAGAATTTCTGTAAAAATATAATTACTACTTTTTAAAATATATATATATATATATATATATATATATATATATCTCCTAAATGCATGATAGAATATGATAATATATAACAGAATATGCGAATAGACGACGGTGCGAATAGACAACGGTACTGAAACTGTTGTTATTATTGTTGTGTTTCAACTTCTTCTTATGCAGAGACAACGGTTCCTAAATCTGTTGTCAGAAGTGTTGTCTTTAAGAGTAATTACTTGCATAAAGACAACACATTCAAACCTGTTGTAAATAGTGTTGTCTTTTAGTGAGAAAAAAGGGCAATAGACAACATTAAGTTAGAATTGTTGTTGTTGTAGACGTAACTGTTGTCTTTCGGTGCAATTTTTTTGCAAAAATACAACACTTTCATAACCGTTGTAAGGATTGTTGTCTTCTAGCGAGAAAATGCGCTAATAGACAACAGTAGAGCAAAATTGATGCCTATCTTCACATGACCGTTGTCTATCAGCGCACTATTGGGCTAATACACAACGCTTTTTACGAAAATTGTTGTTGAAGACTAAAAGACAACAATCTATTACCAAAATCGTTGTCTTTGCAGTGTTGTCAATCAACATATTTGTTGTAGTGTATGATGAAAGTGCAATGTGTAAGTGTTGTGGGTAGTGTGATGTATATTGTGGTATACACTAGACCAGATATATCACATGTTGTCAATGTAGTCAGTAGGAATATAGCTGAACCTGGAAGACAACATTGGGAAGCTCTTAATAGATTATGAGGTACTTGAGAGGAGCAACAAACTATGGATTGGTGTTTCAGAAGAGATCTTCTATTATGCATGATTTTCTTGAGGGATATGTTGATTCTGATTATGCAGCTAACATGACACAAGGAAGTCACAAACTGGCTATGTATTTACTTTGTTTAGTACAGCCATTAGTTGGAGATCCACACTCCAATCAGTGATGGCCCTACACCATAGAAGCTGAATACATGGCACTCACTGCGGCAATTAAGGACGCTTTTTGGTTGAGATGAATTTTGTCTGAGTTTAGATTAAATCATAACACTGTAAGAATTTTCAGCGACTCAAACAGTGCTTTGCACTTAGCTAAACATCAGGTTTTCCATGAAAGGTCAAAACATATAGATTTAAGGCACCATGTTGTGAGGGATGTTGTGGAGAAGCGTACTATAGAAGTGGTTAAACTTGGGACCGAGGAGAATGCAACAGATATGTTGACTAACGCTTTGCATGTATAGAAATTCAGACACTATTTAAATTGATACAAGTTGTTGCATGTCAGAAGATTTCCAAGTAAGAGGAAAGGTTGGAGGAGGAATGTGTGTTTGAGCTATTTTTTTGTTGCTTCGTTTAAAGGCCAAGGTGGAGATTTGTAGAATTTTTGTTTGTCCATTTAAACTCAGCATTAATAGCTTTTGACTGATTTCATTTAGTTGGCACATGGTGAGCACGTGATCAACAACTTGCATGGACGAAAACAAAACGATTTCATGTGAGTGAATCAGCTGAGGAGAGTTGTTGTATGTTTATATAGTTTTCATTCTGTTACACTCTCAGTTAGTTATCATCCATTATTTCTTGTTGCGTGTGATCATCAAGTAAAGAAACAAGAGGGTAGAGAGAGAGAACAGAGAGAGTTGCGAGTCTGATAGCAAGAGAGATAGTCAGATGAGTTGTTATCTTCTCTAGGGGAACTTTTCTTTGCTAGCTTGTAACTCTGTAATTTGTGGCAATATAGTGAAGAACACGTCATTTTCTTGTCCCATGGATGTAGGCCGATTGAGCCGAACCACGCATATCTTGAGTGCTTTAACTTTCAGCTCGTAATGTGTGTGTTTCTTGGTTGTTGTCGATCTCCAAAGTTAACATTGTGGTTCATGGTTCACGGTTAATATTTCACATATTGAAAATAATAGTGGTTAATGGATTCAAGATTCATGACTTGTAGTGTATATGCTTTTAATTTTAGTGTGTTACACAAAATGAAACATCAAAAGTGAAACAGATAATTTGGGGTCTCGATCTGAATAATATTATTTATATTTTCCATGTCTAAATTGCTTTTTGACATATATTCAGGGTTTAATAGTAGTATATGAATACATAGAGCTTTAAATGATGAGATAAGCATATGATGAGTTATGTTTATTGAGATAAGCATATGATGAGTCATATTCATAATAAACCAAAAATCGCACTTTTGGTCCTATCGGACACGGGACTATTTTATTTTGGTTTCAATTTATTGCACTTTGACATCAGAAATTTCAAAACGAGTAGAAGTGGTCCCGAAGAATTTTAGCACGGGTCCCAAATTTGGCCAACTAAACCTTTTTCGGGCATGTTCTTGAGACATACACGTTAAGTGACTTCATTGAGCTAAAAAAATTAAGAAGCTAAATATACCAAAATCAAGTTCAAATCAGAAACTTCACCATACCATAAATTCTCCCTAAAATACCCCTATTCCTTCCGCGACCAAATTGCTAGAAATTGTCTGTAATTTTGCTCAAAAATGCATCAAGGAAATTTACAATGTTGCGCCGGAAGTTCACAAATAAAGATGGTAAGACAAAGACCGGATTCTCTTGTCGTCTAGAGCGAAGGATCTCTGTTCCAAGATTGATGAAGCTTACTCCATTGTACTCACATATGGCTGGGGCGAACAAGTTCCGCAATGCTCAGTTCTCTTGGGTATATAATCATGTGCATTTTCTTATGTTTTCGTTATAGTTTGTCTGATAATCACATTCTTTATCAATTAATTTTGCTTAATTATTAAGAATGGGATATAAATTTATTTAGTTTCTTTTTCTATTTTGTTTATGTGAAGTGTGATTGTTAAATGGGATAAAAACTCGATTAATTAGCGTAAATCGGATTGTTGTGGTTGTATTTAAGGGAATCACTTGTCCACAGTCAAAGAGCGATCGTAACTGGAGATCAATGGGATACTAGATAAAACACGATCGATTAGATAAAAATTGTGACATTTTCCGGCCGCAGACGGATGAATGGGGCCTGTTTTTTACACTCTTGGCACGACCTTGCATACTGGATCTCATCCTTCTTGAGAGTTGGCAAGAAACATCCTTGTCTTAAAATATTTTTGTGCTAGAGCTTGTCCCCTGGTGTGGTTCCCACAAACTCCTTCGTGGATCTCCGCCATGATATACTTTTGCTCGTTTTCCTCAATGCATTTTATTCTAATCGATCATTGTATAATGAGCTGATCGCATCCTAAGTTGATGCGCTTTTAGTGCATTCTGAGGGAGTTCATTGTTGGTTAAATAATGTATGATCGGTGTAATCCATCTTTCTTCTTCTTCTGAGTCAATTTGCATAGACTCTTCTTATTAGATTGAAGGTGCGGTCACTCGTATGAGGATGACAGTTGTAAAATTATCCAATCCTTCTGAAGTGGAAAGTCGGTCCAAAATGTCCGCCTGCGCGCTGTTTGATCTTGGGATCTATACGAACTTGATCTTGTCAAACCCTTTTATTGCCTTATGCACCATTTAATGTAATTTATCATATTTTCCTCTTTAGCTTCGTAACTTCCATTTATCTGGTGAACGACCAACAAAGAATCATTATGAACAATAAGTTTCTTGATCCCCAGTGATTGCGTCGTGGTCATCCCAAGGAGTATTGCTTCGTACTCCATCTCATTGTTTGTTGCCAAAAAGTCAAAATGAACTATCGAGCTCAGATATTTCTTATCTGGACTCAAGAGAACAATACCTGCTCTTGCTCGAAGCACGGTTGATGATTTGTCGACATACATTCCCCACTGTGAGGTCATGGGGGTTTGGAACTCGACTGGAAGGGTGAATTCAAAAACAAAAGCAGCTAACATTTTTACCTTTATCGTTGTTCTTAGGGTACAGGTAATGTCAGGTCATTGAAACACCTAATGCAAGGTGTGATACGTCAGGACCTCGACTAAGTTTTGGTAAAAATACGATTGCAGCTTTCGGGCTGCCATCACTAATGAATGGCTAGTTTCTCCATCGTGGTGTAATGGATTTTCGCGTCATGTAGTGTTTAGCTTACGTAGTACACCGAATTCTGGAGTCCGTTGAGACCGCCAAGTATAAGTACAACTTTTCCCCCTGGATTGGTTTGGGTAGCAGTGGTGGTAGGGAGGAAATCTGTAAACTTCTCGAACGCTCCACAGCAGTGGTCATTCCATTCAAATGTCTTCCCTTTTTTTTAGCTTCAAAGAAGGGCTCAAAGCAATCAAAGGATCGGGATATGAAATGGCTCAAAGCTGTCACATTTCTCGCCAATGACTACACGTCCTTGATCTTTTTGGGTGGCTGCAGATCAAGGATCGCCTGGATTTTTTAGGATTAGCTTCAATCCCCCGTTTGTTCACCATGAAGCCCAAAAACTTTCCAGAATTCACTCTGAATGCACACTTTTTTGGATTCAATTTCATCTGGAATTCGCTCAAAATCTTGAAGGCCTCTTCAAGGTGAGTAACATGGTCTTCCCGCCATCCGTTCTTTACAAGCATATCGTCAACATACACTTTCATCGTTTTGCTTATTTGTTTGGAGAACATTTAGAGGGTGTTTGGCTGAGCTTATAAGCTCCTAAAAACATCTTATAAGATGTTTAAGAGCTTATAAGCTCTTGCAAAGTGTTTGGCAAAAAAAGATGTTTAGGAGCTTATAAGACACAAAAATATGTTCTAAGAGCTTATAAGATCTAATAAAAAATAAGTTGTTATACCCCCATCTTATTTCCATCTTATTTTTTATGATCTTAATTGTTACACTCAAATTTCACCCACAATCACACACTTACACACACTACACACAATTCACAAACATATCACACACTACACACATTTCACACACTTCACACACTACACACACACACTCTTCATACACTACACACACTATACACACCACTAACACCACACATACCACACACAGTACACATACCACACACACTACACACTACACACACTTCACACACTACACACTTTTGACACACTAATCAAAATATGTGTTTAATATTAACTTTTAAATTAGACCTCAAATTTATAGTTAAATCACTATATTCAATTGCAAGCTTATAAACTCTTTTATCCAAATACTTTGTTAACTTATAAGCTTCTTCATAATACATCTTATAAGCTCTTGAAACAACTTATAAGATGTTAGAGCTTATAAGATGTTTAAAATAAGCTTAACCAAACACCCTCTTAGTTCCCCAAACACTGGTATATGGCCCTTGTGTTCTTTAGTCCGAATGGCATTTTGGTCCAGCAAAATAGGTGGCGATTTTTTACCAAAGCGGTATGTTCTTTGTTGTCTGTATGCATCAGAATTTGGTGGTATCCTAAATACTCGTCCATGGAGCTCATCAACTCATGCCTAGCTGTCCCGTCCACTAGCTGATCAATATGTGGCAGTGGAAAGTTGTCCTTTGGGAAGCTTTGTTCAGGTTTCTGAAGTCGATGCACATTCGCCGTGTGCTATTCGATTTGATCACTAAGACCGGATTAGCGATCCAATCCGGTTAAGGACCTCCTTGATCAGAACGTTCACCAGCAACTTTTGCACTTCGCTCTCCAATGCATCATACTATACCGTGCTAAACCACCGTCGCTTTTGGCGGACTGGCCGTGCTTCTGCATAAACGTTCAGTCGAAGAGATATGACATCAGGATCGATCCCTATCATGTCAGCGTGGGACCATACAAACACATTGAGGTTCTTTCAAGAACTCTATCAACAGAGTTCGGTTGGGTTCAAGAAACTCAGCTCCGATCATGAGCTCGATTTTTGGTTGATTAGGGTCAAGATGGATCCCTGCTAACTCTTCAACGAGTTCAGCCCTCTTCCTTTTCAATTCTTTGCAGGGATCTGTGTGATCCCATTCTAGATCACCAACTCCTGAAAAGTTGGGTGCGGTGGGCATCTTCTCCGCTTTTTCCCCATTCCGCTCGCTAATCATGTTTAATTCGAATGGTCGGATACTGTGAGAGCACTCTCAGGTGTTCAACTGATCGCCCCTCACAGTGACTGTTCCTTCTGGTGATGGATACTTAAGGCAGTAGTGGTTCATCGACACTACCACCTTGAACGCCATTAGGCAAGGTCACCCAATCATGCAATTGTATATTGATGCCTGACTGACGATCTTGAAGACTAGGTTGTGGTTATACCACGTCCATTTTCTTCCAAATGGACCGATAAGGCGATTTGCCCAATGACCCTAACTACACCGAAACTAACGTCCAAGATTACTTTCGGGCATGGTTCTAAGAAAGATTGGAGCCGTCCCAACCTTTTGAAAGTATTGAGAAACCATATGTTGTCGTAACAACCACTGTCCACCATCGTCCGGTTAACGAGCATTCCATCAATTCCGATGGCAATCACCAATGCATTGTAGTGAGGTTGTACTAATACAGCAATGTCTTTGTTGGTAAAGGTGATCTCTTAGATTGCTTGGGGAAGGCAACTACGTAGCGTGCCCACGGACTCTCCACGACTCATCGAGGATCGCTCATTGTATTCTTCATACTCACGATCCTCCTGCAATCGGGATGGACCACCAAACTCTCATTGGGTGTAGGACAAACCTGCCTGTTCCTCTTGAGAATTGGACGGTCCCCCTGGTCCCATTGAGCATTAGGGAATGGAAAGTCCCTCTGCATGTCATATGTTGGTTGGCTATTCTGGTAACCTTTCTAGACCATTCTCAATCGTGATTTTCGAGCCCTCCTTCTTTTCCTACTACCACGATCGCCAATGCACCCCATCACCAGGATTTCGCAAGGGGACTTCTCATCTTGCTCGACCGAGTCTCGTGGCTGTGGCTGTCTCTTGACAACGGGTCGGGAGGTTGGTCTTCATTAAGCCTCTACCGTTGACTTTGTTGAATCGGTCAAGGGGTAATGAAATGGTCAAGTTTCCCATCTTTGTATAGCGTGTATAGTTGGGACATAAGATCGGGACATTCGTTCATATTGTGGCCGATCGACTCATGGTATTTACAATACTTTTTGCGATTGAGTGTGGAGGGGTCCGCCTGTATCTTTCGAGGATCCTTCAGGAGTCCTTACCCCTTAATTTGGATAAAGACTTCCTCTGAGGATACGGACAACACCTCCTTTAGCTCGTCAATTTATTCTCAATTTTTAAACGATCAAAAACCTTTTGGATCGCTTGGTCCAACATCCTCTCCTCTTTTCTTCTCTTGGCCATCACTATTTTTAGAAGGTATGACCAAACTTTCCTCAGCTCCAATAAATTAATCGGCTTTCTTCATGAACTCGAAGAACGGCCTTTGGGCCTTCAATTTGAACCGTCCACCAAAACCTTTTTTCCGATCGTAGTTCATGCATTGCTGCTATCAGCACGGCATCGTCGGACCTTCGTTATGTCTCCAAAACCAATTTATTTAAGCGTTCAAAATTGTTACTTACAAGCTCATCCTTCCCTTGGATGACGGCCTTTGGGCCTTCAATTTGAACCGTCCACCAAAACCTTTTTTCCGATCGTAGTTCATGCATTGCTGCTATCAGCACAACATCGTCGGACCTTCGTTATGTCTCCAAAACCAATTTATTTAAGCGTTCAAAATAGTTGCTTACAAGCTCATCCTTCCCTTGGATGACCATCGTTAGTTTTCCTTTGGGTCCATTCACCCTTTAAAACTCATGAAGTTGGCTTTAAAGAGCTCGGCAAGATGGTTCCACCCGGTGATGGAATTTGGAGGCTATATCCTGAACCACCTGGGCACAATCATCAAGCGTGAATGGGAAAACCCTACAAAGGATTGCATCCATTGGTGGCTGAAGATCCATAGAAGATAGATAAGTATTAAGATGCATAGGTGGATCCGTACTTCCGCTATAGGGTGCGATATTCGGCATCCTAAGATCTGTAGGCAATCGAGTTAATAAGATCGAGCCCACAAAAGGGGAATCGGATCATACATTCATGGGTGGCTCGATTTCAAGCACTGGTTGTGCGACAGACCGGCTCTTAATCCAAGTTAAGTTGTCCCTTAGGCGAGCGATCTCTTGAAGATCTTGTGTGTGCCTGACGATGCCTCAGTCACTCTCTTGGTTCTTGCGGTGGCTATCCTCATAATGCGGACATTAACCGTGAATTGTCGTGGTGGGGGAGTTGGACCTCTTGGCCGCTAGTTGGGCGTTCTTTCTTGGTTTTAACGTTCATCGAGACGATAAAAAATATTCCCGTGTGGGATTTCGATTCTGCCACGGTTTTAGATCTCTTTACATAGGAGGGAGCCTTGTTTCGTTATGTCCTCTCCTTGGGTAATTCTTATTGGGGAATTCATGGAGGCCCTCTATGGTTGCTCCGAGGTTACCGGCGGCCATTGTTTGATGGTGTTGGTGATCGGTAGAGTCCTTTCATCTTGCGGGCGTGATCGCCGCAAAGATTTTCAGGTTAGTTCTCATGATGCTCTTGGGAACCCTATCTGATGGGACGGTCCCTATTGACTTGTGATGGGCCGGCCTCATTCGTTCGTTTCTCTTGCTGCTTTTGTAGGGCTTCTACTAACTGTTGTATTTTGCTTGTCAGTTCTCGGATCAGATCCGCTTTAGTAGGATCTGCTTGCTAGGATCCGTTATTTGGATCGTGGACCGGAGATTGTCGCCTAGCAGACGTAACCTCGGGTGACAACCAGCAGTTACGCCTGGATATGGAATGCTTGGTAGGTTGTGGGAGGATGTGGATCCGTTCACCGTGCCTCTTTCTAGCGCCAAACTGTGAACGTGTGATTGTTAAATGGGATAAAAGACTTTATTAATTAGCGTAAACCAGATTGTTGTTGCTGTATATATGGGAATCACTCGTCCACAATCAAAGAGCGAACATGAGTGGCGATTGATGGGACAAAACAGATAAAAAATGATCCGTTAGATAAAATAAAATTTAGCAAGATTGACAAGATACAACGATCGAGATAACACTGCTAAAGATGTGTTTCCACATAAATGTTTTATCTCTCTTGTATATATTATGTTTTTTTCACTCGAGATTACAATAGAGTTTGCTAAGAGTACATGTGGGGGTATTTATAGAGGTTGAGGTGCTCTTGCATGATCGACACGTGGCAGCCAGGTGGTCGGCCACTTAGTCTGGCCTAGTTGAGGTGAATTCCACAGACTTCCCTAGTGCTTAGCTCGTGAGAGTAATCATTTGGCGAAGTGCAGTCGTGGCTACGTTGGTGATCAAGGCTCTTGTGGTCAAAAGTTACCTACGATCATAGCACGCGAATAGCGATCTTGGGGTGTGGGATCCTTCTTGAGGGTGATCATCCTATTTGCATGGACGGGTCCCGCCTTTGCTTCTTGCGAGGTGGTCTTGGGTCACGGGGACTTTACATCTTGTACCTTAATCGGGAGCTTTTGGGTTATGCTTTGTTTTTAATTCCGGGGTTTGGCGATCGCTATCCACAGTTTAATCAACATATCTATTGGTTTTTTGTTTCACTGGCTGGAACCGTATACTGCAAGAAAAAAAAAAAAGTATTTTGAGATAATAAAAAGTGATCTCAAATAATAAGTATTTCTCATAACCTTATTATTAGAGACAATATGTTGTTACTAATTAATCGTCTGATAAATCAATCAGACGCAAATAATGCATTTGATATGATAAAAGTCGTCTTAAATGGTCTCAAATATTTTTTGTAATAACTAGTGGTCTCCAAAAGTAGTCTTCAAATGGTCTCAAATAATTTGTAGAGAGTTTTTGTGACAACAAGTGATCACAAATAACATTAGTGACCACAATTGTAGTCTCAAAATCTATCACAAAATACCTTTTTTTATTATAGTGTTTGAGATGTTTAACTAAGCTTATTTCAAACATTTTATATGTTCAAACATCTTATAAGTTGTTTCAAGAGCTTTGAAGAAGTAACTTCTCAAGAGTGTATAAGTAAATCAAGTATTTGGATAAAAGAACTTATACGCTTGCAACTGAATTGATTGATTCAGCTATGAATTTGGAATGGTGTTATGGAACTTAATCATTGAACAAGTTTTCTGTGTTGATTTTTTATTATTCACTGTGGCCCTTTGGGGCAGAGAGATATATCTGTCATTGAAGTTTGATATTGTTGATAAGATGAAGGTAATCAAGATTGTACATCTAATTCTGATTTTGCGAGATATTTTATTGGGTATCTATATTTATATTCTGATTTTAGTTGTTTTTTTAAACTCTAAGTGGTTGAAGAAGATCCTAATAGGGAGAAGCCAACGACAAGAGTGGAAAGACAGGCTTGTGAGTAAGTTGTAATTAATTTTTTATAAAACTATTTAGTTCGACTATATGCATAACTCTTAATTTTTTACAATAAGACCTTGTTCATAGTAGGCTAGGAAAAGAGTTCAGATTTCACAAGTGGGGTGCAACTTATCTGTGGAAGAAGGGAGCTCCTGAAAATATGTCCCTTTTTAGTTTCAAGCTCCATTCATCCCCAACCTCTAGAACAGTTTGGTGTTCAAATCAGGGCACCAATGAAAATCTTCAATCAAGGAGGTAAGACGTGTTACTTTGTCTAGGGGATTTTGATGTGGTTAAGTATTATAGTTTTTGCTTAGGGCCAAATGGAACATTATCAAGCAATGATGTCATTTCTGTTATGGTTTTCCGTGGGTGTTTTTGTTATGGATAGTCATATTCTGGTTGTTTAGGACTTTGATGTCATGTAACTATGTTGTTTTTGTACTTTTAAAATGGTTGTTTGGTATAAATAGTTGTTTTAGATGTATAGGATTACCAATTTTGGCTCCAAAATAATTCCCCCACCCCCTAACCCACACGAGTAAAACGGATTTTCCTCCCAACAAGTGTTGTCATAATTGAGACCAAAAGTGCTATTTCTGGGGATTAAAAGTGTTAAAAATAAGTCTAAACCTGATGGTAGAACTGTTGGGATTAATTTTGTTAGAGGTGAGCTTTACTAAGTCTTTATTTTATTTATTTAAAAACGAAGTCAAAACTATCTTCCTACTTTTTTGGAAATAAATTTTGGTTTATCTTATATAAATAATTTGTTTTTATTTACCTAGTCCGAAATTTGCTTTACCATGTCCAACAATTTATTTAGTGGAGAAATGTGAGTTTCCAACTAACCGCCGATTTGTTATTAATATTCCTATTTTCTAGTAGCTTAGGTTATGTGCATATATAGTAATATAGAAATGCATTTCGTGCATTTTGTGTGTGAGAAAACAAGGAAAACTTTTACGGTACCTCTTTTCGGATTATTTATATTATGTTGCTCATGCTCCTAGTTTTTAGACTAGAAGACTTGTTGTATCTTGAGAGGATTATAGAAGTACATCCTTTAGGATAGTGCATTTATTTGCACGCCTCGAATATTTCCAACTTTGTTATGTTGCAATTTTTCTAACGACAACCACTTCTGATCATTTTAAAATTTATTGGGTTAAAACTGCAACAATCGAAACTAAAATGAAATAGATCTGTACCAATATGACCAAAAATACAAATTTTTCTTATAATAAAGGATATAGGAGGGTTCGCGCGAGGAGAACTTGTAAGCTTTTTGAAACTAAATCAACTTAATAAGAATCTCTTGAGAAATAATAAGTTTTTAGAGGTGAGAAAATGAAAATCTTGTTTGTCTCAAAACAATATTTCAGGACCTTATATGTTTTCGTTTTCTTTTTTCTTATTACTACTATTCAAGTAAGGGATATCAATTTCTCAGAACCAAAATAGACCTTATGTTTTTAAGTCTAAGTGTATATTATTAGGAGTATTGTTGTATCTCTTTTGTATCTCTTGTATTGTTTAGTCTTGTATCCTACATTGAGTATCACTTGTCAGATACTTTATTTACTCGTATATTTTACTCTCCTTAAATGATATATAAAATATCTTTGGATCAACTCTATTATGGTAACCCGAGCCTAATTGGCTAAAGCCTTCCTTTTTTTTCGATCCTTCGTCAATAATACCGGATCTTCTTCCTCAATTTATGGGAACCCTATGCTCCCTTCCCAGCCTCACGCTTCTCTATTACAGCTGACGGCCTCAGGTCACTGCAAAAACTCCCACCTGCCACCATGATTGTGCCGCCAAACCCCGTTACTACTGTTGGATCAGATTCTTCGATCTCGTTTGCTATCGGCTCTACGCCGCCTGCTCTTGTTGTGTTTAATACAATGTCACAAGCCCCTCTGAAACTCACGTCCGTTAATTATGTGGCTTGGAGTTTCCAAATGCGCACACTTCTATTGGAGTATGATCTCTTCAAATTTCTTGAGGGTTCATTCCCCTGTCCACCTTCAGCCATCACCTCTGACGGTAAAACTGACCCCAACCCAAAGAATGTCTATTAGGTCCGCCAAGATGAGCTTCTCCTAAGTAC
Organism: Ajuga chamaepitys; assembly: GCA_958295605.1. NCBI lineage: Eukaryota > Viridiplantae > Streptophyta > Magnoliopsida > Lamiales > Lamiaceae > Ajuga > Ajuga chamaepitys. Next base: position 32,533,321 of record OY282502.1, on the reverse strand, counting down.
TCTTATTGGCTCCATCACAACTACCCTAATCCATTTCATTGCCTCCACCACTACTTCACAGTCTGCTTGGAAAACCCTTGCGTCAATCTATGGTAAGTCCTCTAGGGGCAGAATTATGGCCCTCAAGAATAAGGTCCTTAATCCTCTCATACCATAACCGAATTCATGCTTGAAATCAAAGGCATTGTCGATGAGCTCTCGCTTCTTGAATTTTCCACAAATTCTGAGGATCTTGTTCCCAAAGTGCTCAACGATCTTGACGACTCGTATAGAGAACTAGGTAATGCAATTCAGGTTCGGGATTCATCCAACTCGCTATCAAGACTTTTGTTTCCTCCATGCTACCGGCTACGGCGTATGCTGCCGGCCACCAACAGCGCCGTCCGCCTGCTACTGCTGCTAAACCGGGTTAGTTTCGCAGCCCAACTCAGGCTCCTGCGTTATCTCGCCCTTAGCAGCCTGGATCATCGTCCTCGTCAGCTCATCCCGGCTATCAAGGTATGTGCCTATATTATGGTGTTCATGGACATTTTGCGTTTCGTTGCCCTAATATTCAGGCGCTCACAAGCTCCTTCAAATCCCATCCAAAGCATAGTGCAGCCGCGTACAACTCGCCTTCGGCTTATACCGCTGCCTCCACTCCTTCGTCTCCTAGTTGGATTCTTGATTCGGGAGCTTCATACCACATTACCACTAACTTAGCAATTATGTCTCTACATGCTCTATATGATGCTTCGGACGATGTGGTGGTTGGTGATGGTAACAAATTAAAAATTTCTCATATTGGCAGTTTGGTGTTCTCTGATTTATGTTCTCTTCGTTTTTCAGATACTTTACTTGTTCCGTCCATGTCAAAGAATTTGTTATTTGTTTCCCAACTCTGTCAGCACAATAATGTTATGGTTATTTTATCTGCTTCTGGTTTTTGGGTGAAGGATTGTCATGGGGGGGCATTCTTTTACGGGCCCCACGCACATAAGACTCTATGTCTGGAAAAACCATGCTCGCATCATACCGTCTCCCCTCGGCTCACTTCTTGGTCTGGTGTCCCACTCTCCCATTAGGCATGCTCGTTTGGGTCATTCTTCTTTCAAAGTTTTGAGCTTTACCTTGTGTCATAACAATTTATCCATGTCTAAACCTAGTGAGTTTAGTTGTGATTCTTGTAAATGCATCAAAAGTCACAAAACATCTTTTAGTGAGTTATATTTAATGTCTACTATGCCACTACAGTTGATTTTTTCTGATGTTTGGACATCTCCAGTATTATCGTATGATGGTTTAAATACTGTCATATTTGTGGATCATATTACGAAATATCTTTGGCTATATCCTCTCAAAAGAAAATTTACTGTTCTCCTACCTTTATTGCTTACAAATCTTTAGTAGAAAATTATCTTAAAAGAAAAATCATCACTCTCTACTCCGACAATGGGGGTGAATATCTTGTATGACGGTATTTTTTTGCCACTCACAGCATTACACATCTTACTATAGCTCCCCATACTCCAGAGCACAATGGTGCCTCTAAACAGCGTCATCGTCACATTGTTGATTCCGGTCTTGTTCTTCTTCATGAAGCCTCCATACCACTTCAATACTAGCCTTATGCCATTTCCACTGCCACATACCTCATTAACCAGACAAGGTTGATCTCAATATGATGTCTTCCTTTGGGAAACTCTTTAATCTCTCCCCCAATCTTACCAAACTACGAGTCTTTGGATGCAAATGCTTCCCTTGGTTATGTCCTTACACATCTCATAAACTTGCCCTTCGTTCTACTTCGTGTGAGTTTGTCGGTTGTTCACCCACTCAGAATTCTGCCTTGATTGATCATCCAACAAAGTTTATAACTCACGTCATGTTACATTTGTCGAGGATATCTTTCGGTTGTCCATTCATGTTCCCCTATACTCGTTTCTCTACCTCCTCCACTGCCTGCAACCCTGACTCCAGCATCTCCAGCATCATCGTCATTGCCTCCAAGACAACATCCTTCACTCTCACCTCCGATGCAACCTGCGCCACCTCATCCCGTAATTACGCGGTCTCACAATAACATCACTAAGCCAAATCCACGGTATTGTCTCACTACCTCTTTATCTAATGATGTTGAGCCTACCACTGTTACACAGGCTCTTTCTAGCCCTCGCTGGCGTCAGGACATGTCGACTGAGTTCAATGCTTTATTAAAAAATGGCACATGGGATTCGGTCCCACCTACTCCCTCTCAAAATGTCGTTGGATGTAAGTGGGTCTTTCGTATGAAACGGAAGTTTGATAGTTCGACTGAAAATTTTAAAGCTCTCTTGGTTGCCAAAGGTTTCATCAGCGTCCTGGCATCGAATCTTTTGGAACATTCAGTCCGGTTGTCAAGCCCACCACTGTTTGGAATGTTCTTAGTCTTGTTGTCTCTTGTAATTGGCCTCTCAGACAGTTTGATGTGAACAATGTGTTTCTTCATAGCACTCTTTCTAATGAAGTATATATGGCTTAAGCACATGGCTTCTCTGATCTGAATCATGAATCATCCCTTCTTTGTCTATCATTTCCGTAAATCAATCTATGGTCTCAAAGAAGCTCCACGAACATGGTATAATGCTTTACCCACCTTCTTACTTTCAATTGGCTTTGTCTGTACCAAGTCCGATTAATCATTGTTTGTTTACCATAAAAATGGTATCACTACTTACTTCTTAGTATATGTTGATGACCTTATTCTTACAGGAAGTGACTCTCAGTTTTTATCTCGTATTGTTTGTGATCTGACTACTCAATTCTTCATGAATGACCTTAGTGAAATATCATATTTTCTTGGTATTGAGGTTCTTCGGACCTCGTCCTCATGTTTTTTTATCTCAGCACAAGTATGTCACTGATCTTTTGGCTCGTCATAATATGTTTGCGGCAAAATCAGTTCAAACACCCCTTGCACCAGGCACGAAGCTCTCTCTTCGCGATGGCAGTGGTGCGTGTGATTCCACCACATATCGGCAACTTATTGGGAGTCTTCAATATCTTCTCCTTACACGGCCTGATATAGCTTATAATGTCAACAAACTGTCTCAATTTATGCATGCTCCGACTGAAACTTATTAGGGAGTTGTCAAACGCCTCCTTCGATATCTCACTAGAACTCGCCATTATGCCCTTTCTTCTTCGACGTGATAGTCCTCTCACTCTTCATAGCTTCACTGATGCTGACTGGGCTGGTAATTGTGATGATAGTACTTCCACGGGGGCGATTCTTTTTTTTTTTTTTTTTTTTTTTGCCCTAATCCCATTTCTTGGAGCTCCCATAAGCAAAAGACGGTTGTCCGCTCATCAACTAAGGCTGAATATTGGGCCATTGCTGCTGCTGCTGAGATGCAATGATTCGTTCTATACTATCTGAGTTGGCTGTTTCTCTACCACCTTCCACTCCTACCTTGTATTGTGATAACATTGGTGCAACGTGCTTATGCTCCAAACCTGTTTTTCACTCCCGTAGGAAGCATATTGCAATTGATTATTACTTTGTCAACGATTTTGTCAAAACTGGGCATCTTCCTATTGCACATGTCTCATTTGTCGATCAACTTGCCGACGCACTGACTAAACCTCTCTCTCGGAATTGGTTATCGTTGCTCATGGACAAGATTGGGGTTGTTAATCGCCCGCCATCTTGAGGGAGCGTATTATGAGTATTGTTGTATCTCTTGTATCCCACATTGAGTATCACCCTTCAGATACTCTATTTACTTGTATATTTTAATTCTCCTAAAATGATATATAAAATATCTTTGGATCAACTCTATTATATATAGTGCAGATGCTATTATTTATTAAATCTCCATTTATTATTGGCTTTTTTATGAAACTCCATTTTATTATTTGTAGTTTTGTTAACCACACACGCACAACAACACAATAAGATCTACACTACCAAGCAAGCTAGAATTGACACAATGCAGTAAACATGAAATGAACACAACACTCAAGCATGTACGTGGTTCGGCAAACTGTTGCCTACGTCCACGGGAGGAATGAAAACTCCAGTATCTTGAATGGTGTTTACAATATCAACTGCAGAGATATCTCCTCTCTGTGTTACAGCTAATCACACTCACACAACCTCTCACAAGAACAAGAACACTCACTCTCTAAAAGAAAGATTTTCTCGTGTTGTATCCTCTTTATCTCTTGTGGTTATGCTATTCTATCTAGCTGAACGAAAGTGTATTAGATTTGTAGTTAAAAATCTCCTATCACAACTTCGACCCAATTGCTAAGAATGAGAGCTGAGAGGTGAAACAGGTTTGTAACTGAATTCCGTTACTTCTCTCATGCACATCACTTGACAAGCTTATGAGCTCTTCTTCAATCTTCATTTATGACGTGGATTGCTGAGTAGGATGCCAGCCAAGTATTAACATTATTCATCTAGATATTTAAACAGTATTTTTAGAAAATGGAATGTAGCAAATTCTATAAGCTTTAGAAACAGAAACACCCTCTTGTATAAGGCCTAGATTGATTAGTTACTTCACAAAATGAAAAAGTGAAATGAATAGGCACTTGCTGGTTGTGCAACTGCAACGCACCCAAGTCACTTATAATATGCGCCACATCCAGTGCGACCTCCCACAAATGGCCAACCGCCTCTTATGTCATTTATATTTTAAATAATATACTTTTCCGGACTGATTACTCCAGCGTATAAATCACGGATTTAAATCATCCTGTGCACCAATTGAGCGAATTAAAATGAATCAAAAAATATATTATTATTTATTTTTAAAATATTTTACTCCCTCCGTCCCAAGTTAATTGTTCTACATTGACCTGGCACAGAAACTAAGAAAAAACAGATTTTGTGGAATCTTTAACTTTTTCAAAGGTGAAGATTGCATGTGAAGATTTTGATGGTTGAGATTGTGGAAAAATTTGTCATTTATGGGATAGGACAATTAGCTTGGGACAAACAAATAAGGCAAGTAGGACAATTAGGCCGGGACAAAAGGAGTAAATAATTTGGCTAAAGGTGTCATGATTAAAAGAAATCACGAATTATGCCTTTATCCAGAACAGATGATACATTTATGCGTAAATCGTGATACTCACCATAAGTTGCACCGTACAATTGGAGATAAGACTTTGTCCTTATTGATGTATTTTATGTTCCTTTCTTTCTCTTAATATACCATGTATTTACTCTAAATAATCCAAATCCGTTAAATGACACCATTTAGATGTCATTGATTTTACACCAATTACGACTACCAAAAAAATTATAGGAAATTCTGGGTACAAATTCTTGTAGGATAAAAAAGTTTTACATGCTTTATTTGAGTGAAATTTTTCTTTTTTCTTTTTTTTTTTTTGCTCAAAAACATGAGTCTTATGTATATTGATTTCACGGTGTGACGCAATGTAACAAAACACACTTTTGCAGGAAAAGTAATACTTTTACATATAAAAGTAATACTTTTGTTAAAAAGTTGATAATTTAGAAAAGTGATACTTTTACAAAATAAATGTGATTTTTTTAGCAAAAAAGTAATACTTTCCTTTTGCTACAAAAAGTTATATTTTTTTCTGTCCCCCGATTGTCTCACATAAGTTTTTGTGAAAGATAAAATAAATTAGGGTCCTTCTACAATACAACCATTGTATTGATACAATCTACAATAATAACCATTAGATTATGTTCTTTTAATCTTGGCCATTGAATAAGGTGACTTGCTACTTGCTAAACTTGTAACCAACACTTCCCTTTTCTTTTTTATTTTTATTCCTCTTACTTTGACTCTTATTCATTTACATTAAAAACTTTAGATTAATTAAAATTTTGATTAAAATAATTTTTTTATATATTATTTATATATATATACACACACACATATGATAAAATACTAATTTAGAAAATAGAGTTAGGACCTATGCCAAAATAAAAAGTAATAAAATTTTCCCCTAAAAATAGCTTCAAGGCTGACAACCTTTTTTCACTGATTTTTCACAATTAATAACTTTACAAACATATATTTAGCTAATTTCTAGTACATTCTTAACACATAACATATCATATTAATTTTTTTTTAAAAATAATTAATTTAATACCAATATTCCACATCACATTTGGAATTTCTTAATTATAAATAGTTATTCATGATGATATTGACACAAAAAATATAACTTTTTATAACCTATAAATTATCCGTAAAATAATGAATATTTATTATCAATTATAATTATATATATATAAAAATTATGCACCTAAAGTTGAGAAATATATAACTGAATATAATTTATTTGAAAAAGTTAAACTAATTTGTGGTGTTAAATTAAAATATTGTAAAGAATAATTATATTTACATTTAATACATCTATCTATATCTATATATGAAAAATGGGAAAACCATCTATAATTCAACGAGATCGTTCAATAAATGTTTATATATTCTGAATGAAATATATATAAATTAGGGGGTAGTAATTATAAAAAAAAAAGTTGAATATTTTTGTTAGATTTGATAATTGATGGATAAGACAATTTATGGTGAACCTATGTGGTAGAGTATATAATCAATCAATTTTCTTCTTAATAAAAAATATGAGCTTATGTGAATAAGAGGAAAAAATACAATGAAATTAATCAATATATTTTAGTAATTATTTTATATTAATATTTTTTTTGATGTGCTATGTGTTATTTAGATATGTGTTTGTTTGAATACTTGTAATTAATTGAATCATTCGTGCTTGTTCACATAGGTAATAAATATGACGTTGTCCCATCATAGGGTGAATTTAAGTTTTTAAAAATAATCAATCGATTTTTGTAAGTAATTAATAAATTTTCATGTGAGAAATATTAGGATATATAAAGAAGTAAACAAAATCTAACAATTACTCTCTCCGTTCAAAAAAAAAAAAGTCATTTTAGAGAATATTTTTTACCAAAAAACAAAATTTCCATCTTCTTCCAATATTTCCCTTAAATAAATTCAAACAAATTTTTGTACAAATAACATAATATTATCATTATCTAATTTATTTATTATCTTTATTTGTAAATTGATCATATTTCATCTCCTATTCACTCTACTTAAAATGAAAATTAAGATAATAAAAATAGATTATGTGGTAGTATTTTTGTCAATCCTAAATTCTTAAGTTTCACATAAAAGTCTAAAATAACTTGTTTTACAAATGAGAGGAGTATTAACATGAAAATAATATTTGCATTTTATTTTGGATTCATAAAAAAATAAAAAATAAAAAAATTTGAACTCCATACTCTACTCAGGCTTGTTCCGAAATAAAGAAAAGAAAAAAAAAAAAAAAAACAAGAAAAAAAGTTAAGAAAAAACATTGAGTCTTCATTTGGTTGAAGGTGTGAGTGAGTAACTTCTTTTAATAGAAAATGGTTAATTACCGAATGTAGTCTATATTTTCGACGATTTTTCACTTTGCAACCTAAAGTAATTATTTTTTTCCTATCATAACCTGTATAATGCGGGTTTTTACTTTTGCAACCTCCGTCTATATATTCCGGCATGTATAGGCCATGTTCAGCACATGCCAAAAAGACCCAATAGGAAAATGCGACACGTTGCCATCTTAATTAAAAAAATTAAAGTAATTTATTAAATTATATAAAACAAATTTAAATTCTAAATAATTTTATATAAAATATAAGAAATATTAAAAATTCGAAAATAAATATAAAATTCAGAAAATAAAAAAAAATTCTAAAATTATTTTGAAAATTTTAAAATTCATTTAAAAATCCGAAAATTAAAATAAATCCGAAAATTATTTTAAAAATTCAAAAAACCTTCAGAAAATAAATATAAATTCAGAAAATTAAAATTTTATTTCTGAAAATTATTTAAAATTTTCAGAAAATTAAAAAACTCTTTCGAAAATTCTAATATTCATTTAAAATTTAAAAAAAAAAACTAAAAATATTTAAAATTATTTAAAAAAATTCTAGATTTCATTTAAAATTCAGAAAATTAAAAATTTTATTTCATAAAACTATTTTTGAAGCGAAATAAATTTCCAAAAAAATTAATTATAAATAAAAATATATTTTCTAAAAAAAATAATAAGATCTCCGAGCTCCAAACTCATCATGATTCTTCCCCCTTTTCAACCAAATTTCTCAATTTTCTCACACAAAAAGTCCATAAATTCAACAAATTTCTTCTGAAAATAAAAGTGCACAAATTCGACAAACTGCTGAACAATCTGTGGATGAAACACTAGTTGGCGCAAACCAGACTCCGACCATAGAAAACTCCACAAATACAACTCTCTCTACTAGATCCGCCATTGTGCCGCTGTCAAACATAGTCCCTCCACCGCACGACGACACTGCCTTCCTCCAAATCTTTCGAAAAATCAGCTACAACACTCACTGTGATTTAAAATATATTTCGCTTCGAAAATAATTTTGTGAAATAAACTTTTTAATTTTTTAGAACTTTAAATGAGATTTAAAATTTTTAAATAACTTTCAGAAATTATTTTTTTAGTTTCTTTAATTTTAAATGAATATTAGAATTTTCAAAACATATTTTTAAATTTTTTGAAGTTTTTAAATAATTTTCATAAATAAATTTAATTTTTTGAATTTATATTTATTTTCTGAAGTTTTTTTAAATTTTTAAAATAATTTTCTGATTTTTTAAAATTTTTTTGAATTTGAAATGAATTTAAAAGTTTTCAAAATAACTTTTAGAAATAACTTTTTTAATTTTCTGAATTTATATTTATTTTCTGAATTTTTTTTTGAATTTTTAAAATAATTTTTGGATTTTTTTTAATTTTCGAATTTTTAAATGAATTTTTAAATTTTTAAAATAATTTTAGAATTTTTTTTTTAATTTTCTGAATTTTTTAAAATTTCTTATTGATAGGTATGGCCCAATCTCCCGGGTCGGACTAGCCCTCCAGTCGGGTCAATCGGGCCCAAAAACGCAAGCCCAACGCAACCAAGCCCATTCGCGGCATCTTTGGAAGTTGGGAAAAGATCCCAATGATCTTTTCCAACAGCCATGCAGATTTGACTGGCGGATTTATAAGGATTTAATTAGGGTTTCAATGGGAGGGTATAAATAAGGGAATTGTGGTTTAGTTTAGGGTTCCGATTTTCAATTCTAGAAATATAGTTTGCAAAATTATACTCCGGTATTCAAAGAAGAATAGTGAAATCACCCGCCTTCTCTCGGGACGTAGATCTCCGGATCGAACCACGTAAATCTTTGTGTCATCTAAGTTCTTGCATGTTTTGATTGTTTTGGGTTATTATCGCGACCGTAATCCGTTTGATATCCGGTTTCCGGCATTATCACTTATATTTTATATAAAATTATTTAGAATTTAAATCTTTTTTTATACTCCCTTCGTTTCATATTAATTGACATTTTAGAATGAAAGGGAAGTTCCATATTAATTGACGTTTTAGAATGAAAGGGAAGAATTAAGAATGAAATTATTTTACAGATCTTTCTCATATGAATCCTAAAATTTAGCCTGGAATAAGGAGGGAGAGGGAAGAAGGCGCTATAATTGGCGAAATATTTTAGGAGATAAAGATTTGACCAAATAAAAATATCTCTCAGAGATTGAAAAGTAGAGATTTTTTTGGATTGAGTTCAGGGAGAAAACAGGTAGAATTGGTGAAAAATATGTAAAACGTCAATTAATTTGAAACGGAGGGAGTATTATTTAATAAATTTTTTTAATTAAGTTGGCCACGTATCACATTTTTATTGGACATTCTTGGCATGTGCTGAGCATATGGCCTATATATTCCGGAATATATAGCCGGAGGTTGCAAAAGTAAAATTCTGCATTATACAGGTTGTGATCGGAGAATATAATTACTTTAAGTTGCAAAATGAAAAATTGTCGAAAGTACAAACTGCATTTTGTAATTAACCCAATAGAAAATAATGGGAGTGGTAGAATAAGGGAATTAATTAAGTGTAGGACCTACCTTACTAAATTAAGAAAATAAATATTACCTATTACAACCTGCAATAATAAGTTAAAATAATGATTGTATCAATAAAAGGTTGTAACTTGTAATATAGAATTTCCCAATAAATTATATTCCGTAAACCACAATTTCTCATACTAATTTTCGTTCACACATGATATCATTGATCATCATTAGAGGTGTTAAAACGGGTCGAGCCCGTTGGGCCAGCCCGCCCCGCTATACATAATAGGTGGGTTGGGTTGGATATTTAGAGGCCCGTTGAAAAGCGGGCCCAAACGGGCTGGTTTGGGCCGCGGGCTAGGCGGGTTGGGGGCGGGCCGGGGCAGGCTAGCCCGCTTTAAAAAAAAAGAAAAAATTTAATGAAATTTAGTACTACTACTAGGGTTCAAATGGGTTAGCCCACTTTAAAAAAATTAAAAATTAATTATGGAGATGGAGAAGAAGAAAATGAAGATGATTTTGATGATGTAATGGCTAATGAACTTTACTATACTTTCATTTTGTGAACTTTTTATTTTTATAAGTTGGATTTCGAATTATTGATTATGGACTTATCACCTATGATGGATGTGATGAATGTTTGTGAACACTTTACATTATTTAATAGCTATTATATAATAAAAATGGTTAAAAAAAAAAAGTCAAAAAAAGGTGGGTTGGCCCGCCCAACCCACAACCCACTGGTGAGTTGGATTGGGTTGGGATTTGAAGGCCCGCCATATAAAAAGCCCGTCCCGCCCCACCCCATCAAATAGTGAATTAAGGTGGGTTGTAGGCCGACCCGCCTCGCCAACCCGTTTTGACACCTCTAATCATCATGTAGAGGGTATAAACGCGGAAAGGGTTTGTAGTTGCGTAGCCCACAAGAAGATGGACCGCCTATTGAGGCCTGTTTACAAGGGCAGTCCTAATTAACGTCTATAGCCATTTTCTTTTTCTTATTTTCCTTAACAAAGAAAACCAAAAAAACAAAAGGTCATTTCTAAATACATCACAAAAATTGCTCTTCACATCATATTAATTTTCAACAAATTAATTTTAATATTTTAACGTTACAATTAGACATTTTTAGCCTTTCAAAATTGAATATATAAAAAAAAGGGAAATCAGAAGAAAAACACTTCTCTCTTAGCTTATGTCCCTGCAGAAAAAATAGCAAAAAAAAAAAAAAAAAAAAAAAAAAGAAGAGAATGAAAAAAGATCCTCTTCCCTCTCAACTTACGTTCTGCAGACGCTATTGTACTCTCCTCACTTGTAATTTCAGAAATTAAATATCTATTTTATCACCATTCTCCACCAATTACATTTCAATAGTTTCAATTTTCGTAAGATTTAAATGTATAAAATCAATGGTGAAAACTTCATTGGTTGGAAGCAAGGCTTGAAAATAATTTTTCAATAATTACCGTTGTGTCAGAAACAGCAACCCAATTCTCAGAAGAAACAAAAAGTAAATTTGGTGGAGGGAAGACGATATATAAATACCGATGAATTTTTTTGGAGAAAAAGATTTACAGAAATTGATGAAAAAATTCTATTGAAGGAGAGGATAATTTAGGCATTTAATATAAGATTATTTTTTAAGAAAATAAAATGTGGTGTAAAAAGTAATTTCTGTGCTGTGTTTAGAAATAAAAATAAATAATTCATCTCATAGTTGTTATTGGTTATAAAGATAATCTTTTTAAAACTAGACTTATAATTCTATATAAGATTTTTGAAGGAAAAGATGTTTATTTAGGTCCATTTACTTATATAATTGCCGATGAATTAAGGATCATACTCAAACAAAATAAAAAGTGCAAGTCTCAACTAAAAGAATATTGAAAGTAGAAGGACTTAAGTTTTACAAACAAAGATAAGGACCCACCTAATTCAAACGAAATTGGAAATACATATACTTCCTACCTTCCATATTAATTAACGTTTTAAAATAAATAAAAAGAACTAAGGATGAAATATTTTGACATATATAAGATTTGATCAAATTAAAATATTTTTAATAAATTAAAAAGTAAAGATATTTTAGAATTTGAGTCTAGGGAGAAAATTGGTAGAATTGGTAAAAAATATGTAAACCATCAATTAATTAAAAAAGAGAAGAACATCCTAAAACGTCAATTAATATGAAATGGAGGGAGTATAAATTACAATTAAATGTGAAAGAATTCTAATTCCAAATAAATTGAAGTTGTGATCGTTTGAATCCCGACAAAGTGCCGACTTTGATAAATAAGCGGGGAAGAGGTAAAAATTTGTCCGTTAATTTATATTACAGATTTAAATTGAATTCGAAATTATTTTTTATTTAAAAGGTATTTAAAATTTATAAATATCAAATAAGCCTATAAATTTTTAAACTCGAGACAAATAGTATTAGAAATATTGTTGTATTAGTGTTTTATTGTAATACCCTTATATCCCACATTGTATGTTAACTTATGTATTTAGGCCTACACTTGTATATGTATGCTTATCCAATGATATATAAAAATATCTTTCGAATCAACTCTAATATGGTAATCAGAGCCTGATTTTCTAAAGTTTTTTTTTTCGATCCCGCTCTTCATTCCCGGAATCTCCTCCAAGTTTCTTGGAAACCTACCCGCCTCACGCACTCTCACAGCAGCCGTCGGCCTCTCGCCTCTGCTAACATGACCACACCACCGCTGTCCGCTGTCACCACCGTCAGCTCCAATTCATCGGAGTCTGTCACCACCGGCTCAATGCCGCCACCTCTGGTCGCGTTCAACACCGTGTCCCAAGCACCTCTCTAGCTCACGTCCGCTAACTACGTGGCGTGGAGCTTCCAAATCTGTACCCTTTTTGTCGGGTATGATCTCTTCAAATTTCTTGACGGCTCGTTCTCGTGCCCTTCCACCGTCGTTATTGCTACTGGTTCTTCTGATCCGCTGCACATTTATTGGACTCGTCAGGACCAACTGCTCCTTAGCACCATCATTGGATCCATCTCACCTGCCCTAATTTCGTTCATTGCATCGTCTAAAACGGCTCATGATGCCTGGATAATTCTCACTTCCATCTACGGCAAGTCTTCTCGAGGTAAAATTCTGGCACTCAAAAATAAATTTCTCAACCCACAGAAAGGTTCGCGTTTTGTCACTGAATTCATGCTTTAGATCAAGGGTGTTGTTGATGAGTTGTCTCTGCTTGGCGTCTCCACTGACAACGAAGACTTGGTTCTCAAAATTCTACATGGGCTGGATGATTTATACAAGGAACTGGGCAATGCCATTCAAGCCCGAGAAACGGCCATCTCTTTTGACGAACTTCATGAAAAGCTTCTCACCACTGAATCGCAACTTGCAACCTAATCATCTGTTGTCTCCACTCTTCCAATCATTGCTTACGTCGTTGGTCATCATCAGCTTCGTCCGCCATCCAACGCGGTAAAATCGGGTCAGTCACGTGGCCCATATTCTGCATCTGTTGAGCCTCGTCCGTCGCAGCCGCACTCATCCTCTACAGCTCCTCGTTCTGGCTATCAGGGCCGCTGTCAGTACTGTGGAACTCATGGCCACTCTGCCCGTCGATGTCCTGATATCCAGGCACTTTCGGGTGCTTCCTCATTGCAAAAATAGCCGGGTACAACAACTTATGCGTCCCCCTCAGCTCATACCGCTGCCTCTACTCCTTCCTCATTCGGTTGGATTCTTGACTCTGGCGCCTCTCATCACATCACCACTTATTTGGCTAACCTTTCACTCCATACTCTGTATGATGGCTCGGATGGTGTAGTCTTCGGTGATGGTAACACTTTACGAATTACACACATTGGCAACTTGACGTTCTCTAATTTCTGCTCTCTTCGTTTTTTGGATACACTGCTTGTTCCATCCATGTCCAAGAACTATTTATATGTCTCTCAACTATGTCAGCAGAATAATGTTTCTGTTGTTTTCTCTGCCTCTGATTTTCAGGTGAAGGATTGCCACACGGGGAGTACAATTCTTCGGGGTTCACGCATTAATGGTCTGTATGTCTGGCCGCTCTTCGACTCTCCTGCACTGCCTCTCTCAGCCCATTCGTCTATCAGGTGCTCCACTTCCGTCTGGCATGCTCGGTTGGGTCATCCCTCTATCAAAAGTTTAAAATCTTCCTTGGCTAGCAATAATCTTCCTTTGTCTACAGCTACTACTTTTAGTTGTGATTCTTGTAAATGCGTTCAGAGTCATAAACTTTCGTTTACTGAGTCATCTTTACAGTCTACTATGCCACTTCAGTTTTTGTTTTCTGATGTTTGGACGTCTCCTGTGTTATTGTGTGATGGTTTTAAATATTACGTTATTTTTGTGGATCATTTTACAAAATATGTCTGGTTGTATCCCCTTAAACGTAAATCTAATGTTTTACCTACATTTATTGCCTACAAAGCCCTCTTTGAAAACTATCTCAAACACAAAATAATTACCTTATATTCTGATAATGGTGGAGAATATCTCGCTTTACGCCATTTCTTGACTGCTCATGGCATCACACATCTTACTACTCCTCCTCATACTCCTGATCATAATGGTGCCTCTGAACGACGTCATCGTTATATAGTTGACACCGGTCTTGCTCTCCTTCATCAAGCCTTCATGCCCCTTAAATACTGGCCTTACGCCATTTCCACTGCTACATATCTCATCAATCATCTCCCCAAAGTGGATCTCAACATGACTTCCTCCTTTGAAAAGCTCTTTCGCCAGGCACCGAATATCACTAAATTACGTGTCTTCAGCTGCTAATGCATTCCCTGGCTTCGTCCCTACACATCCCATAAACTCAACACACGCTCTACCTCTTGTGTGTTTCTTGGTTATTCTTCCACTCAAAGTGCCTACCTCTGTCTAAACCGGTCCTCCAACAAAATTTATACCTCCCGTCATGTTACTTTTGTGGAAACTATTTTTCCATTCTCCAACACCATTCCCTTCCCTCACCTCTCTATCCCACCAGATATCACGTCTATACCCTCACCTCCCCCCATACCTGTTCCATCTTCCCCTGCAAGTTCGGCTCCGACTCCGTGACCCCCCAAACGGCCTCCTTCACCTGCGACTCCGGTGAACCCAGCGCCCTCTCATCCCATGGTGACCCGCTCTCGCAACAACATCACTAAACCGAATCCACGGTATGGTCTCACTACGTCTCTTATCACTGATGTTGAACCTACCACTGTTACACAGGCACTCTCTGATCCTCGGTGGCATCAGACAATGTCTCTCGAATTCAATGCCTTATTGTGCAATGGCACATGGGATTTGGTGCCTCCTACACATTCTCAAAATGTTGTTGGCTGTAAGTGGGTCTTCCGTATCAAACGAAAGCCGGATGGTTCCATTGGCAAGTTCAAAGCCCGACTTGTTGCCAAAGGTTTCCATCAACGACCTAGCATTGATTTCTTTGAGACCTTCAGCCCCGTTGTCAAACCGACCACGGTTGGCATTGTTCTTAATCTTGCTGTCTCTCGGAATTGGCCTCTCCGACAGTTTGATGTCAATAATGCGTTCCTTCATGGCTCTCTTACTGATGAAGTATGTATGTCCCAACCAAATATGTCACGGATTTATTGGCTCGTCATCAGATGCTTGAGGCCAAACCCGTCCACACGCCCCTTGCCCCGGGCTCGAAGCTCTCTCTATGTGACGGTAAAATGACTATGATGCCAGCTCCTATCGCTAAATTCTTGGCAGTCTTCAGTATCTTCTTCTCACCCGCCCGGATATTGCTTATGCAGTTAACAAGCTTTCACAGTTTATGCATGCTCCGACTGATATCCACTGGGGGGCTGTTAAATGCTTACTTCGCTATCTCACTGACACCCGTCATTATGCTCTTCATCTTCGTTGTAACAGTCCTTTGTCTCTTTCTAACATCACCGATGCTGACTGAGCGGGCAACCCAGATGATATTACGTCCAAGGGGCCGTTCATAATTTTTCTTGGTTCAAACCCAATTTCTTAGAGCTCTCGCAAATAGAAAACAGTGGTTCGATCCTCAACAGAGGCCGAGTATCGAGCTATTGCTAGTGCCGCTGCTGATTTACAATGGATTCGTTCTTTATTCTCTGAATTAGTTGTCTCTATTCCAGCTGCTCCACCTATCATATATTGTGACAACATTGGCACAACATATCTCTACGCCAATCCCGTGTTTCATTCACGGATGAAGCATATCGCCATAGATTATCACTTTGTTCGTGATTTGGTCAAAACCGGCCTTCTTCGTGGTGCACATGTGTCCTCGGCCGATCAGCTAGCTAATGCCTTAACCAAACATCTCTCTCGCCAGCGATTACTTCTTCTCATGTCCAAGATTGGCGTTGTCAACCGCTCGTCATCTTGAGGGGGCGTATTGGGCATATTGTTGATTAGTGTTTTATTGTAATACTCTTATATCCCACATTGTATGTTAGCTTATGTATTTAGGCCTACACTTATATATGTATGCTTATCCAATGATATATAAAAATATCTTTTGGATCAATTCTAATAAATAGAACATTTCGAATATTACAATAACTAAATAAACATAAAAATATTTAATAAACTTAAAATTAACAAATTAAATGAAAAAATCTATATGAAAAGTCTAGAAAATGTTTTAAATTTATTTAATAGAATTCTAGAAAATTATTTAAATAGAGTATAGAAAAAAATAATACCAAAATCATAAGTTAAAATATTTTCTATATATGTTAAATTGTTTAGGTTCATCTTAAGTTAATAAATAACTTTATGTTGTTAATTTCTTTATTTTTTATGTATATTTTTTCATTTAAGATGTTATCTTTTTTAATTTATTAAATACTTTAAAATTTATTTAATTATTAAAATATTTCAGCAGGTCCTATTTATTATGAGCATGAAAGTTCATGGGTGTATTCGTTCTATTTAAAAAGTTCAATTTATCTGGACGGAAAGTAGTTAATGAAACATGAGATAAAAAATTATGGGATAATTGTACCTCTTTCCCAATAAGTGAATGTATGCAATATATATATATATATGTGTGTGTGTGTGTGTGTGTGTCTTAAAAGTTCATTGAGATGTATATCTTTTACCCTCCCTTATTATTATTATTTTTGAATTGTTAGGCCAAACGAAATTCATATATCCTAATCAACAATAAAAACCAAAGTAACATATGCATAATTTTTTTTTGAAAGTGAGATATCTCATAAATCAAGCACAATCCCAAATTACAACATTCTCTAACTAAACAGGTATATCAGAATCAACCCAAACAGACTGAGTGGCTGATAAAAAAGAAAAATGCACTAACCTATGGGCAGTAGAATTACACCGACGACTCATGTGAGCAACGTTCCTAATATGACCCCGTCGACACAATTCACAAATTTTGTTCTCTATAACCCCTGTATAATCTAAAGGTTCCTCTTGCCTCGTGACTGCATGCACAATGAGTAAGGAAGCAGAAAAAACCAACACATTCTCATAACCGCAATCCCAGCAAAACCTGACACCACTAGCCATCGTCTCCAATTCGGCACATAATACAGATAAAGGCCGCTTAATACTATGTGCCCCAGCTGCCATAAATTGACATAATTCATCACGCAACACAAAATCAACCTCGTAGTATCCCTTCATCTTATTAAACGTTGCATCAACATCCAAACGAAGACATCCACTCGGCAGCTTCAACCATTTCGATAGCACCTAATTTCCACGTCGACCTCTCTCATCACCATCCAAAACAGCCGCACCCAAGGCTGCTTGAAATTGCCCCACGAAAGCCTCCGCTTCGCACCAAGATGGAAGCTTAATCTCCTTCTTGCCACCATAAGTAAATGCACAAATTGATCTCTATATCATCCATGAGACCACCGCAAAAATATGAAAAAAGATCTTTCCCAAACAAATCAACAATTCTAGCACCACTCTTGGAAAGAAGCCTGTCTCATATATGCATATTTAAATTGACTATCACCGATAGAGTTTTACGGCGTGAATGGTATGAAGTAATAAGCTGGAAAATAAGTAGTCAAACTCATGTCCATTTCAATTTCATGATTGATATGAATTTATGTCGGAAACGACCATTCCAAAAGAATCAATACTTCAATATCCATGGAGTTGATTATTCCTTCCAACTCCTATGGTATTAATCATTTTCAATAATTAGAAATTGTTTTTGCAATTTTGAAGTGGCATTGGCCCGTCGGATGATCAGTCCAGCCAAAAAGCACTTTAAGCAGGTCGATCCATAAGAATCTTAGTCCAAAAGTATCATCGGTTCCAATAGACCTAACTTAATGAGCTAATAGGCAATGACACAATTGGCCTAACATGTTATAGACCGGCCCGACAACCTATGTATATTTAAGTGGGTTGAGCTAGACACTCAAATTACACATACTACACACACTACACACACAACAAACATATTACACACATGTCACATACACTACACACTTTTCACACACACACACAATGTGCACACTTCACACACAATACAAACACTTCCTTCGCATGCACTTCACACACATCACATGCACTTCGCACACTAATCGTGTTGATGGTGACTTTTAAATTCATCCTAAAGTTATAGCTGAATTTATTCATTCAATTGCAAGCTATAAGCTCTTTTTTTTTCCAAAGCTCTTGAAGGATTATCTTATAAGCTCTTGAAACAACCCATAAGATGTTGCAGCTTATAAGATGTTTGAAATAAGTTTATTCAACCACCCTCTTGGTCACTCTATATTTTACATGTTCTTAGGCACCATAGATATAGTTGTGCAAAAGCAGGTGAATTTATTCTTCATAACACTCGTTTTCATATGTTTAGCGAATTTCGCTTGTTTATCTTTTTGCAGTGTTTTTGGTACAAAAGTGGACTATTTGTAGTACTTGTTATTACAATGTTTTCTGGAAAGTAAAATCAGAACAAAAAAGAAGATGAGAAGAAACTGGAACTGAATGTAAATCGAGTCGTGAGAAGTCCACTGTCCTTAGGACAAAATACTTCCAGGCTAGTGCTCTCGGAATGAAGTATCTGACCCCAAAGATAAAATGATTTCGTCCTTTTTTGAAGTAGCACTACTATCAGAAAAGGCATCGGCGAACTAAGGATGTTCATCTGAAACTGAAGCTAGAGATTATGCAGAGAATGAATATATTAGGATTCAGGTGAAAAAATGTTGTATGTATGCATGCAGGAGACAACTTATTTATAGGTCTGTCTGGGAACATCAGAATTAATTTCATAAATTCTGTTATTTACTTTCAACTGTTACGGGCTTAGTATTAGCCCAATTAAACACCCTCCTTAATCAGCCCTTATTGTGGATGTTACAGGTTGGAATTTCAAATTCAAACCCATCCACTGTTGGGCTCATCCAATAAGCTCATTGTTGGGCTTCTGAAGCTCATCCAGCAAGCCCAATTATTTTGGGCTGCCAAAAAGATAACTGGGCCTCGGCCGAGGCATTCCCAAAGACCCAAAGTCCAAAGCCAAAGCCCAAGCTCAAGCCCAAGCCCGGCCCGAGCCCGAGGCGTGGCGAGGTGAGGCGTGGCGTGGCCGTGGTCGTGGTCGTGCCGAGCGAGCGAGCGCGTGCCCTTTTGTAATTTTTATCAACTAATCTCGGTTTAATCCTTTAGTCAACGGATCCGCTAAGTTATCCTTAGATTTTATATAGTCTATTGTGATAACTCCACTAGAGATCAATTATCTCACGGTGTTATGTCTACGGCATATGTGCCTAGACTTACCATTATACATATTGTTTAATGCTCTTCCTATTGTGGCTTGACAGTCACAATGAATCATAATAGCCGGTACCTGCTTACTCCAACATGGAATATCTTGTAGAAAGTTACGAAGTCATTCTGCTTCCTCACCAGCTTTATCTAAATCGATGAATTCCGATTCCATGGTGGATCTGGCTATACACGTTTGCTTTGTCGATTTCCATGACACTACTCCACCTCCAATAGTGAAAACATATCCACTTGTGGAAAAGGAGTCTTTAGTGTCCGAAATCCAATTTGCATCACTGTACCCTTCAATTACTGGAGGATATCTCGTGTAATGTAGCCCATGATTCAAAGTATGCTCTAAGTATCTCAGAATCCTTGTTAAAGCTTTCTAATGTTCTTGATTTGGATTGCTTGTAAACCTGCTCATTTTGTTTACAGAACATGCAATCCGGTCTAGTACAGTATGTTATGTACATAGACTCCCTATTTCTTTTGCATAATCCACGTGAGCTACAGGTTCACCTATGTTCTTCTTCAGATGAACATTAAGTTGTAATGGAGTTTTGGCAGGTGAATCATCAAACGCATTGAATTTTCTTAGCACTTTCTCTACATAGTGAGATTGAGTCAGAACAATTCCCTTTGATGTCCTAATTATCTTGATTCCTAGAATCACATCAGCTAATCCCATATCTTTCATGTCGAAATTTCTTTGCAACATCCTCTTAGTATCCATTATAATTTCATGGCTACTTCCCATGATTAACATATCGTCTACGTATAGACATACTATAACATATGCTTCTGATGTACCTTTTATGTACACACATTTGTCACATTCATTATTTCTAAAACCATTTGACAACATGGTGGAGTCAAATTTCAAGTGCCATTATTTTGGCGCTTGTTTGAGACCATATAAAGACCTTACTAGTCTGCATACCTTCTTCTCTTATCCAGGTACTACAAACCCTTATGGTTGATTCATATAGATCTCTTCTTCCAACTCTCCATTTAAGAACGCAGTCTTCACATCCATTTGGTGAATCTCAAGATTGTGTATTGCAGCTATCAAAAGAAGCACTCGAATAGATGTGATCCTGGTCACAGGGGAGTAGGTATCAAAGAAGTCATCACCTTCTTTCTGTTTGAAGCCTTTGGCTACCAAACGAGCTTTATATTTATCTATTGAACCATAAGCTTTGTATTTCCTCTTTAGGATCTATTTGCATCCTAAAGGTTTGCAACCTGGTGGAAGATCGGTTAACTCCCATGTGTGGTTTTGCATGATAGATTCAATTTCACTGTTGATTGCTTCCTTCCAGAATGGAGCATCTGGACTCGACAGAGCTTCTTTGATTGACTTCGGTTCATCATATAACATATATATAATAAAATCAGGACCAAATGACTTAGAAGTCTTAGCTCTTTTGCTACATCTCGTTTCTTCCTCTTCTAAGGACCGAGAACTATTAGTAGCTTTAACAGTTCATTTTAAAATTGAACTACTTCCTTTCTCAAAAGTAATTCCTTGATTTGAACTTTCTAACTCTCTTTATCTACATGGAAAGATATTTTCAAAGAACACCGTGTTCCTTGACTCAATTATAGTACCCACAGTCATATCTGGAATTTCAGATTTATGAATCTAAAATCGATAAGCACTGCTGTTGAGAGCATACCCAACAAATATACAATCAACCGTTTTAGGGACAATTTCTAACTTGTTTAGGTAATAGCACCTCAACTCTAGCCAAACACCCCCACACTTTGAGGTATTTGTATGACGGCTTGCGTCCTTTCCACAACTCGTATGGAGTTTTGTCTACTCTTTTTAGTGGAATCTTATTTAATATATAGTTAGCTGTAAGTACAACTTTCCCCCACATGTTCTGGGGTAATCCTGAACTAATCAACAAGGCATTCATCATCTCTTTAAGAGTACAATTCTTACGTTCTGCAACGCCATTTGATTGAGGAGAGTAAGGAGTTGTAGTTTGATGAATTATGCCACTTTGAGAGCACAATTCCTCAAATGGAGCTACATACTCACCACCTCGATCACTTCGGATTGTTTTAATCTGAGTACCTAGTTGATTTTCAGCTTCAGCTTTGTAGTTTTTAAATGCTTCTATTGCTTCATCGTTACTTCTTAGAAGATCAAGATAGCAATATCTTGTGCAATCATCTATAAAAGTTATAAAAAACTTTTTCCCACCTCTAGTCTGCACAAATTTCAAGTCACACACATTAGTGTGTATTAATTCTAGAGGTATTGTGCTCCTTTCTACTGAATGAAAAGGTAATATGGTCATTTTACCTTCAACACATACTTCACATTTTTCATGTGATTTTACTTCAATCAGTTTTAGCAAATCTAAATTTACTAAACGTTTTATAGCATTAAGATTTACATGTCCTAATCTAGAATGCCATAAAAAAGGAACACTCAAGCAAGTAAGAAGAAGTAGATGCTTTTTCATTCATAGTGGAAGTTACATTATTCACTTGGCATTTAGCCATTACATTCATTTTGAATATACCATTAACTGCAAAGCCCTTCCCTATGAAAACTCCTTGCTTGCTCAGTATGAACTTGTCGGCTTCGAAGACTAGTCAAACCCATGCTTCACTAGCAAAGATCCAGAAGCCAAGTTTTTTCGGATGTCTGGGACATGCAGCACATCCCTCAGAGTGAGTTCTTTGCCAGAAGTTAGTTTGAGAACCACATTGCCCACTCCAGCCACCTCAGACGAGGCTAGGTTTCCCATGTGCAGCTTCCTCCCGGAAGAAGCCTTATAGCTGGAGAACACCTCCATGTCAGACAAACATGACAAGAAGCTCCTGTGTCGACAAACCACTCTCTGGGATTGTCCACTACATTGGCCTCGAAGATCACAGCAATGAGGTCCAAATCCTCTTGCTCAACAACATTGGCATTAACCTTCTTTTTCTTCTGCTTAGGCAGACGGCAATTCTTTGCCATGTGGTTTGGTCTACCATAATTATAACAATTTCCTGCAAATTTTGTAGCATTTGCAGGTTGCTTACCCTTGCCATTGTTGTTCGGCTCATTGTTTCCCTGATTTCTATTATCGGTTGAGCGTTTCCTCTTATTACTAGAAGATCTCCTTTCCAACAAATTCGCCTTTGCAACAATTTGAGACTTATACCTGGACTCGGTTTTCCGGTTATCTTCCTCAATTCGTAGCTTATGGATCAAGTCTTCAACTGTCATTTCCTTTCGCTTATGCTTCAAGTAATTCTTGAAGTCACCCCAACCCGAAGGCAGCTTTTCGATCAAGCTTGCCACCACGAATGGCACCGGAAGTTTCATATCTTCGGTTGAAGCATCATGAGCAACAAGCTGAAACTCTTGAGCTTGCTCTACAACCGAACGATTGTCCACCATCTTGAAATCAAGAAATCGAGCAACCACAAGTTTCTCTGTGCCTGCATCATCCGTCTTGTATTTCTTCTCTAATGCTTCCCAAAAATCCTTTGTCGACTTGATGTCGGCATAAATATTGTACAACAGATCAGCTAATCCGTTCAGAACATAGTTCCGACACAAATAGTCACCATGTTTCCATAAGTCAAAAGCAATACGCCTTTGCTGATCAGAGTCATCCTCAGCTGGGGTAGCAGGAGGATCTTCTTGCAAAAAAGAAGCAAAACCAAGGGTCGTAATGTAGAACAGCATCTTCTGCTGCCACCTCCTAAAGTTCTCATTGGAGAACTTTTCAGGCTTCTCCACAGAATTGGCAGGAGGAGTCGGGAAAGTCCTTGCTGGAGCATTGAATGGGGGAACAGTAGTGTTATTCGTCTGATTGGCCATTTTCTAGAAAATACAGAAAATGAATTTTGCTATAAGATTGTTATTACAATATTTTCTGGAAAGTAAAATCAGGACAAAACAAAAGATGAGAAGAAACTGGAACAGAATGTAAATCGAGTCGTGGGAAGTCCACTGTCCTTAGGACAAAATACTTCCCGACTAGTGCTCTCGGAATGAAGTATCTGACCCCAAAGATAAAACAATTTTGTCATTTTCTGAAGTAGCACCACTATCAGAAAAGGCACCGGTGAACTAAGGATATTCGTCTGAAACTGGAGGTAGAGAATATGCAGAGAATGAGTATATCAGTATTCAGGTGAAAAAATGTTGTATGTATGCATGCAGGAGACGACCTATTTATAGGTCTGCCTGGGGAGCATCAAAATTAATTTCATAATTTTTGTTATTTACTTTTGACTATTACGGGCTTAGTAACAACCCAATTAAACACCCTCCTTAATCAGCCCTTATTATGGATGTTACATGTTTGAATTTCAAATTCAACCCCATCCACTATTGGGCGCATCTAACAAGCTCATAGTTGGGCTTCTGAAGCTCATCCAGCAAGCCCAATTATTTTGGGCTGCCAAAAAGATAACTGGCCCTCGGCCGAGGCATTCCCAAAGACCCAAAGTCCAAAGCTAAAGCCCGAGGCGTGGCATGGCCGTGGCTGTAGCCATGCCGAGCCGAGCGAGCGCGCGCGTGTGGGCTTCCTATTGGATTCTCTCACATGCATACTTGATATGCCTTTAATGATGAGCTTTCATATATATAGATTAATTTAAGGAGCTCTAATACCAATGTGGGATA
The DNA here is from genome assembly GCA_958295605.1 of Ajuga chamaepitys. Lineage (NCBI taxonomy): Eukaryota > Viridiplantae > Streptophyta > Magnoliopsida > Lamiales > Lamiaceae > Ajuga > Ajuga chamaepitys. The sequence continues at coordinate 32,508,945 of OY282502.1, read as the reverse complement.
ATAACTCCTCTAGTTATTAATCCTACATTTAATACAAAACTAAGTGGCAACTTTATGTATTAATTTCTCACTCACCAAAAGTCCGTTTTGAGAAATTCAAAAACCTATGATTATCTACTCCTTGCATAGATTAATCATGTGAAGTTTAATTCCTACAAAATTAAACTTCCGACCACTTAATTACAGTATTAAAGTGTCTTATCTACACTTTAATTAATTCATTAATTCTAACAGTACTTATGGAATCCCAATAGGTAGCATGTGAAAAGAGGGTTTGAAAAGATATTTGGAAGTGATTAGGCTCAAGACAGGTCGTGGACAGAGCTAAATCGCAGTTGGACCATCCCAAAATTAAGACGGACAAAGTGGAGTTTAACAGTGCGGGTGTATGAGTATGAGCATAAAAATTTATATAAAAGCCGAAATTACATGATTCTTAATTCCTTAAAAAAACTAAGAAAGAGAAGTACAACTTCTATGTTGACGACATTTTCCAATTCCTTCTCCAAAATAACAGAAATCCTGAAGAAGTCCGAAGTTGTGCAGAAAGGTTCTAGTTTGCGAAATGACACGCCTCTAGTAATTTCCTCATAACTTGAGTTATACACATCCAATCAAGGTAGGACTGGTTGCATTGGAAAGATAATTCAAATATCTACAACTTTGTCAGAAATAGCCAATATCAAATATTAACCAGAAGAGCTCCAAAAATAGTTCTTAAATTGGGCCAACAGCGTAGTCGGTCGCATTTGCTAGCCCGAACAAAAATCTTGATCGGTCGTGTGTTAGTCCCTTGCGCCAATATGCGTTTTCACGCGATTTGGATCCAAATTTTATTTTCTCCCACTATAATCTAGTTTATACACACCTGTAAATACTCAAGGCTTTAATACATCAGGAGACTCAGTTTTTTATTAATAAATAAACCTTATACAATATGAATGAGGCCGTAGGAGACCCGTCTGGGATGTGCATGCCTCTTTCCATAATTTTACAGTTTTATTAATTCTTTTATTTCTTTTCTTTTTCTTCTTGTATTTAGAGCAATGATTTTCAATGCATTGATTTAATCTCTTTGTCAATAGAGTAGTCTTATATAATTCTCGGGCTTGATAGTAGTTTAGCATATTTTGAGCAAGTATATTTCTTTTAGTTATCTTATTCATGCTTCCGTGATTTATTTGTTGGTTTAAGGGCTAAAATTATTTTTGGTCTCTAAAAAAGTTAAAAATTCAATTTCGGCCCGTAACTTTGGGATTAATTCGGATTTAGTTATTTTTCCCCATCGGTGACCAATTTTGCCTAAAAATTGCATGTGTCATTCACGTGACTCGTTTTTCCAACCGATTTTTAAATACGTGGCACCGGCGAGCGACGAAGAATTAAAAAAATTAAAAAATATATAACTTTTTACTTAAATATCACTCGCCGGTGCCAGGCATTTAAAACTTGACCGTAAAATGAGTCATGTGGAAGGCACGTGTGGTTTTCCAGCCAGTATGGTCATCAACGGTGAAAAAGACTAACTCCAGACCAATTCCAAAGTTACAGGACTCAATCGAATTTTTAACTTTGTTTGGACTAAAATTGTATGAGTGAAAAGTTACGGGACTAAAAATAATTTCAGCCCGTTTAATCATATTGGTCATGTGATTATGCTTATTTGCTTAATTTGATTGAGATCGCGAGATGATATTCAATTAGTGAACATAATAATGCGTGACATTTTAATTGCTAGATCGAGAGATTGGTACTAGACATGAAGATAATATAATCTTATGATTTTATGGAGTTAATTACTAAAGCGAGGTAGTGATATAGACTTTGATAATTAATCAACGGGTTAACTTGTTTAAAAAAATGGTTAATCTATATTTTTTTATTACTCTTATAAGAGGAATATTAAGAAAACTTGTTTGGTTGAATGAATTCTTTCATATGCTAAATGAAATGAATGACTCTAGGATTTATCATTATTTATTGGAATCGCCTTAATTGAATATGAGAAAATTGTTAAAAAATGCTCTATAAGTTTATCATATCTATAAAAATGTTCTTTAAGCATGAAAATAGCCAGCATGTTTAAAAAAAATTGATAAAAATAAGTCGTCATCGGCTACAACCTGTTACCCAACCAGTGGCGGATTGACGTGGCCTTACTAATCTGATCTGGCAATGTCATTAGACACATTTTAAAGCAGAATAATCATAATGATTAAATACAAGAGCTAAAATGCCATATAATGTTTCGGAGGGAAAATCAAGCCTCTCCCACCCCCCTCCCCCCAATTTTTATTCCACCTTCAAACCTTAGGTATTAAATTGACAAAATCTACATTCATCTTCATTTACAACCCTTTACTGTGAAGAAGACGATTATGCTGGTGGTGAGCAATAGAGAAAATGTCGTTCATAAACACATCTCCAGCAGTATTACTTCAATGTGATTGTGATATATTCCACCTTCAAACCTAAGGTATTAAATTGACAAAATCTGCATTCATCTTCATTCACAGCCCTTTACTGTGAAGAAGACGATTATGCAGGTGGTGAGCAATAGAGAAAATGTCGTTCTTAAACACAACTCCAACGATATTTCTTCAATGTGATTGTGGTATAAGAGTTGTACTTCAAACGGCTCGGAAAGACGAGAATAAGGGGAGCTGGTTTTACGGTTATGGGAATTAGAATGTCTAAGTTATTATCTATTTCTCTGTTTATCTGCAGATTCTTGATTACATTTCGATTAATATTTTTTCTTTTTTTGGTAGAGAGGGGGATGTGAGTTTTTTTAGTGGCTCGATCCTCTGACTTGGGTTGGCTCCAATTTAGTTGTGCCTGAGTTGCAGACCCATTTGAGGAAGCTCTCAGAGAAGCTCGATTTGCAGCAAAATCTGGAGAAGATGGGAAAAAATGAAACTAATGTTGACAATGTTTTAGATTCTTTTGTTTGCCCATTTGTCCACTTGGATGTAATATTTTATAATGTAACCCACTGATGTAATGAACTCCATGTTCAACTACAATGATATTTGTGATCAGTTAGTAGGTTTATTGTAAATGAGTAGTATAGGTCTTTTTTATGTAATGGAATCCAGTATGTAATGTACTGTGTTCGGAAGCCTGTCTTTTTATTGTAATTGGTCTTCTTAAAGATGTTTGTATTGTAAATGGTCTTTTTGATGCAATTGGTCTTGTTATGTAAATAAGTACTTTGTTAAATGAGTATTCAACCACAAACAGAGCACACAATAATGAGTGTTTTTATGCAACGATGTTATAGACTCTTCTGTAGTATGTGTAATATATTTTGCTTGCAAAACGGAGCATTAAAAAGAAACCACAAATCAGGGCACACAAATCTATGCCAAAAATGTGCCCAAAATACTCTACATACATCACAAGCACTGCCCTACTATAGATAAAAAAAAAAATAGAGCACAAGTGTTGTTCGCAAAACACCCAAAATAGAACACAAATAGCTACCCAAAATAATTGAATAAGAAACAAATTATAATTCAACCACAAATAGAGCACAAGTACTGCATCCACACACCAGAAACATAAGACTTAGATTAATGAAAAAATGTAATCATTGCACGGTTGAATAAGGCTTTCATAATATCATCATCAAAACAATTAAGCCTGGACGTCCCAATTCCAACAGTTTGGTCACCAACTATATCAACAACAAGAGCAATATATATATATATGCTAACAGAAATATTGATCATGTTCCAAAAATCATCAAAAGGAAAGATGGGTTGGGGTTTGCTAGATCCTAATTGTTTACAAAAATTACAGCCACAAACTATCTACTACTTCAACATATCTCCCAGCTTCACATAGGTCTGCATCCATCTGAAATTCCATCTCTAAATGGAATAAGAATGTCCTATGCTAATTAGTTCATGCTTGACAGGTGGATATTGTGAGTGTAGCCTTCTTCATCTACCATACTGTGGTTGACTGAAGACGGATCTTCTGTGGCAGTAGCAATATTTTTCTGCTCTTTCTCTTGGGTGGCAATTTAGTTGGCACAGTTGAATTGCCACCCCCCACATCTCCCATTACCTAGTCACTCACAACCTGTTTCATATGAGAATAATATGGTAAAACTATTACCAAACTGTACACTCTCCAATAAAGTACAATACTTAAAGATACTTATGATCTTATCAAAATCATTGTTGGCTTGAGTCAGCTGACTTAGTAGTTGTTCTTGTGTTTCTCTCACATCATTCCCTCCCTATTGAAATTTCATTTTATTATTATGAAATCAGTGAAAGAACAAAATAAAATTACAGAAAATGGTTCAGACTGACCCATTTCGTCCTAAATGCACCAAAAAACAAAAAAAAAGAATTAGCAATCATTTGAATACACAAAACAATGAAAACACAGAAAAATCAGATAAATTTTAATGGTGAAGGGCTAAAAAATAGACAGTTTATTCGGTTGTGTCTGGAATACCACAAAGACCACACTTAACAGTGGCTTGATTTCTCTTCTTGTGGTGGGCATCTCTATTGGCAAGTATGTCTAGAGGTGCCCAACCGGTTCACGGTTCCGGTTTTGATTCCGGAATCGCCGATTCGGGCACCGTGGGGGTGGAACCCGAACAACCACCATAAAACCGTCGATTTCGGTTCCTAACCGGCAGTTCTCCCCTTTTTTTTATTTTCTTTTCCTTTATCTTAAGTTTTAGATTTTAGGGTTTAAAAAATGTGATTCAAAGTTTCAAACTTTGTAAATTATACATTGAGAGTTTAAGTTATAAATTAAGGATTTAACCAAAATGTAAAGATGTAAAAGATGAATCTTCATTTATTGAGAAATTTGAACATTATATTTACAATTACTTCACCTAAAAATACAAATTACACTACTAAAAATTTAAACAAGAAATTAAAAATATGAATTACAGTCCTAAAAATTTGAAGAGTTTAGAGTTATAAATTGAGAATTTAACCAAAATGTAAGGATGTAAAATATGAATCTTCATTTATTGAAAAATTTAAACATTACATTTTCAATTACTTCATCTAAAAATATAAATTACACTACTAAAAAAATGAATATAACCGTGGACTGCCAGTTAAATCGGCGGTTCGCGGTTCCTTCAAAGCCTGAACCATAACCACACCGATTTATCCCCCGGGGCTGGTGCAGTTTGGAACCGGGAACCGAGATCAATGGTTCCGGGACCGTTGACCGCCGATGCAGTCCGGTTCGCCGGTTCCCAGTATAAATGGGCACCTCTAGGTATGTCCCGCTTCCATTGACTGGCATTATAGTTGGTCCATAAGCTGCTTCATAAGTTTCTACCTTGTAACACCTGTAAATCAACAACAAGGATTAGCAAACACCATCGATTTATCATGAAACTATGAGAATAGATAACCAGGATATCTATTAGACAATAAGACTTCAGTTGTGTTTCTGGCTGCTCCTTCTAACGGTGAATGGCTGCAAGTGCATGTTTGCAGGGGATCCCTATGAGGTCCCATATCTTGCATGCACATGTTCTGTTTTCCAAGTCCACAACAAACTTATTCCCATCAAAACATGATACTTGACCATGTCTATCATTTGCTTTGATAGTCGTACAATCATCAACTCAGTCATGATCTTCTCAAGCATAGATAGGATGGGTATTTCCCTAGCACTTAGAATCTTACTATTGAAACTCTCACACATATTTTTCATCAATATATCACATCTAGGGTAGGGGGTTAAAATGAGCTCCACTCCTCTAAGGGGGTTGATTTATCGTTAAACTAGTTAATAGCACCCACATCCATTTTCTTCAACTCCTCCATCCTCCTATTAAACTCAGGAATTGTGCACGCCTTTGTTACTCTCCACACAACAATCTTAAATTCATGGCCTCTAAAGCCAACATTTCTCATGTTCAGGTGCATGTGCCTCACATGAAATCTGTGAGCAGCACCTAGGAGTTCATTTTGATTAATAGTCTTAATCAACTCCTTTTGTTTATCACCTATCATTGTCTATTTGCAGGCCCTTTTAGTTTGCAAATCCTCCTTGAACTGTTTTACAACTATCTCCAATTTTCTCCATTTTTAGTGCTTATCACAACATAAGAAAAAGGAAAACTATTACTATTTGGGACTGTCCCAACAGCAGTCAGTACACTTCCCCCATGGGGCCCTTGAGAAAGGTGTCATCTAGACCAAACATTGGTCTGCAATCCACTAGCAGTCCCTCCCTTAAAGTAGATAAACAAACATAGAACCTAGAGAACTTATTACCCTCAGGAGTTTGGTCAACATTCAGAATTATAGTTGACTCGGGTTTGTTTCTTCTAACCTCTTCAAAATAATCCCATAAGAGGAGATACTGATCATCTGCCCTCCCTTCCAGACTCCTACATGTCCTCTTTGTATAAATATGCTTACCACGGATTTATCTCACACCTAATTTCAGCCATATCATCTTCCCCAAGGTCTCATTTGGTAGGGGGTATAAGGGTTGATTAAATTCCTTATACCTCCTAATTAGTCGTTTGGTAGCCAATACAACGTATACAGGTAAATATAGGAGGGCCGACATAAACGCACGATTAGCCCCTATTAGCTACCTCGCCAATTTGATCTGATAGCATATCTCTCCTAAAAAAGTGTCCAAGATTAGATTTTTTTATCTCCATCCCTTCTCACAATATCATGAAAATTGTAATAGATTCAAAATTGGCAAATTTTCTATAATCTCGAGTATGAAATTCTTTGGGCGTGTCCAATTTTTATGGTCGACATATTTTATAGTCTTCTTATATTGATTCATTCTGATATGTTTTTCTTGTTTGTTTTAATTTTTTCTTTTTAATAATAGAACAACCCAAATGCAAAGAATATGCTTACAAGCCACAACCGATGTATAGGACATGGATTGCAAAATTTTCATGTTTTATATTAACTAGATGTTCACCCGTGCGATGCACTGAATGAATACTTTTTATTATAATAATGATATGTTATGAAATTATCCGCCTATATATTATTTGAGAATACAAAATCAAGAGTCAATATTCCATCGTCCAATTATTTTTCTTCCTCCTATATCATTTTCTACATGTATTATTTTTTACTTTTAGTACCTTTCATTATCACAAATTGAAACTACCAATTAGATTTTCATTATAAAAGAATTATTCATTTTTTATGTTTTTAACTCTAATACATTTCATTATCACAAATCAAACCTACCAATTAGATTTTCATGAATTTTGTTAATTCATTAATTTTGGACATAAAATTTAATACCTTTCATTATCATAAACTTTCACAAATAAAAAAATGGGAAAAAATAGGAAATAATAAAAATATAACAGACACATCATGGTATCATCGTAGACTCATATTTTTGGACATGAAACTTATTCCAATAAGTTCATGCAAGAATATGCATCTCAACATACTGTAATTTAAATTATTGATTAAATAATTGGAGCTGAAGAATTGAAATTTCATTTTTTTAGAAGGGTAATGACTTTATCTTGGTCTAACAATAATTTAGTATGGGTCATCAACACCCGATAAGAAATAATCGTATCACCTTATACCTCCTACTAAATAAATGACTTGTTATGTTCTATGGCTTAGACATGTTAAACTATCTCATGATGGCTAATACACACTTATCATATACCCCCTACCAAATGAGCCCTAAATGCACTAATTTTTCTCTTCTTAACAGTTTGAAACTGATATCCATACCTCTCAGTTATCCATCTAGATTTCATGTTGTTGATACATTATATGAAGGTGCACAGGTGTGATTAGGGATGCATGTTGTAACAACAAATGATGTTTCACCCTCTCTTCTTAAAGTGTTTACCCTAAAGATACACTCTTCATCTACAGAAGCTGCATAAATTCTCCATTTATCACTCTTAATGAACCTAACTAGTTCTCCACTTTAAAATGACATGGGTGTCCAACATCTCCCTGAATTCCCTTTTTGTACTAAAAACCATTCCTAAAAGAACGGTGGGGGTTTTCCTATAATCTGGTCTCCAAACTTGTGCCCTATATTCCGGATTTTCAGCATTAGAATCATGGAAACTCCTAAAGCCATTCTCACGCACACACAGATCCTCCTCTCCAAGTCGTGGATCCTGTCAATCACCCACATCTACACCATCATCAATATCATTTTTGTTTCCTTCCCACTCAACATCTTTATCTGTAAACTTATCAAATTCTAGATCATCCTTACCAGTATTACCCTCATCCTCAAATTCATCGTCACTATCCCTGCACTCACTATCTTCTTCATCCTCATTCAATTCTACTAGTCTTCTACCCTTCCTAATCTCTTCCCTCTACTTCCCTCACTGCTCCTCCCTCTGTTTCTCTACCATCTTTTTACCAGCCCCCTGTTTCTATACCCCCTTCTTTCCCACATCAATGTTATCATTCCCACTATTTAGAACAGTTTCCTCAACTAACACCTCATGTAAACTCTCTGCCACCCCCATCCTCGCCCCTCCATCCTCTTCAGTATACAAACTCGCCTTCCTAGACTCTTTTGCATCTTCATATCACCCTCAACTCATCCTAACTAGTTATAGTCTTAAAAAACTTCTCTCCTTGACTCTTAACTTACAATTGAGGAGTCTTACAACCCTCTAAATGTGCAGCAAACCAAACTAGTTCCCTCAATGGGTAGCAGTGGGTGTCAACATGGTCAAATTTAATTAATTCCTTCCCCCTCCCCCCCCCCCCTCCATATACACCCCTGAACAATTGTCTACTATACCTCCATAATGAATGCAGACTGTGTAGTATGAGACTGTTAGACCCTGATACAAATAAGTAAAAAAACAAAATCACTTCAAGATAAACTGATTAGGAAACAAGGGGGGAACAAGCGCATATTACAGAACATACAATAAAGATACCCCCGACATATCAGTTTACAACGCAGAAAACTAATAAAAATGCATATGGGGTTCAAAGCACAAAACAAACAACACACAAACAAACACTACCCATTACCACCCATTCCAACAACAGATCTCAATAAACAATTACAACAAAATCGGACCACCCCTAAAAGCCATTAAATGAACAACACCAACCACATATTCAGATTTAAAGTAGCACACAAGTGCCCATCACTGTCCTAGACATCCTTTTTAAAAAATGCTTGTACCCCACAGGCATAAATAAACCAAACAAAGCCTGCACAACACTTTACACTATTGGATAACCAAAAACTAACTTTGACTTCGAATTTAAACAGTTTCAAAGCATACATACCATATTCTGGACATGGGTCGGGATTTTTGCTCGGATCCCTAAAATGCATTCTTCAATTTTGAACGCGATTCAAATGGTTTGACAGACTGTGAATGAGTTTTGAAGTAATTTGGTTAGGGTTTTACACATTGGGGATCGTCTATGATTTTCAATTTTGTGTTTCAATTTGGTGGCGACGTAATTAGAGAGAATTCAACATTTTTGTTTGCGTCATTGTTCATGTGCTAAACCCTAAACCTAAACCCTAAATTGGCCACGTCAGATAAAATGTGTCCAAAAACATTACCAAATCAAATTACTAAGGCCACATCAACCCGTCACTAGCTAGGTAATAGGTAGTAACGGGTGACCGAGCATTTTTATCGATTTTCTTAAATATGCTTGGTATTTCATAAAGTGCCAACCTTAAAGGACATTTTATAAATATGGTAAACTTACATGATATTTTTACCAATTTTTAAATTAAATATTGCTTTAGTTTGTGTTAGAACCACGATTCTTATCCGATCATCAATATTAGATATTCACGGACAATCGTTGTAGGATCGACCGTATTATTATATGTTCTATATATTAAGTAATCTATACAAGAAGGGGTTATGGAATACCTTTGTAGCGTGCTTTTGTGTATATGACGCTCCAAACCTCCAAGCCTTCTCTGGTGTTCTCACGAACTGCACTACACTACACGGTGTGTGGACACCTTCTTGGATGTCTAATAGCGTGTGTGTAAGTGTACAAGAGTAGACTGAATATGTATCCGATATATATAATATTTCACAATATTGTTTCTCCCCAAGTAACATATCCTGATAAGTATAGAAGATACTGGAGATCTCCATCTATAATATCATAATATTACAATCCAAATATTGTAGTAATGAATTATAATCCTTATAATCTATTCCAGTTCACATTGAGCCACCGAAGGGACCTAGTCGGACCCAATTAAATTAAGCACCAATAAATTAAATATGACTCAGTCAACTCTTGACTTATCATATTAGTTTATTAATTATATTATATTCCACGAAAAGAATATAATTGCACTCTTAATTTAATCGGCATTATAGAGGCAATATAATCAATAATATTATCTTCTGATTGATCGATCCAACATTTACCCCCCTCGATCAACTAAAGTATTTGCAATAGGCTACCATGACCAATAAGCCTATATTCAAACACTTGTCAATCTCAACACTCATCTTCTATCCGACAGTCTTGTGTGACTACGTCACACAATATGATTCGACATCTAATGTCGAATACTGAGCTCAGATTTACTGTATATAGAAGAACTCGTGAGATCATGATCATGCCTATTAAATAGGTGAAGGATTCCAATATTGTAAACATATATTCTTTATCACTTTACTTTAATTTCCAAAACACCGAGGTATTGATTAATATATTAATCTCACTCACTAGTCTCTCAAAGAATGTCCAGTTGGTAATAAAGGTACACTATTCACTTAGGATTAAGGTAAAATGAACGTCAATCAATGAATTTAAATTGTATGGTCAAATCACAATCTAAATTTCATGTGGTCCTGTCCTAATACATCGTACGTGTATCCACAATTCCATTGCCAAGTCAAAGATAAACTTCAATGAAACTGAGACGGTCTTATCAAAATTAATTGCCCAAATTTATTTACTGATCGCGGACAAAATACTTAGGATTGAATTATAAATCGAATCTTTCTGTGTTTAATAACTTAAACACTTGATTTAAAATATTCCTACAATCCAAGGACATATGTAAGTTTAAACAAATTATCGTGCAAATAATTTAAATGCTATATTTAATCCCAAAATGTCATTGCACGAATTAATACATAAAACACCATACACCCACTCAACATTTCTCCCACTTGTCCAAGAGTAAAGGATATTTGAGTAGTGTAAACTTTACGCTAATTTACTCGTAGGACACCATACTTTCAACATTAATCCCACTTGTTCAGGAATTAATGATCTATGAATAATATAAGTCTTACTTTCAATACTGGGCTGCTTCTTAAAGCTGCCTCATTCTTCGCTTTCGTTGTGGAATCAGTAATCCGAGATCACTTGATATCTCCCACACAAAAACAGCATCAATATCTACAAACTATATATGAAGCTTCATACAAAACGAACTATCTAATTCTTTTATCCCAATGGATCTAAGAATTAGAACATAGTTTATCTTCAAAGTCTTTCATATCTTAAGATGACATCAACTAGCACAAAAATGTACTATTCTATATTTTTCTGAAACATGTAAGATTGTCTATCTATATTGCTCGTAATATGTAAGACAACATTTCCACATTATTAAAAAATTTATAGAATACTTTAAGGACATAGACACTTGATTAGGTTCGTGAAAGAACTTTATTAGTATGCATATTACATACACTTGACCCTTTTGGTAAAACTGTCTTGTCTCATCTTATAGGAAACTTCTATAAGATTCCAGAGAGAGTTAGTATACATAGATTTGGTCTATGATTCCATAGACAATGTCTAAAAGCATCTTAACTACCAAGACTATCCACATAAACTTCCTTATTTAGTGATGATAATTTAAAAACTCTTACACAAAACAAGTCGAAAAATCTCATTTAGCTATGAAATTTTCCTAGTTGACTAGAATTTAATTACTCCCACTACTCTATCAAATGCTTCTACTAACTCTTCTACTCATTTATCAGTAGATGTATCATGTTGAAAATTTTACATCTTCTACTGAATCTAAACAGTAAGAATTGTAGATTTTTGTAAATTCAACTAAGTATGCTCAGTGTGGAACTCTGGACTTGACAAACTAGGAAACTATTTCCCTTTATCTTGTCCAAAAGAACTATACTTTTGAATTCACATCCTTCCATGCTCTCGTCCTATAAGAAGGTGAAATTTGTCTTTTCAAAACTCTCTTATCCAGAATTTTATGGAAATAAAACGCATATTTTCTAACAATGTCTATTTACTTCAACCCAAAATGCACGAAACCTTTGAGAGTTACTTGGTGAGTTCGAATACTAATTCCCATGAAGGATACATGAAGACTTCTAGTCACGCTGCCATTTAAAACAAAGAATACATGCATGTAGAGATTCCATCTTCAAAATGTAGAGATTTCATCTTCAAACAATTTGAAGAACATCTCATCCTAGCATATAAATTTTACTTAATTAGTAAACTAGACTAAGTTTCACAACTCATCAATCTCAATAGTAGGTCTCCAAATTGATATATAAAGACTTCTCAGTTACATTATTATTTTAAACGAAAATTACATGCTTATGAAGATTTCATCTTCAAGCAATTGAAGAACATCTCATTCTAGCATATAAACTTTGTTTAATTAGTAAACTTGACTAAGTTCAATATTAATCAATTTCATTTGTAGAAATAACTTGTGCGATTTATCTGATGCAGTGTATTGCAAGTTGTTGATTAATGTTAAGACATTTTAGGACATTATTAGACCATTCATCACAAACGCCACCATTATTTAAACATAGTGTTAACACATTTATCAAAATGATTATAACAACCTTATTTAAATTAAATAGTAGAAAATTTAATGTCTACCACATTTGAGATGATAATAACAATGTCCTAAAATTCTTTATTTTAAATAAAGAGAACACATCAATCAACTTTTGCAAACCCTACCACATCTGTGTTAACCTTGGAAGACTCTACCCATTCAGTGAGTTTCCTTTGGAATCCATGCAATCATTAGTGGGCTCGAATTCTACTAAGTGATCATAGAATCAACCACTAAACATGACTCAATGAAATTACTTTGCATTTTAAATGCTTGGTAATCCTGGTAATTAGTTTTTCAATTACCCTTCTTCCCACAAGGAAACAGAATTGCTTTTGCTTCCCTTTTGTCTTGACTCCCTTTGCACTTTGTTGAGAATTTTCTGGATTTTACCTTAGTCTGGTCCACTGACTTGAACAATGTCAATCCATCAAAAACTAACAACTAATGCACCACCATATTTGGTCTGATGAACATTCTCAGCACTTCTGAGCTCCTTTATCAGTTTACTCAAGGACATATTTAACTTAAAGCTAAATTTGAATTCCGAGAACATCTTTAGGAGTCTCTAATTCCATGTCAGCCTGGATCTCCAACTTATTCAGCCCCTAAAACCTCAACCACCTGATGATCAATGCAAGCATATGATCTCCCACTGTCGCCTAGGTTTCATGTGCATGTTCATACTAAACCAGGTAAAAGTCAGACAAAAATTGGCATCCAAACTTCAACATCTTATGAAGACTTTTCGTGATTCTTGGCAATTTCCCTATTCAAAATAAAAGTCACCTATCATATGCCTCCAAATGTTCAACATTGGATCCCATTCACGTACAGTAGGAAATAGTTCAGTTAACACAATGGTTGATACTTTCAGTAAAAAGAATAGTATTAAATAGCATTCTAATCAATAAAATTTCTCCCACTAGATAACCGTCAAACGAAATTTGCATAATGAATTTTAAGACATTTTGTCAAAATCAAATAAATATAACATGAACATGCATGATAGCTAAGCAACGAACAAATAAACTAATTTAATAAGTAGACCCAATAAACTAATACATTTTGCGACCACCTAAAACCTTAAAATCAGACATACTCCTCTATAGGAGGAATAAATGTTGATTTATGGCTAGGTTGTGATACTCCCACTAAATCTAATATAATCCGCATCTCATGCTATATTTATTTTGTGTCGCATTATTTTGACCATCAATAATATTGCTTGGATATTCTATAGGAAGTCCTCACAATATTTTTTATTTAAGTGTATAACTCATATATTGATAATTTTTAAGTCTGTAAATTAATTATGATACCTATAGGGCACATATAATTAATTCACGCTTAAAAATTTACCACCACAAACTCATTCAAGTAACTGAAAATGATTCAGTCCTCCTATAGGGAGACCAAATAAATTGGCACGAGACATACACATTTTTCTACTTATGAGTTGTCATCTAATGAACTCAATTTAGTAACTGAAACAATGCAACCCTCCTATGGGGAGGCCAATTAAATGGCACGAGGCATACATTTTTCTTACATGTGAGTTTCTTAAAATAACTCAATCTAGCAACCGAAATATTAAAACCCTCATATGGGGAGGAACAAACATATTCTTACTAATGAGTATTATATATACGGGCCCAATCTAGTAATCGAAACAGTGCAGCTTTCCTTTAGGGAGACCAATTTGGCACGAGGCATACACATTTTCTTACTAATGGGCTAATAGGAGAGGTCGTGGGTTCATTTGAATAAAATGCACCCACACACTTAATATTGTTATTGAGAAAATTTGGAATTTTAAATTAATTAATAATATCAAAATCATCTCAAAATGATTCTATTATTAATCGACATATTTATTATCTATCTTATTCGAAATTAGAAAATAAATATATATATCATGCATGACAGTATAATCCCTAGAGCTATGTACATACGATTCTACATGACATGTTATATGAATGACATTTAATCCACAGATAATGGAAGCAGTAAAGCAATAACTGAAAACTTGAACAAACTTATGGTCCATCCTAGACATAAATTACAAATAATTGAACTTCTCAACTGAGCCACAAGCCAGCTCAACTCTTCAACCTTCATTTGAAATTTTCTTGGTCTAGGTAGATCTTTATGCCGACTCTTGTAACCGTTTTTTCTGGCCAAACTGATTCTCTAGCTAAAAACCTTAGCCCAATCTAACAGAAATTCATCTGACTCTCTAATTGATTTCCCCCGGCCCAACTCTTGAGCCCAAATAAAAAATCTCAAGTCAAAAGTTAAAAGGAATTCAGACTCATTCAAATAATAAAATTATTTGCCTCTAGTCAATATTGAGGTCCAACTTGAATAGATCAATTTTCAAATTCAAGTCAATCAATATTTCTATCCATAAATAATTTAATATCTAATTTTAACTTGCTGGTCCAAAATTTCAAGTAATTGAAATTCATTTGGTTGTCTAATTGATTTCCCGGACCCATTTCTTGAGTCCAAATCAAAATTGCAAGCCAAAAAATTCAACTTCACTAGGTCGATCAAAACAAATAAAATTATCTGTTAATTTCCTTGACCAATATTAACGTCTAACTTGTATAAATTAATATTCAAGTACATCAATATATCAAGGCCTATTAACAATTTCATTACCTTTTTTATGTTACTGGCGAAATATTAACTTTTCAAGCAATCTATTAATTTCATTTTATCAGCTCTTAACCATCGAATTTATTCAGTCATCAAGTATTTTACCAAACAAATATCAATTTAAGAGCCCAAAGAAATTAAACTACTAATGATGCTAAATAAATAAATTGGACCACTAAGGAACTCTTTTAATAGTCCCTTATCATCAAAATGATTTCTGGGCCTGCTTTCATAATCCAGTCCGACCCGATCTGGACATCGGCCCGACCCGTTTGGATGACCTGAACCCTAGCACTACTCCGCCGACATCATCCATATCGCCTGCTCGCCGGAATTCTGTCAATCGCCTTCGAATAAAAAACTGTCGAAACCATCTCGCTATCATCCTCTTCTTCTAGTTTCCTACCGGAATCCATGGCCGCCATTGACGAAGTCAAGACTGCGCGACCAAAACCCGCTTGAACAGCCGCCGATCTGGTTCGCAATTTGAAGAAATCCGGTAATATCTCGTCGATCCGTATGTTAAAACATTGTTGCAACCGTTATGCTAGGTTTTGTCGCATCGTCTGAGGATGCGGCTATGAGGGGAAATAAATTGTGCACTCATAGCGTCGATTCTATCTTGTTTGTGTCAATTTTTTAAGTTTCAACGGTGCATCAATGGTGAAATTAGGACTTTCCAGAATGGTCCTTAAAACTTGGGGAAGATGATAAAAATTGCCCCATGGATTTGAAACAAACTTCTGCACTTCTACAGTGACCCCACAAACCCAAAATGGCAGAATTCTCCTCCGACGGGAATCACACAAACATAACAAAAACATATCTATACAAATTTATTAATTTATTAATTATATTATATTCCACTAAAAGAATATAATTACATTCTTAATTTAATTGGCGTTATAGAAGCAATATAATCAATAATATTATCCTCTGATTGATCGATCCAACAATTTGATTGCTTGTTTAATGTGTTTTGCTTATTTACTTTGCTTTAGCAGTTAATCATCCTGAATTAATTGACGATCATCTAAATAAAAGTAGATTGTTAAATATCACAGTATTTACTACCACTAAATCATGTGGATACAATACTCTTGTTCACCAAACCACATACTACGTCGAACACTTGCGGTGTAGCATTAAAATAATAGGCCAACACCTCATAACGGAGTCCCTTTTTTATGATTAGATTAAACTCACCCACTATTTTAGGTTGGCTATTCAGCGTTCAAATTGATAGAATTGGAGTAATATTTTCCTTTTAACCATAACTAAGATTCAGTAAATGAGCTCTTTTTCCTAGTAATCTCATTTTCCAGTTCTTTGGTATCATTCAGTATTTATCCAAATTACTTGAGAGAATGTTAAATACTTTGAAAAATATAATAAAATCAAGGCTTAATTACAACAAACCACCAAACTATCAACATTTTTATATATAAATCACTAAACTTTTTTTCTTGGCATCAATACATACAAGTTATACAGGTTTGACAGATAAACCACCAAACTTATTTTCCAACCATTTTTCGTCAGACTCGACACGCGACTTGCACGTGATATACTTTTAGGGGTGTTTTTTGTCCAAACCTTTTTAGTAAGTAGAGGAGCTGTTCATCTTCAACAATGTAGGTTCTAGATATTGGGGAAGAGAACCGTTGGTGATTCAAATGAATTGTTAAGGAAAAGAAAGGTGTGAAATAATTTTACATTATTGGCTCACTAAAAAGGTTGTTTGGACAAAAAGACACCCTTAAAATTTTATTACGCGCAAGTCGCGTGCCGAACTTCGACAAAAAAATGACGAAAAATAAATTTAGTGATTTATCGATCAACCGAAAAAAAAAATTGATGATTTATCTATCAAATTCGTATAATTTATATATATCGGAGCTCAAAAAAAGATTTAATATTTTATTTATAAAAATGCTGATAGTTTGACTAGGTGACTGTAATTAAGTCTAAAATCAATTAAGAGTTGATATTGTTAACAATGTTATTTCATGTTCTAAAAATTAGTCGAATGTTATTGGCAATTTTAACAAAATATAGCACTGTTCATCTTTGATTTAAAAATACACGCGAACTTTTTGTGTAATTACAAAAGTAAGTGAACTCGCCCAGTGATCGGCAGGGGCGAGATCTAAAATAAATTTTTTTTTTTTTTTTTTTTTGGGATCTCGCCTTCACCAGAGGCGATATACAGTATTTCTTTCGTATACGTACGTAAAGTCGCCCCTGGGAGGGGCAACATCAGGTATAGTCCCTTTTTTTTTTCTCATACGTTAACTCGCCCTTCGCATGGGCGAGTTCAGTATTTTTTTTTTTTTTAGTTTGTGATTTTTTTTAATTATTATGGTTTTAGGAAAAAAAGAATAATTTATTTAATGGACGCTCAATAATTTGACTCGCACCCAACTTTTTTTTTTTTATGTAAGATTAAGATTATATCGTATGGTCGATGCAATAAATAATATCGATTAGTTAAAAATTATAATATTTATTTTAATCATAATTACGTAAAATATCAACCAATCTTTCCGCAATTATTACAAATAACTTGAAAAAGATAAAATCTATTTTTTTTTTTTATGTAAGATTTAGATTTTCGTACAGTCGATGTTTAAATTCGGTGAGTGAAAAATTATAATATTTAGTTGAATCATAAATACTTAAAATATCAACCAAATACTTGAAAAAGACAAAATCTAATATTCATGACCAGTCCCACATCTAGTTTTTTTTCTGTTTCGTTTTGCTCTCCCTCTCCGTTCCTCGATAGGGGCATCGGATTCCGTGTCCTGGGCTCGTTGTGACTGAACATCATCCTCGGTGCTGATATTTAAACTGAATGTTGGATGACCAGATGAAGATGATGTTTGACCCAAATATGGGATCGGCGACGTATTGAACTGTCCTGAATGACCTTCCAAATTTGCATGTTGTGGATAGAGTGATTCAGGTGTTGTATAGTTGCCGACATCCAGGAGCGAAGTGAAGGACTGATCAAATCGCATTGAATCACGATGAGGAGTGATAAAGTCTTGTTCGTTCACCATCGGTGGCACATAGTAGCCCGACTGCACGTCCACACTAGGATGCTCATGAACTGTAGAACGGGAAGACCCAGGGACATCGCCTGACACATACCTAAATGGATGGGTACCACGCGAGGTAGTACCACTAGCTCAATGTCCGGAGTTAGCACGTGTAGATGTACTAGTAAATATTAAATGAAATGAAAATAATGATATTTTTTTGTTTTAAAAAAAAATACAAATCACAATAGTAATTAAATTATAAAAATAAAAATAAAAATACCAATAATAATAAGAAGAAGAAGAATAACAATTATTATTATAATAGTATAAATAATACTCATATCGTTAATAATAATAAATACAGTAGGAGAAAAAAAAAAAGGGCCTATACCTGATGTCGCCCCTCCCAGGGGCGACTTTACGTACATAACAGTATATCGCCTCTGGTGAAGGCGAGATCAAAAAAAAAAAATATTTTGAACTCGCCTGTGCCACAGGCGAGTTCACTTACTTTTTGTGTAATATGCTATATTTTGTTAAAATTGCCAATGTTATTTCATGTTCAATGGATCCCTACTCTGTTTTCTCTATGACAAAACACATGTGATGTTAACATTTATTTCTTTTATTGGGAACTCAGATGTCCACGTCAAGTCCAACAGGTGTCGAGACAAACGAAAAGTCCATGGAAAATTAGGCATATGTAAAAAGAGAGAATTAATATTAATAGAGAAAAGCATGCTTTTTTAACATTCCATGTGAGTCAAATGGTAAATCATTTTACACTTTTCATTCTTTTTGAATTCGTGTTATTTCGAAATGCCATATATGATAATTATTTATTTAGGAATGAGAATTTATTCGTTCGTACTTATAAGGTTTTATTTACCTTATTTAAACATATATGACTTATAATACGTAAAAAATTCAAAATTTTACTTATACTAATAAAATGAAATATTAACTTTTAAAATTGCGCCTCTCATTTAAGAAAAATAAATTTTATAAATATGACTATTGTTATATTTATGTAATTGTTTGTTGCATCAAAAATTATTGGATCCCAATATTGTTGGGATATATATCTGATTAGAGATTTGAGATCTCATCACATACCAGTACCAATACGGTTATATCAGATATTCGTAGAGGTACGAAAACACACGCATAAAAATACAGTTTCTCCATTTTCTCTCTTGTTCTCGTTCTTGGAGTATCACCGGATTCCTCCAAGAGTCTAAGGTGTGTAGAGATCGGCGGATGCTCTGGTAGTGTCCATTAGAACGGACTTGTAGATGAACAAAGCAAGATCCAACGTTTGGTGAATATATTAGTTTTACTTCCGCTGCATCGATTGAGGTATACATTGATTTTCATTTACGTGTTTATTTGATAATACGTGTGATATATTCCAAAAGTGATATCAGAGCAGGTGTTGATTCGTTCTCGTCTGTTTAATTGTTATTTTCAGTTCGCGGTTCTTTTAATTTTGCGAAAAGGTTTTTTTGGAGTAAATAATCATATGATTCTTGTTGATTCTTGAGATCTTATTAGACGAGAAATTGTATTTTTCTTTGAAATTCCAGTAAGGTTTTTCATTAAAGTTTTTTCATATCTCACCATTAGAATCAGATGTAGGATTTTTTTTTTCGGAAAATCAACCCGAACCCGACCCATCCATGATCGTCAAGCTCGTCGTGCGCCATAGTCGGCGGCAAAACGGCGAAGTTTCGTGTCCGTCAGTGCCGATGAGTCGTTGGTGGTGGTGCTGCTTGCGACGATGGTGACGTTGCACGACCGCGCTGCTGGTGGGGACGGCAGGGAACCCGTGCAGGTTGACGCGATTCCTTGTTGTTTGCTTTGTGCCAATTTTTTTATGTTATTTGGGCCTCTTTGGAAGGCCTGCTTGCTGAGCTCAAGAAAAAGGAGCATGGGTTGCTACCAAGTTTCAGAGTCCAAATGTGGGCTGCCCATTTTCATATGGGTTGCGTTTAATAAATGAAAAAAAAAAAAATTGGATTAGGCCACCTAATTCAATATTTTCTTTAATTTATAAATTACATGTCATTTAATTTATTATTTACGTGTTTTAATTTCGTGATGTTGATTTATGTTTGTATGAGATGATTAATGACGTTGGTGGTTATACAATGTCCAAATGTAATTTTTTTTATACATACTCATATAGTAGGAACGAAATTTGTAATTTTTTTATTTTATTTTTCGTTTCTTAGGGTACATGTATTAGAGGGGCCATTTTTTAGGCCATGTAATTTTTTGGGTTGTTTCCTATTTACCACCAAAGGTCATTGACATCTCGGTATTTCTTTTATACATGTTTCTTATATGGACATTTTTTTTATTCGAGATCATTTAATCTTTTATTATCATCTTTAATTGAGTGAGAGATGATTATAAACCTATGTGGCGAAATTTTCGATTTCATTCACTTGGGAAAAATAATAAAATTTTATTTGGATCTGAATAAAAATCTTAAATAGACAAGTATCTAACATATTGCGCATAATAACATAATTGGATGTTCAAGTAGCTTTTACTGATCTTTACAGCTCTGGCAAATTAGATGGCCAGAATTATTCCATGTGGCACCGTAAGATCTATTTTTTGCTACACCATAAGAATGACCTTGACCATCTCACCACTACTATGACCATGTCTGTTGAGCCAGAGAATGGACAAAAGGTCCAATATCGTCGCGATTTAGATGCGTACAACAAGTGGGTGAATCAAGATCATTCTACGCGTTATACTATGCCGAGTTGCATGCGGGATCAATTGAGGTATACATCGATTCTTATTTACGTGTTTATTTGATAATACATGTGATCTATTCCAATAGTAATAAACGGATTGAATTCTCTATTTCAATTCATAATCCATCTTGTGTTCCATTATATATAATACAATGCATGTATCAATTAATTGTCATAAAATAGATGTGTGGTGTAGTAATTATCTTAGCATACATAATGGAATAAAAGTCTCATTCGTGTAAGAAAATGGAGTGTATAATCCGTGAGATCACATGTTCATTTATGTGTTTCATCTTGTGTTTCACAATGCTTACCAAATAACACGTGTTTTGAATCAATTCGGATTCTCTGTTACAGTAGGTGTTTCATCTTCTGTTACACTCAATTCACTAGGTGACACATGTTAATTTGTGACATCATACCATACACGCATCGGTTAGTGAATGAGTGAAACACAAGATGTAACACCAAAGTGTAACAGATGATCTCATGGGGTTTTGAATGATGCCACGAATTAACACATGATGTGTATTTAAGATTGTATAATAGAAGATGAAACATGTAGTGTAATAGAGAATTCGGATTGAGTGTATAAGGAGAGCTTTTTTTAAATGAAGAGTGCACAGGGAAAGTTTTGAAGGAGCTCTTTAAGGAAGTAACAAATTTTAAATTTCTGAACCTAAGGTTACAACTTACAACAAATCAACAACTGCTATTCCTTTTCAACATAGGAAATTAAAAGAGTAGAACCAAAACATTAGTATAGAATACAAACAGAGTACAACCAGAAAATATATTTTCTGATAAATCCCACTTGAAACAATTTTGTACGTCTCAAATGGACAAAAAACTTAAAATAATCATAAATCATAATGCTACATCTGAGGAAGAAATGCAGCAAGCTTTATCATCTTCCTCTTATTTTAATACCAGAGTTATTAATCAAATCCTCAGGTCCTGGCCCGAACCAGAGGCGACGACATGGGAGAGTGAGGCGACATCTTGTGCGGCGTCATCATCATCTCATCCAATCTCCTGAAAGACAAACTGATCTCAAGCTTACTCCTCCTACATTGTTTCCTCGGAGTAGCAGCACCATTTACATCTCCATCCTTTGTCCGAATCACAAACTTCCGAATCCTATTCAGCGCCACCACCGTGGTCTCATCATCCATATTCGCGAAGCAGACGCGGAACCACCCCGGCTCGGAGCAATGGAATGACGCCCCCGGCGACACGTTGAGCTTCACCTCATCAACAATCACTTTCCACAGGCCCATTTCCGCCTCGAATGTGGGCTCTCTCAGCAGCTTCCTCAAGTCCATCCAGCAGTACAGGCCCGAGTTGCTCTTCAGGCTCTCGATTCCAACTTGGGCTAGACCTCTGGTTAAAAGACTGTGCCTTTTCGCAAGCCTGATAGAGCTCTCAGACAGGAACTTGTTGACAAATACGTCGTCGGATAGCATGGATGCTAACATGTGCTGCGTCTGTGTCGACACTAGGCCGAAGCTCGACATCTTGCGCGCGCAGTTGACAACGGTGTCGTTGTAGGAGTAGATGACGCCGACTCTGAAGCCGGGAAAGCCGAGGTCTTTGGAGAGGCTGTAGACAATGTGGATAAGGTCGAGGTTGCAGTGTTGGGTCTCTTGCACGATGTCAGCGATACTGACGAAGGCCGGCTGGGCGAAGACCGTGGCGGAGTAGATTTCATCGCAGATGAGGTGGATTTGTTTGTCGTGGATGAAGGCTAGTGAGTCTGTTAAGGCCGCTCTGTCTATGACTGTGCCTAGTGGATTTGAGGGATTGTTGAGGAGGAGGCCTTTTACTTTTATGTTTGCTTCTTGGGCTTTTGTGTAGGCTGCTTCGAGGGCGCCACGTGTGATTCTGAAGCCGTTCGAGCTTTCGCAGACGACGGGGAGGAGCTGTACTCCGGTGCGCCATGTTAAGTCTCGATCGTTTCTGCATGATTATGGAGACAGTATTGAGTAATTTTTTATTAATAATTTTGCTTCTCTTTTTAATGGATAAGTTTATGATGACTGAAGAATAAACAAGACAAGTAAACGTAATTTGTTGACTTTAATGTTGGTAAGATGTCGGAAAGGGGCTTATAAAGTTGAAAATGATGCTCCAGCTGTTTGATACTGATAGCTAATACTTCAAACCATTGTTAAATCGGGTCAAATTGAATTCATGATATATTAATTCTTATATACAATTAATTATTTGGTTTTACAGCTAAACTTTTTATGTTTAAAAAACAAAGTAAGTGATTAGCATCAATATTTAATGTTAATAAAAAAAAGACAACTCAACTGTCTGACACTGATGGTTGTAATGTTGAGTTGATAGGTGTTTGGTTTATTACAAAAGGCACCAATAATTTAGCAATGATTATATTTGAAAGAAAACTGAAATAGAAAGAAACTATATGGTTACCCTGGATAATATGGTGCTGGAACTAATAATGCATCACCAGGATCAGCCAAGCAGAAGGCTAATGTTTCTTGCGCACCAGTTGCGCCACCGCTCATGACAATGCGATCGGGTTCAAATCGGACTCTGTTTCCTCTCACCTTCTCCATGAATCTTGCAACAGCCTGCAAATGCACAATCACACAAGTTAAGACAAAATATTTCATCATCTTTTAATCCTTAAGTATGTTGGAAGAAAGTGATGTATCATTAGTACATTTCTGAACTCTGGCAAGCCATGATAATCTTGAAAAATAGCTATATCCTTGAAGTCGTTTGCTCCTTCTTTCGTGCAAATGGAAGCTTTCGGGTTGTTCTTAACCCATTCCACAACCAAATCGAATGAAAGCTGCATAAGATAAAACAAGTCAGGTTTAGTTATGAACTTATATGTTATATATTATTTGATAACATATAGTGAAGAATTTATTATTACAATTTGTGTTACCTGGTTTTCTGCTAATCCCATCTGAATAACCCCATTAGGATTCTGAGTGGGGTGATAGGGATCGCTATCGTACGCCTTCCATCCATCAAAGAAAGCAGAGTTTTCGCCGTGACCATCGTTGGTTGCAATTTTGGAAAGGATTTGCTCTTTATTCCTCAACAACTTTGCCATTTTTTTAAGTCCAAACAATTTCTAGTTTGAAGTCAGATGAAAGCTCTAGAAATGGAACAACGAACAAAAGAATGGAACAGATCAAACTAAGACTTGAGCTGCTACTAATACTATGTTGAAATGTCGGAAGATGTTCTTTTAGTATGTTTTAAGTATGGGGAAGGATGTATCTATTTATATAGTTATAGGAGTGGTAGGAATGTATTGATGTTCAAGCAAATGAAGCTTCCTATGAATTCCTCTCTGTAAATGTAAAGGAAAAAAAAGAACCTAATTCCCTCAAAATTCTCTTTTGAGAAAACATTTTTTTGAATATTGGCAGCCACCTTTGAACTTAAGTCCTAAACTTTTTGTAATAATCCACAAAATATTGTTTACAGTATGAAGGCAACATATGTAATAATAATTCAACAGTCGTGCCTTTGAAAAGCAGATTTTCAAAGAAGCCTAATTGTTCTTGGTAAGAATTTTCTGGATAATAATGTTAAATAAATGATAAACAAAATAAATGTGAACAGTTTCGGTTTTGGGGTTAATGCAATTTCTGGTTTGTGAAGATTTTGTTTTCCTGTTTTGTGAAAAAATCTGCCGCCCCTTCTTAATAATGTGAGGTAGTAAGATTAATTCAGTTCATAGATTGCCTTTCTGGCACTGCACAAGTTCATTAGGTACAATATGAACAGTAGAAATTTTATTTTATTTTATTGTTTTGGGGTGGGGGAGGAATGAATCATACCAAATCTTTCAGCACACGGTTTTTTGTCATCTTTTGAAAGATTTGCATTCTTGGAAAATTGCTGGATTTAGTAATGGAGGTTGATGGCAATTATCCTAGGTAATGAGCAAAATTGGTTATGTTACGTAAGTTCACATGTGTTCACATTTAATACTTTTTTCCTAACTTCGCTAATGCAGTCCAGATTCCCTGTCTCAATTTTATTTATCTTACATAAATCCTAAACTATGATTATGAATCCTAGACCGTGAAAAACTAGATTGTGAGACTATATAATATGGAACCTTATCCACAAAATCCTGAATCTCAAATTAGGCTACCCTAGTTCACAAAAATAGACACTAGACTAGAAACTTGAACCTAGACCGAAAACCTTAAACTTGAACATGAATTGTGAACACTAAACATGAATCAAGAATCCTGTATGAAATTATGATTTCATTTCACACTGTTGATTTACAAGATACAAGTATATATACATGAGGATTACAACAAATCATAACCAATTATCTCTATACATAAGGAAAATATATTATCCTAAAATATCTTGATTATTTTCCTTATCAACCCCCCCCCCCCCCCCCCTAAGCGAAGTATAGGATTCTGCCAAACTCAGAGCTTGTGTCGAAAAAATTTAAATTGACGGCATGGAAAGCTTTTAGTGAAAACATTAGCAATTTGCAAATTCGAAGGCACGAACTGCGTGGAAAGCTTGTTGGCAGAGACGAGTTCCCGAACAAAGTGGTAGTCAATGTGCTTTGCCCATTTATGAGTGATAGGATTCCGATTGAGAAAAATAGTGTTGTTGTTATCGCATAACAAAACCGATTGTGAGGATGGAAGAGCACGAAGATCGCGAAGCAGATAAGTAATCCAAAGGAGTTCAGACAAAGCATTTGCTAAGACCCAATATTTCGATTCACAGCTGGAGCGGGCCACAGTGGGTTGTTTCTTCACACTCTAAGACACCAAATTACCACCTAAGAAAAAGAAATATCCATAAGTCGAAGGACGAGTCTCTTGATAAAGGGCTCAGTCGGCATTGGAGTAGCCCATCAAAGCCGAGGAGGAACCGCGAGAAAAAAGTATGCCCATGATTCAAGGTGCCTTTAACATATTGGAGGATTCGTTTGACTGCGTAAAAATGGTCTGTGGTCGGATCCTGCAAGAATTGATTGACCTGATTGATAGCGAAAGCCAAATTTGGACGAGTAATAGTGAGATACTGTAAAGCCCCGACAAGGGAACGATAAATAGTTAGATCCGAGAAAGAAATGCCCGAACTATGCAAAGAAGTCGCTGCAGCTAATGGTGTTGAAACCGTCTTAGAGTCGCGAAGATCAGCTCGAGTAAGAATTGAAAGATATGGACTAGATTAGGATATGTGGGCTTTATTAATTAATAAGTCAGACTAATTAATTAATTAAGTGGACATGGATATTAGGCCCATAAACCTAGGGTTATATGGTACTATATATACATATTCTCTATAGTAGAGAATCAAGGGTTTTTATCAGATAAAAATTGGAGGCACTATAGAATTTGATAAGTGATTTCCTAGCGATCACTTATCGAATAATTGTACCGAGGATAGTTCCTGCGGCGGACGATATACGCGTGGATACCTGAAGTGGTGAATCAATCGCTCAATTCTGTCCGGTTAATTACGCACAAGTAAGTTATTCCAACTTTAACGTAATTAATGCTCAACGATTAATTCAGTTGTAAATCACGATCGTAATTCTCGATTTATTATTCCGCTGCGTACATTAGATATAGTCGAGAATTTCTAACAATGATGATTTTCTTGATTACTTGAAATCACATGGAATCCGATCAGACTGGACACCTCCGGGTACACCACAGATGAATGGAGTATCCGAAAGGAGAAATCGAACTTCATTAGATATGGTTCGATCCATGATGAGTTTCACAAGTCTCCCCTTATTCCTTTGGGGTTATGCCTTACTAACCGCTGGTTATTAACTGAATAGAGTTTCTCTTAAATCGGTCACGCAAACACCATATAAGTTATGGTGTGGCAAGAAGTCGAGTCTTAATCATATGCAGACCTGGGGTTATCCTGCTTTTGTTAAGAAGATGACGACTGATAAATTGGAGACTAAAAGTGAGAATTGCTATTTTGTGGATATCCTTAGGAAACTAAGGATATGAATTCTACTGCTCTGGAGATCACCAGGTGATAGTTTCCAAGAATGTGGTGTTTCTTGAAGATATTTATATCTCCGAGGAACAAGGTCACAACAAGGTAGATCTTGAAAAGATTCAAGAACCACAAAATAACATAAAGGATGAGGTCTTGTCCAATGGAGTGGACAAGAACTCAGTGGGAGTTTTGATGATCTATTGGGAGGGGAAACAACTCTTAGAGGGTCACCTCAAGACAATTAGATGCATCAAAGACAAGATATAGTATCAGTCCCACCTCAAGAGAATCATAGTGAAATTCTTGAGAATATCCAAAAAATATTGAAATCCAACTCACGATCAGAATAAACCGAATGAACCAATGCAAAACCAACTCAATAGGCCTCAAAGGAATCGTCGTGCACCTGAAAGACTAAATCTATTGGTTGAGAACCAAGATGATGAAGTTGATTCAGAAGACGACGAAGCTAAGACCTATATCGAAGCGGTGTCGGGCACCGTTTCGAAGATGTGGCTGGTTGCTTTAACATCTAAAATGGACTCGATGTACCTCAACTAGTCCGGGAACTAGTTGATTTGCCAGTTGGGGCTCGTCCCATAGACAGCAAATGGATCTTCAAGAAGAAGAGAGATGCAGGTGGCAAGGTACAAACCTACAAGGCTAGGTTGGTGGCAAAGGGTTATAGTCAGCGCAAGAGCATTGACTATGATGAAACCTTTTCGCCAGTCACTAACATCAAATCCATTAGGATATTACTTGCAATAGCTGCATACTATGACTTTGACATTTGGCAAATGGATGTTAAAACCGCGTTTCTCAATGGAGAATCGAAGGCACTGTGTATATGTCACAGCCTGAAGGTTTTGTATCCAAAGAAAAACCGAATGGAGTATGCAAGTTAAAGAAGTTCATTTGTGGACTCAAGCAAGCATCTAGGAGTTGGAATATTTGTTTTGACAAAGCTATCAAATTGTTTGATTTTGTCAGAAGCAAATAGGATCTATGCGTTTATAGTAAACGTAATAATGAAATGTTATCTTCCTTATCATATATGTCGACGATATACTGATAATGGGGAGCAATCGTTCCATGTTGCAATCCGTGAAAGATCAGATTTCAGCAAAATCTCGGTGAGGAACACTGGAGAACTGTCAAGACTATTCTTAAGTACCTTAGAAGGACTAAAGGATATTGCTTAAAGTCTATGGTGGGTAGCTAGAGTCATCAGTTACTGGGTATACTGATGCTAGCTTCCAAACAGACCATGATGACTTCAAGTCTTTGTCTAGATATGTTTTCGTTCTCAATGGTGGTGCAGTGAATTGGAATAGTTCCAAATAGAGTAGAAGTGACGATTCCACCACTGAAATCGAGTATATTGCTACATCTGAAGTTGCCAAAAAGGGGTTGTTGCTTTGTTAAAGTTCGTAAAAGAACTAGGTGTCGTTCCAAGTGCCAGCAGTGCAATACCGTTGTATTGTGACAACGGTAAGTGCGATTGCGCTAGCAAAAGGAACCGAGAGTCACGAACAAAACAAGCATATTCCCTGGAGATATAATCTGATTGGAGAAATAATAGATAGGGAGATGTGAAGTTAGATAGAGTATCCACTGATGATAACTTGGTTAATCCTTCAACCAAACAGTTGTGTATAGCTAGACACAACAAGCACTTTCAGAGCTTGGGTGTTAGACACGTTGGTAGTTGGTCTTGATTCAGTGGGAGTTTATAGTTTGTATGTCTTAGAAACCTTTTCGTTTGAGACATTCATTCTTGATCACATTCTATGACATTTTGATTGTCTTTTGAGTTTATGCATTTATTAGAATAATTATTTTGATGGTTTGTTATTATTCTTATAATTGTTCCCTTGAATCATGACTGTTATTTATGGTGTGAGACATAAATGATATAGTATGATTCTGAAATTGCCATAACCAATGGTCATCAAGAATGGGATATTGATGACACGCGATAGGTTAGCATGTGGTCTGCATCACATTCTCAGAGAATGTAGTAGGTCTCACGACTACGAGATATTAGATATCCGTGATGGACACATGGGTACTTTGGAGAGTATTGGTATACCCTACTATTAAACCGTTTGTTTTCAGTGTCTACGGTTTATTAGTGTGTGGAGTATGTAATGATCCTTTGACCTGAGGTCAATACTCATTTTGTTTGTTAAGTGATGAACTTTGACCAAATACAACGCTTGCCTCCCAAAGGAGGATAAGACACGTCTTGTGTTGGGTTCATTATGAGGCAAATGAAAATGGTAGTTGAGCCAAGAATGGGATTCATTCCTCGATTGAAACTCGAGAGAACACTCATATTTCTCTATATTATTTGACAATAAAGTCATTGGCCAATGCAAACGATATATTCAATTAAAGTAATTGAATATGATCGAATGTGTCATATAATAAAGATGAGAAAAATGATTGAGCTATTTGGATAGACACATAGCAGATCCTAGGCCCAATCAGGTGGTTCGTGAATGAAGGGATATTACATAAACTTCATATAAAGGTTTGTTTACTAGGTTCACGTAAACGTCCTTCATATATCGAGTTCGCTGCGCAACGCAGTCTAGGAGTTTTGTGCAGACTTTAATTAGATTATCGTCGATAATGGGGGCCTGAAGGGTCACACTTTATGTGTATTGTTGTTCCGCTCAAGGGTACAAGGTTAGTGCTTCAAATTATATGTAATGCTAGTCCAAGTGGGAGATTGAAATATATGGACTAGATTAGGATATGTGGGCTTTATTAATTAATAAGTCAGACTAATTAATTAATTAAGTGGACATGGATATTATGCCCATAAACCTAGGGTTATATGGTACTATATGTATACATATTCTCTATAGTAGAGAATCAAGGGTTTTTATCAGATAAAAATTGGAGGCACAATAGAATTTGATAAGTGATTTCCTAGCGATCACTTATCGAATAATTGTACCGAGGATAGTTCCTGCAGCGGACGATATACGCGTGGATACCTGAAGTGGTGAATCAATCGCTCAATTATGTCCGGTTAATTACGCACAAGTAAGTTATTCCAACTTTAACGTAATTAATGTTCAACGATTAATTCAGTTGTAAATCACGATCGTAATTCTCAATTTATTATTCCGCTGCATGCATTAAATATAGTCGAGAATTTCTAACAAGAATGTCATGGGCATATTTTGACTGGCTTAAGAACAAACCATCGTCAGTATAAGTGACTCCTAAGCCTAAGAAATAATTTAGTTTGCCAAGATCATTAATAGCAAACTCAGTATGCAGGTTATTTGAACTTGTCTTGAAATAATTTAATGTGTTTGATCACACAATTCAGTATTTTTTATGTATTGATGAAATTGATTGTGAAATAAAGTTTGGAACAAACATCTCCAATGGATTATTCGAATTTGTCCTGTCAATTTTTTTTTTCTAGAGTCAGTCCCACCTAGATTCTCAATTTGTGCACCCTAATCCACAAAATATCTAATTCATTCCTCTAAAAAAACAATTTATCGTTCATTAGTATTTATTTATTGAATTTTTTCTACGACCAATTCAAACAAAGATAAGCTAATAGATTATAAAGTAATACTATAACAAGTGAATTTGACATGATTCTCGTTAAACATTACATGTTAATTTCTCAAAAAAAAATACATATTGGAACTTATATACAAGTGTACTATGACCTATAATAGAAGTCCATTTCACTGTGGTTCACAACCAGCTGCTTTCAAACTCATTACATGTTAATTTCTAAAAAAAATTATCTATCTCATTAACAATCTCTTTGATTTCCAGTACTCGTGTATAATATTGTATTGAAAGGTTAGTGTAGATGAATTCCTAAAAATGTCGATTAATATTTTTTTTCCTTTTGTTTTAAATGTAGTTTTACGCAAATTTTGACGAAGTTTTCACTTTACAGAACGAAAAATAGATGAACAATTTCGTCTTAAAAATGATTCCATTTTATCATATAGTAAGACTTAATGTTGCTACAGAAATTAAGAAACACAGACATAGAGGATGTTTGCAACACCAAAATCACTTTTGGAAAGCAATTCTAATTAAATGGATGTTTGTAATATCATAATAAGGGTCTCAAATCACTTCTTAAAAGTGCTTCTGAGAATCCTAAATATTATAGATATTGGTAGCTTTTAGCTTTTTACAAATAAATTAAACTATTTGTGTATTTATTTATTATTTTTTATTTGTTTAGAATCACTTTTTTCCCTAACACTACCAAATTCTAATTTTTTCACAAAATTGATTAAATTCACTTATCTAAAAGCACTATTGTTTGCAAACACCCTCATAGTTAATTCTCCAAAAAAGTATTTAGGGTCCGTTTGGTTGCAAATCATCAATGACAATGGCAATGGCAATGGCAATGGGTATGAATGAGGGGTCAATCATACTATGGAATGAAATAGGGAAATTGTTAATAAAATGGGGTAATGATTAACTTATTTATTATATATCAAGCACCATAAAATGAAAATGAGTCTTCATTCATTCTCATTCCTTACCCCTATACTCCCAACCAAGCGGGCCATTAAAAAAACATACAGAAAAAGCGTGGTAGTTCTTAAAATCCATTGGATTTCTTGTCGCAACCCCTTCTGTCATTAATTTTGATATCAAAACTTTTTTGGTCAGTTCAGTGCTTAAAATTTTCGGAGTTGCTGTTTTTAAAAAAAATTAAAATCTGAAAAATTCCGACAACTTGTGTTGAGTTAATCTAGAAGTTTCAACTCAATTGGTCTGGTCCCATGGTATTAAGATTTGGGCGACAACTGATCTATTTTAGAGTCATCAGAGAGTGGTACTACAATGCCAATCAAGTACCGATGCTATGGAGTTTTCCAGACTGGTCTTAGTTACCACTATTCAGATATCCAAACTTGAATCCAGTTTTTTTTCAAGCAATTGTTCTAGTTAATTTCTTAACAATTACTTCAACTCAACTTTGATCCAACTTTAAATATGTACATCTATCTCACACGATTAACTTTTGTCCTAAAACAACAACTTATGTACCATTGTGACAATTTAATCCCGATAACAAAGAATGGCCCAGTTTATATCTTCTAGAATATTCTAATACATAAAATTTGTATTTTTTACAATTTTTATTTTTAATTTACTTTCATTGTATGTCGGTCGTAATAGTAATACATTTTATATACTGAAGACTTCAACCAATGATCAATGTTGTTAAAATCTCGAGTTAGCTCTTACAATTTTACGAATTTACGAGTTAATTTCTCCCTAAACGAGTTAACTCCTGATAAAATTGAATTTGATAAAATCGGAGTAAACTCTCAAGTTTGTTAATGCGATTTTACGAGTTTGTGTACGAGTTTAACGGTGTTATAAAATATTACTTTTTATTCTATTTTAACAATTAAAAAATATAAAATATGAATTATAGAATTTATACCAACATAAAATTGAGATTTTAAAAATTTCTAGAGCAAATTATGCACAAAGCCAATTTAATTTGCTGGAAATCTTTTTTGTTCTAACTATCAAGTTCAAAATCAAAATCTAAGCTTCATAAAAAATATTTTTTTATGTAGTACTTAATTTCACTAAGCTTATTTTTAAATTTTCTCTTAAAATTAAAGTATTTATAATTATGTGTATATAATATGTGTATTTTTTATATGGGAAATCAGTTCAAGAATTATTGTAATTAAAATATATATAGAATAATATATATATATATATATATGATTATTTTATATAGATTGTAAAATCTTACAATTTTACGCTTCGATTTTACGATTTGATTTTACGAATAATCCACCGACTCTACTTAAAATTGCGAATTTGACCATTAAGGGTGATCTAATTACAGAGTAATATCACCCAAATCCTAGAATTGATGTTTTTTAGTCAAATTGGGCAATTGTTAATGTGTTTTCTATTGATTTGTAAATGTATTATCTCAAAATTAGGGGTGATTCTATGGTACCAATGAGATATCAATATCAATGGGACACTTTTGGTAATTTACAGCCATAGAGTTGTGAATTGCAGTAGAGTTGTGAATTGCAGTAAATAAGTCTGATATTTAAATATAAATATCTTATCAATAGCAAAGTCTTCTCTCCTCCAGTCTGCAAATCTTCTAACCCTTTCTGCATCTTTCTTCGACAAAATCTTTTTTTCTTATTTGTTTTTTTTTTTTTTTCTTTTCGATTGAGATATTTAAGATCTAGAATTACAAGGATCGGTTCAAGAACTCAGGAGAGGAAATAGAAAAATGTAGACACTCTCGTCAAATCCTAGTTCCATAAAATTCTCAGTTATAAGTTTAGGGAGTTTATACAGTATTCAAACCCAAATACAAAATTTTCTTACCAGAATATGTGCAATTCCCCTAAAAAATATAAATAAACAAACAAACAGATAAAAATAGATCCGTGAATTGGACGAATCTTGGCTGAATAAACGTTTTTTTTGGAGTAAGGGAATGGCATGGTTTTCTAGCGGCTTGTTGATTAACTGGTAGTTTTTTTTAAAAAAAAAATTTGCAAAATTTACCAAGTGGAAATGGAAAGTATCCAAATCCTTTCTGCATCTTCTTGTTTGAAACCTTTCCGCCATTTTTATTCATTTTCCAATTCGAAATATTTCGCGAGTAAAGAGCACCATATGCCTTCAAATATTGCAACATTAATACATTTAGTTGAGCGCATTTAACCCGGGGGCAGTACCCTCAAAAGAAGCAGTACATTAACCCACGGACTGTTGATTCTAGTGTTGTTTGAGGAGGAACTCATGGTGGCGGACATCGTGAAGTTTTTCGAAGTGGAATTCAAAATTGGAGAAAGAAGAAGCTTGGTGAGGAAAGGAATGGAGAGAACAGAAGTTAAATAGAGGTTGAAGAGGGAGATGACAAATTGAAGAGGAGTAATTACAACTCCTGCAAAAAGGGGATGCATTTAATGATTTAATTGTTTGTGAAAAGTAACTTAGGTTGTTGATAATTTTTTACTACCAAACCTACCCTTATGCGTTTTTCTCAATTTGAGAGTAAATCAATGGTCATTAAAGGAATCTAGATCCAAAGGCTGAGAGTTGCCAATGGTATTGATACCAATGTGATACTAAAGTTGGACTCCTAAATTTAAGATAAAATAACTAACTTTCTTTAACGAGATTGACACATTAGTTAGATACATTATTATATAAATATGGTGGATAGAGAAACTAGAGTGATTGTATATATTCATGGTCTATAATAAGTTGTAATTTTGTTTGGTTGAAAACAATGAACGGTACATTACTCAAAATTTAAATCTCATCATTCTTCAATTATGGGAGGATGGAGGAATATTTCTAATATGTTATTGATTATTTATTTTGATTTGTCTTTTTTTTTTCCCCTTTTTTTCAGGTTTCACTACTAAAAATAAGGTTTTTTGCAACTACAAAGTGTAGTTACAAAAAAGGGAGAATAGTCACAAAAATATTTTTAGTAACTATAAATCTAAAAGTAGTTACTATAGGGTAGCCACTTATAATAAGATGCAAAAAGTTTATTTACAACTACTTTATAGTTACTAATGTATTTGTAACTATTTTTTGCAACTACTTTGTAGTTAATAATGTATTTGTAACTACAAGTAGTTGCAAAAGAGCTTGGCTTATTGTAGTAAATTTGGTTAAAATTGTATGAAATATTTTATGTAACTACTAATAGTTACAAAAGGGGTTACTTTTAGTACCACTCTTGTAGTTACAAAAGACTAGCGGCAAATACCTTTTTTTCTTGTAATGTTTGCCTTTGTGAAATTTCTCCGCGCCTTTGTGTGTCTTTCCACGTCTTGTGAGACCTACGATCTTTGTTTTTAAGTGAGTCATCCTGGCCTTCCAAGCCTCATGTGGACTCCAATCTCCGGTTTTCTATGGATCTTTCGCCTTTGAATGTTGTTGTGATTGGCAAGCGTCCAAGAAAAGTTTGATGGAGATTGATGATCTTGATTCAAGGCGAACCCAATTTTATTGTTTATTTCGAAGTCAAAGGTAGTGTTCGTGCTTTTTTCGATAGGTTGCTTGTTGTGCATGCAGTCACGAGACAAGAATTATGTCTTATTGCTATTGGGCTTCCTATGGATGATATTCAACATATGCTTTTGACGGATTTATTCAATATAGTTACTCATAGGTTTGCTTATTTTTTTCTTTTCGTTAGTCGATCTATTGTGTGGTGGGTCCTGGTTTTCCTAATTGGATTAAGAGTCTTGTACTTAAAAAAATTAATTAATGGGATTCTCGATTTTCAAAAGAAATATAGCTTGTTTTTTGGAGCAGGATTCCCATTATCAATAGTTTTATATTCAATTCATTCATTATTGAAAATATAGATCTTTGGGCTCTTATAGTAAGAGTAGGTCTTGTGTGCACCTAACACACAATAAATTTATTGTGCACTCTTCAATTTTATTTTGAAATTAGATATATATTAAGGCTGTGTTTAATTTACCAAAAGATGTTGGTGGCCTAGTGGTTGGATACTTAGTGTGTGCACTGAGGTCTCGTGTTTGAGCCTTATGCAATGCAACTTTGCTTTTATTTTTCTTTTGATTCAGTAACTAATAACATATATATATATTAAGGCGTGTTTGATAGCATATAAGAGGTGTTGGCCTAGGTGATAAAGGCTTGTGGCATGGAAAGAATTTTCGTTTGACCATTGTGAGTGACCAACATATGGTCTCCACATTTCTTGTTCCCTTTGTTTTCTTTTCTTTATATATAATACTATCTATTTAGAGGTGTTGGCCTAGGTGATAAAGGCATGTGTCCTTGCGCTTTAGGGTACAGGTTCGAAATTTGTTCTTGTCCCTTGTTCTTCTCAATTTTTTTCTATATATGTGCGTGTATTACTATTAATACTAATACATTGCGCCATGTTTTTTGTAACAACATGAGGTGGTGGCCTGGTGGATAAACATTTGCTTGTGCTTGTAGTGGGGGTTTGAGCCCTATGAAGTGTTTCTTATATTTTTTTAAACAACGTAATATATTATTTGAAAAAAATTATATATTAGTAAAAAATATGTGTATACCTGTAACATAACATATACTATTACGCAATATAACATACACTATTAAAAAACAGAAAAAGAGGTAAAAACATATAACTATAATATATATTACACAATATAACATATATTATTAATCAACATAAAAAGAAATAAAAACTATTAGGCAATATATCATATACTATTAAACAACATAAAAAGAGATAAAAACAATGCAAGAGCAGAGTTCGCACCCCTGACCTCCGCACGCCTCAAAGCTTCTAAAGGCAACACAAAACCATTATGCCACATGGTGCTATTGCAAGTCTATCTAAACGCGGCCCTTATATATACCCATAATTTCAAATTAAATAGGGAAGTGTACAATAAATTTATTTTGTGTTGAATGCACATAAGTTTTTGCCCTTAGTATTATAAATGCACTTGAAGTATTACTTTGTTTCCAAAAGTTCTTATAAATTATATCTTTTTAGTTTTTAAAGGTACTCAGAGTAGTATTTATGTTTGAAGATCCTTAAAATATTAAAAAATGTTATCTTAAAGTTCTTTTGTGTTCAGTGTTCGATATTACTTTTAATTCGAAAATAAATATAGTTCAATATAAAAATAAAATTCATGATGTTTTCAATTAAAGGGTTTAAACTATTTATTGACCTTGGATAATTTTTTAAAAACATCCCATCACAAAAATTTGTTCTCTCTTGGAATTAAAAATTAGGTTTTTTTTTCTAATCTAAAGTTTAGAGATGATATTAAAAGTGACAACATTAATATATACGAAATTTAATAATAAGTGTCTACATAAGACAACTTTTTGGAATTGAGAATCGAAAGGTGGAGTCAGAAACCATGCATTATGCTTATGATGGCTATGACGGAAAAGATATTCTAGTGTCGGCTGGGAACATTCAAGCCCTCGCCTCGTCTGCTTATATTTAGGGCTGGTAACACACATAGCATTCAATAAAAAATTCGTGTTCGAGCTTAGTTAGTGCTTGTTCGAACACATTTATTTTTGTTCGTTAATTAATAAACAGAGCTCGAACATTGAAGGACTCGTTCGTTAACGACTCGTGAACATGATTTAAGTTCGTATAAAATGATAATAATAATAATATTAATAATACTTTTATATTATTTATGCAGCTCATTTATTTAAAATGCTCATGAATTTATTGTTGACAAAGTAAAAAATAAGATTTTTTTGTGTGAAACTAGAATAATATATAATATTTGCATTTACGACAAAATGTTAATAAATTTGGTGTTCGTTAACGTTCGCGAACATTAACAAACATTAAATTAACAGGCTCGGTTCGAACTCAATTCGCTTAAAATTTAACAAACACTATTCGAACAATTCAAGGATCAACTCGGCTCGATTAGTTAACCGTGCAATATTACTACGCTTATACTCCTATTTGCTTATATTTTGTCACACGCACACACTTTATGCCACGTGCTGCATTGAATGCTTCAAACTTATTCAGTCCTAATATGTAACAACAAATATTTCATGTTAGCAACAAACTTTACATTTGACTCTCTTTGTCAAATGGTCGTCAAGTTTTTGGTCAAACCTAAGGTTTGAAATTGTGGTAATAATTTTCCGGTCCAAAATAAAAATATTCAGTATTTCTTCAGCTAAGTATTTCTGTTTTGTCAATCTTATTGTTTTAAATTGGGGTTATGTGTATTTGAAACTTCAATTGGATCGATGACCAAAAACAAATAATAATAATACATATTAAACACGAAATAGAACATGGAAAAAACGCTAAACATGAAAATATCATTAACAGTATGTTCAAACAATTCACAATATATAGGTTAGTTAGATATGTTAGAAATTCGATTTAATTCTGAGAACGTTGACTCGGATTCGATCAGTTACTACAAGAAAAAATTCATCTTTAAGCATATAATATCCGTTTCGAAAATAAAATAGTGGTGGATTTAAGACGAAGTATTTGGTCTATATAATGTTCGTCTCTAAAATTTAGAGACCGATTTATTCCATCTCTAAATTTAGTGATGGAATTTTCGTCTCTATTATTAAATTAGAGACCAAATTATTTACAGAGTAGAGACAAATTATGTTCATCTCTAATATTTGGTTGTTATTTTGTCTCTAATCAGATTCTAATGATTTTTTTGTCATTTTCGATCAACATTCTAATTCTATTTCGTTTTTATTCAGCGAATTATATTATCTGTTACTAATTTTCATTTCTAATATAAAAATTTCTTCTAGCGAGTTAAGATGTGATATAAATTTACTTGAGCATAATTAAATAGTAAATTATGAAATTTTATGTTTTGGTGAGGATAATATAACTTTCTCAAAACTGATTATTTTGAGTATGAAATTGATGGTAATTAAGTGATGGTGAGTGAGTTTGAAAAGCATCAAAGTTTATAATGCTGAAACCCAAATTCGTTACGAACCTGAATCGGTGGGTTTGGACTCTCCAAAGACGGATGAGATCCTCAGTACAAATTTATGTTTCTATCGTATATTTCAAAATAATTACTATACGTTATGTGTATATAATGACGTTACTAATGAATACATTATATATGTTAAATATAATGAAATACTAGGTGGAACACAAATTAGAATAGAAGACGTTAAAATTATCCTATAATCTATATATATCTAATAACAAAATGAACTTTCGAATTAGAAAGAAGTAGTTTTTCCCGCCCATTTGCACATACCATTCTAGGTAAGTTTTTATCCCCAAAAATTGATTTCTTTTTTTTTTTATATAAAAAAATAGTAGGCCCGGCAGCCTACCTTTTTTTTTAGGACTTTAAAACTGAAAGTCAACATTAATTTACATACATTTTGGAAAGTTGTTATTGATGATGTTGCAGGATCGGATATTTTGAAATGTTGTTATTTTGATATATTGTAAATCCGCTAATATCCCTATTTATAAGGTACTTGATAGATGGTATATGTGTAGCACAAAAAAAATGACATGATACTAATTGATCTTTACAGATACATTTCTGCTCAATTTACATGAAAAGAAAAAATTATACGAACAACTTGAACAAATATATCTACTAATTAAATTGGTAACAAGTGTTTTATCCCGCTCATTTTCACATACTAACCCAGGTAAGTTTTTATAGAAAATAGTTTTTTGTTTATTCGAATTAAATGGGCCCGGCCGCCCATAATTTTTCTAGGTGATAAAAACTGAAAGTCAATGTTTCTATTTCGTAACAAAGGAAAATTTATTGATGAATTTGTTGTTGATGAGCTTTTGATCCCAAATATTAAGGAAAATTTGTTATACACAGATTTACTTTACCAACAAAACAATCAATTATAAGTAAAATTAATCTTTACTAATATCTTTTATGTTACAAGCAAACAAAACAATCAATTGATGAATTTGTTGACATATTTCCTTTATTTCGAAACTGAAATATATTAATTCATAATATAGTGATTAAAATGCGTCGACGTTCATCTTTATCTCTCTCTCTATATATATATACTATGTGTACAAAAATACAGTTATACATATCTATTTTTGTAAAAACGATACTACCTCCGTCCCACTCTAACTTTCCTACTTTCCTTTTGGTTTGTCCCAACTCAACTTTCCAGCCCATAAATGGCAAACTTCGCTCACAATCTCCACCCTCAAAATCTTCACCCTCAATCTTCACCTTTAAAAAAATCAAAGATTCCACAAAATTTGTTTTTTCTTAACCTCCGTGCCCGGTCAAAGTAGGAAACTTAAGCCGGGACGGAGGGAGTATTTGCCATTCAGATATACATATTATATTACGAAATTTAAAATCAACCCATTATCCACCATTTTTAACTCTTTTAATGAAGGAAAACTGTTTCCTTTGACCAATTAATATGGTAAAGTTTGAAACAAATCGCGGTTTTCGGGCAAGTGAAGATCTCTCTCACCCATCCAGCAACCACACCTATATTTTCTTCCCAACTTTTCTCTTCAAATTCATGATTTTATTCAAAATTTCTAACCTAAAATCTCCCAATCCTTTCATTTTTCACCGTAAAGAGGTCTCTATTTCCTTCTTCCCTTCTCACTTCGCAGCACACTGACAGCTACATATGGCAATGCGGTTGGGGGTGAGGACCGCAATGACATGATTTCGCTCAACTCTTGACTTTGAGGTTCGATGGAAGCACCTAAAATTGCGCATCCTGGCACCTGGATGGCGGCGGTGGCTTTTGGATTGTCTTCTCGGGTGGAGCACCACCGCATGAAGGATTAGTCAGCTCCTTCATCTTTCTCTTTTATCTTTTCGCTGTTTTTTTAATACTGTTGAATTCTTATGTGTGTGTTTCTCGATCTGAACACTTGATAAGGGAAGTCAAGGGATAGCTCTGAGAGAGATGTTTAGAGAAAAACCAGGAGCCATGAATATTTAATTAGAGACGTACAAGAAAATCGGGGTGTCACAGATTGAAAAGAGGATCTGAAATGAAACAGACTAAGTCATTGAAACAACCCTCTGGGGGTTCTTTCCCATTGGCGAGTCTCTTGGCGCTAAGTAAAACAGCCGGTGAATTTTACAAGGTTCTAGAACCTTCTAAGTTCTGATGATGGAAGAGACTCCAGAACCATGTTATGTGGTACTTTTTTCCTGTTTATGCTTTTTTATTTGTATGTATAATCTGATTAAGTACTCATTTTGTATCCTTGAAATCGAATAGAGCAATTCATATGCATTTGCATGGAGAAATAAATGACCATTCAGAAATGGAAGCAATGACATATAGGCTATAACAATAGTTAATTTTTTTATAGAAATTTGCTATTGATGAAATTTAAGATACTGAACTCTCAATGCTACCAAATAAATTGAATCCTAATTAAGCTACACATGAGAAACTTCCTTATAACTGCCTGCATTCACGACCTTTGTTCGTCGACTCAGGAGTGAATTGAGGACCTCTGATAATAAAAAAAGAAAAAAGACTTTGAGGCCTAATTTCTTCAACCATTTATTGACCTTTAGAACATAATTCATCACTTTTGGACATCTCTGCAATCTGAATTGCAAGAGTTATCAGGACAAGTAGAATTTCATGTGGACTTTCTCAAATTTCTTGGAAAGCACATGAATGGAGCTTACAAGCGATTCATACTGTGATGGAGTTGTGTGAAGGCGGTGAGCTTTATAACCGCATAGTTGCCAGGGGACATTGTTGTCATGAGGGCCATTGTTGAAGTTGTTCAGGTCCTAATTCATTGTTTCATTCATGTTCTTGTGTTCTTCTTTCCTTGATGATCAGTTTGTAGATTTTATTTGATTTTTTTTTGTTTATCCATTTACTGAGCAAGAAATTTTGGATCATCATGTCCTATCATGTCATTGATAGTTGGATTTAGTGGATTTCAATTTGAGATTATGACGGGATGTTTGTTGTAGGAAAACTAAAAGTAGGTATTGTTAGAATTTGTCAAAACAACTTCTATTTATTTAGAAAAATACCTAAAATCCAGCAGAATCCGTTGAAAGCAAGAGATAACAGATTCTGAAAATATGTTTTTAGTTGATTTCTGAAATCAGAAAATAGTGATTGCAAACATTTGAAAACCGCTCTTGGTTTCTAAAGTGGTTTTAAGCTGAAAAATAATTGGTTGCTGAAATCTTCTTTCCTAATTATGTTGAGTAGGATTTTGATCAGTGATGTCACATTAACAGGGTGTAATGGGAGTGAGTGTTTTATTATATGGAGATTCGAACAGATGCTTGTGATGATTGGATGATTATTAGGTCTACTGGGAAATTAAAAAGTAGAGAGATAGTACCATTTGACCTTTTTCCACGTGAATATTTTAACCTTCTGTTTGTAATAGCATTTATTGTGATTGAAATTTTGAACCGGTGCATTTTCTACTGCAGGTTTGCCACAGACACGGGGTGATGCACCATGATCTCAAACCAGAATTTTTGCAAATAAAGAAACATCTCCACTAAAAGCAATCGACCATGGGCTATGGTACACGTGACTCGTGCACGCACTTTAGGACACTTTAGTGTCATTTTAGTGTCAATAATGTGCATAATCACGTGTATTTAGTGCTTTTGTATTCTCATGGGCAAAATAATGCGTTTGTGTCGTTTTTGCGTTAAGACAGGTGAAAAAGGATCGAAAAAGAACACCAAACGATCGCGGAGTCGAGGGATCGGTCGAAGAAATAAGGTACAGGGCTGAGGGATAGATCTCGGCCGAGATACTTCTCCAGGGAAATCCTGGAGTTTTGGGAAATTGAAGATCTCGGCCGAGACGGGTACGGCATCTCGGCTGATATAGCTCTCTAGAGAAAATCAGAGTTTCAAAGAGATGAAGATCTCGGCCGAGATGCAACCCAATCTCGGCCGAGATAACCCAAACCCTAAAAATCCCCTTTTCACGTCTCGGCCGAGATGCAACCCAATCTCGGCCGAGATTGTCCCTCGGCTTACAATCTGAAAATCCCTTTTTCACGTCTCCACCGGGACACACTTTCGTCTCGGCCGAGATTCCTTACCCTGTTTTAAAATCCTGAATGCGATTTTGCCTATTTTTTACTAGCACTTTCCCCCCTTATATATATATCATCCCATTCGAATTTGACCTAACCTTTTTGACACTTTTGGAAGCACTATTCAGCCACCATCACATCCAAGGAGGAGAGAATGGCAAGAAGAAGTCACATCATCTTCCCCATTGATCATCCTTGGGTTTTATCACTCTATCTTTATGAATTCTTGTATTTTCTATAATTTCTTGATTGTATTAGGTGTAATGGGTGGCTAGCACCCTAAATTCTACCCTTGATCATGTTGAATCTTGATTGATGATGAGAATGTGATTATTGACTCTTGATGTTACCTTATTTATGCAATTTAAATGTTCTATAATGCTTGATTGGATTGTCTCATGCCTAGATGCTTGTTTTAGGATTGATCACCCTTTGGGAGGCATTTATTGTAAGTTGCTAGAGATTGAACTTCACTTTCCGTGATTTTTGAAGCTTCAATCTCCCTTAGTAGCGAACAATGCTTGATATCATTGG
Source organism: Ajuga chamaepitys (assembly GCA_958295605.1). NCBI lineage: Eukaryota > Viridiplantae > Streptophyta > Magnoliopsida > Lamiales > Lamiaceae > Ajuga > Ajuga chamaepitys. Next base: position 32,465,485 of record OY282502.1, on the reverse strand, counting down.
TGGCATTATAGAGTTTGGCCTCTATACCTGATCGTGTCGAGGTTTATGCTTTATTTATCCCGTTGTTCTAGCTCGTGACCACCCAATATCAATTAGTGTGAAAAGAGCTTGTTTGGATCACTAATTGATTTGGGTAGGGATAAATCGATAAGCGTACCTTCGATTTATCCACAATTAAGGGACAACACAGTCTACATAAACGGACCTTGTAGATTGTGGGATAAGGGTTTAAATCGCATTGAATTTGGGACATCAACGATAATCATTAGGTAGTCGAATTCAAGAGGATACTAGATCGAGGGTAGACCTTTTATCATATTCTAAACCCGAAAAACATTTGTTGTTTGTTTTTCTTTGTTTGATATAAAACCCCAAAAATATTTATTGCTTATCTAGAATTTTAGTTGATCACTTGTTAGCATTTAGTTGTTAACTCAATCCAAAACCTCCCTCGTTTACTTGTTTAAGTTTATTACCCTATCTATCGTAAATCATTAGTTGCTTGTAATATCCGAACAACACTAATCCACCGTTCTCTGTGAGATCGACCCTTACTTACCACTCTACTCGTTAGAGTCGTAGGCTAGGTATCGCGTATACATATTCTTATATATATACGTTTAATTTGGTGGTAAGAAACGACCAGCTACCAAATTTTGGCGTCGTTGCCTGGGAACGGTGATAAGAATAGTGTTGTTTTATTTGTTCAAGCATTATGTTTAGTTTATTAGTTGTTTATCTACTTCTTGTTTATCTAGTAGTTTGATATTCTCTTGTTTTCTCGTTTTTGTTTAGTATAATGGATGTTCTTGCGTTCACAAGGAGAGAGAGGATTGTTATTTGAACCGGAACGTGAACGAGAGTTGAGAAGAAGAGCCCGGAATTTGGAACAAGTCCGAGGAGGATTTGAACTTAGAGAGTGAAGAGACCGTCGGATTGGAAGAAATGGCTGAGGATCAGGGTCAGGAAAGGACCATGAAGGAACTTGCCAACACAGGGGTTGCTCAAGAATCCTTGTGTATTACATTCCCAGCAATAGGAAATGATACTGCTTTTGAACTTAAATCGGGACTCATACACCTCCTACCATCATTTCATGGGCTATCCGGGGAGGACCCGCATAAACACCTGAAAGAATTCCATTTGGTATGTTCGAGCATGAAGCCATCGAGGGTGACTGAAGAGCAAATTAAGCTTTGAGCATTTCCGTTATCATTAAAAGATCTTGCTAGGGATTGGTTGTACTACTTGCCATCATGATCAATGATCACTTGGGATCACATGAAAACACAGTTTCTTGAAAAGTATTTCCCTGCTCCTCGAGCCACCACCATCCGGAAAGAAATTAGTGGAGTGAGGCAAATGCAGGGGGAAACATTGTATGAGTACTGGGACCGATTTAAGAATCTTGTAGGAAGTTGCCCGCCACATCAAATCACTCCGCAGTTGTTAATCCAGTATTGGTATGAGGGGTTGTATCTAACAGATCGAAACATGATTGATTCGGCGAGCGGAAGGGCTCTTGTTGATAAGACACCTACTGAGGCCCGAGCATTGATCTCCAAGATGGCTGCTAACGCTCAACAATTCGGATGTAGAGAGCCTGTGAGACGAGTCAAGGATGTTATCGATTCAAGTGTTGAAGAGAGGTTGGATCAGCTTACCGACTTGGTGAAGAAAGTGATTTCGGTTGGCACTCCTACTACAAAACCTTGCAGAACCTGCCAAGTAACCGAGCACTCCACTGACACTTGTCCTATTCTCGGAGAAGAGATGGAAGCCCATGCAAATGCAGTTCACAACTTCAATCCTAACTCTACCGGGAGGAAATATGATCCTTATTCGCAATCATATAACCTGGGATGGAGGGATCATCCAAATTTCAAATATGGGAACTAGAATCCAAACCTGCATCAACAGGGTGATCAAAGTGGGCACAACCGACCCCCTTACCCTAAGGGGATGTTCCAACAGCGACAACCACCCGAGCAGGTACCCTCTGATCCATCACTTTCCGACATAGTGAAAAGCCTAGCCACTAGTACGCTTCAATTGCAGAAGGAATCAAGTTCTAGGTTTTAGAGTATTGAGAATCAATTCAGTCAAATAGCATTAGCGGTATCTCGATTAGAAAATGCACAAGGAGGAAGGTTACCGGCTCAACCGAAAGTCAATCCGAAAAATGTGAGTGTCATTGTTGTTATGAATGAGGAGTTACTTGGAGAACCTGAAAAGCCCATGTATACTTCACATGGAAAGACTGAGGAATTGGATGATAGTCCGAGGAAAGAAGAGACATCAACTCCCCATGTGGCTGAAGTTAAAATTCGGACACCTAAGTGGAAGATTGCTAAGGAGTTGCGAAAACAAAAGGAGGCATTAGCTGCATGCTTTCCCGATCACCTACTGCCTTTTCCTACCAAGAAATACTCTCCACAAGGCGAAATTGAAAATGTCAGCGTGGGAGTCTTGAGAAGCGGGAAGGTCCTTGAAAAGGGGAGGCCGAGAGATGGAGAAAGGAGAGTCGAAAGTGAAAGGGAGTCTGCTGAGAATAAAATCTCGGCCGAGATACATCAGGATCTCGGCCGAGATGGCCCACCTCGTCCAGAAGAGGAAACCCCCTGCCACTTGTCTCGGCCGAGACACAAGACAATCTTGGCCGAGATTCTCAGAAATCCCAAATAAATCTTGAAATTCCACCACTTCCGTTTCCGAGTCAAATGAAGAGGATTCCAGACATAAATAAAGACAAGGGAGAAACAGAGGCCCTTCAAGAGGTGGAGAGTAAAGTTGAGAATGTTAGTATAAGTACCTTGAGGAGCGGAAAGGTGCTCGAGAAGCCACCCAAGAGCCTCTCTCACTTGGAGGATGAAGAAGAAAAGGGAAGAGAAAGAGAATCTGTAGAAGGAAGAACCATACCAATCCCCCTTGAGGATCCAAAGCTCAACACTGACCGTGACCCCACCACTTCCATTCCCGTGCCTAATCAAGAAAGCTGTAGACAAAGACAGAGAATGGGAAATGCTTGAAATATTTCAGAAAGTGGAGATCAAAATTCCACTGATTGAAGCTGTGAAACAGATCCCACGGTATGCAAAATTTTTTAAGGGTCTATGCACAAACAAAAGAAGGTCTCAAGGAAATAACGAGGTACTCAGGAGGGAAAGTGTGTCTGCCATATTCCAAAAGAAACTCCCTCAAAAGTGCAAGGACCCAGGAATGTTCGTCATCCCGTGTAAGATTGGTAATTGTCTAATTGAGAAAGCTATGCTTGATTTAGGGGCATCAATGAATGTGATGCCCCGTTCGATGTTTCAGAGCCTAAACTTAGGGTCATTGAAAGAAACTAAGGTTGTTATCCAACTCGCCAATCGAAGTACCTCATTCCCGGATGGGGTGGTTGAAAATGTGCTTGTTAAGGTAAATAATCTTATTTTCCCGGCCGACTTCTATATATTAAATATGCAAGGAGACACAACAAACTCCACACCTATTTTGTAGGGAAGGCCGTTCATGAACACCTCCCAAACAAAAATAGATGTGCGTGAGGGGACTCTCACCATGGAGTTTGAAGGTCAAATTGTGAAGTTTAATATATTCAAGTCCATGAAACACTCTAAAGATGTACATGATGTTTTCTCTATTGATTTCATTGACTTGCTTGGGAAAGATAGTGTTGCTTTGAACAACAAGAAAGTTAGGAAGAGATTGTGTGAGAGGAAGGCAAAGGATGTAGAAAGAATAAGTTTGGAGATCCAAGAGGATCCGGGTGAAATTGACCCAGAAATTAAGTTGTCAGAAGATGGTAAGGAAGAGTGGGAGGCCCGTAAGGACCCGCGGAGATTGAATGAAGCACGGAAGGAAGGAACCGAGGAACCCTTCCCGGTAAATTACAGTAAAAAGAACATCCGTCGAGCCAACGACGTTAAACAAATGCGCTTGTCGGGAGGCACCCCGACGGTATCTTTCAATTTTTGCATTTTTCAAATTCCTAGTTAGTTGCTTAATAAATGCCTTGGGGCATATTTGATGTTTTTGTTGAGAAATATGCAGGTATAGATTAGAATAATCGAGAGATAGCATGAAGTGGGGGTGAAGGGGAGCAAAATGAAGGAAAAATGCATGGGAGGCCATCTCGGCCGAGACGCACCAGGAATCTCGGCCGAGACGTTGTGAAGGCGCAACAGGGAAATTCCCTGGAAGCACATCTCGGCCGAGAAACATACGACGTCTCGGCCGAGACTTAGGAGAGCCCAAACTGGCAACATCTCTGGAACGATATCTCGGCCGAGACGCACACGCATCTCGGCCGAGACCCACTGTGAGCCAATTGCTATCTTTTGTTTATTTTGGTTATGTTGATATTGTCTTTATTAAATTTTGATACCTTGCATATTTTTAGGAGCATGATTATTTTTGTTAAGTTAGTTAGTTGGTTAATAATTGGTTGATTTCGACGAGCACCGACTTGTACTCTTCTTTTTCCACAAACTTAGTTTGCAACTAATTTGGGGAGGGGTGGGATTCGTACAAGTCGGCAGCTCGAGAAAGCAATTGGATGAGTTTAGGAAGGAAAAATGTGGCATTGATTAATGATGAAAATTTTTAACAAATATTTTTGAAAGAAGCACATGGTAGACCATGATAGACTTGTTGAAACAAAATTGAACATACACTCAAAACTTTTGATCAAAATTGCAACCAAGTGAGTCTTTGAGCCTAATGCGTACTCCCATTTTTGGAGTGAAATTAAATTTCCTTTCGGTGCGAAAATTCATTGAATGCATGCTTTTTCCTCTAGAACTTGCCTTGATTCTCTATTTTGGATGAGTCGGTGCATTGTGTGACATTGAAAATGATCTTAGGCAATTCTTGATCAAACTTATTTCAAAAGCTTGAAAATATTTCCTTTTTACCAAATTTGACATTGTCTCTAGTTGAGCCCCTTGAGCTTAAGCCTTTTTTTTGTTTGATACCCAACACTACAAGCAAATTAACCTTTCATTTAGCCTTTGATACCCAAACGGACTGTTGAGTATGAGGGAGGCGGTTGGAAGGTAGTTAGTCTTGAAATTGGGATTGAATTTGGGTAAACTAGTGGAAAACGAAGAAGGGTGAAAGGAAAAACGCGAAATGGGCTATAATCGAGAATATTAACATTTCAAAAAAAAAAAAAAAAACCAGAAAAACGAAAGAAAGAGGAAGTGTATATACCATTCTTTTGGAGAGGTTAATGAAAATCACATCATTTTGTGATTACAATCCCTTGTTTAGAAAACTCTTAAGAAGCATAATTTTTGAAATGATTGATAAATATGGGAAATGTAGGTAGGAATAAGGTGAAGAAGTCGAATATTAAGTTCTACTTGATTGAGAATTAAAAGAGTTAGGTTGAGTGACCATTGTTTGAGGGGTAGATGGGTAGTGCACGACTCACTTAGTCCGTTTTATAGTCACTTTTACCTAAAAATTTATCCCACCTTACCCCTAGCCAACATTACAACCCACATAAAGACCTAATTGATTCATTGTCACACATGTCAAGTACTATTTCAGGTTTAGATGACTGGCAAACTTATGGTAGGCATTGTGTGCATTTCAATGTGAGTGTAAACACTACCTCTTTTAATGCACTCGAGAGAGAGAGAGATACACTCACCCGGTGAGGATCTTAAGTTGAGAGTGTTATGTCTCGAGAGTAGTGGATCTAGTCTATCACATATGCTCGCTTTTATCGTGCTTGCTTCATTTTTTTATGGAAACTTTTTGAAATCAAATGCCACTAAAATCTGCCCTAAATACGTGTCCTTTTGTTTTTCTCTTTATTTTTTGGGACGAACAAGTTCTAAGTTTGGGGAGATTTGGTACACGTGTCTCGTGCACGCACTTTAGGGCACTTTAGTATCATTTTAGTGTCAATAATGTGCATAATCACGTTTATTTAGTGCTTTTGTATTCTCATGGGCAAAATAATGCGTTTGTGTCGTTTTTGTGTTAAGACAGATGAAAAAGGATCGAAAAAGAAAACCAAACGATCGCGGAGTCGAGGGATCGGTCGAGGAAACAAGGGACAGGGCTGAGGGATAGATCTCGGAAGAGACAGGGCAAAATCTCGGCCGAGATACTTCTCCAGGGAAATCTTGGAGTTTTGGGAAATTGAAGATCTCGGCCGAGACGGGTACGGCATCTCGGCCGAGATAGCTCTCCAGAGAAAATCAGAGTTTCACAGAGATGAAGATCTCGGCCGAGATGCAATCCAATCTCGGCTGAGATAACCCAAACCCTAAAAATCCCTTTTTCACGTCTCGGCCGAGATGCAACCCAATCTCGACCGAGATTGTCCCTCGGCTTATAGTCTGAAAAGTCTTTTTTCACGTCTCGGCCGAGACACACTTTCGTCTTGGCCGAGATTCCTTACCCTATTTTAAAATCCTGAATGCGATTTTGCCTATTTTTTACTAGCACTTTCCTCCCTTATATATATCATCCCATTCGAATTTGGCCTAACATTTTTTATACTTTTGGAAGCACTATTCAACCACCATCACATCCAAGGAGGAGAGAAGGGCAAGAAGAAGTCACATCATCTTCCCCATTGATCATCCTTGGGTTTTATCACTCTATCTTTATGAATTCTTGTATTTTCTGTAATTTCTTGATTGTATTAGGTGTAATGGGTGGCTAGCACCCTAAATTCTACCCTTGATCATGTTGAACCTTGATTGATGATGAGAATGTGATTATTGACTCTTGATGTTACCTTATTTATGCAATTTAAATGTTCTATAATGCTTGATTGGATTGTCTCATGCCTAGATGCTTGTTTTAGGAATGGTCGCCCTTTGGGAGGCATTTATTGTATGTTGCTAGAGATTGAACTTCACTTTCCGTGATTGTTGAAGCTTCAATCTCCCTTAGTAGCGAACAATGCTTGATATCATTGGTGGCATTATAGAGTTTGGCCTCTAAACCCGATCATGTCGAGGTATATGCTTTATTTATCCCGTTGTTCTAGCTCATGACCACCCAATATCAATTAGTGTGAAAAGAGCTTGTTTGGATCACTAATTGATTTGGGTAGGGATAAATCGATAAGCGTACCTTCGATTTATCCACAATTAAGGGACAACACAGTCTACATAAGCGGACCTTGTAGATTGTGGGATAAGGGTTTAAATCGCATTGAATTTGGGACATCAACGATAATCATTAGGTAGTCGGATTCAAGGTGATACTAGATCGAGGCTAGACCTTTTATCATATTCTAAAACCGAAATTTTTTTGTTATTTGTCTTTCTTTGTTTGATATAAAATACCAAAATATTTATTGCTTATCTAGAATTTTAGTTGATCACTTGTTAGCATTTAGTTGTTAACTCAATCCAAAACCCCCCTCGTTTACTTGTTTAAGTTTATTACCCTATCCATCGTAAATCATTAGTTGCTTGTAATATCCGAACAACACTAATCCACCGTTCTCTATGGGATCGACCTTACTTACGACTGTACTCGTTAGAGTCATAGGCTAGGTATCGCGTATACATATTCTTATATGTATACGTTTAATTTGGTGGTAAGAAACGACCAGCTACCAAGCTATCAATTTGCTTCAAACCTGGTATGAAATATTCTCATGTCTTTGTGAGTATATGCAATTAGTTTGAATCTACTTTCTATCGACCATCCTTAGGTGAAAAGTTCAATGAGGCTGTTGGAAGCACATACTACATGGCTCCTGAGGTTCTAAAGCGCAATTTATGGACCTGAAATCGACATTTGAAGCGCTTAGATTTTCCTGCATATTCTCCTATATGGCGTTCTTCCTTTACTCGGTAGGTGGGTTTTCTCTGTTCTTGAATATCTTTTCGTATATCTAGAGCTAAGTCACATAATTGTTATGTGGGCTTAATTAAGAATCATTTAGAAGTTATCGGTAGTACTAATTGGCCAATCTCATATAACATTGATTTGTTCAATGATCACCTCGATATGTTTTTATCATAATAGTAGTTAAACTACAGTTAAGGCCATCTAAAATTGTCTCACTGCCTATACTTTCAAGTGGTTAAATTGATTGGAGTTTGACCATGATCATTCATGGTGCACTCTGTTACAATCCTGGTGAAGGTAAAGCCACTAAAGAAAGCCTCAATTGCTTACTTTCGTTTTTGATTGTTTGTGCAAATATTTTAATTTTATTTATTTTTATTTATTTTAAATATGTTCACATGTGGGTTTTTTATTATTTATGGTTCTTTTTTTTTTGGGTAGATTTAGTTTGCAAGCATTTGTTCAGGTGTTGCACCTTAAAATACGTAGAATGGAGTTACCATATGACAACCAAATAAGTGATTCGCGTTTCAAGAATTTCTTGGCAAAACTTAGGTATCCTATGAACATAAAAAAAATTAAATTAAATTTGTCACTATACACAAACCACCATCATCCTTTCAAGTACTTCGACTTTTTGTTTCCCTAATATTGTTCAACATTTGGCTAATCTCGTGGCTTTATTTTATTTTCTCATTATAAGTTTCGTTAATCTTTCAATTTTTTACACATGGATTATGATTTTATTTTTCATGTAATTGATTCGAATTTTAATCCCACTTATGGTCTTTCCCTTTTCTAAAAAGAGGAAGAAAAACATTTGTCAAGATTGTGCTATCTGATTACCATGGGAATACATGTTACTAAATTTGGACTATTCATTAGAAGTTTGCATAGCTCTTTTGCAAATAGCTAAGCTTTGATATCTACCATTTCTTTTGACTATTTTCATTAAGTGTTATGTCTTTTTTTTTTTCCCTTTTTTTTCCCCTTTGATGAGAATCCATGATATATATTTCATTGGATTAAAATAACATTCCATGGAAATGAGTTTTTTGTGATGAGTTTTGGGTTTGATATGTAGCGAGCTATAATTCCTTGGGGGCTAACCTTTTCTTTATAATTGTGTAATTTAGATAGTGGTCGACAATCCAAAATGATCATGTAAGTAGAGAATGAAGGTATGTAATCAGGATAGGTCCTAGTCAATAGAATCATAAAAATTGAGGAATGCGGGCAAAAATCTTTCAACAATAATCATTTGCAGGCAAGATTAATATTGAGTAAAGTCTTAAATATTAGTAAGAATAAAGGTTTAGTGTATAACCTTTGTGAGATTCCTTTTCTTTGGCGGTAATAGGATGGCCTATTTTTAGTGTTCATGACTTTGAAACGATACACACCTTATTTAATTTTTTTTGTTCATCCCCCCTCTCTCCAATAAATTATTTATGATTCTTCTACTTTTCAAAATGTCTAATGGAGATCAATTTAATATGGTGGTTTTTACGGTTTTTGTGTGATTCACCACTCATGGTGGGAGTATGACAGTGTACGATATTCCAATTTTGGCATTTCCTCTCTAAGGACCACAACAGATGATCAAAACTTACAGAAATTATTTAGTTCATTTGATTTATCACTTCAATTTGATTTTGACTGTTGTTCAGCTTTCTCTTTTGTTACATTTTCTCTATTTTCATTTTTTTTTTTAATATGGATGAAGTATATTTACCTCTGATAATAAGCAACATGTGTTGTGATGATTTTGTCCCTTACTTTGAAACAAATAATCTGTTTCACAATATTTTAATTCTTATTCTTCGTTCTTTTGTATTATAACTATTTAGATTTTAAAACTGAACCAATAAACTGATTTGTATGGTCTGCTCATAGGGAAATGGTAGAACAAGGGTGCTGATAGTGTATGGTAGACAGTTTATGTCAAGGGCAACTGTTGCAAATTGTAACTCAGTTCATGCTAATATATTTGTTGTTGAATTAGTTCTATTGATGCTACTGTGTTATTTGTTTGTTTTTACTCTTTAATAATTACTTTAGATAAATTCGTTGCAAATGCGTATTTGGGTTTGCCATATCATGTTTGAATAAAATGTTTAATAGGTGAATTCTTTCTCATTTCTATTTCTGTCATTCATTTTTCATTTTTCATTTTTTAGTTTTTCCGATGAAAAATAGTTGAAGATTTGGTATGCTATCAAGTTGGGGAGATTTTAGTAAGCAATCAATGATTTATGAGGAGCATAAAAGGTATGTTTTAGTTTATTTATCATGTATTTATTCGATTGTACTGAGTAACGTCTTACTAATCTATGCTACACTAATTAATTAGATTGATTGGAACTTGAAAAATAAATTATACCAACTGGTATAGTCTTTGGCAAGAGAAATGTTTAACCTTGCAAATAGGATATTCATAGTATGGATAAAAAGTATGAAATGCATGTATTAGGAGTTGTGGAAAATATCTTGAGATTATTGCGAATAACAGTAAAACAAAGGAGTGATTTTGACTATTTATAATTTTTAAAGTCGACTATTGACTTGGCTTTGTTGATTAATAGATAATACAATGGTAAAGAGACCCAAGAAGCAAGTTGAGTGTTCTAATTTCTTGAGCTCAATTATTTAATAGAATATACTTTCTTTCTTTCGTGATTAACAAATGATTGGTCTACGCGCTATTCTAAACTATTTTAAGTGAAATAATAGCATGTAACTTGATCTACATTGTTTTCAACTATATGATTTGTAATGATTTTATTCACAGTTGTAATGTTTCTAATTTGAATGTTGCATTGTTGTTAAAGATGTTGATGGACCATTGAGCTTGAAAATTGTTTAATTATTGGAGCATGAGAGATTGTGGTCAAGATATTTGTAACATTACTTCAAATTTTTTAGGTTGAGGGACATTGTTGGCAAAAATTATTTCTGACTAGCCTTTTTTCCCTTGTAAGGAATAAAGTCCTCTTCGTTGGTCAATTTTTAACTGGTTTTTGTGGTGCTTATGATGTATTTACTACTTTATAGACTTGGAATGTTATTCCTCTAATTTAGGGTCTATTTTTCTACAGGATGAATGCCCTATCTACAAGCTTACAAGGAAGACCATTAACTAAACGTCAAATGGTTTCGATATTCCTACAAATCGCAACTTAAGGGCTTCCTATTCATCTCTAAGTTATATGTGTGGTTTGTAATTATATTTAGAATGATGTAATGAATTCGAATGTTATAATGAATGATTTTGGAGAATTATTAGACTATACTTGGGTTTATCTTATGCAATATTTTCTGTTTGGTAATATTGTGGCCTGTGAAAAGTTGGATTAGCTTTCCTAATTTTTTGGGTTGTAAACGTCATTTCAAACACACCTTTGGTTACAAGAAGGGCCTCCAAATACTGAAGTACATCCATATGGTATTCTGTGTGTTCTCAAGGGACAAAGAATGAAATTCTCACAGGTTCGATGGCGGAAGGGAGAGTGATGATGAAGATTCGGAAAGAAAGACTACCACGAATGTTGTTGATAAGAAAGTTTTCAAAATTACGTCAATAAAGATAATTTTTTTTATTAGGTCATCGGACTACGTACTATAATACCAGCTCCGTACTTATCTACGATAAAAAAAACATTTCGTATTGCAATTAGAATAAATATTAATGTGTGAAAGTACTTCCCGTGCATCACACGAGTAAATCACGCTAAAGCTTAAAATTGGTACGTCAATTATGTTGTTACGAAACATAGATAATTCACAGGCTTGTGTAATGGTACCCGATTTGTGATTACGTGATTAAGGCAAAGGTGACTGATATAATTGGTAATCACGTGGTTAAGACAAATGTAATATTAGGGGATAATGTTGTCGTAACAGTTCTCATCTTTCGGATGTCTATGACTCCTTCAGATAAGAGAATGTCTTTTCGATTTCAGAGGCGACAATTTTCAGTTATAATTTCTTATGTTTTGACAATAAACAAGAGTCAGGGACAATCACTTAATCATGTTGGTTTGTTCTTTAAAAAAACATATTTTCAGTCATGATTAGTTGTATATTGTTGTCTCTCGCGTCACGAATAGAAAGGGGTTGAAGATTTTAGTGTGTGGTCCAGAAAGAAAGACTACCACCAATGTTATGAACAAGGAGGTCCTTAAGAATTTGTAGCCGTTGTGCATTTTTTATTGATATATGTTACGTTTTAATATGTATTTATATAGATACATAGTTGATGCATATTTATACTATCCATACATTTTCTGGATCATGAAAGTTTATATTCGGCGTAATCATATTTTAATTTACCACTTAAATCGCACTAAACAACGATAAAAAAGACAAATCGTAATGCAACCACATTCAATAATACTATGTGAAAAATCTTCCCGTGCATCGCATGAGCACGATACTAGAAATAGAAACATTAAAATAAAATTCTAAAAACAAGCTCACACGATCAGGGAAAAGAAAACGGTATTTTTGGAAAAATAAAAATATTGCCGTCCTATGTTAGAGTGACATATTTAAAAAATTACAAACTTTTCTTTCTTTTTAAAGTAAATAAATGAAGGTATTGTCTTTTTAATGAAAACAATAACTTTTGATTTATGCAATTCATCTAGTTTAACATTTAACTTATTCAATCTCATGTAACGTATTCGTTAAATTAATTATTTCATTCTTTGACTAAAAAATGTGAAAGTAATTGTTCTATTGAGACGAAAATTTGAAGATGAAGTTTAATTTGAGATGAATAGTGGTATAAAATTTGGGTTCGTTATTAATTTACCACTGTTTTAAATATTACAATAAAAAATTAAAATAGATTATTGAATAAATCGAAATTGATCAACAGCACACGCATCACGCGTGCGTGGCCTCAAGAGTTAAGATGATGAGTCTAACTAAAACAAATTATTTTGGTTGTTTAAATTTATTTTGATATTTGATTGAAATGATATTGTTATTTAAATTTTTAAGTTTCTTATTATGTTTATGCTTATCATTAATCGAGTGTAACTCGAACAATATTTCTCAATTGAGTCCAAGTTTTAACAATCATTTTTTTGTTTTCATTTTGAGGTAAGCTTTAACAATCATTTTAATTTTAATTTTAGTTATCACTTTCAAGACGATTTCGCAAGATCTTACTACAAAGATTTTTTATATTTATGATAATTTAATTCAAAATTCTGACTCAGCTTCCATCTACTGCCACACTTTCGGCAGCTGGACATTCAAATTTGAAAGCCAAGTACTCATTGCAATGAAAAATGTTTAAACATAACAAAGAAAAACAAAATGGATCAGTAAATTATTGGATAATGTGTGGTAAAATATGGAAAATAAATTTCAGAAAGGTAGAATCAAGAAACTGGAATTGCAAAATCGAGTCGTGTAGAACACTCTCCCTTAAGATGAAATACTTCCCGATTAGTGCTCACAGATTGAAGTATTCGAATCTAAAGATAAAACGACTTTCCCCCTTTTCTGAAGTAACACTACTATCAGAAAAGGCACCGACGAACTAAGTGATGTTCGTCTAGACTGGAGCTCCTAAAGCTAAAATTGTAGAATTTAGAGTGAAGAGAATAGTAGATGCTTCATGTGAAAATTGTTATTTATTTACATGCAGGGAACCCCATTATATAGGCATCTGGAGGGGACATTCCTGTTTATGGGCTTTAACTAGCTATTAATAGGCATGTCAATTTCGATCCGACCCGCCCCGCCCCGCCCCTCCCCGCGACATTTGGGCAAGTCAAAACCCGCTCCGTACTAGAACGGGGCAGATCAGCCCCGCCCTGTGATAGGGTCGGGTCGGGTTCGGCTTTTGCAGTGCGCCCCGCCCTAACCCGACTAGCCCCGCCCCGCCCCAATAATTTAATAAATTATAAATAATATATAATATGATCCTTTTATATATATCAGGTTTAAAGAATTAAATTTCAGTAAAATCTAAATTTTAAAGAATTAAAAACAAAAATGAGTTAAACCCTAATTCAATCTCAATCAATAGATTCAACACACTCTCTCGTTCATCTTCAACAGGAAACTTGCAACACTCTGCTTCTGCCTCTCCTGCTCTCCGTCGACGCCGTCGCTGCTGCTGCTCTAGACGCCGCCGCCGTTGCCGCTGCTGCTTCAGACGTCACCGCCGCTGCTGCTGCTTCAGACACGTCGCCGCTGCTGCTGCTTACGAACTCCGCCGCTGCTTCTGCTTCCGACGCCGTCGCTACTGCTGTTGCTTACGACTCCGCTGCTACTGCTGCTTCCGACGTCGCCGCTACTGCTGCTTCCGACGCTGGCGCTTCAGTCCGCCGCCGTCCTCCGTCGATGCCGCTCTACCGCGACCACCATTAAGGTATTTTTCGACCGCCATACGTCATTTCCAGTCACTTACACGATAATGCTGGCCTATTTTTTCAACCACCTTAACAGAAACAAGAAATCCTAAGCTAATTTAGAACAATACAGGGAGCAATTATGTTGTTATTGACTTATTTCTGCTCTAGCTCTTCAGAGAATTAAAGATGAATATTTGCTTGCATATTATTTGATTTTTCATTTAGAAAGATATTAGAGTTGACACTTGACATTAACATACTTCTTATTTGAATTGATATTAGAGTTGTAAAAACATACTTCATATTTAGAGAGATATTAGTTATACAGAGATGGACATTTTTTCTTCTCCTTTTGACTTGATATTTGCTGCAAAACTCTAATTTTTTCTTCTCCTTTAGTTATACAAAGATAGATATTGTTTGTACATTTTTTCCACATCCTCTATATCAACTTTGACAAAATGAAAATCAGTTACTTGGTACCAATAATACAGTTAGGGCATATTTTATAAAAATTGATTGGTAACTAAACTATATAAAAACAATATCAATATTAGAGGATATGTTATTAAATGTCGCCTTATACAATCATTTAATACATTCGTATATGTTATTTTGATTGGTAACTATTTTTTTTTTTTATTGTGATTACAACACTCTAATATCAAGTCAAATCTCCACACTTATTTTGAGTTGGTAATAAAAGTATTAACTGGAATGAATATTTTAAGTTTAGATTTTTGGAATGAATATTTTATAGAATGTTAAGTTTAGGTTTTTGGAATGAATATTTTATAGAATTGGTGCTTATCTACATTTGTTCAGCTTTTTCTTTATTAGGTTTTGTTATATGTCATCTATTATTAATTTCTTATTTTTATTGTTCTATAGCACCATGGACAACTTTTACAAGCTAGTTTCAACAAAGAAAAATTCCAACTAAGTCCTTTCAACTTTGATCACGAGGAAGCTCGTAAAGATCTAGCCAAGATGATCATCATGCATGAATATCCTCTTATGATGGTAGCACATGAAGGTTTCAAAAAAATTGTTAAACATTTGAATCATTTGTTTAAGTTGATATCAAGGAACACTTTAAGGAATGATTGTGTGAAGTTGTATGAAGACATGAAGGAGATTGTTATGCACAAGTTTGAGATTAATGATAGTCGAGTTGCAATCACGACAGATATGTGGACATCTTCCCATCAGAAGAAAGGATTTATGGCTGTGACGGCACACTACATTGACAACGAGTGGAGGCTGCAAAGTCGAATCATCAGGTATATACTGAACTTCATTTGAAAAGTTATTGTTACAATCTTGAGTTAGTATACTTTTAATCTTACAAAATCCTTATTGTAGGTTTGTGTATGTACCATGCGCACATACTAGTGAAGTTTTGTGTGACGCCTTGATCGAGTGTCTTCTAGATTGGAACCTAGACCGGAATTTTATCCACCATAACAATGGATAATTGCTCGACCAATGATGCAATGGTGGATTTACTCTTGGATAAACTTCCAATAGATTCTATGATTTTGAGAGAGAGATTGGTCCATATGCGATGTTGCGCGCATATTCTGAACTTGATCGTCAAAGAAGGCTTGGACGCCATGGGAGGGGCAGTTGAGAAAGTAAGAGATAGTGTCGCCTACTGGTCGGGAACACCAAAAAGATGGGAAAAATTTGAGGAGACTGCTCGTCAGGTGCCGGTTACAATTGGTAAGAAGCTTATGCTTGATTGCAAAACTCGATGGAATTCAACTTTTTTAATGCTACAAACTGATTTAGATCACAAAGCTGTTTTTTGTTGTTTGAAGAATCGTGATCCAAAATATAAATGCATGCCTAGTGAAGAAGAGTGGAGTTTAACTAAGGAAATTTGTAGTAGGCTGCATTTATTTTATAGTGTGATTGACCTTTTCTCTGGTACTAAATATCCTACTGCCAATTTGTATTTTCCTAAAATTTGTGAGATTAAACTTGCATTGAACCAGTGGAAGCATTGTGGTGTTGAGGTAATTGAATCTATGGCTGTGAGTATGGATAACAAATTTGATAAATACTGGAGTAGTGTGCATGGCATTATGGGCGTGGCCACGGTACTTGATCCTCAGTATAAAGTGCTTTTGTTAGAGTATTATTTTCCTAAGATTAATCCTTCTGATGCTGAGTTTGAGGTGGAGAATATCCTTACGTTGTGTCGTGAGTTGCTTCAAGAGTATGAGCTGAGGGAACGTGCAAAAGGAGATAGTGATACGAGCTATCCTTCGAATGAGAATCAGTATGGAATTGACCCTTCATTAAGTAACTTTGATAGATTAATTTGCTTCTCGAAGGAAAAGAAAATCTGTAAGGTCAGAATTGGACAACTATTTGGAGGAGGATGTTTTACCACGAACTCCTGATTTTGATGTCTTGACTTGGTGGAAGGCAAACAAGGGTAAGTATCCTATTTTGCATCAAATTGCAAGGGATGTTTTAGCAATACCCGTCTCTACGGTAGCTTCAGATTCTGCTTCCAGTGCAAGTGGACGTTTGCTTAGTCCTCATCGTAGTAGACTCCATCCTAAGACTGTTGAGGCTTTGATGTGTGCACGTAATTGGATCTTAGCTGACATCACAAGTAATTATCTTATTCATATATTAAGTTATTAATGATGATACACTTACATTTCTAATGATAATTGCTTATACTTTGTATAGATGTAGATCGTTCACTCAGTGGCGTACTTGAAACTGTTTTCTATGATTCGGATGATGAGAAGTTTGATTGGGACTCTTGAGGTATGATAGACAACTTCTTTAATTTATTTACTAACTTCAGTTTGATATATTTATTTATAAATTATGGTTTCCTTATTTAGCTATAATTCATATTATTGTAGGAGTAACTCGAAGAATGGGTCGAAGAACTGATACTATTTTGGATGACTACTTGGAGCAACAAATGGCTTGTTGCATTTGGTTTCTTGTTTTTATTTCTAGTTGAACATTTGGATGTATTGTTTGTTTTGCATTTCGGAGGATTTTATATTATTTTTGGATGACCTTTGTATTACTTGCCTATGTTTAGATGACTTTTTTTCATGATGATTTTCTTTTTTCATGTTGAATGAGTTTTATTTTCATGTAAAATGATTGGTTTGATAAAAAAACAACTATTTTTATTAAAAAAAAACAACCTTTTTTTTTTATATAAAAAAACAGGTTTTTTTCATAAAAAAAACAGCTTTTCTTTTTTTAAAAGAAATAGATTTTTTCAGGAAAAAAAAAGGGAGGGGCGGGGCGGGGCGGGGCAGAAAAATAAAAAACCCACCCTGCCTCGCCCCGTTGACATGCCTAGCTATTAAGCTAGTTGTTATAAGCCATAAATCAGGTTGTTATGGGTTGAGTAACAGCTCCCACTAAAGAACATTAACTACCACCATAAACCTGAATTAAAAATGGATGTTACAAGTTTGAATTTTGAAATTCAAACTCATCCATTTTACCAAAGCCCATTCGGCAAGCCCAGCCGTTTTGGGCTTCCAAAAAGATTAGAGTCAAGGCCCAAAGCCCAAGTCGCAAGGTCCGAGGCCGAGATCTTCCCAAGGCCCACGGCCCAAGTCGAGCAAGCGAGCGCACGTATGGGCTTCCAAGAGGACTCCCTCACAAGCATACTTGATATGCTTTAATGATGTGCTCCTATATTTATAGTGGTTTTAATGCTTCATTAGTTCCAACGTGGGATATTAATACTTTAGTTATTAAATCTCACATTACTACATAACTAAGTGGCTACTTTTATGGATTAATTTCTCACTCACCGGAAATCGGTTTTGAGAACGTAGATTAATCATGTGATGTTTAATTCCTACAAAATTAAACTTCCGGCCACTTAATTATAGCATAAAGTGCCTTAACCACACTTTAATATATAAATTATAATATAAACATAGAAGTTATATTTCATTTTTTTTAAGAATTACACCTAAAAATTTATATAATTAGTTTTTTATACTAAATAAATTTATTGAACTTATGTCTAATAGATAATTGATTAATTATTATTATTATTAAATCAAGAAAAGTGTGAACCTCGGACTAATAATTACGGGAAATTGTGGTTAGGATGAATAGGGTCAAATCAAGGCGGGCAATTAATATTTTGGGGCCCATGGTGAACTTATATTTGAAAGCACTCGATTACAAGATAACAAATATATATCACTTGCTAATTAATTAGTTTATCATTTCAATTTTGTCAAAATATCATTTTCATCCAACAAAGTATTTGGACCTATTAATTTACATGCAACATAGTTTAGTATATATAGGATTTAGTCAATTTTAATTTACAAAATCCTTTTTTTACACAGATTCTTAGGGGGTTTTTACTTAGCTTTGGCCCAATCCATTTAGAATTGGGCCAATACATGCGTGTCTGGTTAAAAAATCCCTCCAGCCCATTGATGCAATTAAGATTGGGGATGTGAGAAGAAAACAGTAGCGCCTTTTATTAAAGAGCACGATTTCTCTCTCCTCAGTGTCTTTATAGGTTTGTTATCTTGACACTGGACTTATTAGCACATTGATCTTTGGCGTGGCCTATTCTGGTGTGGTCATAGGTAAAGAAAGCTATAACCACATTTTTTAGTTTCATGTAAAGTGAATGGAAATTGTCCATATTTTTATATGCAAAATCCTATTACGACACTTGCAGGTGAGGTAACACATATATTTAAATAACTAAATATGTATTTTATATTCTTTTTCAAGATAAAAAAAAAAAAGAAAAAACTAAAGGAAAAATAATGTGAAGCCAACAAACCTATTTATTTAAAGTATGATAAATATCCGAAATTGAAAAAATTATAATTGAAAATACAATGGTCATCCAACTCTACAGTTTACAAGAAATAAATACAATTGAAGTACAATCATCATCAGAATTTCTAAGACTAATAAATCCTAATCTCATTGAAATGCATGTTGCTCTACCATGTCATTACTCATTTTCACGTTTTTTCGACCTTGTCGCTTCTATTCTCTTCTTAAATCAAACATAAATAAAGAAATGCAAACATAAAAATACATCAAATCAGTAGGCAAATGAAAGAGTCGCAACATCTTCATATCTTCTTATCATGCTATTGCTAGAATCATAGAGTTAAAAGTGAAATGAGTGCTAAAACAACTTAGAAAACAGTCAAAATATAGCTACAAAATATTTTCATATTGTTTTGATATCCTATAGTAATGTAGCATCATACAACATGCTAGATTTTTTTTTTTTTATTTTATTTTATAACACAGGATTCATATTCATATCAAATGTTATATCAGTATACCAATTTTTTTTCCTAATTGTGGTCAAACTATCAATGTAGCATTTGATCAGCAGATGCTTCACTTATGGTCTACTTTGTAAACTCATGGTCGGCCATTTTAAAAAAGTTCCGAAGTATTATAATGTTCATCATTGCAGCCAATCTAATGGATTAAGAGTCATGTGTCACGTGCAAATTGAAATCTCTTGTAAACAACTTGATCAGCACTGTCCCAGTGCAATCAAATTGGTATTTCCTAGTTTTCCTCTTCTAACTCGTAGAAGTTGTAAGTCACGGTCGATCCCACAGAGAATAGGGAGATAGATTGTGTTTTACGTATTAATCCAATTGACTTAAACAACAACAACAACAACAACAACAACAACAACAACAACAACAAAACCAATAATAATAATAACAACAACAACAACAACAACAGTAGTAGTAGTAGTAGTGGTGGTGGTGGTGGTAGTAGTAGTCGTGGTAGTGGTAGTGGTAGTAGTGGTAGTGGTGGTAGTGGTAGTAGTAGTGGTAGTGGTAGTAGTGGTAGTGGTAGTGGTAGTGGTAGTATTGATAGTGGTAGTAGTAGTGGTAGTAGTAGTAGTGGTAGTCGTGGTAGTGGTAGTGGTGGTGGTGGTGGTGGTGGTGGTGGTGGTGGTAGTGGTGGTAGTAGTTTAATTGACGTTTTAGGATGTTCTTCCTTTTTTAAATTAATTGACGTTTTACATATTTTTCACCAATTCTACCAATTTTCTCCTTGGACTCAATCCTAAAATATCTCTACTTTTCAATTTATCAAAGATATTTTGATTTGGTCAAATCTTTAGCTGAGGGTATATCTGTCAAAATATCCAATCCTTAATTATTCTCTTTCATCCTATAACGTCAATTAATATGGAATGGAGGGAGTAATAAAGATGATGGGTTTTGAATTGATTCAAGTAACTTATTAATCTAAAGCAAGAAATTATCTAAAAGCACGAAGTGAACAAGAACAATAAAAGTGATTTCCAACCTTAATCTAGTATCTCCCTAGTCCGGATCATCCTTGTAATTAATGTAACTGTTCGATAGATTAGTTCCAAAACTCCTATCCCAAGGATTAACAATAAACTCTGCTAACCTTGTTACCCCTTAAGTTTAATTAACCAAAACAAGCTCTTCGATTAATCTATTCAATTGAGTTATCTTAGAATAAGCTCTCTAGACCTCATTAACCGAACGCGTAGAGAACAAGGGCAACGGGATTAACACGGTATTGGACTCACAAACTCGGTACGAGTGACTGTGATTTACACTATTCTAGTGAATTATTTCACTATTTGATAGTGGTAGACATAAAATCGTAACGATTACGTATTACGACAATGGCCTAGGGACAAATATGCGATTACCACCGAGGTGATCAATCCAAATAACTATTCACATAAGAAATCAAATACATGCAAATAGTCAAAATATACCAACGTAATATCTTCATATTGTTTTGAGATCCTATAGTAAAGTAGCATCATACAACATGCTAGATTTTTTTCTTTTTTTTTTTTTAACATGGATTCATATTCATATCAAATGTTCTATCAGTATACCAATTTTTTTTTCCTAATTGTGATCAAACTATCAATGTAGCAGTTTATTAGCAGATGCTTCACTTATGGTCTACTTTGTAAACTCATGGTCGGCCATTTTCAAAAAGTTCCTAAGTATCATAATGTTCATCATTGCAGCCAATCTAATGGATTAAGAGTCATGTGCCACGGGCAAATTGAAATCTCTTGTAAACAACTTGATCAGCACTGTCGCAGTGCAATCAAATTGGTATTTCCTAGTTTTCCTCTTCTAACTCGTAGAAGTGGTAAATCACGGTCGATCCCACAGAGAACAGGGAGATTGATTGTGTTTTACGTATTAATCCAATTGACTTAAACAACAACAACAATAGTAGTAGTAGTACTAATAATAATAATAATAATAATAATAATAATAATAATAATAATAATAATAATAATAATAATAATAATAATAATAATAATAATAATAATAATAATAATAATAATAAGAAGGCTTCTAAAAGAAAAATAGAAAGACACACTAATAGAAAGCAAGAAAGGGAAGAAAGGAAAAGACAAAGAAATAAATTAATTATATGCCATAAATGCCAAAAGGTTGGTCATTATGCAAGAAATTGTTGGGTAAAAAAGAAGATTAATAATCTTCAAATTGATGATAATATCAAGGATATAATATCCAAAATATTGTTAAAATCAGATGATTCAGAATCAGAATCGGTTACAAAATCTGAATTAGATTCAGAAATATCAGAAATATCTGATATTGAAAATCTAAAGGCTTTAGATCAAGAATCAGTAATATCTGATTCAGAATTATCAGATGCTAATGAATGCAAATGTCAGGATAATAAGCCTGATGAAACAGATGAAATTTATAGACTTTTATCTCAAATGAAAAATTTGGAGATAAATGTCTTAGATCATAATAATATTATGGATTTATTAAAATTAATAAAAGATCCTAATTTGAGATCTTCAATAATAGATCAAGTGGGTAATATCCCAAGTTCATCTAGTGATACTGGAAATAAACAAGAAAATAATAATTCTATATATGTTTCAGATGAACCTTATCTTATGAGCAAGGTTTATCAAATGCTTAAAGAAAAACAGAAGGATAAAACTCCTACTTTTTTAAGTGATTTAAGTATTGAAATTGATAATCTTAAAAAAGAAATTAAATTTCTTAAACAAAATAATAATGTTTTGGAAAAAAGAATTGATAAATTAGAAGGGAAAAATGAAATAATCATATCTGATAATAATGATGAAAGTTTTCTTAATAATATTGAAATGTTTATTTCACAAAAATGGTATGTAAAGATTACTCTTTTAATTGATGATTTTTATTCAAAAGAATTTATTGCACTCATTGATAGTGGTGCAGATTTAAATGTTGTACAAGAAGGTCTAATTCCTACTAGATATTTCAAAAAAACAACACATTCTTTATCCCATGCTGGTGGGCAAAAACTTGATATTAGTTTTAAACTACCAAAAGCTTATGTTTGTATTGATAAAAAATGTATTTGTACAAGTTTTTTACTTGTAAAAAACATTTCTAACCAAGTTATACTTGGATCCCCCTTTATAAATCAAATTTATCCTTTTACTAAAGTAGATAATAATGGTATTATTGGCACATATGAAAATGAGCCTATAGTACTAAATTTTATTACTAAACCTTTTACAAAAATATTACATAATATTTATGATAGTATTAAAGCAAAAGAAAATCAGCTAAATTTCTTAAAACAAGAAATTAATATTCTATCTATAGAAGATAGTTTGAAAAATCCTAAATTACAGGATAAGATTAAGTTAATTCATAATCAAATGTGTATAGACATTTGTAATGATCTTCCAAATGCTTTTTGGAATAGGAAAAAACATATTGTTTCGCTTCCTTATGAAGATAGTTTTACAGAGGATAAAATTCCTACTAAAGCTAGACCTTGTCAGATGAATTCTGAATATTTAGAATTATGTAAAAATGAGATTAAATCTCTTTTAGAAAAAAATATCATTCTGAACAAGAAAGAGGAGTACCTAGATTAGTTATAAATTATAAACCTCTTAATAAGGTTTTAAAATGGATTAGACATCCAATTCCAAACAAGAAGGATCTTCTTGATAGACTTTATAATGCTGTTATATTTTCAAAATTTGATTTAAAATCTGGATTTTGGCAGATTCAAATTAATCCTGCTGATAGGTATAAAACTGCCTTTAATGTTCCTTTTGGACATTATGAGTGGAATGTTATGCCATTTGGATTAAAAAATGCTCCTTCTGAATTTCAGAAAATAATGAATGATATTTTTACTCCTTATAGTGAGTTTATAATTGTATATATTGATGATATTTTAGTATTTTCAAAAAATATTGAAATACATTTTAAACATTTAAATATATTTAAAAATTTAGTAATTCAAAATGGATTAGTTATTTCTAAACCTAAAATGATACTTTTCCAAACAAAAATAAAATTTTTAGGACATTTTATTGAAAAAGGTAATATTATACCTATTAATAGAAGCATTGAATTTACTTCAAAATTTCCTGATGAAATTACTGATAAAACTCAGTTGCAAAGATTTTTAGGGAGTTTAAATTATATCTCTCCTTACTATAAAAATCTTGTAGAAGATACTGCTATCTTATATGATAGATTAAAGAAAAATCCTATTCCCTGGAATAATAAGCATACAGATGCAGTGAGAAAAATAAAAAATAAGGTTAAATATTTACCTTGCTTATCATTAGCAAATCCCAAGTGGGAAAAAATTATTGAAACAGATGCCTCAGATATTGGTTTTGGAGGTATTTTAAAACAAATTGATCCTATTGATAAAAAAGATTATTTGATAAGATTTCATTCTGGTAAATGGAATAATAGTCAAAAGAATTACGCCACTATAGCCAAAGAAATTTTAGCTATAGTCAAATGTGTTTTAAAATTTCAAGATGATTTATATAATCAGAAATTTATTATTAAGACTGATTGCAAAGCAGCTAAATTTATGTTTAATAAAGATTTTAAACATGATGTTTCCAAACAAATGTTTGCTAGGTGGCAAGCTCATTTAGCCCCATTTGATTTTGATATTATATATAAAAAAGGAGAAGAAAATTCTCTTCCTGATTATTTAACTCGAGAATTTTTGACATAAATTTTTCAGGTATGTATTCTCGAGGAAGAGGATCTTTCCCTTATAGGGGAAGAGGCGGAAGAGGCCAAAATATTGTTTTGGCTCAACATGGCAAGCAGAAATTAATCTCTGCAAATATTGCGAATATTTCGCAAGAAATGACATATCAAGAGTATCTTCAATGGAAGAAAGATCAATCTTCTCAAAATGAAGAAAGTGCTAATAGTACTCCAGCTACTTATGCCAATATAGTAGAGACTGATGAGAAAAATCCTAATAAAGATTTTATTAAAAAAGAAAAAGAAAAAATGATATTTATAATCAGTAATACTGATTTAAAATGGGAAAATGATCCCTGGAAAATTTTAGAAAGATATCTTTCTAATCAAGGATCACCCTATGAGGTTTATAAATCTCGAAATTATTATGAGAATTTACTCATAAATAATGCATGTGAAATAACTCACATGACTAGTGGAAATAAAGATGAAGTTTATAACTTCTCAAAAATTATTATTAAACAACTAATTACAGTTGAAGAATGGGGAATTTCTCCATCAAGAGAAAAATCTTTCTCTTTCAACAATATTACTGTAAAATATAATTATTGGGATTATATCCAAGCTTTTGAAAAAGTATTCTTTTACAATAATGAAAAAAGAAAACATACTTGGTTGATTAAAGTATGTGATAAAGTTTATAACTCTGAAATACCAAATTGGTTTAAGAAATGGTGGAAAATATTTGGACCAACGGAAGAAATTCTTCCAGAATTATTAATTGAAGATTTTAATAATTGGAAATATGTGAGTCCCACATTGGAAAATATCACTAATAGTGATAAATTTTGTACATGGGAAGCTCCCATGCATTTCTTTATTGAATTTTCAATCCCATGGATATTCAAATGGGATATTAAGGTTGGTTATACTGACCAAATTCCTTGCTTAAAAAGAATCTTTTATACAAGATTTTGGGAAAAAATGATAAAATTAGATCCCAGTACTAAAACCTTATTTGGTGCTGATACTTTGGATAAAATCCAAAAGATAATAAAGGCTTATAGCCAAGAGAAAAAGAAAAATAAAGAAATAGCCACTAGAAATAATATTTCTAGAAAATTAATGAAAAATGTGGATAAATTATCCAAAGAAGAAATTGTTGAGTTATATCTCAAACAAATGAAAAAAGAATTATTGGATGATTTGGATGATGAAGAAGAGATGGTTTCTGTCCAGAGTAATACTTCATCAAAAGGAATGTCTATAAACATGCAAGATGCACAAGATCCAGCTGAAGATATTCTTTCAGAAGAACAAATGGCAAAATTCTTCCAAGAATTGGATAAAAAAGGAGAATCATCCTCCAAATAAAGATCGGAAGATATGGAGAAATGATGTGACAAAAGAATAGTATATGTCATTATTAAATAGTATCAAACAGTAAATTCACTGTTTATATGTCACTGTCAAACAGTGTAAAACACTGTTTATAAACAGTAAAAATACTGTTTATACTTTTAATAAATGTATGAAGTCCGTGTTTGATGTCCGAGGGCCTTGTATAGATAGACCACTTAGTAGAAGAGGACTTCATCCATCAGTTTCCTTTTCTCTTCTTTCTCTTGTAAACTTCTCTCTTGTAAAATATTTCGAAGAAATAAAATTATCACTCTTGTATTGGTGCAGCTCTAAAGTATTGTAAGTTCTTTAATTTACAGTTCTTTTAAATTATTTACAGAATTTATTTTGTTGAAGGATGAGCCTTATAGGCTAAATCCTTAGTGTTAAATTATGTCTGAACTAGATAAAGTTGTTCATTCCGTGACTTAATATTATAATGTACTTAAGTACATAACTATGTGATATAAACTCTTGAATCAATAAGTTAGGTTGAATCTGAGAGGTTGATTGATTATCTGGCCTATAATAAATAAGTCAGGAATCTGTTTGAACCCATGGTGTGCCCGCTTTTGCCGATGGAATGGCGTTTAGGGTGTTTGGGTGTCATTTGATTTCCTGAATATTTGTTATGGTTGACGGATTTTCAATTTGTAATATATTCCTAAATTCAGATTTGTAATAAGATTCGTCTTCCTGACAACAAGATTCAAGATTTAGTATCATATGGATGTGTGCCTGGGTGCTATTATGGTATCAGAGCCATGGTTTGATAATTTTATCTAGGGATGATATAATTTAACACTTTAAGAAAAATTAATGTTTCGACAAAATAATTCTATAAAAAATAGTTTAAATATGGAGTATGATACACCTCAAAATCTTGAGTTATTAAACAAATGGACAATTCCAAAAATTGATCCTAAAGTAATTTATAAATTAGGAACTTTTGAAAAACTTGGTTTTAAACAAGTTGTTAAAACAACTGAAGAATCTATTTCTATTAATAATGAAGAAGTAATTATAAAATTACTTTCAGAAAAAGATATTTTACCTTATAAAAAAGAATATAAATTTTTACATATTGGTTTAGTGCAAATTGCTTTTAAACCCTTAACCTTAGAAGGACTACCAGAAAGCTTTATTGCAGCTTTAAGAGATGGTAGAAATTTAAATTGGAAAAAATCTTTAATGGGAATAATCCAATCTAGTCTGGCCCATGGTCCAGTCTATTTTGATGTTTATCCAAATTTACAATTATCTTTAACTGATATAAACATACTTGATGCTTTGACATTAAATGTTAAAATTCATGGTTATGATTATTCTTTAGGATCTGAAGTTATATGTATTTGTTACAGAATATATTATAAACCTTTATTTACTTTGAATCCTCATTGTAAAATTAAGGATAAGCCTGTTAATGAAACAATTTTGATTGAGACAAATTTCAATAGATCTAATATTATGACAAGAAGATCTATTAAATGGGAAGAAATTGTGTTTCCAGAAAATTGGATTATTGAAAAAGCTGTAAAACCACAGCCAACTATTTCTTCAAAATTATTGAATGTTTTTCAAACTTCTGAAGGAACTGTTAATATACAGTTTGATAATTTTATAAAAGATAGATCTCTATCTTTAAAATCATCCTCTATGAGATCTTATATTTCTCCTATTGATTATACTGTGGAAACTCCTTCCAGAGCTTCTACCTCTCTAATAAGAGAGAATTTGAGAAATAATGATGATATAATATCTGAAGAAGATAGAATAAATGAATTGCATATTGGCAAAGATAATATTGTTAAGAGTGTCAATAGTAGACACATGGAGACAATGTCTGAAATGAGTTTTCCTTGATTTATGGATTTTAAAGCTCAAAAAATTGATTTTAGCCCTGGTTCAGAAGCCAGAAAAATTATTAGTAAAGAATTTAGACTTCCCAAATGGGAACCATTTAGAAATTGGTTTTTCGAAAATTTTAATAAAAAGGAAAAGCAAATTATACAAGAAAAATTTTATAAAAAATGTGAAGAGACTAATACTTTAATTTTATTTGTTCCATGGTTTATGTCTACTTATGTAGATCAATATATTTCTGTTTTAGAAAGAAATTATAGAGTAATGAATGGACAAATCATTAATAATGGTTTTCCTCCTCAAGAACCTTTTCAAATAGAAAAAGATAATAATATATGTAATTTCCTTGCTTTTTCAAAATTATTTGAAAATGATGTTTTACAAGTAACTTGTAGTCATATAAACTTATTAATTAAACAAAATAATTATATGAATTTATTTATTAATGTTTTAGGAGAGCATATACTCTCACTTCATAATAAGGTTGATAATGTAATTTCTTTAATAAATAATAAAAAGATAAAATGATTTCAAAAATTAATTTTGAAAAAGAGTTAATTGCTACTCCTAGTATACAACTTCCACCAGAGATAAAAGATTTTAAATTAGAATCTTTGACAGAATTAGAAAAATTATTAGAAGAAAAAATTTCAAAATTATCCTTGAATACTTTAGAAAATGATTTTCAAAAAGATTTTGAAAATAGATCTGATTATAAACAGATTATTAATGATCAGATCAACAAAATTGAAAAATGGGCTGATAAGCCTAATCAACGATTTTATTATTATAGAAGACCAACTCCTATGGATGTTCTTAATGAAGAACAAGAATATATTTTGAATAATAGCTATAGTGGAAGAAATATTTATGAATGGAATATTGATGGTTATACTGAAAAACAGATTTATAATACTGTTCATAGAATTCTTATGTATTCTACGGTTTGTAAGAATAATGGTAATACCGATAAAAATATTGCAAAAATGATTATTGCAGGTTTTACTGGCCAACTTAAAGGTTGGTGGGATCATTATTTAACCCAAGAAAATAGAGATTATATTCTCAACAATATAAAACAAGAGAATAATATTTCAGTGGAAAATGCGGTTTATACTTTAATTATTAATATTATAGAACATTTCACTGGCAGATATTCTGATAATAGTGAACATATTCGTACACTATTACAAAATCTGAGGTGTAAAACCCTTACAGATTTTAGATGGTATAAAGATACATTTTTAAGCAGAGTAATGGAACTCCCTGAGAGTAATAGCTCTCATTGGAAATCAAAATTTATTGATGGATTACCTTATTTATTTGCAGAAAGAGTAAGAAATAATTTAAGAGGTAATAATGTTCATGTTCCATATGATAGTTTTACTTATGGTAAATTAATTGGTACTTGTATTCAAGAAGGTTTAAATTTATGTAATGAAATAAAATTGAACAGACAAATAAAAAGACAAAATTTGTCTGAGAAAAAACAATTAGGTCAATTTTGTGAACAATTTGCCATGGATATGCCTAGTACTAGTAAAACTAGTAAGAATAAAAATAAATATGATAAAAATGATTTTCTTAAATATAGGAAAAGAAAAAAGGCTTCTAAAAGAAAAATAGAAAGACACGCTAATAGAAAGCAAGAAAGGGAAGAAAGGAAAAGACAAAGAAATAAATTAATTATATGCCATAAATGCCAAAAGGTTGGTCATTATGCAAGAAATTGTTGGGTAAAAAAGAAGATTAATAATCTTCAAATTGATGATAATATCAAGGATATAATATCCAAAATATTGTTAAAATCAGATGATTCAGAATCAGAATCGGTTACAAAATCTGAATTAGATTCAGAAATATCAGAAATATCTGATATTGAAAATCTAAAGGCTTTAGATCAAGAATCAGTAATATCTGATTCAGAATTATCAGATGCTAATGAATGCAAATGTCAGGATAATAAGCCTGATGAAACAGATGAAATTTATAGACTTTTATCTCAAATGAAAAATTTGGAGATAAATGTCTTAGATCATAATAATATTATGGATTTATTAAAATTAATAAAAGATCCTAATTTGAGATCTTCAATAATAGATCAAGTGGGTAATATCCCAAGTTCATCTAGTGATACTGGAAATAAACAAGAAAATAATAATTCTATATATGTTTCAGATGAACCTTATCTTATGAGCAAGGTTTATCAAATGCTTAAAGAAAAACAGAAGGATAAAACTCCTACTTCTTTAAGTGATTTAAGTATTGAAATTGATAATCTTAAAAAAGAAATTAAATTTCTTAAACAAAATAATAATGTTTTGGAAAAAAGAATTGATAAATTAGAAGGGAAAAATGAAATAATCATATCTGATAATAATGATGAAAGTTTTCTTAATAATATTGAAATGTTTATTTCACAAAAATGGTATGTAAAGATTACTCTTTTAATTGATGATTTTTATTCAAAAGAATTTATTGCACTCATTGATAGTGGTGCAGATTTAAATGTTGTACAAGAAGGTCTAATTCCTACTAGATATTTCAAAAAAACAACACATTCTTTATCCCATGCTGGTGGGCAAAAACTTGATATTAGTTTTAAACTACCAAAAGCTTATGTTTGTATTGATAAAAAATGTATTTGTACAAGTTTTTTACTTGTAAAAAACATTTCTAACCAAGTTATACTTGGATCCCCCTTTATAAATCAAATTTATCCTTTTACTAAAGTAGATAATAATGGTATTATTGGCACATATGAAAATGAGCCTATAGTACTAAATTTTATTACTAAACCTTTTACAAAAATATTACATAATATTTATGATAGTATTAAAGCAAAAGAAAATCAGCTAAATTTCTTAAAACAAGAAATTAATATTCTATCTATAGAAGATAGTTTGAAAAATCCTAAATTACAGGATAAGATTAAGTTAATTCATAATCAAATGTGTATAGACATTTGTAATGATCTTCCAAATGCTTTTTGGAATAGGAAAAAACATATTGTTTCGCTTCCTTATGAAGATAGTTTTACAGAGGATAAAATTCCTACTAAAGCTAGACCTTGTCAGATGAATTCTGAATATTTAGAATTATGTAAAAATGAGATTAAATCTCTTTTAGAAAAAAATATCATTCTGAACAAGAAAGAGGAGTACCTAGATTAGTTATAAATTATAAACCTCTTAATAAGGTTTTAAAATGGATTAGACATCCAATTCCAAACAAGAAGGATCTTCTTGATAGACTTTATAATGCTGTTATATTTTCAAAATTTGATTTAAAATCTGGATTTTGGCAGATTCAAATTAATCCTGCTGATAGGTATAAAACTGCCTTTAATGTTCCTTTTGGACATTATGAGTGGAATGTTATGCCATTTGGATTAAAAAATGCTCCTTCTGAATTTCAGAAAATAATGAATGATATTTTTACTCCTTATAGTGAGTTTATAATTGTATATATTGATGATATTTTAGTATTTTCAAAAAATATTGAAATACATTTTAAACATTTAAATATATTTAAAAATTTAGTAATTCAAAATGGATTAGTTATTTCTAAACCTAAAATGATACTTTTCCAAACAAAAATAAAATTTTTAGGACATTTTATTGAAAAAGGTAATATTATACCTATTAATAGAAGCATTGAATTTACTTCAAAATTTCCTGATGAAATTACTGATAAAACTCAGTTGCAAAGATTTTTAGGGAGTTTAAATTATATCTCTCCTTACTATAAAAATCTTGTAGAAGATACTGCTATCTTATATGATAGATTAAAGAAAAATCCTATTCCCTGGAATAATAAGCATACAGATGCAGTGAGAAAAATAAAAAATAAGGTTAAATATTTACCTTGCTTATCATTAGCAAATCCCAAGTGGGAAAAAATTATTGAAACAGATGCCTCAGATATTGGTTTTGGAGGTATTTTAAAACAAATTGATCCTATTGATAAAAAAGATTATTTGATAAGATTTCATTCTGGTAAATGGAATAATAGTCAAAAGAATTACGCCACTATAGCCAAAGAAATTTTAGCTATAGTCAAATGTGTTTTAAAATTTCAAGATGATTTATATAATCAGAAATTTATTATTAAGACTGATTGC
Source organism: Ajuga chamaepitys (assembly GCA_958295605.1). NCBI lineage: Eukaryota > Viridiplantae > Streptophyta > Magnoliopsida > Lamiales > Lamiaceae > Ajuga > Ajuga chamaepitys. Next base: position 32,433,857 of record OY282502.1, on the reverse strand, counting down.
AAAGCAGCTAAATTTATGTTTAATAAAGATTTTAAACATGATGTTTCCAAACAAATGTTTGCTAGGTGGCAAGCTCATTTAGCCCCATTTGATTTTGATATTATATATAAAAAAGGAGAAGAAAATTCTCTTCCTGATTATTTAACTCGAGAATTTTTGACATAAATTTTTCAGGTATGTATTCTCGAGGAAGAGGATCTTTCCCTTATAGGGGAAGAGGCGGAAGAGGCCAAAATATTGTTTTGGCTCAACATGGCAAGCAGAAATTAATCTCTGCAAATATTGCGAATATTTCGCAAGAAATGACATATCAAGAGTATCTTCAATGGAAGAAAGATCAATCTTCTCAAAATGAAGAAAGTGCTAATAGTACTCCAGCTACTTATGCCAATATAGTAGAGACTGATGAGAAAAATCCTAATAAAGATTTTATTAAAAAAGAAAAAGAAAAAATGATATTTATAATCAGTAATACTGATTTAAAATGGGAAAATGATCCCTGGAAAATTTTAGAAAGATATCTTTCTAATCAAGGATCACCCTATGAGGTTTATAAATCTCGAAATTATTATGAGAATTTACTCATAAATAATGCATGTGAAATAACTCACATGACTAGTGGAAATAAAGATGAAGTTTATAACTTCTCAAAAATTATTATTAAACAACTAATTACAGTTGAAGAATGGGGAATTTCTCCATCAAGAGAAAAATCTTTCTCTTTCAACAATATTACTGTAAAATATAATTATTGGGATTATATCCAAGCTTTTGAAAAAGTATTCTTTTACAATAATGAAAAAAGAAAACATACTTGGTTGATTAAAGTATGTGATAAAGTTTATAACTCTGAAATACCAAATTGGTTTAAGAAATGGTGGAAAATATTTGGACCAACGGAAGAAATTCTTCCAGAATTATTAATTGAAGATTTTAATAATTGGAAATATGTGAGTCCCACATTGGAAAATATCACTAATAGTGATAAATTTTGTACATGGGAAGCTCCCATGCATTTCTTTATTGAATTTTCAATCCCATGGATATTCAAATGGGATATTAAGGTTGGTTATACTGACCAAATTCCTTGCTTAAAAAGAATCTTTTATACAAGATTTTGGGAAAAAATGATAAAATTAGATCCCAGTACTAAAACCTTATTTGGTGCTGATACTTTGGATAAAATCCAAAAGATAATAAAGGCTTATAGCCAAGAGAAAAAGAAAAATAAAGAAATAGCCACTAGAAATAATATTTCTAGAAAATTAATGAAAAATGTGGATAAATTATCCAAAGAAGAAATTGTTGAGTTATATCTCAAACAAATGAAAAAAGAATTATTGGATGATTTGGATGATGAAGAAGAGATGGTTTCTGTCCAGAGTAATACTTCATCAAAAGGAATGTCTATAAACATGCAAGATGCACAAGATCCAGCTGAAGATATTCTTTCAGAAGAACAAATGGCAAAATTCTTCCAAGAATTGGATAAAAAAGGAGAATCATCCTCCAAATAAAGATCGGAAGATATGGAGAAATGATGTGACAAAAGAATAGTATATGTCATTATTAAATAGTATCAAACAGTAAATTCACTGTTTATATGTCACTGTCAAACAGTGTAAAACACTGTTTATAAACAGTAAAAATACTGTTTATACTTTTAATAAATGTATGAAGTCCGTGTTTGATGTCCGAGGGCCTTGTATAGATAGACCACTTAGTAGAAGAGGACTTCATCCATCAGTTTCCTTTTCTCTTCTTTCTCTTGTAAACTTCTCTCTTGTAAAATATTTCGAAGAAATAAAATTATCACTCTTGTATTGGTGCAGCTCTAAAGTATTGTAAGTTCTTTAATTTACAGTTCTTTTAAATTATTTACAGAATTTATTTTGTTGAAGGATGAGCCTTATAGGCTAAATCCTTAGTGTTAAATTATGTCTGAACTAGATAAAGTTGTTCATTCCGTGACTTAATATTATAATGTACTTAAGTACATAACTATGTGATATAAACTCTTGAATCAATAAGTTAGGTTGAATCTGAGAGGTTGATTGATTATCTGGCCTATAATAAATAAGTCAGGAATCTGTTTGAACCCATGGTGTGCCCGCTTTTGCCGATGGAATGGCGTTTAGGGTGTTTGGGTGTCATTTGATTTCCTGAATATTTGTTATGGTTGACGGATTTTCAATTTGTAATATATTCCTAAATTCAGATTTGTAATAAGATTCGTCTTCCTGACAACAAGATTCAAGATTTAGTATCATATGGATGTGTGCCTGGGTGCTATTATGGTATCAGAGCCATGGTTTGATAATTTTATCTAGGGATGATATAATTTAACACTTTAAGAAAAATTAATGTTTCGACAAAATAATTCTATAAAAAATAGTTTAAATATGGAGTATGATACACCTCAAAATCTTGAGTTATTAAACAAATGGACAATTCCAAAAATTGATCCTAAAGTAATTTATAAATTAGGAACTTTTGAAAAACTTGGTTTTAAACAAGTTGTTAAAACAACTGAAGAATCTATTTCTATTAATAATGAAGAAGTAATTATAAAATTACTTTCAGAAAAAGATATTTTACCTTATAAAAAAGAATATAAATTTTTACATATTGGTTTAGTGCAAATTGCTTTTAAACCCTTAACCTTAGAAGGACTACCAGAAAGCTTTATTGCAGCTTTAAGAGATGGTAGAAATTTAAATTGGAAAAAATCTTTAATGGGAATAATCCAATCTAGTCTGGCCCATGGTCCAGTCTATTTTGATGTTTATCCAAATTTACAATTATCTTTAACTGATATAAACATACTTGATGCTTTGACATTAAATGTTAAAATTCATGGTTATGATTATTCTTTAGGATCTGAAGTTATATGTATTTGTTACAGAATATATTATAAACCTTTATTTACTTTGAATCCTCATTGTAAAATTAAGGATAAGCCTGTTAATGAAACAATTTTGATTGAGACAAATTTCAATAGATCTAATATTATGACAAGAAGATCTATTAAATGGGAAGAAATTGTGTTTCCAGAAAATTGGATTATTGAAAAAGCTGTAAAACCACAGCCAACTATTTCTTCAAAATTATTGAATGTTTTTCAAACTTCTGAAGGAACTGTTAATATACAGTTTGATAATTTTATAAAAGATAGATCTCTATCTTTAAAATCATCCTCTATGAGATCTTATATTTCTCCTATTGATTATACTGTGGAAACTCCTTCCAGAGCTTCTACCTCTCTAATAAGAGAGAATTTGAGAAATAATGATGATATAATATCTGAAGAAGATAGAATAAATGAATTGCATATTGGCAAAGATAATATTGTTAAGAGTGTCAATAGTAGACACATGGAGACAATGTCTGAAATGAGTTTTCCTTGATTTATGGATTTTAAAGCTCAAAAAATTGATTTTAGCCCTGGTTCAGAAGCCAGAAAAATTATTAGTAAAGAATTTAGACTTCCCAAATGGGAACCATTTAGAAATTGGTTTTTCGAAAATTTTAATAAAAAGGAAAAGCAAATTATACAAGAAAAATTTTATAAAAAATGTGAAGAGACTAATACTTTAATTTTATTTGTTCCATGGTTTATGTCTACTTATGTAGATCAATATATTTCTGTTTTAGAAAGAAATTATAGATTAATGAATGGACAAATCATTAATAATGGTTTTCCTCCTCAAGAACCTTTTCAAATAGAAAAAGATAATAATATATGTAATTTCCTTGCTTTTTCAAAATTATTTGAAAATGATGTTTTACAAGTAACTTGTAGTCATATAAACTTATTAATTAAACAAAATAATTATATGAATTTATTTATTAATGTTTTAGGAGAGCATATACTCTCACTTCATAATAAGGTTGATAATGTAATTTCTTTAATAAATAATAAAAAGATAAAATGATTTCAAAAATTGATTTTGAAAAAGAGTTAATTGCTACTCCTAGTATACAACTTCCACCAGAGATAAAAGATTTTAAATTAGAATCTTTGACAGAATTAGAAAAATTATTAGAAGAAAAAATTTCAAAATTATCCTTGAATACTTTAGAAAATGATTTTCAAAAAGATTTTGAAAATAGATCTGATTATAAACAGATTATTAATGATCAGATCAACAAAATTGAAAAATGGGCTGATAAGCCTAATCAACGATTTTATTATTATAGAAGACCAACTCCTATGGATGTTCTTAATGAAGAACAAGAATATATTTTGAATAATAGCTATAGTGGAAGAAATATTTATGAATGGAATATTGATGGTTATACTGAAAAACAGATTTATAATACTGTTCATAGAATTCTTATGTATTCTACGGTTTGTAAGAATAATGGTAATACCGATAAAAATATTGCAAAAATGATTATTGCAGGTTTTACTGGCCAACTTAAAGGTTGGTGGGATCATTATTTAACCCAAGAAAATAGAGATTATATTCTCAACAATATAAAACAAGAGAATAATATTTCAGTGGAAAATGCGGTTTATACTTTAATTATTAATATTATAGAACATTTCACTGGCAGATATTCTGATAATAGTGAACATATTCGTACACTATTACAAAATCTGAGGTGTAAAACCCTTACAGATTTTAGATGGTATAAAGATACATTTTTAAGCAGAGTAATGGAACTCCCTGAGAGTAATAGCTCTCATTGGAAATCAAAATTTATTGATGGATTACCTTATTTATTTGCAGAAAGAGTAAGAAATAATTTAAGAGGTAATAATGTTCATGTTCCATATGATAGTTTTACTTATGGTAAATTAATTGGTACTTGTATTCAAGAAGGTTTAAATTTATGTAATGAAATAAAATTGAACAGACAAATAAAAAGACAAAATTTGTCTGAGAAAAAACAATTAGGTCAATTTTGTGAACAATTTGCCATGGATATGCCTAGTACTAGTAAAACTAGTAAGAATAAAAATAAATATGATAAAAATGATTTTCTTAAATATAGGAAAAGAAAAAAGGCTTCTAAAAGAAAAATAGAAAGACACGCTAATAGAAAGCAAGAAAGGGAAGAAAGGAAAAGACAAAGAAATAAATTAATTATATGCCATAAATGCCAAAAGGTTGGTCATTATGCAAGAAATTGTTGGGTAAAAAAGAAGATTAATAATCTTCAAATTGATGATAATATCAAGGATATAATATCCAAAATATTGTTAAAATCAGATGATTCAGAATCGGTTACAAAATCTGAATTAGATTCAGAAATATCAGAAATATCTGATATTGAAAATCTAAAGGCTTTAGATCAAGAATCAGTAATATCTGATTCAGAATTATCAGATGCTAATGAATGCAAATGTCAGGATAATAAGCCTGATGAAACAGATGAAATTTATAGACTTTTATCTCAAATGAAAAATTTGGAGATAAATGTCTTAGATCATAATAATATTATGGATTTATTAAAATTAATAAAAGATCCTAATTTGAGATCTTCAATAATAGATCAAGTGGGTAATATCCCAAGTTCATCTAGTGATACTGGAAATAAACAAGAAAATAATAATTCTATATATGTTTCAGATGAACCTTATCTTATGAGCAAGGTTTATCAAATGCTTAAAGAAAAACAGAAGGATAAAACTCCTACTTCTTTAAGTGATTTAAGTATTGAAATTGATAATCTTAAAAAAGAAATTAAATTTCTTAAACAAAATAATAATGTTTTGGAAAAAAGAATTGATAAATTAGAAGGGAAAAATGAAATAATCATATCTGATAATAATGATGAAAGTTTTCTTAATAATATTGAAATGTTTATTTCACAAAAATGGTATGTAAAGATTACTCTTTTAATTGATGATTTTTATTCAAAAGAATTTATTGCACTCATTGATAGTGGTGCAGATTTAAATGTTGTACAAGAAGGTCTAATTCCTACTAGATATTTCAAAAAAACAACACATTCTTTATCCCATGCTGGTGGGCAAAAACTTGATATTAGTTTTAAACTACCAAAAGCTTATGTTTGTATTGATAAAAAATGTATTTGTACAAGTTTTTTACTTGTAAAAAACATTTCTAACCAAGTTATACTTGGATCCCCCTTTATAAATCAAATTTATCCTTTTACTAAAGTAGATAATAATGGTATTATTGGCACATATGAAAATGAGCCTATAGTACTAAATTTTATTACTAAACCTTTTACAAAAATATTACATAATATTTATGATAGTATTAAAGCAAAAGAAAATCAGCTAAATTTCTTAAAACAAGAAATTAATATTCTATCTATAGAAGATAGTTTGAAAAATCCTAAATTACAGGATAAGATTAAGTTAATTCATAATCAAATGTGTATAGACATTTGTAATGATCTTCCAAATGCTTTTTGGAATAGGAAAAAACATATTGTTTCGCTTCCTTATGAAGATAGTTTTACAGAGGATAAAATTCCTACTAAAGCTAGACCTTGTCAGATGAATTCTGAATATTTAGAATTATGTAAAAATGAGATTAAATCTCTTTTAGAAAAAAATATCATTAAGCCATCTGAATCAGCTTGGTCTTGCACAGCTTTTTATGTTAATAAACATTCTGAACAAGAAAGAGGAGTACCTAGATTAGTTATAAATTATAAACCTCTTAATAAGGTTTTAAAATGGATTAGACATCCAATTCCAAACAAGAAGGATCTTCTTGATAGACTTTATAATGCTGTTATATTTTCAAAATTTGATTTAAAATCTGGATTTTGGCAGATTCAAATTAATCCTGCTGATAGGTATAAAACTGCCTTTAATGTTCCTTTTGGACATTATGAGTGGAATGTTATGCCATTTGGATTAAAAAATGCTCCTTCTGAATTTCAGAAAATAATGAATGATATTTTTACTCCTTATAGTGAGTTTATAATTGTATATATTGATGATATTTTAGTATTTTCAAAAAATATTGAAATACATTTTAAACATTTAAATATATTTAAAAATTTAGTAATTCAAAATGGATTAGTTATTTCTAAACCTAAAATGATACTTTTCCAAACAAAAATAAAATTTTTAGGACATTTTATTGAAAAAGGTAATATTATACCTATTAATAGAAGCATTGAATTTACTTCAAAATTTCCTGATGAAATTACTGATAAAACTCAGTTGCAAAGATTTTTAGGGAGTTTAAATTATATCTCTCCTTACTATAAAAATCTTGTAGAAGATACTGCTATCTTATATGATAGATTAAAGAAAAATCCTATTCCCTGGAATAATAAGCATACAGATGCAGTGAGAAAAATAAAAAATAAGGTTAAATATTTACCTTGCTTATCATTAGCAAATCCCAAGTGGGAAAAAATTATTGAAACAGATGCCTCAGATATTGGTTTTGGAGGTATTTTAAAACAAATTGATCCTATTGATAAAAAAGATTATTTGATAAGATTTCATTCTGGTAAATGGAATAATAGTCAAAAGAATTACGCCACTATAGCCAAAGAAATTTTAGCTATAGTCAAATGTGTTTTAAAATTTCAAGATGATTTATATAATCAGAAATTTATTATTAAGACTGATTGCAAAGCAGCTAAATTTATGTTTAATAAAGATTTTAAACATGATGTTTCCAAACAAATGTTTGCTAGGTGGCAAGCTCATTTAGCCCCATTTGATTTTGATATTATATATAAAAAAGGAGAAGAAAATTCTCTTCCTGATTATTTAACTCGAGAATTTTTGACATAAATTTTTCAGGTATGTATTCTCGAGGAAGAGGATCTTTCCCTTATAGGGGAAGAGGCGGAAGAGGCCAAAATATTGTTTTGGCTCAACATGGCAAGCAGAAATTAATCTCTGCAAATATTGCGAATATTTCGCAAGAAATGACATATCAAGAGTATCTTCAATGGAAGAAAGATCAATCTTCTCAAAATGAAGAAAGTGCTAATAGTACTCCAGCTACTTATGCCAATATAGTAGAGACTGATGAGAAAAATCCTAATAAAGATTTTATTAAAAAAGAAAAAGAAAAAATGATATTTATAATCAGTAATACTGATTTAAAATGGGAAAATGATCCCTGGAAAATTTTAGAAAGATATCTTTCTAATCAAGGATCACCCTATGAGGTTTATAAATCTCGAAATTATTATGAGAATTTACTCATAAATAATGCATGTGAAATAACTCACATGACTAGTGGAAATAAAGATGAAGTTTATAACTTCTCAAAAATTATTATTAAACAACTAATTACAGTTGAAGAATGGGGAATTTCTCCATCAAGAGAAAAATCTTTCTCTTTCAACAAGGTTACTGTAAAATATAATTATTGGGATTATATCCAAGCTTTTGAAAAAGTATTCTTTTACAATAATGAAAAAAGAAAACATACTTGGTTGATTAAAGTATGTGATAAAGTTTATAACTCTGAAATACCAAATTGGTTTAAGAAATGGTGGAAAATATTTGGACCAACGGAATAAATTCTTCCAGAATTATTAATTGAAGATTTTAATAATTGGAAATATGTGAGTCCCACATTGGAAAATATCACTAATAGTGATAAATTTTGTACATGGGAAGCTCCCATGCATTTCTTTATTGAATTTTCAATCCCATGGATATTCAAATGGGATATTAAGGTTGGTTATACTGACCAAATTCCTTGCTTAAAAAGAATCTTTTATACAAGATTTTGGGAAAAAATGATAAAATTAGATCCCAGTACTAAAACCTTATTTGGTGCTGATACTTTGGATAAAATCCAAAAGATAATAAAGGCTTATAGCCAAGAGAAAAAGAAAAATAAAGAAATAGCCACTAGAAATAATATTTCTAGAAAATTAATGAAAAATGTGGATAAATTATCCAAAGAAGAAATTGTTGAGTTATATCTCAAACAAATGAAAAAAGAATTATTGGATGATTTGGATGATGAAGAAGAGATGGTTTCTGTCCAGAGTAATACTTCATCAAAAGGAATGTCTATAAACATGCAAGATGCACAAGATCCAGCTGAAGATATTCTTTCAGAAGAACAAATGGCAAAATTCTTCCAAGAATTGGATAAAAAAGGAGAATCATCCTCCAAATAAAGATCGGAAGATATGGAGAAATGATGTGACAAAAGAATAGTATATGTCATTATTAAATAGTATCAAACAGTAAATTCACTGTTTATATGTCACTGTCAAACAGTGTAAAACACTGTTTATAAACAGTAAAAATACTGTTTATACTTTTAATAAATGTATGAAGTCCGTGTTTGATGTCCGAGGGCCTTGTATAGATAGACCACTTAGTAGAAGAGGACTTCATCCATCAGTTTCCTTTTCTCTTCTTTCTCTTGTAAACTTCTCTCTTGTAAAATATTTCGAAGAAATAAAATTATCACTCTTGTATTGGTGCAGCTCTAAAGTATTGTAAGTTCTTTAATTTACAGTTCTTTTAAATTATTTACAGAATTTATTTTGTTGAAGGATGAGCCTTATAGGCTAAATCCTTAGTGTTAAATTATGTCTGAACTAGATAAAGTTGTTCATTCCGTGACTTAATATTATAATGTACTTAAGTACATAACTATGTGATATAAACTCTTGAATCAATAAGTTAGGTTGAATCTGAGAGGTTGATTGATTATCTGGCCTATAATAAATAAGTCAGGAATCTGTTTGAACCCATGGTGTGCCCGCTTTTGCCGATGGAATGGCGTTTAGGGTGTTTGGGGGTCATTTGATTTCCTGAATATTTGTTATGGTTGACGGATTTTCAATTTGTAATATATTCCTAAATTCAGATTTGTAATAAGATTCGTCTTCCTGACAACAAGATTCAAGATTTAGTATCATATGGATGTGTTAATAATAATAATAATAATAATAATAATAATAATAATAATAATAATAATAATAATAATAATAATAATAATAATAATAATAATAATAATAATAATAATAATAATAATAATAATAATAATAATAATAATAATAATAATAATAATAATAATAATAATAATAATAATACTCCCTCCGTTCCATATAAATTGACGTATTAAGATGTTCTTCCTTTTTAAAATTAATTGACGTTTTACATATTTTTCACCAATTCTACCAATTTTACTCTGTGGACTCAATCCTAAAATATCTCTACTTTTCAATTTATCAAAGATATTTTGATTTGGTCAAATCTTTAGCTGATGGTATATCTGTCAAAATATTCAATCCTTAATTATTCTCTTTCATGCTAAAATATCAATTAATATGGAATGGGGGGAGTAATAAAGATGGTGGGTTTTGAATTGATTCAAGTAAGTTATTAATCTAAAGCAAGAAATTATCTAAAAGCACGAAGTGAACAAAAACAATAAAAGTGATTTCCAACCTTAATCTAGTATTTCCCTAGTCCGGATTATCCTTGTAATTAATGTAACTGTTCGATTGATTAGTTCCAAAACTCCTATCCCAAGGATTAACAATACACTCTGCTAACCTTGTTACCCCTTAAGTTTAATTAACCAAAACAAGCTCTTCGATTAATCTATTCAATTAAGTTATCTTAGAATAAGCTCTCTGAACGCGTAGAGAACAAGGGCAACGGGATTAACACGGTATTGGACGCACAAGCTCGGTACAAATGACTGCAATTTATACTATTCTAGTGAATTATTTCACTATTTGATAGTGGTAGACATAAAATCGTAACGATTACGTATTACGACAATGGCCTAGGGACAAATATGCAATTACTACTGAGGTGATCAATCCAAATAACTATTCACATAAGAAATCAAATACAAGCAAATAGCATAAATCATCTCAAAACATAATCAATCGAACAATCACCGCAAGAATTACAAGACCATCAAACTAGGGTTCAACATCGATCAAAGACTAAAATAAAATGACTCGCAGCCCATGGCGATGACTAAAAACATGAATCTAATGGAAAGCATAAAACTAAAATAAACTAGAAAGACGAAACCGAAGATGCCGACTCTTGATCGCTCTTCTCCTCCAAAATCCCCAAATCTAAGCTATGTGAATGATGATAGGTCCCAATTTTGGATTTGGGAAGTCATATTTATAGGTAGGGATGAGTTTAGGCTGGATTAGGCCTAAAAGAGGCAAACTTCTCGCTCAAGTAAATAAAACAGAGTCACTGTCACTGTCGCGAATGATTGTGTTGCGGCCGCGACCGTCAATGGAAAATCACCTTCAAACGATACATTTTTTCGCGATCGCGAAGGGATGTCGCTGCAGCGATGACTTCACATTGCTTTTAGCTCTTTCTGGCATGCTTTTGTGGCGGCCGTGCTTGCTCATTGTTGCCGCGACGAGCTCGTTCACCCTTGGCTCGGTTTTTTCTTTGTTTTGAACTCTCCGAGACTCATTTCTTCGTCTATCCTTAGTCGAATGCAACTTTATGGACTTAAATCACCTGAATATCTCAAAAACAAGTCCAAACACGTCATATAGCCCAATGATACAATTATAAGCGATTCACGATTCGACTATGCATGAAAATGCCATTAAATGAACACTTAAATCGACCTAATATGTATGCATAAACACGTGTACCACAACTCTCAAGATGCTAAGTAGCATGTTGATACTACATTGAGATATTCTTCCAAGCTTGACTAACAAAGCACCATTAGGTCATAAGTTAGTAAAGCAGGGAAAGGCAAAGAAATTCTTCTAGTGGATATAAACATGTGAACTTAAAATAAGGAGCTTTTTCTTTGATACTGACCCTGAACAATCCATTAGGAAACTCTCAGCCGTTCAACTTTTCCAGCTGATAAAATAACTAATGATACAGAATTCCAATCAATAACAAGATCAACTTCATTCGTGGAAGGATATTAAAGAATTGAAAAACAGTAGTTAAATCTAAGAAGAAGACAATCTTAAAAGAAAAACATAGTAGTTAAAGAACCGACTCACATTAACAAGATCAAAGTCTAAAAATATAGAGCACATAAATTTGACTAAGATGCATAAATCTAACAAGAAGACAATCTTAAACAAAGAAAACAATAGTTGAATAACTAACTCACATTAACAAGATGAAAGTCTTAAAATAAGCAAATATAATATTTCCCTTTCTTGAAATAGTGTTACCTCGGAGAAGCTGAAGTTAAGTTCCTGCATTGAGAGTAAATTTCAAATCGGCAGCTTGTTCTATTCAGATTGGCAGGGAAACAAATTTGTAGCCTAAAAAAAGCATGATATCAATACTCTTAGTCAGAATATTTATTCTGATATCTTCAATGTTACATCATAGGTGTACTAGTTAAGGATCATTTCATATTCACAAATCCATCAATCTTTGGAATTTGAATCTGAAGGAAGAAATCGGATGTTTACTTTTATAACGTTGGTTGGTCAATCAAATCAAACTGCTACTCAAGCTTTTCTGCAGTCCAAGTGTTATCTGTACGTGTAATGTTGTCAAACTCGTGATTCAACTCGTACGATTCTACGAGTCATTTATGCCTCAACGGTTCAACTTGTACGATTCTATGAGTCATTTATGCTTAAACATCAATTTTAAAAATTGGTTTACTTTGAGAGGGAAAACAAAAGAAACATTAGTGGCGAGATGTTAAGCAAGACGCAATAATTGAATCAAAATATTCATTTCTAATTATCATTTCACTTGTTGGATGCAATTTTTAATATATATATTTATATAAGCATATTTGAGATATATATGTATATATTCGATCCGATCCTACGATCCGATTCTATAGATTGTCCACCGATCCAAGTTAGAATTGCGAGTTTAACAACTTTGTGTACGTGAGTCAGTAAAAGCTACTCCAAGAGCAAGACACACTTTCACACCCATCCTTAGATAATCATCCACAAAAAATTTTGGAGTAGTCCCTCAATGCTCTGAAGCATATAAGGTTGTTCAGTCTCGTCATATAAAAAGGTATGCGAGTTAGGATCATAAAAGAAATTCCGAGTAAAGCACCCTCAACATAGATCATGAAATAGGAAGTATACCCTGAGCTTATCATGTAACTCCAAAATATAAGTGTCACTAGCCTGGGTTAGAAATAGAATAAAACAATTAAGAACTAAACTACAACAAATACATTGATCTTACCTTTTAAGATTCAGAACTCTGTAACCCAAAAAGGACAAGAATTGCATATGTAGAAACAATAGATCACATCTGAGTTCCTACTGAATCAAAAGCTGGACTCGGAGGAAGAGACTTTAAAAAGAGTGTTGGACAGGAAGACGGCAGAACATAAAGTAATAACAAACAATCTTATAAGGTGATCATCTGTATCTGGAACTAGAAACATAAAGTTGAAGAAGAGTTAAAGAACAAGACATCAAAACTAGAAATACTTGAAGCCAAAGAACTAATTCATTCGGTGACAGAGATTGGAAAGGGCTAGTGAGGAAGACACACTCTCAAGCTACAATCCATAATTAATAACTCAGATTCACCTACACATTTGTACTCCTAAAAATGATTTCCTTCAGCAAGCAAACAAGGCAGGAAGAGAAACACTACAATAACTTCTAGATCCTCTATTTGTTCTATGATTGTTAGGTTTCTAGTTTCTTTTGGTAATTGTTTTTAAAGTAAAAATAGATCCTAGAAAACACAACCATACATATAAATTTGCAGTATAATATGAGTTACTGAATAATTGTATAATAAAGATTACTTATATCTATTGGCCAAACCAAAATTCTAGCTTCCGATATTAAAACTGAATCAATCTTTTAGTAGTTGATTAGCAATTGATAATATTTCCAAATTCTAACCAGGCAATGTAAAATTAAATTCCAGAAAATAAAATAGCATCAAAACATTAGGGTTACCCTCGAGAATCAGGAAAACTCCAGGATTTAGCAAATCAATGAAATAAAATATCGATTAGCACTGATTATGATAAATATAATTTAATTAGGAAAGAGAAAATCCAAATCATACCAGAGATGAAGGTAGAAGGTGTCGAGGACATACTTCTGCCGAAGAGGTGAAGTGGTTGTTGATGATAACAAGAATTACGAAGAGACATTGTCAATAGCGTTGGAGAATCAGGGACATAAATGTCGCGAAATCTCGCCGATATTTCGCTAAAATCATATAACCGACATAGATATAGGGGAACAAAGGTTTTTTTACAGGAAATCGGCGATATTTCGCAGATATCTTCGATATTTTCAAAAAAATTTAAATTTTCGGCGATATATTCTGGTTGTCGGCGGTGGTTAGTCGGCGGCGGTGGTTCAGATTCGGCTATTAAATCCGTTGGGTGCTAAATCTGTACATCAGTTAAGCGGCGCCGCGGTGGACGTAAACTTAAGCGACGGACACTGCTTAAATGACCTGATTGGCGCTGGTCTATTGACAAAATGCCCTTCCATTATACCATCTTTAACCTTTTGAAATTATTATTAATTATTAATACTCCCTTTTTGTTTTTATTTTTTAATTTATAAAGTGGAAAAATCTGAGTGTTTCTAGTTTGTATACACTATATATTTGCAATACTAGATATACACATTCATTGATCCGTACATCGTTAATTTGTTGTAATGATGGTGATATAATTTAATATTTATAAATTAATTGTAAATATATCTATTTATATAAATTAGGATAAATATTTGCATTAAGTTAGTTATAACAATCTTAAAATATCATATTAAATTTATAGATTATTAATAAATTTTCGAGCGTTTTAAAAAATTGCACCTATATTTTCACCGAAACCGATATTTCTCCGAAATCTCCATAAAATTGAAACACCGATATTTAAAAAAAAAACGATATTTTCTTCCTTGTGGAGAAGTATCTAGGGAATATGGCGATTTTCCATTTCACCAAGATAATCTGGGAACTTATTTTCATGTCATATACAATAGGTTATTTTTTATTTTTTTATTAAACGGACGAGTCAGTGAAATTTTCTCCTTGGTGGAAATAATTATGCTTATACTTCAATGTTTTTGAAGGATTACTGCTTAAATCTTTTTATCAATCACGGCACTTTATTTTAGGTGTCATAATATAGTGTTGCAATTATATGAGAATAAATCAAAGATAAAAAATCAAATTAAGTGTCATAATAGTGTTCTATTAATACACTTATTTGATAGTGTCTTAATATGGGTGCTGCAATAGACAATTTTTGTTGTAGTGTCTTTCCACTCACCGAAACTAGGCATGTCAACGGGGCGGATCAGGTCGGATTTCTGGATTTTCTGACCCGCCCCGCCCTTGCCCCGTCCCGCCCCTATCTTTTTTTTTTTAATAAAAAAAATTAGTTTTTTTTGTTAAAAAATTTGATTTTTTTTTTGTTGAAGTCAATATGATTTTAATTTTTAGGTTTACATTAGCTTTGTTTCAATATTTTTAATTTTTTTAAAATTTAATTATTAAAAGATAGAATTTAATTATTTAAATTTACTAGATCTAGTCATAATCTAATATATTAGCTAGACATATATATAACATATTATATATAAAATTTTATATTATAAATACATATATATATTTTATATTTCTTTGTATATATATACATATCTCTATAATAATACATAATATATATTTAAAAAAAATTATATATACATAGGGACGGGGCGGGGCGGGGCGGGGCAAGGCGGGGCGAGATCCCTGACCCGCATCTGACCCGCCCCGTGGACGGGGCGGGGCAGGGCGTGCCCCATTCTTCATCGGGGCAGATCTTGCCCTGCCCCAAAGGCCTCGGATCGGAGCGGATCGGGGCGGGGCAGATCAATTTTGACATGCCTAACCGAAACGTCCCATCCATCTTCTCTCTCATATGTCCCAAATTCGTCCTCCTCCGCTTTAGTTCATGGCTACCTTCTTTTGTTCCTTATCTTTAATCACTGTATCTACAACTACTCAGCTACCTTGTAGCCTTTGATGGATCTTGATCCGTCGGTTTTAATTTTTTTGTCTGATGCATTGATATTTTTCTTGCAGTGGGTTAATGACCTCTGCCAGGTCTCACCCACCTTCGAGCTTCCTTTAATGGCGGTCAATGACTTTTTGAGCCTACCTGTTAGCATTTATAGAGATATTCCCTATAAAAAGCCTGTAAATATTTATCATGCGATTTTGTTGTCTGCATTTTAGATTCTATCTCGTGATATTCTACTGTTTGATTTTTGTTGCATATGGTGTTAATTTTTATTGACTCTGGTTGTTGCTTGCATTTCTATTTAAGATTACAGAAAAGACTATAAAACTATCTTCTTTCTTACACTAAAACATATATTGTGCACTAAGATTCGGAAACCCTGCAACCGTCGTTCTCCGAAGAAGGGTTCGAAAATCATCCACACAATCTACACACAGTGCACACGTTTTCATTGTTCGCGGTATTATTTGCGTTCTTCTATGGATGAAACAGAGTGCTGTCTGTAGTCCTTCTGAGTCTGGTGGGAGCAATTATCCACAAGATTTTTCTGCCATCAAGGTACATGTTAAAAAACTTAGGCTATTTTGTTTCAAATGATATTGTTGTCCTCTTGTTTTATTTCTTCTGCCTAGTCACAACTTCGGATGTCTGAATAAATATGTGAGTTGATATGCTTAAAAATTCATTTTGGTTATGTTTTCTGGTGCGGTTGATGTAGTATGTTGCAAATAGGCAGTGAAATATGGTCTGGCTATGTATTTTGTTGAAAATATGCTTCCGTTTGGTGTAGTATGCTTACTTGACTTTTATTTGTATTCTCTGATGTCTGGGATGTGTATCCTCTGTTTGTTTCACCATAAGATTGGAGCACACTTGACTGTAGTTTGAGCAAAGTTCATGACTGTTGCTTGTGGTTATTTTAGGAACCGCATCAAGATGGCGTGCCTCAACCATTTGAGTGGAGGCGTAAGTCATTCACCCTTGATGCGTAGTTGAAATTGTTTATTTTTATTGATTCTTTTTCGGACGAGGGCCGGATGTTGGAGCAAAAGACATTAAATGGTTAAAAAAATTATAGTATTATCCTTTTTTTATTCTAAAGTTTTACTTTTCTTTACATTGTTGAATTGATTGTCTGTTCAGACATTTGTTCTAGATCTTTCCTCAAAGTTTAAGCTGATATTCTGGATATGTTTTTGGATTTATTATATGATATGCCATTCTTACTGATCTGTAGTAAATGCTTAGGTTAGGGTTGTAGAGTGATTGTTCAGTGTGGTGTCGTATAATAATGTAACATTCATTAATCGACTGTCCAGCAAATCAATTGCTTAACAACTCAAGGATCATTACAACATTTAAAATATTAACAGATGTTTGTCAAGGCGGTAGACACAATTCAAATGTGCTACTTCAAAAGTGTAGATTAGGTGTTTAGTATGGACTGATTGTGGATTATTTGTTAGGTCTTGTAAACCTATAATAATTATGCAATTAGTGTAGTGAAGTTTGTTTTTGTCTTTTTTATAAGGGCGAAGAGTATCTGAGCAAAGACTGGACTAACTCTGCCATTTAAAAAAACTGAGCAGCATGGGTGTGAAAAATTCGTGATTTTTTTTGGTTTTATTGTTAGATGTGTACATGGCTAACTTCGATTGTTAGAAAGGTGAATATTTTCAAAATTAAAGCCACCAATAATAATTTACCTTAATCTCATTGAAACTATTAATGGTAGAAACCTTCAAAATAAACGTACAAATATATGTTTGATTATCCATTTCTCCTGCAATGAATTTTCCGAAGGTGCAAGCCGACTATGACAGTTCCAAAATAATTTTCATAAATAACAAGAAAAAATCTCCCTAAGATTAAATATAATTTGGGGTCGTTAGGTAATTTTGGGACTTTTTTTTAATTTTTTTTTGGTAATTGTAAGATATTCAAATGAAATCCTTTTCAAGTGATGCGTGTAAATTTTTGAACTATTGTGAACAATATTTGTGTAATCTTAAGTTGATTTTTTAAAGTGGAGTTCAAAAAAAAAAGAACCGCCATATGAACCAATCAAAAATAATTTATACTAAAAATGTGTTAAAACTTACGAGTCAACCTTCATATACACAAGATGGTTTTAGAATTGTTGCTTTTATCCATCTTTCAATTTACATAAGGTTAAAAAAAGAACTAGTATTTTTTTCAGACAAAAGGTTTTGCATTAACTTATTATAAGAAATGTAGAGGTATTTTTGCTGTTACTTGCAATATATATATATATATATATATATATAGATATACCAAAAAAATGTTATATTTAAAGTTATTATTCGTTTGAATTGGTTAGGATCGTGCAAAAGGACATAACAAATATTACTACAAAATATTGTCTTTCATAAAAAAAAAAGAGGTCACTTAAGCCCAAAAGCATTCAGTATTTGCTCCTAAGACATAATATTTTATAAAAACTTTATTGTCGCCTTGAAAAGCTATATTAAGAATCTAGTGCAATAGTGGTTAGGCTACGAGTACAATAAGTGCCCAAAATAAGTCTTTGTTGGTAGTTTGTTAATTTCTAGTGCCTATTTGATCTCCTTTCATAAGAAAATGAAATGTCTTTTGTATTTAGATGACGCGTTCGGGGTGGGGAACCGGTAGGGCGAGAGTGCGGGTAGCCCCAGTAATAGATGGGGCGATTTGGACAATGACCACGGAAAGGGAACTGATCGTACTTTGCATATCGAATGGCAAAGTGATGGTATGAGAACTGGGAGATTCTCCCCAAACACATTAGATCGGATTAGGGACCGGCTAAACCTTCCTTTGCATCTGATGGCTTTCGATGCACGTCAGAGAAAATAGAAATCAAGCTAAAGAACTACAAATGTAGCTGGAAAATGACGAGGGACAATAAAACCAAGTCCAAAGTCACCTGGGACTTTGAGAAGGAGATGATCATTGCTTATGATGACTTCCTTATCGACATATACAGTGTAAATTCTTACAAACATCACTACAACATAAATGACCTTATGTAACATTTTGTTTGTAACACTTTTAAAATTTTGACTTTTATGTAACACTTTTGTAACACTTATGAATATGTAACACTTCTACGTAACATTTTTGTAACACTTATGAATATGTAACACCTTCATGTAATACTTTTATAATATGTAACACTTTGGATGTAACACTTTTTAAATTGTAACACTTTTAGGTAACACTTTCAAATAAGTAACACTTTTTAGGCAACACTTTTTTATAAGTACACTTTCATGTAACACTTATAAATAAGTAACACTTTTAGGTAATATCTTAAATAAAATTATATATTTATTTTATTCTAAACTAATAATCATATTTAGATTTATTTTTTTACGTGTATTTTGAAGAACTAGAATCTTTCAATAACTTATATTTTGTAAAATGATTTTTTGAGAGAAAGATTTATAGAAGTGTTACATCTTAATTATAATAAAACATTCGTAAGAAAACATAAGGATTTTCTTATTAGTTATCTAAAATAAATTTTACTAGTGATTTTTTTTTTTTTTGGTATATAGATATACACACATTGTATTTTACTAAACAACGACAACGGAATTTTGTAGCTTAACAGTTTGAATACATTTTTAAGCGTTAAAATATGGGCTTGAACCATTTTGTCATGTCTTTCATGTTCCTAAGTTTATCTTATATTTAATTATTTTTTCTATAAAAAACAACACAACAATTAATTACTTAATTTTAAAGGTGATTTTAATGTGTCCTAAAGTAATCTACAACAAGTAGAAATATAAATTGTAATTGATTTAAATGTTAATGCCATAAAATATATAGACAATAATTAGATGTAACAAATTAGTGTATATAAAATAAGTATATATATATATATATATATATATATGAGAGGATGAAATTGGAAACAAGAAAAATAAATGAAAATTTTATATGAAATTCGATAGTAGAATAAGCTAAATAAAATCAAGTTATGTTGTAGTTTGATGAAAATTTAATCTTGAGAATAGTTTATTGATGTTACGGCAAAGAAATTGGGTATATAGAGTGTTTCTTACAAAATCAGACAAAATAGTTATTACAGTCCAGTGGTTTGACCTTTACAATTAAAGATCTTGCAGGCTTACAACCTGAGTTCGAAACCCAGCTATGAAAACATTAGAGGTGGCAATTCGGGCAGCCCAGCCGGGCCGGGCCGAGCCCGATTTATTTCGGGCCTAGAAATGCTAGGCCCGGCTCGGAGGACCTCGGGCCATC
Source organism: Ajuga chamaepitys (assembly GCA_958295605.1). NCBI lineage: Eukaryota > Viridiplantae > Streptophyta > Magnoliopsida > Lamiales > Lamiaceae > Ajuga > Ajuga chamaepitys. The sequence continues at coordinate 32,413,665 of OY282502.1, read as the reverse complement.
GGGCCAAAAAAGCCCACCAATGAGTTTTTTTCTTTTCTTTTTTTATTATTTTAACCATGAAGTAGAATTATATATTGAGGCGAACTTCAATTTAATTCTCTTAAGAAAAAATAATATATTACTATTCGTTGCAATATGAAATGATATCTATTAATCTATAGGCATGTCTCAAACCCCAGATAACAATAATAATAATAAAAAAAAAAGAAGGAACGGATGATGATATATAGTTATATACTACACGTCACAAGTTATTTAGTTTTTGTGTACGTACTATACTACATGTTAAACAATTTTTCATTTTTCGACACATAATAATTAAGTGAGCATGCTTGGATCCAATTCATTTTCCATCTTCGGCTAATAAAACTGAAGAAATAGAGTATTAAGTTAGTCAAATATTTTAATTTCTCGGTAAATAGATACATTTATGCTCTGCTAGAAAAAGAAAAAAGAAAAATATGTTTCAAATAGTACACAAGACATTACCTAATTCCTAAATTTTTCTTATTCGATTAGCGAGGGGGAAAAAATTCAATTCCATCGGGCCGGCCCGTGGGCCTTTGGGCCGGGCTTGGCCCGCCAAAAGAAAAGCCCGTTCGGGTCGGGCCAAAAAAGCCCGAATTATTTCAGGCCTCTAATATGCCGACCCAGCCCGGTCTATATTTTGGGCTAAACGGGCCGGTCCGTCGGGCCGGGCCAGTTTTGCCAGCTCTAGACAACATTGAACATTTTTTATATTTTTAAAAAAAGTGTTACATAAAGGGTTATAAGTAACATATTTTTGTGTTACCTTAAAGTGTTACAATTTAAAATCTAATGTAACACTTATGAAAAGTGTTACTAAAGATCATCAAAGTGTTACTTTAGACTTTAGGTAGCACCGACAAATGCATCACCAATAAAGTGTTACCAAAAGTCTATTGTAACACCTTTCGGTATATATGTAACACTTTTCGAGTGTTACATAAAGCATATTTATGTTGTAGTGCATTTATCTTCAAATACCGTAAGCCTAAGTCTTTTAAATTATCTAAAACCGTGTACCCTAATCTCCCCTCGATCAATTTGTAGCAAGCTGATGATTACTACGGCTTCCACATGAATGGATGTCCCAACTGGGAGAAGTGCAATGATATGTGGAAGCAAATTACCTCCTTAGGTAAGGAGGCTATATCTTCTGGGGCAGGTATGTACATTGACGAGTTCGGGCAGGCCGAGGCTTCTAAGGGCCTAATTTCGGTGAGGGGAGTTCATGAGGACGCGATCGTATATCACACTCTTTGAATAAGCCCAAAACCATAGACATCTTTCCTGCTTTGATCTGTTATCTTTGTTAAATGTCTTTCTAGGGAGCTGTTGGTGCACTCGATGACACCTTGAAACCTGCCCCGTATCCTGACAGATCGTGATACTATGTGGGTGTCACGTAAGGGTACGGAATGTCAAAACATATGTGCAATTATTGACTTTGACATTTTTTTCAAATATGTGTACGCCAGATCGGAGGGCAGTGCTCACGATGCACGATTCCTAATGAAAGCTATTAAAGTAGATAATGCATTTCCATGGACACCGGTGGGTAGATATTTGAATGCCCTCATAAACAAATAAACATCTAAATAAGGCTATTTGTAAAGGAAGTTAAGTAAAAAGCATGCAGTTGTTATTCTTTCAGTAAGGTACTATTTAGCTAACACTGCCTACACAAACTACGTTGCTTTCTTGGCAACATGCAGAATGCCACGATATAATCTTCTAAAATTCAATGGAGGCCCCAATCCATAAAACACCTAGGAATTGTTCAACCACCGACATTCATAATAAATAAATATGCTTGAGCTCGCATTCGGTTGTTTGAAAACCCAATTTCAGATTCTGGCATCTGGAATGCCATGTTGTCATATTGGAAAACAACCAAAAATTTTGATAGCATGTTGTTGTTCTACACAACTTCATAAATCAAACCGGGTTTCCGGACCCAATGTTAGTGACGGATGACCAACATTATCACGTATATGAGCTTATAATTTATGGACCCTCCTTTCTGACTCAGCAAGCAATTCAACACTAAATAGCTAGGAGGAATGACATTGCAGAACAAACATGGACACATCATGTTGGCCCCCAATTAGTCTTCCATAGTTCTTTCCTCGTGAACTTGATTTCTTTCACACTAATATCGGATGTAGCACGCTTTTACTTGAATTATGTAATTTATTTTACTATCGTATTCGAATTAGTGTCCATGGATGGGCTTGTAGTACTATTTTTGTTATAATGATATGTATGGTTTCAAGTGTATTACTTCAGAATTCATACATAATTGTGTTATGCTTTGAGTAGTAATTTTATAATAAAATTTACCAAAAAATGAATAGCTGAAAAAAGACTCCGAACATCCATGTGCTCATGTGGAGTTGGAAAAATGGTAATGGTGGAGGCAAGAACACCTGCAAACATGCGCTGAGTGTTCTACATGTGTCCCCTTATGGGTCAATTCTTGGATTAAGTACAGAGCTAACAGGGTAACTTGTCAGGGTCGTAGGACACGCTGCAGATCTGATGGCTATACCGATTATAGTTCATCATTAACTGCTCATAATAAAGTATTTGTTTGCCTAGTTTATTTGGTAAGTGGTGTAGATTTACAATCTGATGCTTATTCAATATCTGGTGACATATATCTTTCTTTCCAGACAAAAAAACCCATCTCTTTGTCATGCATAAGTCGTCGAGGTTTAGATGAACAACTATAACCGACGTACTCTACATTGTAGACAATGGAATATGGGGCCTCACACGTCTTATATATATAATAGCCATAACTTTCACTAATTTTCTTTTGAAACTCCAACATGTTTTCTTCGCGTATAATTTGGACATTTGATTCTCCATCAGCCAATTCAATTTCAACTTGGGGCGCTCATTGACATCAACATGGTCAGCGAGTAACTCATTTTGTCGCTGGTGTAAGTGTCCTATTGAAGCGGGTGATGAAATCCATCAACGAATTCTTATTGGAGATGCATTTCTTGAAAAATGAATGTGAACTTTCACATCTTTGACTACTTGACATTCCAGGACAAAATACATGATTCAAATAGGCTAGGACCCACTTATCTCGCTTCTCATACATCATTGAGAGCCATTCATTATCTTCCAATTTTATCCACTGTATAACATTTTCCGAGGACTCCTCAAACTCTTAGGAGAAGAAGATTTCTCAATAGCATTCTTTATATCACTATAATGATCACGTAAAGTAAAAAAATTGATTTTCTCCGAAAATTTATTCAATATATGCTACAAAAAATAATGGTGAACTGTATTGGGGAAAACATGTGCGATAGCCTTTGATATGACAGGATCTTGGTCAGTGATAATTACACTTGGTGCACTTGCTTGAAAGGCATCCATCTACTTGTTAAACAACCAAATAAACGATTCTGTCTTCTCGCCACTTAAAATGGACAACCAAAGATTATTGTCTGATGATGGTGGTTGACCCCTACAAGAGGTGCCAAAATCATCCCATATTTCTTGGTGTTATATGTTGTATCAAAGACAACTACATCACCAAATGAACTATATGCCATCCTAGATGAAGCATCTGTCCAAAAACACCTAACCAATTTACTATCTGTGTTAGTCTCGTAGTGAAAGAAAAAAATAGTGTTATTCTCTTTTTCAGATTTGAAGAACTCGATCATTGTTTCGGCCTCAATGCTTCTTTGTTCTTCTCTTAGTTGCTTCTTGAAGTTTCTAATATCTCTTTACTAACTTACAAACTCTGATCCGCCACTATCTATCTCCAACAACCGCATTTGTTGACACGTTGGTACATTGGCTTCAGAAAGTTGTTGAGTTAAAGCTTTATTAGCAGCTGATACTTTGTGATATGAAGGTAGAAAATGTACCTTCGAAGGAGTTGCGAGCGAATGGTTATGACCTTCCATAAACATACACACGTTCCAGTTAGTACCTTTTTATCATTTGACGATTGTCATCTTTGCCTTACAATAGGTCCTCACTCTACCACGAGCTCTTTCCCATTTTTTGCTTGATGATTCACCCATTTATTGCTCTGAACAAGCTTCATTAGTGTGACCCTCTTTGAAACATACAAATTGTTTCCATATAACTTCTTTTGTTATCTTGTTCCACCTGATGTTGCTCATTTTCATGCTAAAACCAGCTTCTCGTGCATATTTGTTGTAGAAAACATATCCTTCCTCTATTGATGCGAGTTCCATCCCAACATTTGGCTTACATTTATCCGCCACTTCAGGAATATACAGATGATTATAGTTGTCGTCTTCTATCATTATAAATCCAAAAATATAATATTAAATTTTTTAATAAACATGGAAAGAGACTACATCCTCAAATTATGATGATTTAATAGACATCATCATAGATTAAGTACATATGAAGTTTGACGTTTATGTATAGAAGGCTTAAAAGCTTATGCACATTATTTTATTGTTCATATTATAATCTGGAAACATAAGCAATAGATTATCATAAACCTATAGAATTGAAGAGGTCATTATTATCATCAGATCATTATATACTCGTATCTATAGAATTTAGTTAACCTACACGAAGCCTACTACTTAAAATTCTCAATTCCAATATCATATAACCATGTAGATTGGTAGGTGTTCCCATGAGCATGCACAAGTCTAATATCCACTGCTGAAGTATTTTTAGGCCAAGCACATAACACCTAGTCATTGTCTTTGTTCTAAAAGTCCTCACCTACCACCGACTATATCCCGTCTAAGCATTAGACGGTGATTTACTACCTATATTTTTTTTTCGACTCCTCCCACTTAGTCCCGGTGAACCTCACCTAGACCCCAATGGGCGTTAGACCTAGTCTGCATATCGACTAGTACCAAGCGTCTTTTAGGACATTGCTCAATTTAGATGTAGAAAACATGCTTTCAAGCTCCACTAACCAATGTTCTAAAAGATGGTAGATGCTAGTCGGATGGAAGGTTAGGGTCGAACACTTAATCGAGATAAACAGGATCTAGGCGGGGAAAAGACCGGGTAATAAGAAGTAGGCGGTCGATGACAGTGAAGAGTTTAGGCCTAATCGAAATTAGATGGGGAGTTTTATAACATAGTATAATTCTAACACCAGTGATGCTATTCAATGACCATTATAATACATATATATGTTTACAAATTGTTGTAGTACTCACATCCACTTAATATTCCCCAATAATTTGCATGGCCTTTCACAAATTTAATGCATATCTTTCATGCTATATATAATCATAGAAACGGTCATTGTTATATTCAACGTAGTTTGCACGATCTCGTCCTCCTAATTAAATCTCAAAAACATAAAAGTTATTACCTATTTAATTGAAGATGAGAACAAGAGCGACTATAGTCTGATGTTCTCTAGAGCAACCCAATAAAATTATGAGATATCGACGACAAACGGTGATGTTAGGAGAATGGAGCAGTCTAACTACCAATTGGAAATCGACGGCATCGTAGGGAGTAATTTAAAAACTGGTGAGAAATTAACGACAACGCAATGTTTCAAAGGGTGGAGGTTCTGTATTTGTGGGGTTTTGGGAGACGTAATTCTATTGGACTTTTAAACCAGGATTACTTATACACACACACACACACACACACACACACATATATATATATATAAACAGGCGTGAAGAGTGGAAAGATAAAAAAAGCTAGAATTTAGCCAACGTGGCAGCCATCTCATGTTCACTCATATTACGCTAATATTTAGTTATGCAAGATATCAATTCTCTCTGTGTGTGTATGTGTATGTATATATATATACACACACTGCATGTCTAAAACTTTTGGTTCCCTTAAAGTTTTGGGCCTAGGCGTTGCCCTTCCGACACATGCTTAGGATCGCCCCTGAAAATCGAACCTATTGAACTGGAAAAACCGTTTCCTGTTTTAAAAACTTTTTAAATATAATTTTTAAAAATAATAATGAAAAATAAATATTTTATTTATTCTCATATCTTTATTTATTATAGATGTATATTTCCTAGTCCTTTAAATCTTATTATTTTTCAAATACAACATATATTATTTCTACGGAAATATAATATAATATAATTTAAAAATCTAGTTAGTTATCATTACCATCGAATTACCGGTTAAATCGATTGAACCGCAAAACGGTAGCAAGATCGGCTCGATTAGCGGCTCTATTCAGCAAACACTGAGAGTGTGTTTGGCTGCTCATCTCAATATGTGAATTATTAGAACATAATGAACTTTTGAGGAGATAAATACACAACATAGGTTGATGAATATTGTGTTTGCTTAGAATGATTTGATATGTTAACTTTAATGTAACCTTGTTTTGTGGTTGACTTATGGAATCCAACCCCTCATGAGATCCATTCAACCGGATGGGTGAGTTTAGACAGATGGACTTCTAACAAAAATAGAATTCCCAACCTGTCAATAAAAAATATTAATAATTGGGTTAAAACTTATAATAATGCCTTAAACCACCAATGAAAGGGTTTTGATTCGACATAATGTCAATCGAACACTAGTTCTCCGTTTTAACCGTCGATTAGAGGGGCAAGGCAATCTCAACCGTTGAGTTAATTCTCGGTACTCTTGCATATTCTAGGTTTTTAAGCTGTCCTGCTGCTTCTGCTCCAAAGGCGTCCACCGACTCTCTTTCTCTCTCTTTTCCCCTGTTACACAGCAATTCGGGGATTTCATACGGAGGGTGAGAGAAAGGAAGGGCCCAACTGCAATTATGGCAACGCCGGAAGTTCCTCTTCGCTACGTTGGAGTTGATCGAAGTTCCGCTGCGTTCCGCCTCATGAAACAAATGGTAATACTTGTCTGCTGTTTGATCGAGTCCATTCATAATATCTTTCTTTTATTTTCTTATCTCTTATGTCTTGTGTAATTATGAATGTAAAATCATGTCTCCAAGCGACAAATCAAATGAAAATGGATGCAACATATCCAGCTCTGCTCCTCAACTCAATACTTTTTGGCACATATTTTCGTGCTAGGGATTTAGTTTTGATGTCGTTCACATGATGCTACACAGTTTTTGAAGTATGCCAATTTGTTTTAGGCTGCATTGACACTCCAGTGTTGTTGCATTCTAATATATCTCTTGAATTTTCATTTACCTGTTTATCTTTGTTTAAAGGGTACTGTGCCCATTGATAATGATATGTATATTGCAATTTTATGTTCAGTATATTGACATTTCAGGCTTGTTGATGTAAATGAAAACATTCTGCAGAAACGAGGATTTTAATCTCAATTTTGTGTAGTTGGTGTAGTGTGAATGACTGTTAGATGCCTAATGTAATGCTTGTTCAGGGATGGGAAGAAGGAGAAGGGCTTGGTAAGGAAAAGCAAGGTATCAAAGGATATGTCAAGGTGAAAAACAAGCAGGATACTTTAGGTTGCCTTTCTTTGCCCTCTCATTTTCTATTAGTAACATAGAGTTTTATGTGATTTTTCTTGCACTTCTGTTTCATTAATTAATGGAGGATTCAATTTTGTGCATATAGGTATCGGCACAGAGAAGCCAAATGCATGGGCTTTTGATACCACCCAATTTGACAGTATCCTCAAGAAATTGAAAGTGGTAAATTTCATCACTTCATTCTTTAATGGTATTTTTTACACCCCCCCCTTCCAATGTGACTTCTGATTGTATGTTCTTCATTGTATAATTTGGCAGCAAGCAGTTGATATCAATAAGGATGAGGGTATGGACATGTAGAAATTTGACTTGGTTTTTCAGGTCCATGTTGTAGTGTGTTTAAACTGATAGTGTGGTTTCCATTGCATCAACAGCAGATGAATCAAACGAAAATAAATCAGCCGAAAAACCCAGCCCCTCTAAGGGAAGTCTAGATGCAGTTGTTAAGTCTACTCGACCACAAGGAAGGTGAGGCTATTATTATCATTGATGCCTTTTTCCTCGACTGCTAAAATAAATTACTTTGACTTCATATGAAACTTCATATTTTATATTCAGGTATAAGAAAAGAGAGAAGGGGAAACTTGTAAATGCATATTCTTCCAAAGATCTTGAGGGAATCCTTGTAAGTATGGTTTAGAAAGATTTTTCCACATTCCTGTTAAATATACTGCCGCATCAATTTCATAGTCACTGATTGGGATAAGATCATGTTATTGTCCTGATTCTTTTGCTTCTTGCTGATATTTGGAATAAATTATGTTATTAATGTTAGAAATATTGGTGAACATTCAAGTACTATATCAAGTTTGATCCTATATAATGGTGTGCGAGGTTTTATACTGTTATACGTAAAATGAGTAGACATGCGATTGAGAGTTATATTTTATATATATTAATTCATCATGCTAATTGCAAGAAGTGGAACCTTCTTGTAGCTTTAGAGAGAACAGAAAATAAGGAAAGGACATAACTAAAAATCTCACTCATCTTTCTAATTCCAGAGGTTCATTAATTTTAAGAAACTTTACTTTTCTTTTCCAAACTATTGTATACTGCTCAGTTGGACGGACAGGAAAAACATAGGACTATTGAGGTAGATTAGCTTGGTTGATGAGTTTGGAGTATCTTGATTCTGGGGATAATTCAATAACATGACATGTTATTACTTTCTGTTTGTCCTGTCCTTCTATCATTGGTTGATTCCCTACCTAACGCAGTGGTGAATGTCAGATCTGATTCTTTTCCAATTAAACTAAAGGAGCTTTACTCTTCGCTCTTAATCTTATGTTAAATATAATAACTAGGATGACTGTTCCAGGTAAGTAGAGCTAAGTCTCCCGAGACTTGTTACGCTCAGGAGGAAGTCTCAGAGGATCCAAAATCACTCCAGATCATTCTTCCCAATATTGAAGGTAATTTGTCATCCTTAAATACTTAAAGCTTATATTACACGTAGTAACCACTCTTCTACCTAATTTCTGGTTATGGCATTCATGTCATTAACTACTTGATGAGCTCATTGTTCGATGAACATCTGCATTTCAGCACCATGCAGCTCTGATTTGGTTGCTTTGCTCACATGTTTGAGAACATCATGATGCTTACTCTACATTGATGGCCTTATTTTCTTCTAGATTGATGTGACTCATTTTCCAGCCATGCCAAGCCTCATTTGAGACTATAAATGTACACTATTGACCTTACAATCTTTGCTAGTACTTTTGGCTTAATAAATACACATTCACTATTATGTCTATTACATTGATGAAGTCAACATACATTGATGACATATCAATCACAGAATGTGAAGATCACTTCCAAGCTTAAATTGGAGATTGAATGTTAAACTATAATTCCAAGTGGACTTGAATTAAAAGCTTGAACATGAGTTTACTTCTGGATGATCTAATTTACAATATATGTGACTAAATAAGAAAGTCAAGAAGCTTTATTACTTGTGAAAACATGATTTGCTTGCGAGCTTTTTACAAATGTTTGTCCACTGTCTCACCTTTCAAAGACCTACTGGTTATATAAAGTAGCTTTCTATCAGAATGAATTCATTGTCGTTTATGTTTGTGATCTATGGTTTGTTATGTATCATGTCGTAGAAAATATTCAAGATCTTCCACCAGAATGGTGGGGACACAAATTTGGGTTTATTGCCGGAGGTATGCTTGGTGCTGAATCTCGAAGAAAGAAGTCACTTAACGATAGAAATTCATTTAATGAGGAAGATCAAGAGAATCTTTACAAACTTGTCCAGGTATGGTTTGTTATATAAAATTTGATATTATCATGATATCGTCAACTAGGAGATTCTAGACTATGTCTAATTGAGTAGGCACAAAGCATAGCTGTCAGGCGCGAGGCACAGATGTTTTTGAGGGGATCGCCTCAGCACCAGAAAGGCGGGCGCGGTACCGGAGGCGCGCGCCTCTGTGTGCCTCCAGCGCCTCTTCTCTCCCTTAAGAGGCGCGCCTCAGGCGTGCTTTAAGTACATCAGCCCTTTTCTGCATCTTAAAACATGTTTTCTTTAAAAAATAAGGGCACCCTTTTATTATTTTTTTAATATATTAGCACTTTCAGATATTTTGGCCATTTAATATATCTAGGGTTTCATTAATTTAAAACACAACTACATAACGTTCTTCTCCATAAAAACCTCTACTGCTCGTTGTTGCCTCCCTCTACTGCCCCCACGGAGACCGCCGCTGACTGCCGCTCCGCCGCTGACCGCCGCCGACCGTGATTATTTACTTTTTTAATGCTTATTTTAGCCTAATAATGAGTGGAAGTCATGTGTTTAACTATAGATAGTTTCTTTTCGGTTTTCTGGATGCTGCGTCCAAAAGGCGCGTGCCTTGCGCCTCTGGCGCCACCAGGGCCGGTGCGCCTCGCGCCCTAGACAGCTATGAGGCGTGGAGTTGTTTCCCATGGCAGAACGTTCTTATAGTATCACTGTGGTCTGATTTTTATGTTGAACCTAAACTTGATATATCTTCTTAAGAATAGATTGGTTTCTAATATACATAAAATTAGTTTCCTGATGCCCTACGAAGGATAAAATGAATAAAAAGAATTAAATTAGATTGTCTGCATGGAAGATTATTGATGAGTATAAATTAATTGCTGGTTATTAGTTTGTGATTAGGTGTACCCATTAGCTAGGATAATTTAATCCCATTCAATTGAATTGTTTGATCGATGATTGTGGCCAAGGATTCTAATTGCATCTCTTTATAAAGGATTGCAACTTCTGCTGTACAGTAATAGTTGTACACATCATTTTACATACATCTTCTAGAATCAAATTGGAGACCCTTCATTCACCCATAATTCTAGTATGATTTCTTATGCTTACCTGAAATATTTATTTTTTGTCTATATCTAGCCTACATTTTTTTTAGTTGTATTTTGGCCTGCTTCTTCATCGTTGGAGGACAATGTAGTAAATGTGCTAAGTCTATTAAATGCTTTCTAGTAATACTGGATTAAGTTGTGGGTGTTGGATATGGATGATGATGGGTGGGAATGCAAGTCCTTACCTGCCATAGGAGTAGACTTATATAGAACCTAAACATGGTGTAAAGACTCTTAAAAGAACGATATGCAAATTATCTTGCTTAAGCAAGATAATATCAGAAAATCCCTCCTTGTGTGATGGGGCAGCTTGCTGGATTTGAAATGTTAACTGGTACTCTTCTCTAATAAATACCGATACTATGTTATGAACTATAAAGTAGAACAGGGAATGAATAAGTTAAAGATCTAACTTGCTTCTGTCATTTGGCTTATGCCTGTAGGTGCTCTGTTGATTACATTGGATACTTATTTATATTGGTGATATGAAATTAAAAGATAAAGAAAGGAGGAACCTCTCTTATCAAAAAAATAAAATAAAAAAATAAAGGAGGAATCTCTCCAATATCAAATCAAAATATCTCATTAATATATCATTCTAATCTCATAATTATGTCTCTTGATTAGTCCCTCTCAAGTTGAATGTATTTATCTGATTGAAGTATGCAATTTAAAAAATATTGGATGATATTCTTTTTGCAAAGTTAGATGTATCATAGTTTGGCAGTTGAATCCATGATGGAGGTTGGAGGGATGTCCCTCTAGAATCAAATTAATATATTTAAATGGTATAAAAGTTGAGTAGTTATTCTGATCTTCAATTACATCAAAGAATAATTATTTCTTTGAGGTTTGTCGGCATAGGGTGAAAATTTTGTTTGTGATCTCCTATCTTTTTTTGTTTTCTTGTAATCGTCAATAATGTTAACTATATTATTATCAGAGGGAACCAACTCGTAAGCATAATATAATCCATACGATGTAATGTTTTTGGACAAAATTTCCGTATCTGTGACTGCAGAAAAGTGTTGATTTAAGAATTGTACATACAAATGACTTAGCTGGACATTAGAATCACAAAGAAAGCATCTTGATCTTGCACAATATAATATGTGGATGCTCGTTATTTGTTGTATGCATTTTCAGGACAAGGCAACATCTGGTAAACAAGGGCTTGGTATCAAGGATCGTCCAAAAAAAATTGCAGGCTGCTATTTCCAAGGGAAGAAGACTAACCTCGGTGACAGTGATGGCGAGGATTCTTCTGATTCACATTCTACAATGAAAAGGAAACGTGTTGAGAGTTCAGAGGCAGAGGCGGGTGTTAAGCCGAAGCCTAAACTTAAGAAGTTATGTAGGCAGCTTCTTCAACAGGTTACTTCCCTGATATTCCCAGGATAGTTCAGATCTATTAGTTTATTACTTTGCTGACTTGCTTCTTACTACAGGTAGCTGGAGAGTCATTGAAACTGAAGCAGCTGAAAGCACTTATCGATGAACACTCACCAACATTTTCCAACTTATCTTCAGAAGAGGCGCTTTCCCTTTTAAAGCAGAAGGTACATTTTGCATCTCTATAATCTTGGTTTATTTTAGGCATTGTTGTGACAAAATTTTGTATTGCCAGTTCATTTTAAGCCTTGTTTAGCGAGAACTAAAGGGGGTGTGTAGGGTTGAAAATACTTGTGCTTAAAAAAAATGTGATTTAAATTGATTTTGTTGGAAAATCAGAATTAGGTGGTGTCTGGAAATAAAGGTTTTTTTTGCATGGAATCCTCTTGAAGTTTGTTAATGCCAACTTTTTAGAATCATTTTATAAATGATTTTGGAAAGCAGATAAAATGAGTTTGCAAACACACAATCAATTTTACTTGGCAAAAGTGATTTTTGGCAAACCTTCTAATTCTGGTTTTGTTGCAGCTTGAAAACAGTGATAAATTTTCAGTTAAGGGGAAGAAGGTATCGCTGGCAAAAAGAAGCTGAAATTGTTGTGGTACTTGGATCCACCTGTACGATGTATGTTTACATTGCCATTGAGCAAATGATACAGATATTTATCTCAATGACTGGTAGAACACAGCTGCTCATGGACTCTCACACCCGATCAAATCCATAATTGAGTAGTAGGCATATAGTGTTATTATAAAGAAAGAGTTGTTATTCGGTGTAGTAAAATTGAGCTGACAGCCGTGATTATTAGAAACTGAAATTATTCTTTTACAGGATTAGTGCTGGGTGGCTTCAATAGAAAGGGTTTGTAACGTGCAGTATCTTGTTTTCTCCGTTGGAGTTTTTAGATATTTGCATGTAGTCATTAAAATTGTGATTTATGTCCTGAAAGTACCAAATTTTGTCGCGTCTACCTAGCGTCTTTGTTATATGTAATTGGCTTGTACAATTTTCTTTCCTATGTACTTGGTCAGAAAATCGTATCCATGGAAGTAAAGAGCCTCTAATTCTGCTCTATAACCACTTTGAATCATCACGGAAAGCTCCTCCTTGTAGTGACCCTGTAAAGGCCACATCCTTATCAGAACAAGTCCACGAGGGAAAACATTTAAAGTTGAAATAAAAGGCATATAATAGTATAATTAGAATTGAGAATACTTTGGTGAGAACTTTGTTAAACGATTCTGGGGGCAAAATTTGTTTAGAAACATAATTTATTTGTTTACTTATTTTTTATTTATTCGCGGAGGGAGCATATGAATATTAATTAAATTCAGGTTACTAAATTAAAATCACTCAATTACCCGATCCATAGTACCCAATTAGAGACTTAGAGTATAAAAATAGGGTATGAGAGAAGACTGATAGGGGTATGAGGGACTTCACTCTTTTATATGCTTGCCCTAGAGGTTTGTATATATTTTCTTACAATTAATACCTCAACAAATGCAATTTGTAGGTTTTAGAAGAAATTTCGAATTTATTATTGTTGTTATTCATATTCTTTTAATTCTTTTAATCCCTACGATATATGTATACTCTTGCTGGATCACAGTTTTGGCTGCATTTACCTGCAAGGTCTCTGAGGCCTCCAAGCTTTTAGCAATTTGATGGTCTTTTGGTTTCAGAGGAATCAAAGATTCTTCTGGTATGAGCTGCTTGATATCATCCTTCCGCAATCCAAGCCACCTTACATTGCAAGCTGATTTATAGGAAATCGGTCCCTTTCAGTTCTCAACCAAAAACAGAGAAGAAAAAAAGAAAAAGAAAAAAACACAGGATACTCAAAAAGCGCAGAATGCATCACCATATCGGTATGCTTCAAGACCCATTGTAATACTTCCAAACTTGAATGTACATAGTATTGCCAATCCAGCTGGGTTCCTTCATAATTTGAGAAGAGAACAGTGAGTACAGACTCATACAAGTAACTGTATATAGATTAATCATCATGCTTACCAGTCAACCAGTCCTAGAATTGGCAATTCAGGAAACTCTCTACTCATTCGATGAAGAAGAAACCTGCTAATGACATTGTAAGCACTTGCGAGTAGTAAGGTTCACCATGATGGCTGTCAGAACATCAATATTTACCTTGTTCCAATGTCTGGATATCCTTTGGCTGTGATGAGAATGCAGGGTATATGATTGAATACTCGATCTTCAGCTAGCCTCTGGAATATGGCATGCTGTACAATCCGTAGTTTTCAATAGCTTGCTATCTACAAAGTGAATGAGAACAAACAGCAATACCTTCTCCACTACTATGATATATCTAGCATCACTCTTCATCACCAAATTTTCTAGCAAATGTAGGTCCCCCGAGATAGCATAACCAGAAGATCCACAAGCAGAACAGTCAACAACATCTTGGTTTGGCTCCTTCTCATTATATTAAATAAACAAATAATTAGGACTTATAAGACTGAAAGTTAGACCTGAGCAAAATGCATATTAAACTTCTTGAACTACATATTCCTGTCAATTACCTTCACTTAAAGAAAGAGCACTCATCACATAGATTTGAATGATACTTTTGTATATACCTGAAGCAAGAGACGGCCAGCGACTGCTCCTCTGCTTGTAGCAATGATACCAAGACTATATCTGCTGCATCTCAGCAATGCCACCAAATCTGCCTTGAATATAAATGAATGGAGGACACTAATTAGGAGCTTTGTTTGCAGCTAAGAGAAGAAAACTGAATAATACCTATAAAGTTTAATGTCTTAAATATGTGCTACTGTAAGCAGGATGTACTGCATTAAATCTACCATATCAGGAAAATATAAAAGGCAAAACTGCTAAAATACTTTAATGAAAGCATAAACAATTATTGACCTTGGATAGTCCGATTAACCTGTGATTGAGACGTAAAATACTGCGGTGAATTGCACAGTAATTTGTAAAACAACTCCCTTTGAGTTACTTTCTTTTCTTGAACCAGAATCTGATAACACATCTCCATCACCTTCCACACTTCATACACCCCAAAAGATTTTCAAATAAACGAGGAAAAATAAATAAATTAATCAATAAATAGGCCATTAGCAGAATAACGGAACGAAATAGAAGCAAATTAATACCTCTAATAAAAGAAATACTGCTATTTTCATTCATCAAAGATTTCGTACAAAATGAATGAGAGAGAAAAATCCTCGTGCTTTCAGTAAGTAATCCTCGACTGACTCTGCTATTGCTCATTTTCCTGCTGATCTGTTGGCAGATCGATGACTAATTTCAGTAAATAATGACTTAATTTAGCTGGTTTTCTTTTTCTCTGTGAATGATCCCTTTTTCTTCTTCTTCTTCTTCTGTTTATTAATATAAGGATTCAGGATGCTTGAATGTTCCAAAAATCACTAAAAAGAAAATTTACAAACCAGCAGCAGATCTGATACTGATGGTGTCGATGAATTCAGATTTCGCAGGAAACTAAGGATCGCAACTTCGATACGAGCTCTAACCTGAAATTGAAAAAGAAAACAGAATATTCGAATAAAACCTAGAGTTCAAATAACCTGCAATAACCCAGTGAAGATATACTAACCTCAGAAGGATGAAGGATATCGGCATGGCAAAGGTGTTGATCGGAAAAGAAAATAGAGTTCTTCAACAGATCTCCCATTTTGTCCCGGCGATGAAGGAAAATAACGGATGATGTTTGAAATGAAGAGATTATATAAGCTGGGCTTGGGCTGTCCTTATGGGCTTACTGTTGTTACTGACTATCGAAAAGATTTGAGTGGATCCAATCCAATAAAAAATCTATGATCATAACTAAGAGAAATGGAGAATTTGAAATTGAATAAAATAATCTGTACTGGCAGATATTTAATGGTATAATATCAAATGTTGTAATTTGTAGTAGAGGAGGTCTTTCGTCCCTCACATCGGTACAATTCGAATTACGAATAAAAATATATTTGTATTCATGTCTAAAGGTCCATTTAGTTGCAAATTATCAATGACAATGGTAATGAGTATGAATGAGGGATCAATCATACTATGGAATGAAACTGGGGAAATTGTTTATAAAAAAGGGTAATGATTAACTTATTTATTATGTACCAAAATGGGAATGAGTCATCATTCATTCTCATTCCTTACCCCTAAACCTCCCAACCAAGCGGGCCCTAAATGTATTACACTCCCAACCAAGCGGGCTTAAATGTATTACACGTTCTTGGTAAAGATATCATAATTAAAATGTATTAATTTTTATGCTTGAAGGTATCACTTGTTATGGATAAATATAATGCCTTTATCCAGAACAAGTGATTGCACTGTACAACTGGTGTACATGAGACTTTGCGTTTGTATTAACAATATTAATCAAAATATATGCTTGATAAAAATATTTTTTTAAATCATAATAATGGGGTTTTTTAAATTATAATCATTATAGGCAAGACAAAGCATTATGCATGATATTTCAGAGATTTTGTAACTTTCGTCGTTTCTAATTATATTCGATTCACGATACTATATAAATTTGAACATATTTTTACGTTTGATAAAATCTAATTCGACTCTAGCTCGAACTAAATAATTTAAAGATGCTAAAACAAATGTAAAATTGTCAAACTACTTGAGCTCGACTCGTGTTTGGCTTGATTAAAGCTCGTTCAAACTTGATTTTATTAATAATAAAACAAGCTCAAACATTATATTAAAAGTTAGATAATATTATTAAATAAACTTGAACAACAATACATTCGACTCCACTCAAGTCATTTAACCCCTGCTTTCATATATTAGTTGTTTTATTGGAGCAAATTATAGAACAAGTTTATACCATTGGAACGAGACAGATGTCTGTTTCCGAAAAAAGGGTGGTTAGAACGAGTATTCCTATGGGAAGTTATGTCCAATTACTTAAGAATTTCAATTAAGATGCCAATGATGTGAGGTAAACTAAAGTTTTAATTGAATATATAACTTCTGTTACAAAATTTTTCGATTACCTCTAATTAATTTCCGATTGGACGTTAGGTTTTTACCCCTAGATTTATTTTTCGATTCCTCCTCATCTAATTATGTCTATGTCTCGATTAGCCCCGCTAGGCTGTACATACCGCCTAGCGACAATTTTACAACTTTTTATATAAAAGGGATCTTTAACATTCTCTTCATTATTTGACTGGCAGCTTTCAGTCTGAAGACTTAAAATGGTGACACTTATCAGAAATAATTGTTCCAAGCTTGGTTGTGGAGGGCCTATTTAGAAGAAATAAGACAAAGATGAATTGGGTGTAGCCGTCTAAAGAGACTTTGGTGATACAAGTTGGATGACTTACAACTCAATCGGCGACTCACATATGATGTTATTGTCGAGGTTGTGCATGTTATGAAGTGGATTTTGGTCCATCCCGTGGGTTACAATTACTTCGAAGGAACGTACTTGCAAGCAGGAAATAATCTTTATCAGTTCATAGATTGCTTCTGTTGTATATATATACTATTTACATATTATTGTCTATGTCACGCATGTAATAAAATCTCGACTACATTTAATGTACGCAGCGGAATAATAAATCGAGAATATTGATCGTGATTTATAATTGAATTAAACGTTGAGCATAAATTACACTAAAGTTGGAACAACTTACTTGTCGCGTAATTGATCGGACTGAATTGCGCGACTGAATTCACCACTTCAGGTATCCACGCGTATGCCGTCCCGCCGCAGGAACTATCATCGGTACAATCGTTCAATAAGTGATCGCTAGGAAATCACTTATTGAATTCTACGTGCTTCTATATTTTTATCTGATAAAAATCCTTTATTCTCTACTATATAGAGAATATGTATATATAGTACCATATAACCCTAGGTTTATGGGCCTAATTGTCTGCTTAATTAATTAATTAGTCTAACTTTATTAATTAATAAAGCCACATATCCTAATTTAGTCCATATCTTTCAATCTCCCACTTGGACTAGCATTAGATATAATTTGAAACACTAACCTTGTACCCTTGAGCGGAACAACAATACACATAAAGTGTGACCCTTCAGGCCCCCATTATCGACGATAATCTGATTAAAGTCTGCACAAAACTCCTAGACTGCGTTGCGCAGCGAACTCGATATATGAAGGACGTTTACGTGAATCTAGTAAACAAACCTTTATATGAAGTTTATGTAATATCCCTTCATTCACGAACCACCCGATCGAGCCTAGGATCTGCCATGTGTCTATCCAAATAGCTCAATCATTTTTCTTATCTTTATTATATGACACATTCGATCATATTCAATTACTTTAATTGAATACATCTTTTGCATTGGCCAATGACTTTATTGTCAAATAATATAGAGAAATATGAGTGTTCTCTCGAGTTTCAATCGAGGAATGAATCCCATTCTTGGCTCAACTACCATTTCTATTTGCCTCATGATGAACCCAACACAAGACGTGTCTTATCCTCCTTTGGGAGGCAAGCGTTGTACTTGGTCAAAGTTCATCACTTAACAAACAAAATGAGTATTGACCTCAGGTCAAAGGATCATTACATACTCCACACACTAATAAACCGTAGACACTGAAAACAAACGGTTTAATAGTAGGGTATACCAGTACTCTCCAAAGTACTCATGTGTCCATCACGGATATCTAATATCTCGTAGTTATGAGACCTACTACATTCTCTGAGAATGTGATGCAGACCAAATGCTAACCTATCGCGTGTCATCAATATCCCATTCTTGATGACCATCAGTTATGGCAATTTTAGAATCATACTATATCATTTATGTCTCACACCATAAATGACAGTCATGATTCAAGGAAACAGTTATAAGAATAATAACAAACCATCAAAATAATTATTCTAATAAATGCATAAACTCAAAAGACAATCAAAATGTCATAGAATGCGATCAAGAATGAATGTCTCAAACGTAAGGTTTCTAAGACATGCATTCTATAAACTCCCACTGAATCAAAGCCAACTACCAATGTGACAAGCTCTCAAAGTGCTTGTTGTGCCTTGCTATACACAACTGTTTGGTTGAAGGATTAACCAAGTTATCATCAGTGAATACTCTATCTAACTTCACATCTCCCTATCTATTATTCTCCAATCAGATTATATCTACAGGGAATATGCTTGTTTCTATTCATGGCTCTCGGTCCCTTTTGCTAGAGCAACCGCACTTACCGTTGTCACAATACAACGGTATTGCACTGCTGGCACTTGGAACGACACCTAGTTCTTTTACGAACTTTAACAAAGCAACAACCCCTTTTGGCACCTTCAGATTTAGCAATATACTCCGCTTCAGTGCTGGAATCGACAGTTCTACTCTGTTTGGAACTATTCCGTTTCACTGCACCACCATTTAGAACGAAAACATATCCAGACAAAGACTTGAAGTCATCATGGTCCGTTTGGAAGCTAGCATCAGTATACCCAGTAACTGATGACTCTAGCTGCCCACCATAGACTTTAAGAAATATTCTTTAGTCCTGCTAAGGTACTTAAGAATAGTCTTGATAGTTCTCCAGTGTTTCTCACCGAGATTTTGCTGAAACCTGATCTTTCACGGATTGTAACATGGAACGATTGCTCCCCATTATCAGTATATCATTGACATATATGATAAGGAAGACATCATTTCCATTCTTACATTTACTATAAACGCATGGATCCTCTTTGTTTCTGACAAAATCAAACAATTTGATAACTCTGTCAAAACAAATATTCCGACTCCTAGATGCTTGCTTGAGTCCACAAATGAACTTCTTTAACTTGCATACTCCACTCGGCTTTTCTTTGGATACAAAATCTTCAGGCTGTGACATATACACAGTGCCTTCGATTCTCCATTGAGAAACGCGGTTTTAACATCCATTTGTCAAATGTCAAAGTCATAGTATGCAGCTATTGCAAGTAATATCCTAATGGACTTGATGTTAGTGACTGGCGAAAAGGTTTCATCATAGTCAATGCTCTTGCGCTGACTATAACCCTTTGCCACCAACCTAGCCTTGTAGGTTTGTACCTTGCCAAATGCATCTCTCTTCTTCTTGAGGATCCATTTGCAGTCTATGGGATGAGCCCCATCTGGCAAATCAACTAGTTCCCGGACTAGATTGAGGTACATCGAGTCCATTTCAGATCTTAAGGCAGCCAGCCACATCTTCGAATCGGTGCCCGACACCGCTTCGATATAGGTCTTAGATTCGTCGTCTTCTAAATCAACTTCATCATCTTGGTTCTCAACCAATAGATTTAGTCTTTCAGGTGCACGCCGATTTCTTTGAGGCCTATTGAGTTGGTTTTGCGTTGGTTCATTCGGTTTATTATGATCGTGAGTTGGATTTCAACATTTTTTGGATATTCTCAAGAATTTCACTATGATTCTCTTGAGGTGAGACTGATACTATATCTTGTCTTTGATGCATCTAATTGTCTTGTTTCCCCTCCCAATAGATCATCGAAAACTCCCACTGAGTTCTTGTCCACTCCATTAGACAAGACCTCATCCTCTATGTTATTTTGTGTTTGTTGAATCTTTTCAAGATCTACCTTGCTGTGACCTTGTTCCTCGGAGATATAAATATCTTCAAGAAACGCCACATTCTTGGAAACTATCACCTGGTGATCTCCAGGGCAGTATAATTCATATCCTTAGTTTCCTGAGGATATCCACAAAATAGCATTTCTCACTTTTAGTCTCCAATTTATAGTCGTCATCTTCTTAACAAAAGCAGGACAACCCCAGGTCCGCATATGATTAAGACTCGACTTCTTGCCACACCATAACTTATATGGTATTTGCGTGATCGATTTAAGAGGAACTCTATTCAGAACATAACCAGCGGTTAGTAATGCATAACCCCAAAGGAATAAGGGGAGACTTGTGAAACTCATCATGGATCGAACCATATCTAATGAAGTTCGATTTCTCCTTTCGGATACTCCATTCATCTGTGGTGTACCTGGAGGTGTTCAGTCTGACCGGATTCTATGTGATTTCAAGTAATCAAGAAAATCTCTGCTTAAGTATTCCCCTCCTCGATCTGATCAGAGAGTCTTAATACTTTTCCAAGTTGTTTCTCAACTTCTAACTTAAACTCCTTAAATTTCTCGAAGGCCTCAGATTAGTGTTTCATGAAATACACATATCCATACCTTAAAAAATCATCAGCGAAAGTTATGAAGTACGAATATTCGCCTATTGCTTAAGTTGGAACGGTCCGCACACCGCTGTGCGGACCAACTCGAGCACAACCTTGGCACGTAACCCTTTTCCTAGAAAGTGGTTAACTTGTCATCTTTCCTTTGAGACAAGATTCGCAAGCACCATATGATTCGAAATCAAATGATGTGAGATAGTCTAACTTTCTCAATCTTGCGATTCTTTTCTCATTGATATAACCAAGTCTACAGTGCCACAGGTAGGTTTTATTATCCATATTACTTAGCTTGGGTCGTTTGTTCTTGTACATTAAGAATATTTTATTTACATTCAAGCATATATAATCCATTCGAAAGAAAGACACTTCTTTAAAACAATCCATTAAGCGAAACACGCATTTACTGTTTGCAAAATAGAAAGAAAAAGTCATAAATGTCTAATATTCGAATGGAAATAATATTCTTTGAAATCTTAAGAACAAAATATCAATTATATAAATCTAATTTATATCACGAAGGAAGATCTAATATAGTCTAATTTTAAAGTACAAAACAAACTATCTAAGCTCTCATCCAATGCACCATGTGCTTTGCAGTCTCTCTTCCAGTGCCCCTTCTCATTGCAGAACATGCATTCATCCTTTGGTATTCTCGGCTTCTTTTGAACCCCTCCACTCTTAGGCATCAAGGCTGCATCCTTAGATGCTTTCTTCCCCTTCTTCTGCTTATTCTTCTGTTTGGAAGATCTCGCAGAAGAGCTCACCATGAGCATAGAGTTGCCTTTAGAAGTAGATGATTCGTAGGTCTTGAGCATGTTGTGAAACTCTGACAGTGTTGCCTTCGTGTTGCTCATGTTGAAATTCATTATGAAGTTTTCAAATGAACTTGGAAGAGACTGCAAAATCAGATTTATTGAGACACTTGAGGGTAGCTTCGTTCCAATCGATTCCAACCTCTCAATCAATCCGATCATCTTCAGTATATATTCAGAAACCTAGCCCCCATCATGAAGCTTACACTTGAGAAGATCTCTGAGTATCTCATACTCCATGGTCTGAGCTTTTGAAGCGTACAGACTCTCCAAGTGTTTCAGCATCTCATAAGGGAACATGCTCCAATGTTGCCTATGCAGTTCAATACTCATAGCGGACAACATTAAGCATTGAGCTGATGTGACATCCTCAACATGTTTCTTATGAGCTTCTTCGTCAAACGTAGCGTACTCAGGAGAATTCTTGTCAGGGATGACACTGAATGGTTTGTCCAAGACATACTCAATCTCGTCTTGCCTTAGCACCAATCGCAAACAACGGAGCCAATCCGTAAAGTTTGACCCAGTCAACTTGTTTGTTTCCATCAAACATTTATAAGCCAAAACGACATTTTATCTGACGAGAAAATAATAAAATGGAAAAATAAATCAGAATAAAGTAAATAAAGATCACATTCGTATCACTAATCAAAATAAGAGTTTATCGTAATGATTAGCTC